>JAVGWX010000023.1:24867531-25587531 GCA_036924085.1 Ariolimax columbianus
TAACCGCTCTCTCCAGTCCGTTGTGTCGTTTAACGTGTCCAAATAAAACCTCAGTTTTCGGGTCATTACATCATTCTAAACCAATTCTCCTCTACATTCAGGTCTTGTTGGATGGATTTGTTTCTTTCTTTCTTTGTCCACGAGATTTTCAGGACTCTTCTATAGCACTGCATTTCAAAACATCGTTCTTCGCTCTTATTACTTTTGTAATCGTCCATGTTTCACATCCATAGGTTGCCACTGGAAAAATGCATGTTCTTAAGCTCTATAGTTTTAGTTCCTTGTTTGTATTATGCCTTATCTTCTGCATTGCCACAGTCAGTCGGACTTCTTACTTCCTTTATACAGTCTTCGTGGTACTGAAAAATAATGTTCACACTAGGGTTCCTCGAGCCTGTAATATTATTTAAATTATTCATCAGTGATACATAGTATCAGATTTAAATAGTTCTTCTCACATTGAAAGGTGCTATTTTTTACAATCCATATCGTGCCTTAAGGAACACCTTTATGTCGTTTCAATTTTTCAAATCTGTAAATCAGCGAATGTTAACGTGATCAATACGTTGTTCGTGTGGTAATTCAATCTTATAATTACCAATGTTTGTCTGACATTGGCAGAAACCGATATATTTATAGTGACTGACAAGTGGCAGATATGTTATGGCAATGACAATAATATGAACAACTCTCGCTACACAAGCAATTTCAGAGCGGAGGCAGAGGCACTGAGGGCGGCAGTGGAAGAAATGGTGACACACAGTGCAAATGAGAGCCATATAGTCCTGCTGACAGATGCTCTCGCCGTAGTCACAGCGCTAAAAAGCCAGAAAAACACTGAGCTTAATGACTTAAGAGCAGCACTCTGCAAACTGTGCCAGCAGTCCGCACCAAAAAGGGTAGTGGTACAGTGGGTTCCGTCACACTGCAACATCCAAGGCAACGAGGAGGCAGACAGACTGGCAAAAGAAGGTGCAAGACTACCACAAACAGATACCAGTATGACGTACGAAGAGTCAAAACGGCTTATCAAAGCCAGATACATGACCAAATGGGAAACCGAACATACTGGTTACACCAAAAACGATGCCTATTACCAGTTGAACCGAAGAGAGCAGGTCGTTGTCTTCAGACTTCGCACTGGCCACAACAGACTGAGGTACCACCTATTCAACAAATTGAAGATAGGGTGTACCGACGAATGCCCGTGCGGTACTGGTAAAATGACCACTGAACATCTGCTGCAGAACTGCCCGACAAACGAGGATCAGAGAGAGCAGATGTGGCCATTACCAGTAGAACTGCAAGACAAGCTCTATGGCAGTGGCGAGAGCCTCAGGATGAACGCCGCTTTTTTCGAAAAAATAATGGTTACTGTCTGACTGTGTACGCAGAAGAAGAAGAAGAAGAAGAACAACTCTCGCAAAGTTAAATAGTTTCTTATTAGCACTCATTGAAAGATTTCATTACTATAGTGGATTACTTAGGATTAAAACTAAACTGTTACTCCCAGACATAACTTTCACAACTTCTACTCTGGCAATTTATGTTTCTGTAACTACATAATGTAAATAGAGCTTCTTCTGTTGAACCGTTATCCAGTGTACATACACATTAAATTGTAAGTTTGTTTAAAAATAGTTTATTCCAGACATATTATGACATACTTTTATGAAGGCTTGAATTGAAACTTTGCTACAAAAAGAGCTGCAGGTGTTAAATGCAAGAAACGAACGCGTCGATAACAACAGATGTACTTGACTTGAGGAAACAGAAATGCGTCACCGTTCCTAAGTTATTTCTAGTCTGGCTTGGCTTCATTCGTTCTCAATCTCCCGCTACCAAGCCCTGAAATGGCTCTACGTAGCAGAATTTAACCAAGAGAGCCGAATGCGTTGTGTCATAGTTTACAGCATGACTGCGATATTTGCACATTTCTGCCCAATACATCCGACTTCAGCAGGCATTTGTTGAGTACCTGGATGGCATTCGCTCTTCTATCCCTTCTCCTTAGCCAGTCTGCTCTGCTGTAGCCTGTTATCCAGGATCACCGTGTGAAAGTGTAGAAGGGCAGCTCTGGTTCGCTGGCCCTGACACTAGCAGTCAGCTATGGGTCGCTGACCACTGCAGCTCATACGCTGCTCAGCTCTGGTTCGCTGGCCCTGACGCTAGCAGTGAGCTATAGATCGCTGACCACTGCAGCTCATGCGCTGCTCAGCTCAGGTTCGCTGGCCTTGACGCTAGCAGTCAGCCACCAAGGGGCGCTGACCACTGCAGCTCATGGCTATTTCTAGTCTAATAATAATTGTCGATGCTCTTTTGATTCATTTGCAAAACTCTATATGCAACATGAAAATGAACTGACCATGTTGAATTGAAATAGTTCTTGAAAATCACAAAGAGAAACAGTGCAAAAAGAAAATGTAGCTTACTATTTGCGCACGGAACTACAGAGAAATGTGAGAAATGTCTTTTAAATATATTCTTTAACTTCTTTTATTTTGTTGTTGTTTTTGTTTGCGAATGCCCACAAGAAGTGAGATTACTCTTTTGTGCGCCCTGAAAAGGATGTTAAGTGGTGGGTTGCAGTAACTTTCCTCACATCTCGAGCGTGATGATGAAGATGGGCCGTGGTCCTACAGGCGGTTATACTATGCGTGGCTTTATCTTCGTTTTCCTCACTACTACGGGGATCACGTTTATCCCTCACCACGTTAGCCAGGCTGCCATGAAAACAGCTCGTTTCCAGAGAGGAAGACGAGGCGAGGGTCTTGACCAGTATATTTTGCCTGACCATGACTAACATGTGTGATCAGTATATTTGCCTGACCCTGACTAACATGTCTGATCAGTATATTTTGCTCTGACCCTGACCAATATCTGACCAGTATATTTTGTCTGACCCTGACTAACATGTCTGACCAGTATATTTTGCCTTTCCCTGACTAACATGTCTGACCAGTATATTTTGCCTGACCAGACATTAGTCTTCCGCCCTTTTGTTGTGTTACTTCATGACATCTTACACGTAACCTCTACACATACTGTAGAACGCCAGGGTTAGTAATTTACAGGCTTAGAATCCATGATCAAGCTCCTGTCGCTTCGACGAAGGCCTTTTGTTAAGTATTTGTTAACGGACAGTTTCCGGATACAAAGATTAGGGCTGATTAAAACGTGTCCGACGATAGACTGGGTTAAAAAAAAGCATCTAACTCACCCATTTAGTTGAAAACCTAACCCCTTTTGAAGTAGACCCCTTTTGAAGTAGACCCCTTCTGACTTTAACACACATTTCCCTAGGGTGTGCTGACGAATGAAGTATTTATCGAAGTAATTTTTTAATATTTTTTTTTTGGGGGGGGGGGGGGGGGGGGGGGTGGATCTCCACCAGGCGCTTCGTCGCGTTTGTCTCGATTTCCACTATCATACGATAAGACAAAAGCATGGGAAAAATAAAAAAAAGACCACCCTGGCCACATAGAAAACGATGCCTTACATCAACTCTCCAGGCGAGACCAGATTCTCTGGCTACGCACATGTCAAACCAGACTTAGATACTTAAATGCCCTTTATACAACAAGTTCAAGATTGACACTACAGACCTTTGTGCCTGTGGCACAGCCCCCACGAAGGCAGAACATATTTTGCAGTCATGTCCACTGTATTCCGACAAAAGAAGTAGCACTTGGCAACAGCCAGTGTCCTTCCACGAGAAGCTTTACGGAAGCGTACAGAACCTTGAGTCGACTGCTGCCTTGGTTAGAGTCATTGACGTTGAGGTCTGAAGATGAACGAGGAAGAAGAAGAAGAAGATTTCTAATATGTCCCTTTGAGTGACACCTTGAGTCTTGGAAAGAACCAAGCTTTGCAGGAAAACATGTGCGAGTGGTCGGGGAAGTGCTGGATTTGTCAGATGTGTGTTTCAGCACACAAAAAATCATGGATGAGTTGGGATGCATGGGCTGGAGCGTTAAAGTGACAGATCAAGCCAACTGCTACTCTCCTAGAGTTGTGGACTTTTTGTGTCTAACTGCATCTCGTAGGGAATCAAAAACTTTGAGGTAGTATCCCTTGACAGTGTGTGCCTGACGAGTGTCCTCGTGTTGAACTTCGCCCTGAAAGTAGAAAAATTGTTAAAATGACCTTGACATTTGTTCGTGACTGCCTCACCTTCTTTGTACATGAAGACTGACGTTTTCTTCTTCTTCTTCTTCTTTTTCTTCTTCTTCTTTTTCTTCTTTTTCTTCTTCTTCTTCTTCTTCTTCTTCTTCGTACCTGTATTTCTTCGAAAAAAAGCAGCGATCATCCTGAGGCTGTCGACACTGCCATAGAGCTTGTCTAGTGTTGCCACTGGTGATGGCTACATGTGCTTTCTCTGGTCCTCGTATGTCGAGCAGTTTTGCAGCAGATGTTCAGCGGTCATTTTCCCGGTACCACACGTGCATTCGACTGACGTTTTCAATTGAGATAACTCTGTTTTAGAAGGATCGCACTGCCGAAGACGGATGTGTCGTACCGAAAGGTGCAAATATCGCAGTCAAGCTGTAAACTATCAACACAACGCATTCCGTTCTCTTGACTACATCCTACTACTTGTAAAGCCCTGTTCAGGGCTTGGTAGCAGGAGATTGAGACGAAGAAGCAGGATCGCAACTGTAGACCTTGAACTCTTCTGTGGTTATTTTATTTTTTTATTTATTTTTTCGGCTTTCGCCTTACTTATCTTTTCCCCAAGGCGTTGTGCATTGCACTGTGTTTTTTTTGCGCATGTCGATCCAGTGCATCCGGCTTCAGCATGCATTTTATGTAAGGGTCTGCTTCCTCCTGCAATTTCTAAGGGTTTGCTTCCCCTGGGTAACGGCCGGTGCTGTAATGGGGATTGCACCCAGCACCTTCTGGTTGTGAGCCGTGTTACTTAACCACTAGGCCACGCCGTCCCCACATCTGTGCTTATGATTTCTGTAATGTAATCAAGGTCAGCGTTGGTAGATGTTGACATGTCACACGCAATCTGCAGACTGTTTTACCTCTGTTCGTGAATCACAAGTTTTGACACTAATTTTACGCGATACGGATCATCCCTAGATCGTCAGTCAAAATTGATTGCACTGATCCGTCTTTCTATTTCGACAATCACACTTTGTCGTAGATGTTAGTTGTTATATACCAGGCGTGTTCATATGAAACCGGACCAAACTCCAACAAGTGAACATACGTACGCTGCGCATGATGACGTCACTTCTGGTGTAAACAGCACATACCAACCTTCAAGTTTGCAAAATGTCATTATCCTCTGACTCATAGTTTCCTCAGCAGACCGTTGAAGACATGGCGGGTGTGATACGGAATCCGTACACAGTTGATCGATGAGCAGTGATTCGGTTTCTAACAGCTGAAGGATGTCGACCAGTTGACATTTATCGCAGAATGCAGGCAGTGTATGGTGACAAAAGTGTGTCGAAGACAAAAGTGAAGAGCTGGACAACGATGTATAAAGAAAGACAGGAGTTACGGCAACAATATACGTCTGACCTGGTCTCGAAAGATCGTTCATTAACTCATGTTCTTCGTTAAACATCGTTATCCAGCTCTTCACTGTTGTCTTCGACACACTTTTGTCACCATACACTGCCTGCATTCTGCGATAAATGTCAACTGGTCGACATCCTTCAGCTGTTAGAAACAGAATCACTGCTCCCCGATAAAGTCTGAACGGATTCGGTATCACACCGCCATCTTTTCAACGGTCTGCTGAGGAAACTGAGTCAAAGGATAATACAATGTTTTTTCAATCTTGACGGTTTGTATGTGCTGTTTATTCCAGAAGTGACGTCATCATGCGTATCGTACGTATGTTCATTTGTTGGAGTTTGGTCCGGTTTAATTTGAACACGCCTCGTAGTTGATTTGTAGAAGTAGTTTGTGAAACCACATGCATCTTCACCGTGGCAACGTGCGAATGCGAAACATGGTTAACCACACAAATACTACGGAAGAAGATCGAATTAATTTTTCCAGCACAAACGGTACATTAGTGTGCTCAAAGTACCACGCATAAGGACAAATTAAAACAGAAATCCTACAAGAGCTTATTATAGAACACAATTGACAAACACACAACGTTACGGTTAGGACATACAGATCATTGTGCCCCATTAAACCCCACATCAAACCCACATCAAACCCCACATCAAACTCCACATCAGACCCCACACCAGACCCCACATCAAACTCCACATCAGACTCTACATCAGACCCCGCATCAAACCCCATATCAGACCCCACACCAGACCCCACTTCAAACCCCACACCAGACCCCACATCAAACTCCACATCAGACCACACACCAGACCCACATCAAACCCCCACATCAAACCCCACACCAGACCCCACATCAAACCCCACACCAGACCCCACATCAAACTCCACATCAGACCCCACACCAGACCCCAGATCAAACCCCCACATCAAACCCCCACATCAGACCCCACACCAGACCCCACATCAGACTCCATATCAGACCCCATATCAGACCCCATATCAAACCTTACACCAGACCCAACACCAGACGTCACACCAGACCCCACATCAGACTCCACACCAGACCCCACATCAAACTCCACATTAGACCCCACATCAAACCCCACATCAAACTCCACCTCAGACCCCATATCAGATCCCATATCAAACCCCACACCAAACCCCACACCAGACCCCACACCAAACCCCACACCAAACCCCACACCAAACCCCACACCAAACCCCACACCAGACGCCCCAATGACATATAAACAACGATACTTGATGGTACGGTACATGGCAAAAGAGACAGAGGCAGACAGAGGGAAAGATGGACAAGAGAAGTTACAAAAGCTCTGGGGCCGACACTGGTTAAGACGCGATAGTTGACCATTGATCGACCGTGTTACAGCTCGACTGTTATGAGAGCGACGTCCTACACGCCACATGGAGATGACAATGAGGATGGCGTGTTATTAAACATAATTGCATTCTTCTATTTCACATATACTGTATGTCGGCGAGAGATGCCTGTACAAGTCTCTCAAGGTTTATGAGAGAAGCAGATGTGGCCGATGCAGAGCTCATGAACGGAGAAGAACGACACAGGCAATACAGAGGAAACTCCAGACGTTCGTCAATAAATGTCTACATAGGATAATGGGTATAGACTGGCAAGACATGGCGAGGAATGAAGACTTAAGGGAAAGGAGCCAACAGCATCCAGTGGAGCAGCAGGTTAAACTAAGGAAAACAGGGTAAACCATGTCAGATAGGCCCAGATATTGATTCCACAAGGGAAGAAGAAGAGAGGCAGACCAAGAAACACCTAGTGAAGAGATGTCGCCTTTTATGTTCGTCCCGAAAAGGACGCCGTGATGATGTGTCGTAGTGGCTGCGATATCTGCGCCCTAATGCCCAACACATCAGCTGTTTTTTTTTGTGGGGTTGCATTTCTCGGATCCTGATGCAAGCAGCCAGGTACGTGTCGTAGGCTGCTGTCAGCCCATGTACTGTGCTGCATTGTAAACGTGATTGGTTTTATTTTATTAAGTGATTGATTTATTGATTTACAGATTTTTTGATTGAGTGATTCAGTTATTGAATTATTTTCTGCTGACTGATTTATTGAGTTAATGACTGATTGTTGTATTGATTGGCTGATTGCGTTATTGATCGATTGAGGTATTTATTGATTGATTGAATGATTGAGTTATTGATTGATTAAGTTATTGATTGATTTATTGATTGATTTGGTTATTGATTTATTGAGATACTGATTGATTGTTCAGTTGATTGATTGGTTGAGTCATTGATTAACTGATTGATTGAATGATTTTCTGCTAGAGTGTCAACTCTCTCGTTTCCTGTGATTCTACAGTAGGAGGGTAGCCATTGGAACGCTATTATTGAGGATCTCTGGAGTTGTTCTAACTCAACTTAACTTAACGTCTTTATACTGGTTTAGAAGACTCTGCAGAGTCTGTATACAACCAGTTACATTTACATCACCTTGCTCTAAAAGCTATGCGCATCCAGTTTATTCTTAAATGCATTAACTGTCCCTGCCTCCACTACCTCCCCTGGCAATACATTCCAAGCAGACACCACTCTCTGACTAAAAAAAATATTTCCTAATATCTAACCTGGACCTCTCTTTAGTCAGCATGTAGCTATGCCCTCGTGTTATTGTATGTGGCTGTATTTTAAAAAACTTGTTTTAATCTAATTTATCGATTTTTCAAGTTCTGCTCTGATTTCTGATAGCTGTTCGTTGTTTGTTTTCTGTATTGCCTCTATTGGATATCTGCAGTCTGTGAAGACAATTATTTCTGTTGGTAGTTGCCTTTCTGTCTCAAATATTCTCAGTGCTCGCAGGAGGACCATAGATTCTTCTCTCAGATTTGTGGACGACTTTCCTGTTGGGAAATGCTTTTCTTTTATATTTAACTTGTGTGTTTTCTGAATATTCCTCCTCCCCCATCCCGACCCGCCCCCTCTGCTGAACCATCTGTGTACACCTATGTCCATCCGTGTACATATGTGTACACATGTGTCCACCTGTGTACACCTGTATCCCTCTGTGTACACCTGTGTCCACCTGTGTCCATACCTTGACATTGCATTTATCTTAAAACATCGCATGTGTCATAGTTTTTAGCTCGCTGTTACTGTTTTGGTCTTGTCTTTTTGATTCCTCGGATCTCCGTACATATTGCGATTGTTTTTATGTATATGTTGTAGTTTAGTCGGGCGCATTCCAAAACAGGTGTTTTTATGGTGAGCTGTCAAAGTGCAGTACGAACAACGTGGAAGACATCACTCAAAAATGGCTTATCGACATTTGAAGCTACTCGGAGAGAGAAACTCGAAAATAATCAAATACGTCGTAAAGAGAAAAGACTCGTCTAGTAAAAAAAGACATAACTGCTTCATGACCTTCAAAACCATTTATTTATTTATTATGTTGTAGCTTGGTTCTTCATTGTTGAGTCGAGTCAGCGACTTTGGTTGCTCCGAGGTTGCGTTCACGGACATGTTTATCTAAGGTCGTAATCGTCTCTGACTCTCAATCTTTGCGTCAGAAGGCACAAAATGGCTGGCATGAGCGGATAGGGAACATAGAGGCCTCGAACCGCCTGGAACTTGTGTGAGTCTATTGTCCTGGCCGTGCTGGGGTTTGCCAGAATTAAAGAACTGGAATCCTAGCCTTGTGGAATCCAGCATTGGCAGTAGATAGAGGTGACGTGTTGATGTTAATCACCTTTTTGATGATAACGCGACAGTAGATAGAGGTGACGTGTTGATGTTAATCACCTTTTTGATGATAACACGGCAGTAGATAGATGTGACATGTTGATGTTAATCACCTTTTTGATGATAACACGGCAGTAGATTAACCAGTAATAATACACAGACTGCAGAATTTTGAAACTATGGGCGGGTACACCAGAAAGGGCAGGGGGGACCCAGTGGGCTCGAGGTATGGTGTTCGCCTTGGGTGCTGGAGGTTGCGGGTTCAAATCACGGTGGAGACCAGATATTTTTTAATGTTGATCATCCGATAAATATTTGTGCTGATCTCTAGTGAGATCAGACACCCGTGTGCAGTGGAGCGCACCATAAAATTACCTTAACCTAATGGCCGCTGCTCGGGTAAAATTCAAGTTTAAATTCTACTCAAATTATTCTAGGGATATTCGTCCCACAGAGAATATGTCGCAAATAGGGGACGGTGTGGCTATAATACCAGGTCTTGGTTATGTAGTTAACAGAGCAGCATAGGTGGCGCCTGCCAGGCTGCGGATCTGCTTTTCTCTAATTTACTCTTCCACCTCTACCAGTCCTAAAAACAGACGATCGTATAGTCCATGGGCTAACAGATGCTCGGATTGATCTGGCAAATCACCAGTGGATTTTCATCTGCCAAAAAATATGAAACAAAGGAGGTAGCACCTCCCCACGACGCCTAACGACATAAGTAGCCTGAAGATAGAAAGACAGACATCAGAAAAGGCTGCCTTAAAGGAAGAAGTGAAAGTGTGTGCAACCAGTGAGCTGATGAGACGAACATCATCTACACTCATTTTCTGAGAGAGAATGAACACCTGTGGGTTTCCTAACCTGCAATGATGTCGATTCAAGCCAGAACAGAATAAAACATATGACCCATTTAAACCAACTTTGTTTTCTTAAAGGCAAATTACAGAAACTTGGCGTATTTTAATTGGATGTCAGAAAATTGTTGCGGCTTATTTGTGTGTTTGTTTTTGGTAGGGTGGTGATTTGTTCGGTGTCGTGCAATTGGTTTAGCTATTTTCTTGTTTTTGTCCTATTTATTTGTAAAACTTATTTCTAGTTTTGTCTAAGCTTGACAAATTTATCCTGCAGAATCAGACAGACGGTTGGGGACGGCTTGAGCTAGTGGTAACTGGTTGTATACAGACTGCAGGGTCTTCTAAACCAGTATTAAGACGTTAAGTTAAGTTAAGAGACACGGCTTACAACCAGAAGGTGCTGGATTCGATCACCATCACAGCACCGGCAGGTATCCCGGGGAAGCAAACCCTTAGAAAACACAAGTGGAAGTAGACCCTTACATAAACATGCTGAAGTCGGATGCACTGAGCCGACAGGCTCAAAATAAAAACCATAGTGCAACGCAAATCGCCTTGTGGATTTAGAGAAATACGACGAACGAAAAAAATAAAATAAAAAAAACAGCCAGACGCGCAACACCATGCATGGAATACAAGGAAAACAGAGAATAAAATGGTTCGGACACCTGATAAGAATGCAACCAACGTTACCACCCAATATCAAAAACATGTGACCGGCGCCGGTTTTCTTTGTTCTGTCGTGTTGTGCGTTTGGGACAGGAGGTCCCGGTCCATAAGATGTTACACCGGTCATTCTTCGGCGCCGAAAGTCTTCCTTCGATCGGCTGGAGGCGCAGAAGAGGCGATTTTATGTAATGGTCTGCTTCCTCCTGCATTTTCTAAGGGTATGGCTTGCCTTCGTTCATTCTCAATCTCCTGCTACCAAGCCCTGAAAGGGCATAAGTAGCAGAATGTAGTCCAGAGAACGGAATGCGTTGTCGTAGTTTACAGCTTGACTGCGACATTTGCACCTTTCGGTCCAACACATCAGACTTCAGCAACCATTTTTTGAGTACCGGGTTAGCATTCCCTTTTCGAACCCTTCTCCTTCGCCAGTCTACCCTGCTGCAGCATGTTATCAACGATCACCACGTGGAGGTGTAGAAGGGTCTTGGAAGCTCTGGTTCGCTGGTAGTCAGCTATGGGTCGCTGACCACTGCAGCTCATGCTCTGCTCCGTATTTGATTCCGTATCAAGAGTTTGAGAACGAACGTTCAAGAAGATGATTAAAATAAAATATTTATTTGCACTACAAGGTGTCCCTAATATTAGATAATGCCAATTAAAGAACAGTCAGAGGCATTGAAGGCTGCAGTAGAAGCAATCCTGACAGGTGAGAGCAATGAAAGCCAGATAGTCCTGTTTACAGATCTGTCCATGGTTACATCACTAAAAAGCCAGAAAAATATAGAACTTAATGATTTAAGAGCAGTACTCTGTCAACTATGCCAGCAGTCCGCACCAAAAAGAGTAGTGGTACAGGGGGTTCCATCCCACTGTAACATCCAAGGCAACGAGGAGGCAGACAGACTGGCAAAAGAAGGTGCAAGACTACCACAACCAGATTCTAGTGTGACCTACGAAGAGTCCAACAGGTTTATTAGGGCCAGATACATGGCCAAATAGGAAACAGAACATACTGGCTACACACAAAATAATGCCTATTACCAGTTGACAAGAAGAGAGGTCCTGGTCTTCAGACTCCGCACAGGCCACAACAGACTGAGGTACGATCTATTCAATAAACTGAAGATAGGTGCTACTGATGAATGCCCCTGTAGTACAGGGAAAATGACCCCTGAACATCTGCTGCAAATTTGCCCGACATACAAGGACCAGAGAAAGCACATCTGGCCATCACCAGTGCCAACACTAGACAAGCTCTATGGCAGTGTCGACAGCCTCAGGATGACAGCTGCTTTCTTCGAACAAATTCAAGTTGACGTCTGACAGCGTACGAAGAAGAAGAAGAAGGATAATGCCAGACCGGCTTCCACATCATCAAGATGGGTAACCACGCCCTGATATAACCAACAGGACTCGGACAGTGTTTGAAACAGTCTGGCTTACCTAAATGAGACAAATTGTAGAAGCTTCACGAAGTAGTAAACCCAGGCTAAAACTGAAACAAAATACATCATACCTGTCTAGGTCGCACAGGTCAACTGGAATAGGCCAGACACATGGTGACACGAGCCTTCTGCCATTCAGGCAATTTGAACACAGTGACGAGACAACCAGGATTACATAAACGCCTGCTGAACCACTGTTGCCAGATTGACATTATCAATAAGAGCCAAAACGGCTTTAAGTTAAGAATAACAATTTATGACAATCATGTTCGCTATATAATTTTTATGGCATTGTTTTTTCTTTTAATGATGTATAGTACGAGACGTGTTCAAATGAAACCGGACCTAACTGCACCAAGTGAACATACGTATGATGCGCATAATGACGTCACTTCTGATGCAAAAAGCACATACCAACCATCAAGTTTGCAAAATGTCATTATCCTCCGAATCATAGTTTCCTCAGCGGACCGTTGAAAACATGGCGGGTGGGAGTTTATCCAGAGTTGATCAACGAGCGGAAATTCGATTTTTATCAGCTGAAGGATGTCGACCAGTTGACATTTATTGCGGAATGCAGGCAGTGGGGGTGACAAAAATGTGGCGAACGTAAGCTCCGGCGACGGTCCACCTGAATTGCAAAGATCAATTTGGGCGAAGGCATCTTCCGACACAACAATATGTGCCGATCTGGTCTCGGAAGATCTTTAGATAAATCACGTCCTTCTTTGAACATCGTTGTCCAGTTCTTCACTGCTTTCTTCGACACACTTTTCTCACCATACACTGCCTCCATTCTGCGATGAACATCAACTGGTTGACATCCTTTAGCTGTTAGAAACCGAATCACCGCTCGCTGATCAACTCGGGGAGGATTACGTATCATACCCCCCCCCCCCCCTCTCCTCCCCATGTTTTCAACGGTCTATTAAGGAAACTATGAGTCGGAGGATAATGAAATTGTTCAAACTTTACAGTTAATATATGCTTATTTACATCAGAAGTGAGAACAAATTATCATTATTATTATCCCCATCATCATCTTCTATTCACGTGTGTCGTTAGAAGTCGTGGGTAGGTGTCGTTTCCTTGTGCCATTTTGGCGCCGATGTTCTTGTCATTCCGTCTTTCTTCAGTGTCTCACTGACCCCATCTATCCATCGTTTCGTGGTCTGCCTCTTGCTCTGTAACCCTGTATTCATGTCTGGTATTATAGATACGCGCAGCTGGTAATAATAATAATAATAATGTTCGCTTAGTCCTCTGAGGTCAGTTGCACCGGTTGGCCACATCCATAAGCCCCTGCTGTAGCGAGGTTGCAGCCTGGACGGCTTCGTCCAGGCAGGAGGAGATGGTCGATATCTGCTGTAACCATATTGCACGGGCACGGCCTCTTCTGCGCCTCCAGCACGTATGTGCACTTGGTGCAGATAGGTCCGGTTTCATTTGAACACGCCTCGTATGTCTTGAGATATGTTACATTCATGACGGGCACAAATTGCTGTACATCTTAAGCCACAAAGAAATGTCTGATTCCAAACATTCTGGCACAAATCAAGAATTAATCAAATGGAAACTAAATAAATTGTATATTTTCAAACAATTCACCGAAAATGTCCCCGCTGCTCCTCACCCTCCTACCCTCCTCCAATCTCCCACCCTCCTCCCATCTCCAACCACCACCCCTCCTCCTATCTCCCACCCTCCTCCTATCTCCCACCTCCTCCCATCTCCCACCCCCTCCCACCCTCCTCCTATCTACCACCCTCCTCAAATCTCCCAACACCTCCCCCTCCCACCCTCCTCCTATCTCCCACTCTCCTCCCATTTCCCATCACCTCCCCCTCCCACACTCCTCCTATCTCCCACCCTCCTCCCATCTCCAACCACCACCCCTCCTCCTATCTCCCACCCTCCTCCTATCTTCCACTTCCTCCCATCTCCCACCCCCTCCCACCCTCCTCCTATCTACCACCCTCCTCAAATCTCCCAACACCTCCCCCTCCCACCCTCCTCCTATCTCCCACTCTCCTCCCATTTCCCACCACCTCCCCCTCCCACACTCCTCCTATCTTCCACCCTCTTCCCATCTCCCACCCCCTCTCCCTCCCACCCTCCTCCCATCTCCCACCCTCCTCCCATCTCCCACCCCTCTCCCACGCCACCCACACTCCTCCCATCTCCCGCCCCCTCTCACCCTCCTCTTATCTCCCACTCTCCTCCCATCTCCCATCTCCCACCACCTCGCAATCCCACCCTCCTCCTATCTCCTACTCTCCTCCCATCTCCCACCACCTCCCCCTCCCACCCTCCTCCTATCTCTCCTCCTCCTCCAATCTCCCACCCTCCTCCCATTTCCCACCCTTCCCACACTCCTCCAATCTCCCATAACCCCACCCCCCCCCCTCCCACCATCCTCCTATCTCTCACCCTCCTCCCATAATAATACAAAAAGTAAGAAAGAATGCAACGCAAAGCGCTTGTCCGGACGCCAACTAATTCAAAGACACTCAAGTTGTCAACAACCATTGTCTGCTACTAACATAACAATAACGAAAGTAAGTTTAAGAACTTTCTACAAAACAACACAGCAAAGACAAGCAGGCATGAAGAGCTTGATTAGTTCGATCTCCCTAAAAGAAAACATGAGTAGTTTAGCCAGGTCAAAGATGACAGGGAATTGTCGATCTGATAATGAAAACCTGTCCAGGTTAATATTATTTGGATTGCAAGAGGCTGTCGTCAAACTCAGGACTGGTCACAGCGTGGTCTCGTGGTTAAGTGACACGGCTTACAATCCGAAGGTACTGGGTTTGATCTCCATCACAACACCAGCACAGATGTCTATTTTTGACAAATAAATTTTGCGTTCGCCTTATCTTTCCATTCTTTAAGGCGGTGTGCGTTGCACTGTTTTTTTTTTCTTTTGCGCCTATGGGGCCAGTGCATCTGACTTAGGCATTCATTTTTATCTAATGATCTGCTTCCTCCTGCATTTTCTAAGGATTTGCTCCCCGGGGTAACGGCCGTTGATGTGATTGGGGAGCGAGCCCAGCACCTTCGGATTGTTAGCCGTATCACTTACCTACCGGCCCACATCCTCCCCGCACAAAGATCGGAAGAGTATAAAGTAGCCGACGCCGAATCCCCAAGAGGAGAAACTGTACTGCGATGTTAAAGAGTAATCTTACTCACTCTGGACATTAAACAACAAGATGACAGCAAACTGGATTGGCTCATAATCAAAAGGTGCTGGGTTCGATCCCCATCACAGCACCGGCCGTTACCCCGGGAAAGCAAACCCTTAGAAAATGCAGGAAGAAGCAGACCCTTACATAAAATGAATGCTGAAGTCGGATGCACTGGGCCAAAAGGCGCAAAATAAGAACCACAGTGCAATACACATCGCCTTGGAGGTTAGAGAAATAAGGCGAACGCAACAACAACAACAAACTCGAGGATCATGAGTGAAACACCAGCTCTAGAATAGTAGTTCTTGTGTGATTCAGAAATAAAAGATGATCGCACTCCCGAGAATTGGATGATGAAGAAGAAGAAGAAGAAGAAGAACAGGAAGGAGAAGGAGGAGGAGGATGAGGAAAAAACAGGAGAATGAAGAAAAAGAAGAATGAGAAGACTGAAAAAGAATGAGGAGAATGAATGAGGAGAATGAAGGAGAATGAGGAGAATGAGGAGAATGAGAAGAAGGAGGAGAATGAGAAGAAGGAGGAGTATAACGAAGAATGAGGAGAATGAAGAATGAGGAGAATGAGAAGGATGAAGGAGAATGAGGAGAATGAAGGAGAATGAAGGAGAATGAGGAGAATGAGGAGAATGAAGGAGAATGAGGATAATGAAGGAGAATGAGGAGAATGAAGGAGAATGAGGAGAATGAAGGAGAATGAAGGAGAATGAGGAGAATGAGGAGAATGAAGGAGAATGAGGAGAATGAAGGAGAATGAGAAGAAGGAGGAGAATGAGAAGAAGGAGGAGTATAACGAAGAATGAGGAGAATGAAGAATGAGGAGAATGAGAAGGATGAAGGAGAATGAGGAGAATGAAGGAGAATGAAGGAGAATGAGGAGAATGAAGGAGAATGAGGAGAATGAAGAAGAATGAGAAGGATGAAGAAGAATGAGGAGAATGAGGAGAATGAGAAGAAGGAGGAGAATGAGAAGAAGGAGGAGTATAACGAAGAATGAGGAGAATGAAGAATGAGGAGAATGAGAAGGATGAAGGAGAATGAGGAGAATGAAGGAGAATGAGGAGAATGAAGGAGAATGAGAATGAATAAGAAGGCGGAGAATAACGAAGAATGAGGAGAATGAAGAATGAGGAGAATGAGGAGGATGAAGGAGAATGAAGAAAAAGAAAAGAAGAGGAAGAATAATAAGAAGAAGAATAGAATAAGGTGAAGACGAAGAAGGAGTTTAAAATGGTGAAGAAGTTGAAGAAGCAGTATAAGATGGGAAAGAAAAAGAACAAGAGGAAGAAAACAAAGAAGAATAATCGTAAGAAAAAAAAAGAAAAACAGAAATCCAGAAAGGAGGAAAAAAGATGAAGAATAATAAATAAGATATTGAAGAAGAAGAAGAGTAAAAAGAATAAAGAAGTAAATACAGGACAATAATAATTACCATCAATCAATCAATATTGTCTGACCTTCAGTACGCAGGGTCAATGTCAGACCATGTTTTTGCCAACAAGCAGGGCTAAAGTGTCCCCCCCCCCCCCCCCCCCCCCCCACACACACACACAAAAATCAAATTTAATTTACAAAAACGGATGTTTTGTAGATAAAGGTAAAAAAAAATGGAAAGTTCAGAACTTGAAGCTGCTAAATTAGTTCGACTTGCAAGAACAGGTAAAACATCCATTTAAAAAATAAAATTACATTCTCAAATGAAATTGACAATATTTTGGCACACAGACTCATTCTGATCTCGGCGAGCACTCGGTAAAACGCATGAATCTGACACGGGCAACACAATCAGCTTTGAAATGCGTTTCCTACCGGAAGCGAAAAGCATTTTCCTTTCCATTTCCAAAAGATTTACGAGGAAAGGTTTATTTTTAAATGTAAAAAAATTTCGAGGACGTACATTTTTGTGGATATTATTTCCGTTTGGAAATTCTCATTAAAATGTGCTTAAATTGGAAATTACTTCCCCTTAGTTAGGTGGATTATCCTCCCATTAGAAGTTGCTTTCTTGAAATGTTACATTAGCTTGCATGTTTTTGTTACGATATATAATATACGTATATGTATTTATAGATATATACGTGTATATTATATTATATATATATATATATATATATATATATATATATATATATATACACTAATATTCAGACAGGTAAGTTAATGTATTTTGCCAGGTAGTCGAATGCTTCTTCTATACGCAGTTGGTATGTTAGAACTTCCTGTTATTACTATGCCTGAGAGAAGATACAAATAATTTGGGGTAGAATTTTAACTTTAATTTTTAATTTTATTTCAGGGCGGGGGCCGTTAAGCGTACTTTTTCTATTTCTAACTGCCAACGGATTTTTAACGTCCTTGAACTGAGCACGAGAGTCAGATCTCACTAACAAGGATCAGGGACATTTTTACCAGACGATTCATGTGAAAAAAATCTGGTCTCTACTGTGATTCGAATCCACGACTTTCGGCACTCACACGGACAACCTACATCGATATCCACTGAGCCAGTATATACATATCACTTCATGGGGCATGTTCTTTGTAGACCATCGCTCTGATCACAACCGGTCTGAAAGAAACTTGTTCTTTTGCAAAATCTGCAACCCCTTCAGAGTTATGCCCAAGCATTTCATGACAATCTAGTGCCACCGCTGTCTTGGTCTACCTATGTCACTCTTGTCCTGCACCATATCTTCCTTTACCGTTCTCACAAGACCGTTGTGTCTTTTGATGTGGCCAAAGTATTTCAATTTTCTGTTCATTATGAAATTTATGAACCAGTTCTTCTCTATCCATAACTCTTGTCGAATGTCTACTTTCTTCTATTATTTTCGGTCCATCGTATTCTGAGAAGCTTTCTATATCATTTCGACTCTAAGGACTCGATTGTCTTCCTTGAGGTTTGGGTAAATTTTCATGTTTTGCAGCCGGATGCTGCCTCAAGAAAAACACAGGCTCTCAAAATGTTCACTTTTTGTTGGTTGGCTTGGCTTAGCTTGGCTTGGCTTCGTTCGTTCTCAATATTCTGCTACCAAACCCTAAAAGGGCTTAAGTAACAGATGTAGTCCAGAGAAGGGAATGCGCTGTGCCGTAGTTTACAGCTCGACTGCGATATTTGCACCTTTCGGTCCAACACATCCGACTTCAGTAATCATTTTTTTAGTACCGGGTTAGCATTCCCTCTTCGATCCCTTCTCCTTAGCCAGTCTGCACTGCTGCAGCCTGTTATCCAGGATCACCGCGTGGAGGTGTAGAAGGGTCTTGGCAGCTATGGGTCGCTGACCACTGCACACATGCACTGCTCATCATCTTGATCCCACTTTTGTTGGTTTGCTGATATTGTCATTGCCAATCTCCTGATTTCCTTAGAGCAGTCGCCATAATTGTCAGCTTTAGCACCCGTATGCTCAGAGTTCGAGACCTGTTCTATATCCACATCCCACGGATTTAACTTTTATGTTGACCTCTCGTATTGTCGGGGGTCATTATCTTTGTTTTGTTTATGTTTACTAAGAAGTTATGTTCTGCCCTGCATCTGTTTACGACTGCAATTAACTGCTCTAACTCTTCTGTGCTGTTTGATAGTACCACCGTTTTGCATGCGTATGTTTGCTCTGCGAGTTTGAATTTACCGATTGTAAATTTCGTAGTAAGTTTTCTTTTACCTTTCCACTTATGTCGTTGAACGCCGCGGGGAGCCTGCTTTGGGCGGTATGCGTTGCATCGGTCATGATGAGTCCGTGTCGTTCGACAGTCACTATCATCTATCCATCTGCTTTACGGTCGTCCTCTTTCATGTAACTAGGTCAACCTGGGTTGTAAGCCATCAGTGGAAGTTGATGTGGGGGCATTCTCATGAGGTGACCAAACCAATGTATTTATGCCTGGAAATGTATTCTGTACAAGACGTAGTGCGGACCATACGTCCAATGGCTTCGGACTCTTATTTTGTCTTCCGTGGCAATACCGATGGTATTCCTCAAAAACTTTATTTCAGACGTCGAATTTCTGCTCTCACGCGCCTTGGACAGAGGTCATAGTTGGCACTGGCAGCCCAGAGTTGGCATAAATATATTGTTTATCATTTGTTGCTTGTTGCCATACTAATGCATTTTTATTTATGTTCTCCTGGTTGGTCAGTCCTGAGTCTAGTTGTGAGGCTGTCTGAGCATGTTTCTTCACTTGACCCTATCCTCTGGTTGGTCAGTCCTGAGTCTAGTTGTGAGGCTGTCTGAGCATGTTTCTTCATTTGACCCTATCCTATGCAGCTATTCCATTTCAGCAAATATTCGTACTTGAATGTCTCTGCATGACTGAGATATAAATATTTGTACTTGAATGTCTCTGCATGACTGAAATATAAATATTCGTACTTGAATGCCTCTGCATGCATGCCATATAAATGTTCGTACTTGAATATCTCTGCCTGCCTGAGATGTAAAGACGACCATTGGTCACACATCTCCTCTTGTCCTCTGGATCATACAATCTAACATCTTCTGTAGACTTTCGTGTCTCATATTGTGGCCCTCCATCCCCTTCTTCGTTTTTGCATTATTTTCAATATTCCTCTTTGCACACCTGCCTCGGTGAAGGCATTGTCATTAAATCTTTTTCCTGCCTAACTCGCTTGTTCTATTCTACGATATCACCTTCTTTCAAACACTTCCACGATTTTTGTATCGTTCTTTGCTAGAGTCCATGTTTCAGCCCATATAGTCTAATTGGCAATACAAGCGAAGTGGTTAAAGTTTTCTTCAGTTCTATCCCGATATTAATTGAGGCTAGCACTTTCTGTTTAACTCTAACGGCCTTATGTGTCAATTAAATCTTTGTCTTAATTTATGTCTCTTTGCTGGCATCGTCTGTTACGGTTTATCCCAAATATGTAAATGTCTGTACTTGTTCGATTGTTTCTCCATTGATGACTATATTCCTTTGGCTATGTTCCTTCCCTATAACTAAAGTCCTTGTCTTAATTTCTGTCTCTTTTCGTCTGTTACGGTTTGTCCCAAATATGTAAATGTCTGTACTTGTTCGATTGTTTCTCCATTGATGACTATATTCCTTTGGCTATGTTCCTTCCCTATAACTAAAGTCCTTGTCTTAATTTCTGTCTCTTTTCGTCTGTTACGGTTTGTCCCAAATATGTAAATGTCTGTACTTGTTCGATTGTTTCTCCATTGATGACTATATTCCTTTGGCTATGTTCCTTCCCTATAACTAAAGTCCTTGTCTTAATTTCTGTCTCTTTTCGTCTGTTACGGTTTGTCCCAAATATGTAAATGTCTGTACTTGTTCGATTGTTTCTCCATTGATGACTATATTCTTTTGGCTATGTTCCTTCCCTATAACTAAAGTCCTTGTCTTCAATGGGTTTATGTTCATACCAAACTCTTTGACTGTGCTGTTCATTTGGTAAGGGAACTTTTGCAGCATTGCTACTGATCATCATACTAAAACTTGATCATTGGCAAATCTGATGGCATTAACTTTCATGCCATTAACTTTCATACCATTAACTTTCATACCATTAACTTTCATACCATTAACTGTCATACCATTAACTTTCATACCATTAACTTTCATACCATAAACTTTCATACCATTAACTTTCATACCATTAACTTTCAAACCATTAACGTTCATACTATAAACTTTCATATTATTAACTTTCATACAATTAACTTTCATACCATTAACTTTCATACCATTAACGTTCATACCATTAACTTTCATACCATTAAATTTCATACCATTAACTTTCATACGATTAACTTTGACTTTGAAGCATACTGAAGCTCAGAACCTTTACCTGAACATTAAGAAAACTAAGATAATCTCCACTGACAAAACAGGACTGCAACTCCAGAATGTTATTAACAATGAAGAAATCGAAAATGCCACACATTTTGAATAACTTGTCTATAATTTATCCAACGACGGAGACAGCTTAAAAGAAATTAGAAGACGTTGTCCATAGCGGTATAGAAGCTAAACAACATGCACAATTTATGGAATAATACTAACAAGCAACTAAAACTGAACATCCTGTAAACATGTATATTCCCTGTAGCAATGTACTGGTGTGAGGCATGGACTATGACACAAGTAGCAAGAAAGAAAATTGGAGAGTTCGAAACAAAATGTTACAGGAGAATACTAAAAATTTTTTAGATAAAGAAAGTGACAAATAAAGCCATCCTAGAAGACCTGAATGTTGAAGAAACTGGTTCATAAATAATGTTAGGTTTCGGAAATTGAATTTATTCGGCCGCGTCAAACGTCATGACGAACTGGAAAGAACAGTTCTAGATGGCATGGTACATGGAAGGCGACGTAGGGGTCGACCAAGGCAAAGGCGAATGGATACAAGATATCAATGAAACTCTAAGTATGAACATATAGCAACCGGGAAGTTTTCCCGCCGACCAAGATTCATGTCGGGTGACTGCGATGAGAGCGACGCTCTATAAGGATGATGATGGCTTTGACATCTCTATTAAAACTACGAACATCTCTTTACATCATCATCTCAAAATTTGCGTTATTGAGGCTCAGTGAAAGCAAACAACATTGTCAAACCGGTATCTTATTACAACTGGATCTGTGAGTTTCTCTTTGATTAATATAATCGTCGGTGTATTCTCATACATGTACTGGAATAACCTAATGATTGGTCTCTCAATACCTATCTGTGGCTATATCTGACAACGTTTGCTCAACGGGACGCGTTCAAAGACTTTCTCGTAAATCAATAAAACATAAACTGTGGTCTTCCTTGATTAATCATCCTTTATGCGTTTAATTCTGGCCTTGCGAAATCCAAACTGGTTATCTTTTAGCCCCTCCTCTATTTTACCATCTATTCTCTCTTTAGTTATCTTTATTATGTTTTTAGATGCATGTTGTATTAATTGTATCTTTCGGAGTTGCCCGCATTCTATTTTCTTTTTTCGTGAAATAATTATTATTAAGGTTGTATGTTTATTTGGCCATATTTCAGGGTTGTAAATAAAATCAACTTTCTTAAAAATGGGAGATAGGAATGCAATATTTGGAATGGGTTCTGAGAAAGGCATAGTTGATGGGAAGGGTGGGCTGAGTACTGGGAATGAAAGAGGACAAAGGCTAGTGCATGTTTGCAATCAGGAAAACTATATTAAAACAAACACCTGAAATCAAGTCTTAATTACAAGGAGATACACATGCAAAGACAAGGAGAGATATCATATAGATAGATTACATCATGGCGAAAATAAAATACAGAAACCAAGTTTTACAAAAATATTGCTCTCCCTGGAGCGCAAACTGATACTAATCGTATTTTGTTTATTATGAAATTCCAACAAAAATGGATGAAACCGGGGCAATCACAATATCTAGCAAAATGGAATTGAAGTAATATAAATGAGTTGGAGGTTAGAGCTAACTTTCAAAACTCAGTGAACTATACCTGGAGGGAAAAATACAAGTCACTGAAGGTATAAATCAACAGCTGCAGAATATTTGAAGCCGTAAAAGCGACAGCTAATATCACATTGGTTAAAAAGAAAGCAGAAAACGAGAAATCACAAGCAAAAGCTGAGATGCTAAGCACGGTTGAGGAAAGGCTTAAAATACAGAACAGTAGTACAGAATACGGAATTGTGAAGTTGTTGTTGTTGTTGTTGTTGTTCCGAATGTCCACATTGAGTAAGTCTACTGTTTAGTGCCCCCTGAAAAGGACATTAAGTGACCGGTTGCAATAGCTTCTCACATCCGAGCGTGCTGATGAAGATGAACTGGGGTCCTCCAGGCTGTTTTGCTATGCTTGGCTTCATCTGCGTGTCACTCACTACTACGGTTCTCGCGTCGATCTCCCACCTAGTTAGCCAGGCTGCCATGAAAACAGACCGTTTCCAGGGAGGGCTACGAGGAAGCCGAGGTGAGGGTTTTGACCAGTATATTTTGGCTGACCCTGACTAACATGTCTGATCAATATGTTTTGCCAGACCCTGACTAACATGTTTGATCAGTATATTTTACCTGACCCTAACATGCCTGATCAGTATAGTTTGCCTGACCAGACGTTAGGTTCCCTCCCCATTGGGAAGTATAAATGTATCAAGAATTAATTAATTAAATCGAGATGTAAGAGAACAACATATATATATATATATATACATACATACATACATACATGTATATATATATGTAAATATAATTGTCATTGACTTTGTCCGTCTTGTAAATTCTTTTGTTTTTTAAAGGGATATAACTACAGTCCATGCCAATAACGAATGGGTCTCGTAAGACCAATCCGAGCAAACAAGCGTTTTCCACAGTGTGTGCATGGAAAAACAGGACCCTTTATAGCATCACAGGGTGTCTTCTCAAATGCTGAATCTTTAGCCTATCCACAATCAGTATCTCCTTTGTCTGTATTCGATGCTTAATCACGCCCCCTCCATGTGACAAGATCCATGGCGTCCTGTTCCTTTGATTCAAAATCCATACCTTCATCATTTATATCCCGCTTGCATACATCCTTGTTCCGAAGTAGTGGCCTGCCCTGAGACCTTTTCCTGTCCTCATAGAGTATTCTGCCATCATCCATCTTCCGAGTATGTCTCAGCCTTCGAAGACTAAGCATGGAAAAGACCGTAGCAGTACCTGGTCTCTCCAATACGCATGTGTTAGTGATCTTGCCTTGCTACTCAACTCCTACGATTCTACCCAGGCACCTCATGTGAAAACTGCTAAGCCGCTTCTTTTGGTGCGTGCAAGTAGACCGTGTTTCCCTGCATATGCCTCAATCTCTAAATCTATAAATCTATAAATCTTTCATTTCTTAAATTCTTAAATTCTAAATGTCTAAATATCTCAATCCTGGTATTCAATCAGGCACGTGAACCTGATGCCAGGTAAAAAGGTAAAGTAACCCATAGCATTACTGCCGTAGGGTGTGAGGTGTCAGCTATCTCACATTTCAAAGGCTCGGCTATATGAAGGCGGTAGTCATCTCCTCTCCCTCGCCGCTTTTACTTCCCGGACTGAGCCGGTACCCATTTAAGGCTGGGTCGACCCGGGAGCCATTGCGGTCGAAAAAAACATCACTGCCTTAACTGGGGAATGAACCCAGGACCACTCAGATGTGAAGCCAGAGCGCTAACCACATGTCAGGTAGCCAAATGTTTAATAGATACATTTCGCTTTTGCCTTGATGTACCATGTTAGGCCCAGGGCATCGTTGAGGTCATCTCTCCAATTCAGGCTCAGACGCCCGCTAGAGCGTCTGATGTAGTATGGCAACCACGACGTCAATCTACGTGTCCATCTGTTATCCGACATGCACACCACATGGCCGCCCTATATGTATTTCTGTAGCAGCGCGACATCTATGACGTCAGAAAAGCACGTTCCACGTCTGATCTCTGCGTTGCAGGTTTAGTCTCGAATGGAGATCTTCAATGTTCTTCGCTCCATCTCTCCTTGGACAACGCAGTCTATCTGCATCATCTTTCCATAGGTTCTACACCTATCAGCCATATACTACATCTGGAATAACCCCCACTGTTAAAGTTCTGAGCCCTAGCGTTAACGGTTTGCATCTGTTGCAGTATAGGTTAAATACAGTTGAAACTGAGCCAGCCCGCTGTTATCCTTTGTGAGATCTCCCGATTTATTAAATGGGCGTTCGTGATCGCTTGGCCTAAGTCGATATACGAATATTCATTTTCGACGGAACAATCTCCAAGGATCATATCTCCTTTGGGGAAGACGGTGTTGAGCATGCTGAGATTTCTTTCTATTGATTTGTAGGCCAAATTCAACGCTTCCTCCGCTGAGCTTAGTCAGACTTTTCTCTGCATCCTTGATCATGTTGCTGAAGATGAATATGTCATCAGCGAACCTCAGAGGAGTAAGCATTCCCCCCTCAATGTGTACGCTACAATCCTCCCAGTCCATGTTTTTAAAGACTTTCTCAACAGCAGCTGTGAAGAGCTGTATTGAGATGGTATCACCCTGCCTATATATATATACATCAGCAAAAAATAAATATTTACATATAAATATATTATACCTGTTGAACGATAATATATTTTGTTTTTATTTATCGCTTTGCACAAAGCTGCTGCCTGGTGTCGTAATGGTAGCGCTAAGCATGTCTATACAATGTCTTAAAATTACTACTTGTTTGCTTTTGCTGAGCTGGTAAAATATTTTTTTTCCCCCAGTTGTTGGTGGTCGGCCTGGAAGTTCTGCTTTGGAACTCCCCGAAAAGTGGTGTTTGACATGCTTGTTTTTGTCGCTCGTGTAACTGAGTCATCCATCTTGGTGTCCTTGACCTTGCCATTCAAAATGTTTTGAACAAAATGGACGCTTGGCAGTGAAATGTCAGAACAGGGCAAACCGTGAGGAGTAACTGGATTACGTTGGCTGTAATGGGTTTTTGATAACAGTGAAAGACAGATCAAATGTCGGAGTGGTTTTTTAATGTAGCTGGGGGGTTTATTTAGAGGGTGGGGAAGCGGGGGAGGGCGGAGAAGCAGATATAGGGAGAGGAGAGAGCATAGGAGGTTGAGGGTATGTAGAGAAAGGGAGGTAGATAGAGAAAGGACGGAATGTGAGATGATGACTAAGATGTTGACGTGGCGGGTTGTAGTAGATTTCCTCACATGCCGAGCGTGCTGATGAAGGTGGACCAGGGTCCTACATTCGGTTGTGCTATGCTTGGCTTCATCTGCGTGTACGCTGACTCTTACGGGATCACGTTGGTCCCTCACCTCGTTAGCCATGTTGTCATGGAAACAGCCCGTTTCCAGGGAGGACTACTAGGCATTCGAGGTGAGAGTCTTGGCCAGTATGTTTTGCCTGACCTTAACTAACATGTCTGATCAGTATATTTTGCCTGACCCTGACTAACATGTCTGATCAGTATATTTTACCTGACCCTGACTAACATGTCCGATCAGTATATTTTGCCTGACCCTGACTAACATGTCCGATCAGTATATTTTGCCTGACCCTGACTAACATGTCTGATCAGTATGTTTTGCCTGACCCTAACTAACATTTCTGATCAGTATGTTTTGCCTGACCCTGACTAACATGTATGATCAGTATATTTTGCCTGACCCTGACTAACATGTCTGATCAGTATGTTTTGCCTGACCTTAACTAACATGCCTGATCAGTATATTTTGCCTGACCCTGACTAACATGTCTGACCAGTATGTTTTGCCTGGCCAGACGTAAGTCTTCCTCCCAAGATAAAGGGACAAAGAAGATCGAGTGAAGTGCGTAAGGGAGAAGTAGATATAGAGATATGGAGATAGAAGGAGAGAGAAAGCGAAATAAATGGAAGAGGGAAAGGAAGAATAAGTTGTTCGTAGAAAGGAATAGAAAGAAGGCTCTTAGAGGGAAAGAGAGAAAATTTCAAGGGGAAGTAGAAAGTGTGAGAGAGAGAGAGAGAGAGAGAGAAAATGCGAAGTAAAGGTAGAATAACAGAGAAAGGAAGAAGCATATGTACACAGGGGGAAAGCAAAAACTGAAAATGGACGGTAGGAGGAGAGGTAGGAGGAGAGGGAAAGGGAGAAGCAGAGTAAGATACAAAGTTATGTAAAAGGAGAGACGGAGAGAGAGAAAGTGAAGAAGTAAATGTAGATGAAAGAAAGGGAGAATGATAGAGGTAAAGTAAGAGAAGTATATAGGAATAGTGAAAAGGACATTTTGATGGAGCAGTAGAGGAAGAGGAACAAGAAATCAATGGAGAGATAGCAAAAATGAGATAAGAAGAGGTAGAGGGAGAGAAAGGTAGAGGGAGGATGTTTATGTTATTCTTGGAAACAACTTATGCTGTGTCCTTCACATTTGTCGATGTTTCTGTAGTGGCCGGTTACAGGGGCTCTTCTAATATCCATGCTAAAGGAAGTGGGCCGATGTTGTCGTGGCTGTAATGTAGACAAGGTTTAGTTGTAGTGAGGTTAGAGAGAATTAACCCGCCGCAGACCGATGTGCCAGACCAAAAGGTGCAAATATCGCAGTCAAGCTGTAAACTAGCGATACAACGCATTCCGTTCTCCGGATTACATCCTGCTACTTGGAAAGACCTGTTCAGAGCTTGGTAGCGGTAGATTGAGATCGAACGCATAAGAAGAAGAAGAGGAAGTCGAAGAAGAAGGAGGAGGAGGGAGAGAGGAGGAGGTGAAGAGATGGATGAGGAGGAAGAGGTGGAAGAGGTGAAGAAGTGGCCGAGGGGGAAGAGGTGAAAGAGGAGGAAGAGGTGGAAGAGGAGGAAGAAGAGGAAGAAGAGGAAGATGTGGAAGAAGAGGAAGATGTGGAAGAAGAGGCAGACGTGGAAGAAGAGGAAGAAGTGGAAGAAGAGGAAGATGTGGAAGAAGAGGAAGATGTGGAAGAAGAGGAAGATGTGGAAGAAGAGGAAGAAGAGGAAGATGTGGAAGAAGAGGAAGAAGAGGAAGATGTGGAAGAAGAGGAAGATGTGGAAGAAGAGGAAGATGTGGAAGAAGAGGAAGAAGAGGAAGATGTGGAAGAAGAGGAAGAAGAGGAAGATGTGGAAGAAGAGGAAGAAGAGGAAGAAGAGGAAGATGAGGAAGAAGAGGAAGATGTGGAAGAAGAGGAAGATGTGGAAGAAGAGGAAGAAGAGGAAGATGTGGAAGAAGAGGAAGAAGAGGAAGATGAGGAAGATGTGGAAGAAGAGGAAGATGTGGAAGAAGATGAAGATGTGGAAGAAGAGGAAGATGTGGAAGAAGAGGAAGATGTGGAAGATGAGAGAATTAAAAATACAGTAGTGGTAAAGCAATAAAAGACATTGCCCTTGGTGTAAAGTGTTGGAGGATTCTCTGCACTACGTTTCAGCTTCATGTATGTGTATGCTGAACAGCGCCCATTTACAGCTTGGTAGACAGAAGCGTCTAGAAACTGGGGAGCGACCAGGACTCTTTGCCGCTCTAATAGATTTTGAGAAGAAGAGAGCACTGATAATTGTATACATAAAATACACGCATACACACACACATACACACACACATACACACACACATACACACACACATACGCACACACGAATGCAAGTGTGCAGGCAAATTTATGTCAGTAAGTATATCACAAGCTGATGTGGGATAGCTGACGAATGTAGTTCGTAATTGATGAATGTGTCATTAGTTGGCAGGAAAAATACAGCTTTGAAATTACTCTGGGTAGGTATTTTTTCTACACAACCCGTTCTCATACATATATTATGAGGGAATTCTAGGAAATCTATGAAAATTATCCAGCATGCCCAATAACACACATCTCAAGGGGCAACGAATTTCCAAGTAAACAAAATAGGGTGGAGGCAGAAGGAGTCCTTTGCAGCCGGGGGGGACTGGTGAAACCATAGTTCATGTTCTGAATTGGCGGTCTGGTCAGGACAGAGCTGGCCAATGGTAGCCACAGATTGATCAACCCAGGCCCCGACAGCGCTAGCATGACTGTGCGGAAGTGGGGGGGGGGGGGGCATGGACATCCCGATCGTCCGCTGGTTACCGTGTGACGATGCTACACGACTGGAATGGAGCATTGGTTGTCTACAGACTCTGCAGAGTCTTCTGGGATCACTGTGGTCGAGGTGAGGCGATGAACAGAAACGGTGGACTATCAAATCCCTCAAGTTTTAAAATGACCACTGATCTCACGGGAGGTGGGACCAGAGTGCCTGCATACTGAGCTGCCTCCAGTCGTCTTGATTAGTGTCTTGCCACTGCTTCAAGGTAGCTCGGGACCAGATAGTGAGGTCGACGACAAACGTAGTGCCTTCCTCACTTTAATCCAAATACATCGCAAGTTACATCATCAAGACAAAACCGTCTGATGATATGGCCATCGTCGCTTGCGATGGGTAACTAATAAAAGGTAGGTATAGCATGGACGTGCACAGGAAAGAAGTGAAGGGATGTACAAGCACAGCAAAGAAGTGAAGGGATGTAGATGCACAGCAAAGAAGTGAAGGGATGTACCTGCACAGCAAAGAAGTGAAGGGATGTAGATGCACAGCAAAGAAGTGAAGGGATGTAGATGCGCAGTTAAGAAGTGAAGGGATGTACCTGCACAGCAAAGAAGTGAAGGCGTGTAGAGGCACAGCAAAGAAGTGAATGGATGTACAAGCACAGCAAAGAAGTGAAGGGATGTACAAGCACAGCAAAGAAGTGAAGGGATGTACCTGCACAGCAAAGAAGTGAAGGGATGTAGATGCACATCAAAGAAGTGAAGGGATGTATATGCGCAGTGAAGAAGGGATATTCATTCCATAAAATACTTCCTGTTTACTGCGAGAATTGTTTCTGGCGTAACGCGATGTATACCTGGGTCGATACGTTTTCTCAAGGACGAACACAAATTGCTGATTAACTTAGTCTGTTTTTTTTTCAATGTTCCGATTGCAAACAGAAAAATATGCGCGCCTGGTGGGTGAGATGATTCGAGCCGACAGGCGAGTGACGATATACAGCGTAACAACTCCATTAAGGCGGTGACATGAGTTGCCTTAAAGCATGATGCATTATCGATTGAATTTCCGGAAAGTTCGCTCACGATTGGCCCCTGGACAACTGGTTGGCGAAAACAAGATGAACCAAATCGGCCTGTCCATATGCTGATAGGGCGATGGGATACGCGTATGGATGTTGATGGGGATGATGTTGAGAGACAAGGACAATGTAAGTGCAACGATAAATGGGTTTCCGTTGCGGTAAAGATTGCTTCAGAGGTCAGGGCAGTGGTTGGCTTTATGCAGCAAGTAGAACATTGACCAGGCTATATGCAGTCAGTAGTACATTAAGTTGACTTCATGCAGTCACTAGTACATCAACTTGGCTTTATTTCGTTCTTGGTACGTTAACTTGACTTCCAACAGTGACTGAGTACATTAGCTTGACTTCATTCAGTCACTAGTACATTAACTTGACCTCATGCAGTCACTAGTACATTAGCTTGATTTCATTCATTCACTATTACATTAAATTGACTTCATGCCGTCCCTAGTACATTAACTTGATTTCATGCAGTCCCTAGTACATTAACTTGACTTCATTCAATCACTAGTACATTAACTTGACTTCGTGCAGTACCTAGTACCTTAAATTGTCTTCGTGTAGTCACTAGCTCATTAACTTGACTCTACAAAATCCCAAGAGCATTAACTTGACTACGTTAAACTTTGGCCCATTAATATGGCTTGATACAAGCTCGGTTACATGTACATGACTACATGCTGTCTTTGGCACATTATTTTGACACAAAAATGTCCTTAGTACATTAACTTGACTAACTACAGAGCTAGGTACGTTAATTTTATTTCGCATGACTTGTATTGCATCGCGTCATGAGACTTTCGGTCTATTAACTAAACTGCACACGGCCATGTGTGGTTTCACTAGAATCCATACAGCTTTTAGTTCACGGCCCATGCTCTGTAAACAATTACGTTTCAATGGTTTGGCCTTTCATATTGACTTTCTGGGACTAGTGGATAATTCACATTACTTTTAATTGGCCCTTTGTACATTACCTTGACATAATTCTGTCGTTGGTACATTCATTTGACTTGATTCGGTTTTGGAATATTAACTAACTTAATGTGCACGTTGGTGCATTAACTTGACTTTGTGCGGACGTTGGTACATTAACTTGGCTTAGTGCGGACGTTGGTACATTAACTTGACTTAGTGTGGACGTTGGTACATTAACTTGACTTTGTGCGGACGTTGGTATATTAACTTGACTTAATGCGAACGTTGGTACATTATCTTGACTTTGTGCGGACGTTGGTACCTTAACGTGACTTAGTGCGGACGTTGGTACATTAACTTGACTTAGTGTGGACATTAATACATACATTAGACCTGATTCAGGGGTTGGTACATTAACTTGACTGACCTAATACAATCTTTGGTATATGAACTTGACATAATGTCAACTTGACTTAACGTGGAGACCTCATTAGGAATTCGATATCAGACAAACACCGGGCGCTTGTTTTTGCATTAGGGATCAAACCATCGAAGTACATTTAGAGTGCTCTAACAAACCTGAAATATGCGATTTCCGGTGATTACGTCATTGCTTCGAGACATTCTCCCGCAAGTCGTGGGCCAGTTTAAACATGTTTTACCACGCGTGTACCAACTGTGTCCAGAATTCATGATGTCAAACAGCGCGCGCAGAACACCATATTTACATACACCAATCCAAACGCCATTCGTCTGCATGTTTTGTTAGGTGAAACTGGATGCAAAAGTCGAGTCCTGCTTGTTCCGTTTTTAAGTTTGTCCTCATGGTGCAGGAGGCTGGAATGTTAAACATCATTTCTTGTGTGAACTTTAAAACGCTGATTTAATTCCGGTGGGAATTGTGGAGGAGTGTGGCAAATGTTTCCTCTCATCTCAGCCAGATGGCGAATTTAGCAGTCAATTGTGGACAGCGGTTAGACGGGATTTCATGAACAAATGACAATTTGTGGATATGCAAGCTTTCCTGTTTGGAAGCAGTGGCGGTTACAGTGGTTTTGGGGCGGAGGGGGTTGTAAGTGGGGAGAGAATCTCCAAGACTAGAAAAGTAGAGGCAAACCAAAACACACATTGAGAAGAGAGCTTATTCTTCATTCTTGTCTTCAGACCTCGACTTCAATGAGTCTAACGAAGACAACAATCGTCTTGAGGCACCGGACACTTCCGTACAGCTTCTCCTGGAAGGACGCTGGTTGTTACCAATTGATACTTCTTGTGTCGGTATACGATGGACAGGCCTTCAAAATGTATTTTTTCTTCTTCTTCTTCTGCGTTCGTTCTCAATCTCCCGCTACCAAACCATGAAAGGGCTTAAGTAGCAGAATGTAGTCAAGAAAACGGAATGCATTGTGTCGTAGTTTACAGCTTGGCTGCGATATTTGCACCTTTCGGTCCAACACATCCGACTTCAGCAAGCATTTTTTGAGTACCGGGTTAGCATTCCCTCTTCGATCCATTCTCCTTAGCCAGTCTGCCCTGCTGCAGCCTGTTATCCAGTATCACCACGTGGAGGTGTAAAAGGGTCTTGGCAGTTCTGGTTCGCTGGCCCTGACGCTAGCAGTCAGCTATGGGTCGCTGACCACTGCAGCTCACGCGCTGCTCAGCATCTTGATCCCGCAAAATGTATTCTCCTGTCATAGGGGCTGGACCGCAGGTACAAAGGTCAGTATTGCGAATCTTCAAGTTATTGTATAGATGACATCTCAGCCTGTTGTGTCCTGTGCGGAGCTGGGGAATGATCACTTGATCTCGTCCGTAGAGTTTGTAGTATGCATATTTTTATATGTGGCCAAGGTGGTCTTTTTTTCATTTTGCTCTGCTGGTAGCCCAGATCGCTGCTTTTGTCTCATCGTATGTGATTGCTGTATCATTCTGCTGAAGGATTCCTCCCTCTCTGGCGAGTCTGTCCGCCTCCTCGCTGCAGTGGGCCGATATCCACTGGACTGTGCTTTTCTCACATCATTTCTGGTGTGAACTTTAAAATGCGGATTTAATTCCGGTGGGGATTATAGACCAGTGTGGCAAATGTTTCCTCTCACATCAACCAGATGGCGAACTTAACAATCAATTATGGACAGCGGTTAGACGGGATTTCATGAACAAATGATAATTTGAGGATCTGCAAACTTTCCTGTTCGTAAGTCGTGGCTGATACAGTGGTTTTGTGGCGGAGGGGGTTGGAAGAAAAGCGGGGGGGGGGAGGGCAAGACATTATAAGGCAGTCTATAATGTAGAATCTCCAAGGCATGAAGCACCCATTCTTTTCTCTTAGTCAGACTGCACTAGTGCAGCCTGTTTCCAGGGTCGTTGCTTGGAAACTATAAATAGGGTCTTCATCAGCTGGGCTTCGCTGACCCTGATGCAAGTAACCAGCTGTGAGTCACTGGTTGCTGCCAGCTAATCTCACTCTGCAAGGCGTTGGAGTGAGTCTACCAGAGCGTCGTGTTCATTTTTATTCTGGTTCTTGAGAGCCATTAACACTAAGAGAGCGTCTGTGAGAATGACCACTTGCATTTCTGTCTGTTCCTTGTGGCCTAAAAGGGCTTCAGCTGCTTGTCTCAGGGCACTGGCCTCGGCACTAAAGTTGCTGTAGCATCTCCTACGGGCATCATCTCTTCGGGGCAACATCTTCTAGAGGAAGCGTCTCCTACGGGCATCATCTTCTAGAGGAAGCGTCTTCTACGGGCATCATCTTCTAGAGGAAGCGTCTCCTACGGGCATCATCTTCTAGAGGAAGCGTCTCCTACGGGCATCATCTTCTAGAGGAAGCGTCTCCTACGGGCAGCATCTCCCATGTGCAGCATCTCCTAGGAGCAGCATCACCTACGGGCAGTGTCTCCGACGGGCAACATCTCCCAGGGGCAACATCTCCTAGGGGCAACATCTCCTAGGGGCAACATCTCCTAGGGGCAACATCTTCTAGGGGCAGCATCTCCTACGGGCAGCATCTCCTACGGGCAGCATCTCCTAGGGGCAACATCTCCTAGGGGCAACATCTCCTAGGGGCAACATCTCCTAGGGGCAACATCTCCTAGGGGCAACATCTCCTAGGGGCAACATCTCCTAGAGGCAGCATCTCCTACGGGCAGCATCTCCCAGGGGCAACATCTTCTAGGGGCAACATCTCCTAGGGGCAGCATCTCCCATGGGCAACATCTCCTAGGGGCAACATCTTCTAGGGGCAGCATCTCCTAGGGCCAAATGCTGATGAGTATACTTCACAAGAAGAGATCTGAAGACCAACATTAAGGAAACACGGAAAACATGAACAGAGCGGGAGAAAAACCCCACAGGGCAGAGAGCTTGATGGAAGTTGTTGAAGACCTGTGCTCCACGTTGCCTGCTCTTCCGCATTTTTTTTTACAGAACGGGATCTAGAACGTCATTGAAGGCTGCTCAGTGCTTGATTTCTGTGTTGTGAATTCCGTCCCGTAGAAAGGCTGTAAATATTCTTCACTTCATTGTCCGTTGAGCGACTCGAAGATCCCTGCTTCTGCTTTTTGTAGATTCTATATCTTGTCACCATAGACCATGGCTGGAATAATTAGGCTGCCAAAGTGCACGCTTGCCTTGTCGTTTCTCACAGTTGAAGTATGTGTTTTTTCTTCTTTTTCCTCTTCTTCTTCTTCTTCTCCTTCTTCTTCTTCTCGTTCTCTTTCTCCTCCCTTTTCTCCTTCTTCTCCTCTTCCTTCTTCTCCACCTCCTCCTTCTTCGTCTCCTTCTTATCATCCTTCTACTCCTCCTTTCTCTTCTCCTTCCTCTCCTCCTTCTTCTTCTCCTGCTTCTCTTCCTTCTCCTCCTTCTTCTTCTCCTCTTTCTTCTTTTCCTTCTTTTTCTCCTTCTTCTTATCCTCCTCCTTCTTCTTCTCCTCCTCCTCCTTCTTCTCCTCCTCCTCCTCCTTCTCCTCCTCCTTCTTCTCCTCCTTCTTCTCCTCCTCCCCGTTCTTTTTCTTCTTCGTCTTTCTTCTACCTTATCTCTTCTTTCTTCTTTCTTTCATTTTCCTTCTTCTTTGTTTCTTCTTTTTCATCATTTTCTTCTTCTTTCTTCGTTGCTCGTCTTCAAAAGAACCTTTTGTCATAATTTAAAGCGTGGCTACGATCTACAGCCCGACACACCCGATTTCAGCTGGCTTTCATGAGGACTGGATCACCTTCCCCCTGCTTTCCCTTCTCTCTTAGTCAGACTGCACTAGTGCAGCCTGTTTCCAGGGCCGCTGATTGGAAACAAAACGAAATAGGATCACCATCATCTGTGGTTCGTTGACCCTGTTGCAAGTAAGCAGCTGTGAGTCCCTGGCTGCTGTCAGCTGATCTTATATCCTCTACTAATTCTCAATGTGCAGACGAAACTATGCAGACGTTCATCCTCAGCCTCTTTGTGATGATCTCCCAGAATGCCAGAGGCGTAATCGCAAACAGATGAGTTGGTTGACTTGGGTGTCTGTGGCAAGGACTGGGATATCCTCAGACACCGATACACAGAATGCTTTTAGGGCAACAAACTGTAGACGAACATTTACTGAGGAAAAGTTGTTTGTGTACGGGTGACACTGGGCTGTCAAAACCTACCAGCTTACAGCTAGAGGAATCAAACTCGCATTGTCCTCGTCAATTGATGCACGTTGATCAATACTACACCACACGCACTCGTTGTTTTCCTTGAAACAGGCTGTGTTACAGCCCCCAGGTCAACGAGGTGTGAACCGACACTGCGGATTCACATAGTGGAGCGCCTGCTGAGAAGCCTGGCGTTATACTGCAGTCAGGGATCAAGACGCTGAACAGTGCATGAGCTGTAGCAGTCAGCGACCCATATATGACTGCTAGCTTCAGGGGCAACGACCCATATATGACTGCTAGCTTCAGGGGCAACGACCTGGAGCTGCCAAAACCCTTCTCCGCCTCCACGCGGCCATCCTGTATAACAGGTTGCAACAGGGCAGACTGGCTAAGGAGAAGGGACCGAAGAGAGAAGGCTAGCCCGGTACCCACATATGCCCGCTGAACTTGAATGTGTTGGGCCCAAAGGTACAAATATCGCAATCATCTTGTAAAATACGACACTACTTTTTACAATTTTTAAAAATTGTACGTGTTTGCGTAATTAGTTTCTACTGAAACGCGCCTATTCCACCCAAGACCGAAGTCAATTGGGCGATATTAAGACGCATAAACCAGTGCTTGGATGTATGTGTATGTCTGTATGTACCTATGCTAGGTTTGTGCGCTCTCAGAAGCCAGCCCAACCAAAGTGCAATGGAAGGGTCTCACCCTGAAGGCGCGTGTGAATGTTGTGCAAGAGTGTGACTGTAGGACAGAGTCAAATGAAACCAGAGTCTGATTGTTGGACAGAGTCAAATGAAACAAGAGTGTGTAGAAAGAAATGATGCCAAAAAGTATGATCTTCATAAATGATACCTAAGACCCTGACCATTGTTACGACACAACGAATTCCGTTCTTCTATTATATTCTGCTACTTGCAAAGCCCTTTTAAGAGCTTGAATGTGAGAGGTTTAGAACGAACAAGAAGAAGAAGAAGATGAAGAAGAGCTACAGTCAGAAGGACCAAAGCACATTCTTCATTACGCTTCAATATACAAGAAGTGTCATTGTAAAATCTATGGGTTTTAATAGATCATACAGGTAAGTTGTGTGAGCAAGTCCAGGTTATAATAGGTCATGCAGGTAAAGTAAGTGAACAAGTCCAGGTTATAATAAGTCATACAGGTAAAGTGTGTGAGCAAGTCCAGGTTATAATAGGTCATACGGTAAAGTGAGTGAGCTAGTACAGGTAGCAGTGAATAAGGGAAATGTAATGTTAGGTATGATAAAATGAAATAATAAACATAGGAGAAAGGAAGTGATAGTCAAACTGTATAAAGCTTTAGTTAGATCTAGATTGGAGTACTGTGTTCAGGTGTGGAGTCCTTATCGTAGAGGGGATGTACATTCTGGAAAGGATACAAAGAAAAGCGACAAAGCTGATATTGTCATTCCAGAATTACAGTTATGAGAAAAGACTCAAGACAATCCGGCCTACGATGTTTAGAAAAGAGAAGAATATGTGGTGACTTAATACAGGTTTATAAGATAATCAAAGGAACGGATAAATTAGATTGTAACTTTTTTTTTCATAATACAACCAACTACAAGAACGAGACGGCACAGCTACAAATTAACTAAAGAAAGAACCAGATTAGATATTAGAAATATTTTTTTGTTCAGAGAGTGATGAATGCTTGGAATGCATTGCGACATGAAGTAGTGAAGGCAGAACAATTAATGCATTTAAGAATAGATTGGATGCGCACAGCGTCTAGAGCAAGGAAATGTAAATCAAACTGGTTGTATTCAGACTCTGCAGTCTTCCAACTAGTATAAAGACGTTAAGTTAAATTAAACAACAAATGACGTCATCGGCACTGAGCTCTCGTCCCGAGAAGCCTCAAACAAAATCAACAACCACACACATTCTAGTCGAGGCCATTGTGTTACAGCTCAAGAAGGTAAAAACTGAACAAACTAAGCATGTTTTCTGGCATCTTGAAAGTGATTACGTCCAGACTCCCCCAATGTTTCCAATGTGATAATCGTTTACTTCAAGTCCCGACTTTGAGGACAGTAAACATCAATGTTTGTCTTCTTGCCTGTTTGACCACTTGCCTGTTTGTACTCTTGCCCCTTGTATGTTTCAGAGTTGGCTAACCACGAATGTACAAACGAACCGCTGTGTTTGGCTTTCGTGTTGAGTCCGTTCCAGCATTTTGCAGAGAGAAGCTTCTGGAAACAGTACGTTCATTGTATCCACTTGGCCTTGGAGGGGAATCTTGGAAGTCCATATATGTTAGAGACAAACCCAGACAGAGCGGGGATGAAGAGGGACAAAAGGTAGAACATAATACGAGAGAGAGAAAAAAAGAGATAGAGAGGAAATGGCATGCTAATGAAATGTTTGTTGAATGCGAATGCCCACAATGAGTAGGTTACTCTTTTGTGCGCCCTGAAAAGGACGTTAAGTGGAGGATTGCAGTAGCTTTCCTCACCTCCCGAACGTGATGATGAAGGTGGACCGGGTCCTCCAGGCAGTTGTGCTATGCTTGACTTGATCTGCGTTGTCGCTCACTACCACGGGGATCACATCATGTTAGCCAGGCTGCCATGAAAACGGCCCGCTTCCAGTGAGGATAGCGAGGTAGTCGATGTGTGAGTGTCTTGGTGAGGAAATTTTGACTGGCCATGGCTTAATATGCCTGATCAGTATGTTTTGACTGACCATGGCTTAATATGCCTGATCAGTATGTTTTGACTGATCATGGCTTAATATGCCTGATCAGTATGTTTTGACTGACCATGGCTTAATATGCCTGATCAGTATGTTTTGACTGACCATGGCTTAATATGCCTGATCAGTATGTTTTGACTGACCTTGGCTTAATATGCCTGATCAGTATGTTTTAACTGACCAGGGCTTAATATGCCTGATCAGTATGTTTTAACTGACCATGGCTTAATATGCCTGATCAGTATGTTTTGACTGACCATGGCTTAACAAGCCTGATCAGTATGTTTTGACTGACCATGGCTTAACAAGCCTGATCAGTATGTTTTAACTGACCATGGCTTAACAAGCCTGATCAGTATGTTTTGACTGACCATGGCTTAACAAGCCTGATCAGTATGTTTTAACTGACCATGGCTTAACAAGCCTGATCAGTATGTTTTGCCTGACCATGGCTTAATATGCCTGATCAGTATGTTTTAACTGACCATGGCTTAACAAGCCTGATCAGTATGTTTTGCCTGACCATGGCTTAATATGCCTGATCAGTATGTTTTGCCTGACCATGGCTTAATATGCCTGATCAGTATGTTTTAACTGACCATGGCTTAATGTGCCTGATCAGTATGTTTTGCCTGACCATGGCTTAATATGCCTGATCAGTATGTTTTAACTGACCATGGCTTAATATGCCTGATCAGTATGTTTTAACTGACCATGGCTTAATATGCCTGATCAGTATGTTTTGCCTGACCAGACGCTATTCTTCCTTCCTTGGTCTAAAGATGAAAGGTCGGTTTGACAATCCCAATAGAGCGGTACGAAACCCGCTGTGTCTAGTTTAACAGACAAGGGTTTTTTCAAGGTACTGTTGCTTCTTCTTGTACGGAAAGTAATGGCAAACTACCGTACATCACGCCTGCCAAGTAACAGGCAAATAAGTTTGCAGGACTGCTCTGCCAGGTAGATAGTACTTCCTTTCATTTTATTATTGAATGTGTTACCGGGGTCTGAAAGGAGAACACATAATAGAAATACCGTAAACTGTCACCCATTTATTAAGAGAAGCTAAACTAGAAAATTGTTCATATAACCGACTTCATTGTACCAGGGTGCCCTCACTGTCTTAAGCCCCTGCTCATTGCCCCAGGGCACCCCCTCCCCCCATGTGATCAGTCCTTCCATTGCACCAGGGCTAATCAATGTGCCCAGTCCCTTTCATTGCTGAAAGTGCAGAGGACAGAGCAAGAAGTCGGTATCTCCAGCGGTGGCTCTAAAATTTCATCCCTGAAATTACCCCAGGTACCCATTTAAAGCGGGGTCGACTTGAAGATGCTGTCATACCATGAAAAAAACCTTCCACATGCCCGGTCTGTCAAATTGACCACGACGAGGTTGAAACCGGATTCCCTGGGATTGTAAGCTGAGCTAACTAGCCCTAAGCCATCGAACCACCTTGTTAAGAGGCGTCTAAGGATAGTTGGGCAAGGGATTGGCTACCACATCATGTATAAGCTTCGCTGCCGAAGACGGATGTGTCGCACCGAAAAGTGCAAATATCCTAGTCAAGCTGTAAACTAGCGACACAATGCATTCCGTTCTCCGGACAACACCCTACTACTTTCATGGCCCCGTTCAGGAATTGGTAGTTGGAGATTGAGAACGAAAGCAGTAGAAAAATAAGCATAAGGTTAAAGAGATAAGAACAAGATGGCGGCAAAGCGACACTGACCTAATTACTAGGGCTTGGGTGTGTGGTTTAAGGGGGTGTATTTCGCCAGATTGCACTTCTTTTTCACGGCGGAAAATAGGCTCATCTTCTGCTATCAAAACGCTCCTGACAACCCCGATGTAAATTGGTATCTGGCTTACTATTAGGGAAGTAAATACACTGAGGAAGGCAACTGGTAATCTCACCTCTTAAACAAGCTGTGGCTTCATGCTTCTTCTTCTTCTGCGTACACAGTCAGACAGTAACCATTATTTTTTCGAAAAAAGCGGCGGTCATCCTGAGGCTGTCGACACTGCCATAGAGCTTGTCTTGCAGTTCCACTGGTAATGGCCACATCTGCTCTCTCTGATCCTCGTATGTCGGGCAGTTCTGCAGCAGATGTTCAGTGGTCATTTTACCAGTACCGCACGGGCATTCGTCGGTACACCCTATCTTCAATTTGTTGAATATGTGGTACCTCAGTCTGTTGTGGCCAGTGCGAAGTCTGAAGACAACGACCTGCTCTCTTCGGTTCAACTGGTAATAGGCATCGTTTTTGGTGTAACCAGTATGTTCGGTTTCCCATTTGGTCATGTATCTGGCTTTGATAAGCCGTTTTGACTCTTCGGTGGCTTCATGCAATGAAGTCTCTAACACTTCATCCCGACAGCAGTGTATATTGGACCACTTTTTTCCATTTTAACAATTACTGTGCTTGCATTGTGTGAATACCGACCGAAATTAGATTTCTTAAACTTCATTGCAGCCTTTATTCTCACCGTATCGCTGGACAATGTTGAGGAAGGCAAAATATACTGATCAGACATGTTAGTCAGGGTCAGGCAAAATATACTGAGCGGACATGTTAGTCAGGGTCAGGCAAAATATACTGATCAGACATGTTAGTCAGGGTCAGGCAAAATATACTGATCGGACATGTTAGTCAGGGTCAGGCAAAATATACTGATCAGACATGTTAGTCAGGGTCAGGCAAAATATGCTGATCGGACATGTTAGTCAGGGTCAGGCAAAATATACTGATCAGACATGTTAGTCAGGGTCAGGCAAAATATACTGATCAGATATGTTAGTCAGGGTCAGGCAAAATATACTGATCAGATATGTTAGTCAGGGTCAGGCAAAATATACTGATCGGACATGTTAGTCAGGGTCAGGCAAAATATACTGATCAGACATGTTAGTCGGGTCGGGCAAAATATACTGATCGGACATGTTAGTCAGGGTCAGGCAAAATATACTGATCGGACATGTTAGTCAGGGTCAGGCAAAATATACTGATCAGACATGTTAGTCAGGGTCAGGCAAAATATACTGATCGGACATGTTAGTCAGGGTCAGGCAAAATTTACTGATCGGACATGTTAGTCAGGGTCAGGCAAAATATACTGATCGGACATGTTAGTCAGGGTCAGGCAAAATATACTGATCGGACATGTTAGTCAGGGTCAGGCAAAATATACTGATCGGACATGTTAGTCAGGGTCTGGCAAAACAAACTGGGCAAGATCCCCACATTGACTTCTTTATAGGCGTCCCAGGAAACGGGCTGGCCTTCTTGACAGTTTTGCTAACGAGTTGAGTGATCGACGTGATCCCCACAGTAATGAGTGTCATGCAGATGAAGCCGATCATAGCACAATCGCCTGGGGGATCCCGGTCCACTATCATCTATACGCTCAGCATGTGAGATAAGCTACTGCAACCCGCCACTATACGTACTTTTCAGGGCGCACAAAAGAGTTAACCTACTCATTGTGGGAATTTACAACAACAACAACATCTCTGGACAATCCCTGTCGTGGAACAAAAGGATGCAGAAGAGCACATGGAGAATGGATCTAAAGATCATCACAAAATTTGAAGGAGAAAACTGAAGAGGCGTAGACAGGACAGCACTGCTTAAATAGGTTTAGATGATGTCCTGTGCTAGGCTAAATGATAAGAATAAAATGAAAAAATCTCCCTCGTCCCCTCGCTTCAAAGTATTCACATTCCTCCGTTCCTACTCCTCGTCTCTTAGTTCAACAGCTGAAGCATTCCTCAACCAATAAACGTTGATATTTTTGTTGGACCCTCTGCTCCTAACCCCCGCAGAGCTAGCTAAAGATATCACTTCGTTATCAAATTCGTCATCCGTTCGTTTCATTTTTCTTTTCGTTCCTTTCTCCCTTCAAACACACACACAGCCATCCAAGTTCATCCCGCCATTTTTAGGTAGTGAAATCCAAAACATGAAGCGTACAGCTTGTTTTTGTTGCTGTAGTTCAGTAAGTTTGTCTGCATTACTTCGCTTTTCCTCTTCTTGTTCATGCTTTTCTTGTTGTTCTTCAGTTCCTTGTTTTCTTTCCTCTGCTTTATCTTCTTGCTCTCCTTGTTCTCCTTTATCTCCTTGTTCTCCTTTATCTCCTTGTTCTCCTTTATCTTCTTGTTCTCCTTTATCTCCTTGTTCTCCTTTATCTCCTTGTTCTCCTTTATGTCCTTTATCTTCTTGCTCTCCTTGTTCTCCTTTATCTCCTTGTTCTCCTTTATCTCCTTGTTCTCCTTTATCTCATTGTTCTCCTTTATCTTCTTGTTCTCCTTTATCTCCTTGTTCTCCTTTATCTCCTTTATCTTCTTGCTCTCCTTGTTCCCCTTAATTTCCTTGTTCTCCTTTATCTCCTTGTTCTCCTTTATCTCCTTGTTCTCCTTTATCTCCTTGTTCTCCTTTATCTCCTTTATCGTCTTGCTCTCCTTGTTCTCCTTTATCTCCTTGTTCTCCTTTATCTCCTTGTTCTCCTTTATCTCCTTTATCTTCTTGCTCTCCTTGTTCTCCTTTATCTCCTTGTTCTCCTTTATCTCCTTGTTCTCCTTTATCTCCTTTATCTTCTTGCTCTCCTTGTTCTCCTTTATCTCCTTGTTCTCCTTTATCTCCTTGCTCTCTTTTATCTTCTTGTTCTCATTTATCGTCTTGCTCTCCTTGTTCTCCTTGATCGCCTTGCTCTCCTTGATCTTCTTGTTCTGTTTGATCTTCCTGCTCTTCTGTATCTCCTTGCACGTCTAATTCTTCTTCTGTCTCTTATTATCTTATTCCTCGTGTTCTTTTTCTGCATGTTCTAATTCTAGAAAACACTGTTAAGGGCTTAGTAGCGGGAGATTGAGAACAAACATGAACAACAAACACGTCCAATTCAGCTAATTTACCATCAAAATATCGTACTTCGCTTCATCCTGACAGCATCTTTTTCTGTCCATCTTCTTATGTTCTCCTCCTACTTATAGTGTTGTTTACCTTCGGCCCGTTTTCTCTCTAAGCTTTTTTTGACGTGACCAAAATATCTTCACTGTCTTTCTTTACGTTCACAAATTATCTTTCCGCTCTTTTTTGTTTTCTTTTTCTTTTACGGGAATAGAACAATTATTCTATGTATCAACATTTCAAAGGCATGGATACGCTACTGCACTTCTTGTACTGGCCATCAAAGTTATCTTCTCTTACTTCTAGTTGTATCATTTGTGTCGCTAACCTCCGTGGGGAGGTGTAGTTATATTTCGTGTTCAGATATGTCGTTAGACGACTTATTGAGGTCTAGTTTTCTTTCGTGTGTCAGATATGTTGTTAGACGACTTAGGGAGGTCTAGTTTTCTTTCGTGTGTCAGATATGTCGTTAGACGACTTATTGAGGTCTAGTTTTCTTTCGTGTGTCAGATATGTCGTTAGACGACTTAGGGAGGTCTAGTTATCTTTCGTGTGTCAGATATGTTGTTAGCGACTTAGGGAGGTCTAGTTTTCTTTCGTGTGTCAGATATGTTGTTAGCGACTTAGGGAGGTCTAGTTTTCTTTCGTGTGTCAGATATGTTGTTAGACGACTTAGGGAGGTCTAGTTTTCTTTCGTGTGTCAGATATGTTGTTAGACGACTTAGGGAGGTCTAGTTTTCTTTCGTGTGTCAGATATGTTGTTAGACGACTTAAGGAGGTCTAGTTTTCTTTCGTGTGTCAGATATGTTGTTAGCGACTTAGGGAGGTCTAGTTTTCTTTCGTGTGTCAGATATGTTGTTAGACGACTTAGGGAGGTCTAGTTTTCTTTCGTGTGTCACATATGTTGTTAGACGACAGGGAGGTCTAGTTTTCTTTCGTGTGTCAGATATGTTGTTAGACGACTTAGGGAGGTCTAGTTTTCTTTCGTGTGTCAGATATGTTGTTAGACGACTTAGGGAGGTCTAGTTTTCTTTCGTGTGTCAGATATGTTGTTAGACGACTTAGGGAGGTCTAGTTTTCTTTCGTGTGTCAGATATGTCGTTAGACGACTTAGGGAGGTCTAGTTATCTTTCGTGTGTCAGATATGTTGTTAGCGACTTAGGGAGGTCTAGTTTTCTTTCGTGTGTCAGATATGTTGTTAGACGACTTAGGGAGGTCTAGTTTTCTTTCGTGTGTCAGATATGTTGTTAGTCGACTTAGGGAGGTCTAGTTTTCTTTCGTGTGTCAGATATGTCGTTAGACGACTTAGGGAGGTCTAGTTTTCTTTCGTGTGTCAGATATGTTGTTAGACGACTTAGGGAGGTCTAGTTTTCTTTCGTGTGTCAGATATGTCGTTAGACGACTTAGGGAGGTATAGTTATCTTTCGTGTGTCAGATATGTCGTTAGACGACTTAGGGAGGTCTAGTTTTCTTTCGTGTGTCAGATATGTTGTTAGACGACTTAGGGAGGTCTAGTTTTCTTTCGTGTGTCAGATATGTTGTTGGACGACTTAGGGAGGTCTAGTTTTTTTTCGTGTGTCAGATATGTCGTTAGACGACAGGGAGGTCTAGTTATCTTTCGTGTGTCAGATATGTCGTTAGACGACTTAGGGAGGTCTAGTTTACTTTCGTGTGTCAGATATGTCGTTAGACGACAGGGAGGTCTAGTTATCTTTCGTGTGTCAGATATGTTGTTAGACGACTTAGGGAGGTCTAGTTTTCTTTCGTGTGTCAGATATGTCGTTAGACGACAGGGAGGTCTAGTTATCTTTCGTGTGTCAGATATGTTGTTAGACGACTTAGGGAGGTCTAGTTTTTTTTCGTGTGTCAGATATGTCGTTAGACGACAGGGAGGTCTAGTTATCTTTCGTGTGTCAGATATGTCGTTAGACGACTTAGGGAGGTCTAGTTTACTTTCGTGTGTCAGATATGTCGTTAGACGACAGGGAGGTCTAGTTATCTTTCGTGTGTCAGATATGTCGTTAGACGACTTAGGGAGGTCTAGTTTACTTTCGTGTGTCAGATATGTCGTTAGACGACAGGGAGGTCTAGTTATCTTTCGTGTGTCAGATATGTCGTTAGACGTCATGGGGAGGTCTAGTTTTCTTTCGTGTTACTAAATGTGTCGTCAACACTGTTATCGTTCAGTATTTCATCATTACCTAACTTACACCGTCTATCCATTATTTTCTTATCCCTCTTGCCCTGTAACACTCTTCTTTTGTTATGAAGATCCGCACAGCTGGTAGGTTTAGCTGCAGTCAAGTTAGGTGTCCTAACCACTCCATTCTCTGCCTTCCTTTGTCATGTATTTCATGCTTGATGTTGCATCAAACGTCTTTCTGATTTCTTCTTGTCGTATTCATGTCCAGCATTATTACCATGCTCTCTTTTCTCCAACACCTCATTGCGCGTGCCATGATGTTCATTTCTTCATTCTTGGTGAAAGTCCATGTTGGACACTGATAGCAGAGAGTTGGTACAAACATACGAGGCGTGTTGAAATGAAACAGACCTAACTGTCCCATAGGAATATACGTACGATCCGCACGATGACTTCACTTCTGTTGTAAACAGCACATACCAACCGTCAAGTATACACAATTTCATTTTTCTCCGTCTCATACTTTCCTCAGCAGACCGTTGAAAACATACGCGTGGGATAAAGAATCCGTGCATAGTTGATCATCGAGAGATGATTGGGTTTCTAACAGCTGAAGGATGTTTACCAGTTGACATTCATCCCTGAATGCAGGCAGTGTATGGTGACAAATGTGTGTTGAAGACAACTGGACAACGATGGTTTAAGAAGGACGTGATTTAACGAAAGATCTTCCGAGACCAGGTCAGGCTCATATTGTTGTGTCAGAAGATACCATCGTCAATCGCTTGCTAACCACCATCAGAACTGTCCCCACCGACACAGCGAAATCCTATGCTATTGAACGTAAGCTCCGGCTACGTTCAAACGGAATTGTTGCTTAATTTTGGCGATGTCACCTTCTGACACAACAATATGCGCCTGACCTGGTCTCGGAAGACCGTTAACTCACGTGCTTCTTTAACCATCGTTGTCCAGTTCTTCACTGTTGTCTTCGATACACTTTTGTTATTATACACTGTCTGCATTCTGCGATGAATGTCAACTGGTTGACATCCTTCAGCTGAATCACCGCTCGCTGATCAACTCTGGACGGATTCTGTATCCCACCCGTCATGTTATCAACGATATTCTGAGGAAACTATGTGTAGGAACATAATGAAATTTTGCAAACTTGACCGTTTGTATGTGCTATTTACACCATATGTGACGTCATCATGCGCGTCATACGTATGTTAACTTGGTGCAGTTAGGGTCCGGTTTCATTTGAACACGCCTCGTATTATAAATCAACTGTCGCTTTATGCTCTCTGCGATGTGTTTGTGTCTTAACAATGATACCATTCATGTTGTTGATATGCTGCCCAAGTGCAGATAAACACTTGTCTTGAGATACCTGTCCCGAACAAACGTTCTCCATTATCACCTTTACGATATAAGTTAGCTGTCCCTCTCAAGCCATGATGACGACACTATCAGACGGGTTTTGTCCGTGGCCTACTTTAGAAAGGCCGCCTGACTCACGGAGAATACCCATTGATACGTCACATTCTACCACGGACTAAATGAGGGAACTCATATTCTGCCAAGTTTTATAAACAACCCATGCTGCAAACAGAGAAATAGAATAAATTCACAGTACAAAACGCAACAAATCACTGTGTTTTTTTGGGGGGCTCGCCTTATTTCTCTAATCCCCAAGGCGGCGTGCGTTGCACTGTGGTTTTTATTTTGTGCCTGTACGCCCAGTGCATCTGACTTCAGCATGCATTTTATGTAATGGTCTGCTTCCTCCTGCATTTTCTAAGGGTTTGCTTCCCCGAGGTACCGACCGCTGCTGTGATGGGGGATCGAACCCAGCACCTTCGGCTTATGAGCCGTGTCACTTAACCACTAGCCCACGCGTCCCCCTAAATAACTGTTGAGAGGGATCCTTTCATAGAATCCTGCGCTGAAACCAACTGAAAATCTATTTCTGTTTCCCTAATACGCCATAGTTACACTGATAGTTGACGCACGCAAGTTCCGTCATTTAGTTAGACTTGGAATGTGACGTTTCAAAGGGATTTCTCCGTGATTCAGACGGCCTGTATCTACAGTAGACTGTGTAGGCATATATATTGCATTTTTGGTACTGGTTTATCTTTCCCTCTTCGATCCCTTCTACTCAGCCAGCATGTTATGTTGCAGCTTGTTTTCCAGGATCACCACGTGGAGGTGTAAAAGGATCTTGGCAGCTATGGTTCGCTTGCTCTGAAGCTAGCAGTTACCGATGGGTCACTACTGCTGTAGCTCATGCACTGCTTAGTGGCATGATCTCATACAATAGTTGAGAAAGACTTCCAGTATGTAGTTGGGTGGAGCTAACTACGTGTTAAAACTAATCGAATTATTCCAGCATGACTGGGTGTGTCAGAGTTCACGTAATCAGATGCAATAAGGAAGTGGTTGTTAAAGCCGACGTTGGTCACGCAGATACGCTCTTGAAATAATAATCTTAGGTGGTTAACCGATGTGTGAGGCTATCGTAGTAGACTAAAACACTAATGCAAAGTAGACCCGCAGCCTGTTAGGTGCCATCTATGCTATTCTTAACAAGTCACCTAAACCTTACCGGTGTTATGCTATGTTACACAGTTAGTTGCCTCATACTTAACTTAACTTAACTTAATGTCTTTATACTGGTTTAGAAGGCTCTGCAGAGTTTGTATACAACCAGTTACATTTGCATTACCCTGCTCTGAAAGCTATGCCCATTTAATCTATTCTAAAATGCATTAACTGTCCCTTCCTCGACTACCTCTTAGGGCAATGCATTCCAAGCATTCACTACTCTCTGGCTAAAAAATTATTTCCTAAAATCCAATCTGGACCTCTCTTTAGTTAATTTGTAACTGTGCCCTCTTGTTCTTGTTGGTGTCTATATTTTGAAAAAAACTTGTTATAGTGTAATTTATCTTTTCTCTTGATTATTTTATAAACCTGTATAAAGTCACCTCGAATTCTTCTCTTTTCTAGACACAGTAGGCCGGTTTTCTGAGTATTCACTCGTCACTGTAATTCTGGAATCCCACTATCAGTTTTGACGCTCTTCTTTGAATGCTTTCCATCATGTTCATATCTCCTCTACGATAAGGACTCTACACCTAGGTCTAACCAATTCTTTTTATAGTTTGATAATCACTTCACTTCTATGTTTATTTTTATTTTTATCATACCTAACATTGCATTTGCTTTTTTCACTAGTACCTGGACTTGCTCACTCACCTTAAATGTATGATATATTATAACCTGGACTTGCTCACTCACCTTAAATGTATGATATATTATAACCTGGACTTGCTCACTCACCTTAAATGTATGATATATTATAATCCACTAGGTCCTTTTCCTTTACTATAATTCTAATATTGTTCTCGCCTATTCTGTAAAATATTCAGTTCCGTATTGGATCTACCCATGTGGATGACTGCACATTTATCTATATTAATAACGACATGCTCTTTGTGGGGCAGTGGTACTACTCTTGTCCTTATCATACACACATACCCCGCCGGACCACTGGAGATGCTAAGTTATTTTCAAACCAATATCATCAGAAAATGAAAATGGCAAATGGGACCGACTCCATTCTACCGACGCTCAATCTCTGTCATCGACGACAGAGCACGATCTTCATAACTCCTTTCACAGCTCCACATTCTCCGCTTACATCACCAGATACTCATTTAGATCTGGGCAGACTGGGAGGAGCAGTAATGCCACGACAAACCCATGACATGGTCAGTCTGAGTCTGACGGGATTCGAAACTGGTGCGTTGGTTTTGTATACCAAGATCCCAACCCCTTGACCAGACGCCCCCCTTTCCCCCTCCTCCATCAAGATATCTAACATAATCTATTCGAACTTTTCAGGGAATTCGAATTTGACTTGCATTTTGTGATACAATTGGGCAGAGAAGACATGTCTGGACATTTCTATGAAATAAACAGCAAAAGAGAAATAAGCAGGAAAACAAAGATGGATGTATACCGCTCGAGCTTTATGCCTGTCCTGACATATGGATGTGAGTCATGGGCAATGACTACAGCACAAGAAAGGCAACTACAAACTTCAGAAATGAGGTACCTAAGAAAGGCGGTTCAGGTGACGAAAAGGGACATGATCCGTAACCAGACAATACGTAGCAATCTGGAAGTTCAACCCTTGCAGACACGAGTGGAGCTGTCCCAACTACAGTGCTTTGGCCATGTCTGTAGAATGGAAGAAGATCGGATACCAAACCCGTCATGGGAGAGAAAAAGTCAAGGACGCTGACTCCCATAACGTCCCAAAGTACGTTGGGAAGACAACATACGACAGTCCCTAAGTGATCAAGGGCTGGATTGGAAAGAGGCCAGGAAAAAGAAGGCGGATAGAGCAGTGTGGCGTTCTCTTTGGCAAACCTCTACACCTCACGGTAGAAGAGGAGTGACTAAGTAAGTAGGACTATGTCTGACCCGACAAAACATACTGATTGGATATTTTAGTAGGGCTCATGCGAAATACTCTATCCAAGACCTTCACCTCGCTTCCACCACAGTTCTCCCGTGGCAGTCCGACTAGCGAGGTGGGGGGAATTGACTTAATGCATGTACGAATGAACATCACGCAGATGAAGCCAATCATAGCATAAACACCATCACCAGCACCCTCGGGATGTGAGAACATCAACCACAACCCGCCACGACACACACACACAAATAAATTTCCCCATCGACTGCATTCAACAGGAACAACATTAATAACGCGCTTATTCCGCCCGCAAAGCTCAGCAAGCTTCACGTTCAGTGCAACTAACCGAACGTTCTCCACTTGTTGTATACGCGTAACGTGACATTGGCCATGACCTTGATACTAATATTCCAGATAGGGAAATAACGTTAACATATTAAAACAGAACACATGCACAGCAAGGAAAACATTACCTCTTCGCAGTTACGATATAAAGTGCACGCAAGAGCGGGGCGTCCAAATGCTCAATTGTGAATGATGAAGGGAAATAGAGAATAAACGTCCCGGTTTCATGGGCATGTCAGAAAGATATTCATTTCTGTTTCTTCTTCTTCGTTTGCGCTTTGTTTATTTTGTTTTTGTTGTTTTTTGTTTGATATGGTATTTCACATGTATATTTGAGTCCCTATATTTCAGCGTTTTGGATCAGGACATTCGTGCCTTCTAGCGCAGGACATTCGTACCATCTGGCGTAGGACTTTCGTGCCTTCTAGCGCAGGACATTCACTTCAGTTGTTTGAGGACATATAATCCTTTTGTCTTCTTCTTCTTCTTCTTCTTCTTCTTCTTCTTCTTCTTCTTCTTCTTCTTCTGTGTTTGTCCCGAAAAGGAACCTTAAAAACGTTTAGTCTTCGTTTACAGCGAAACTGCGATGACTGAATTTTTCGGCCCAACACATCCCATTTTAGCAGATTTTTGGGGAGAGATTTGCCTTCCCTCTTCGATCCTTAATCTCTTAGCAGACTGCAAGGTTTCAGTCTGTTTCTAGAACCCCCAATAGAGGTGAAATATGGTCTTTTGTATATACCAATTACATCTCAACAGAAAACAGGGAGGAACAAACCAATCAGAGAGCAACTAGCATTATCAAATATTTCCAATATTTTTGTGTTTTTTTGTTTTGTTGTTGCGTTTGTTCATTTCTCTATTCCATAAGGTATTTGCCACCTAAATGAACATTATTATTAGTCATTATTAGGCTACTCTTTGTTTTGTTCAGAAAACAGGGACCCTCTTATTATCAATAATTTTATCTCATCAAAAATACGTTTTATAATATTGTCATTCGAAATACAGTCACAGATTTATAAACCATGAGTGGTCTACCAGGTTCTTTGTGTATGACAAAGATATGAATAGCACCCCTGTCTCACAGGGAGCATGTCGTAAGAGCCGACTGAATGTGTGACATGGCATAACACCTATCATGGTTAGGTGGTTTGTTAAGATCAGCACAGATGTCGTCTAACAGGCTGCGTTTCTATCTTGCTCTAGTGTTTGGGTTCTTTAAGATGGACTCGCACATCGGTTAACCACCCTCCAAGAAACTGGTTGTATACATACTCTGCAGAGTCTTCTAAACCAGTATAAAGACGTTAAGTTAAGTCAAGTCAAGTCAAGTGTACATGCGGATAGGTACCCCAGACTACAGAACACGTGCTGCAGAATTGTCCCGAAGATGACATACGCTGGCCCATAAAACAACGCTGGACCAGACTTTATGGACCTTTATGTGAACTACAAAAGACAGTGAAGTTTATACACGAGACGAAGAAGAAGAAGAAGAAGAAGATGAAAATAGTAAACGAGAAAGAAGGGGGAGAAGTAGAAGGAGGAGGAGGAGAAAAGAAGGGGGAGGAGGAAGGAGGAGGAAGCAGAGGGAGAGGACGATGAATAATAAGGAAATGAAGATGGAAAAGAAGGAGATTAAGATGATGAAGAAGGAGAGAAAGAGGAAGAAGGAGATGAAGAGGAGGAAGAAGGAGAGAAAGATGAAGAAGAAGGAGAGAAAAATTAAGAAGGGAGAGGAAAATGACGAAGAAGCAGAGGAAGATGACCAAGGAGAGGAAGTGGAAGATGACGAAGAAGCAGAGAAAGATGACCAAGGAGAGGAAGAGGAAGAAAAAGAGGAGGAGAAAGAAGGAGAGGAAGATAAAATAGAAGGGGAGGACGATAAAGAAGAAGAAACGATAGAATTTCACAGAAAATAGGAGACAGTGAAAATAAGAGAACGAGGATAAATAAGAGAAATCAGAGAGAGAGTTAAAGACGACAGAGATATGTATAAGAACTGAACCTAAACTGAAAGATTGCGTAGGCGTTTGCTGCAGACAAACAACCACGAGCGTGCACAGGACAGATAGCGAAGAAAGTGTGGGTGTAACAAGAGAAGAGAACAGGAAAGCCAGGATGAGAAAAATGTACGAGGTCAAGACAGAACAAAGCAGATATAAACTTGTATACCACCGCCTACAAACAAATAAAAAATGATAAAAATGAAATATTTACAAAATTCAAAGTTAAAGAAATGCTCACGACGAACTTATTTTTCCCTCGTAAACTTGCAGAAATAAGTGGATGCATACGTCAGCAGTGGGTAAATATTTCAGCCCGTTCAAGCGTGTTTTTTAAGGGGTAAAACAAAACTATGAAGCCACTAGCAACCACGGAGACCCTGACCTTTTCAGCGATTCTCAACATATAAGATATCGGTACACAATATAGATTAAATTACACAGGATATTTGGGAGATGGAGATTCAAAAAGTTTTAAGATAGTATCTGAAGCTGAACCACAAAATTTATACTGAAAAGTTCATTGAGAAATGTGAATGTTGCGGACATGTTCAGAAGCGGATGGGAAAACATCTAATGAACAAAGTGACAGAGATGAAACACCAGGCATTCAAAGAAGGTGGGAAAACATCTAATGAACAAAGTGACAGAGATGAAACACCAGACAGTCAAAGAAGGTGGGAAAACATCTAATGAACAAAGTGACAGAGATGAAACACCAAACAGTCAAAGAAGGTGGGAAAACATCTTATGAACAAAGTGACAGAGATGAAACACCAGACATTCAAAGAAGGTGAGAAACCATCTAATGAACAAAGTGACAGAGATGAAACACCAGACATTCAAAGAAAGTGAGAAAACATCTAATGAACAAAGTGACAGAGATGAAACACCAGACATTCAAAGAAAGTGAGAAAACATCTAATGAACAAAGTGACAGAGATGAAACACCAGACATTCAAAGAAGGGGGGAAAACATCTAATGAACAAAGTGACAGAGATGAAACACCAGACATTCAAAGAAGGTGAGAAAACATCTAATGAACAAAGTGACAGAGATGAAACACCAGACATTCAAAGAAAGTGAGAAAACATCTAATGAACAAAGTGACAGAGATGAAACACCAGACATTCAAAGAAAGTGAGAAAACATCTAATGAACAAAGTGACAGAGATGAAACACCAGACATTCAAAGAAGGTGAGAAACCATCTAATGAACAAAGTGACAGAGATGAAACACCAGACAGTCAAAAAAGCTGGGAAAACAACTAAAGGTAGGGGGGGGGGGATAGGAAAGTTGACTAAAGCAGAAATAAAGAGGATTCAAGGCCACTATGGGGCAGCCATTAGAAACAACGTTGGTGACCTCGTAAAAATGAAAAAGAGCATTTGGGATATTTGGTTTCATCGCCAGGGTGATCATTGAGTATGTGGAAAATGGTGTCCTGGAGAAACAGATTTAAAGAAGGCAAACAAAAATAGGTTTCCAAGCTTTGTTAGTAATGCCATCAAACCTGTTTTCACCACACTGACAGATGATGTACTGCTTACTAAGTGTTTGCACGGTGGGATACAAAATGCAAATGAATCATTGCATTATACAATTTGGAAATTATGTCCCAAAGCAACTTTTGTGTGTAGGAAAAGATTAGAAATGATGCAGTCACTATTTATAATGAAGGAGAACTTAAAAGATCAGAAATTTTCAAGCTACTTGGATTAGGCTGCACCAGAAATTGTTTGAATGCCCTCACTCGTTCTGACAAGAGATGAGTCGCATCATCCCAGACACAGAATTTGGATGCAAAAATAGCAGAAATGAAGAGAAAATCCATTGCAAATGGAGAAGAAGCCATAGGAGAAGATTTTTATGAAGAAGGGGGCTTTTAGGGGTAAGTCAATAATTATTTGTGTCACATTATTGTCGTTTTCTTGCATTTTCTCAAAACTGTAAATTTCGCTCCGCCGCAGCTCTTTATGTCAAGATATTTCAAAAAGCTCTTGCTTGATTGGCTTGAAATTTTGCAGGAATACTCCTGAATATATATTAACCTAAACAGTCTACAATTATTATGTTTTAACTAAAACTTTTGATGTAAGGTGTAGGAAGCTGTACCCCCCCCCTCCCCCGATGTAAGGTGTAGGAAGCTGTACCCACCCCCTCCCCCTGATGTAAGGTGTAGGGAGCTATACCCCCTCCCCATGATGTAAGGTGTAGGGAGCTGTACCCCCTCCCCCTGATGTAAGGTGTAGGAATCTGTACCCACCCCCTCCCCCTGATGTAAGGTGTAGGGAGCTGTACCCCCTCCCCCTGATGTAAGGTGTAGGGAGCTGTACCCCCCTCCCCCTGATGTAAGGTGTAGGAAGCTGTACCCACCCCCCTCCCCCTGATGTAAAGTGTAGGAAGCTGTACCCCCCTCCCCCTGATGTAAGGTGTAGGAAGCTGTACCCCCCTCCCCCTGATGTAAGGTGTAGGAAGCTGTACTCCCCCTTCCCCCTGATGTAAGGTGTAGGGAGCTGTACCCCCCCCCTTCCCCCTGATGTAAGGTGTAAGAAGCTGTACCCCCCCTTCCCCCTGATGTAAGGTGTAGGACGCTGTACCCACACCCCTCCCCCTGATGTAAGGTGTAGGAAGCTGTACCTCCCCCCCTTCCCCCTGATGTAAGGTGTAGGACGCTGTACCCACACCCCTCCCCCTGATGTAAGGTGTAGGAAGCTGTACCCCCCCTCCCCCTGATGTAAGGTGTAGGAAGCTGTACCCCCCCCCCCTTAAAATTTAAAGTTGCAATTATCGTCTAGCAATAGGTGGGCTAAAATGGCTATTATGATTGGCTGAGAGCTGGCTGTAGACGGTTAAGTTTCATTCTCTATATGTTACTTCCAGTGAAATTTTTAAATTAAAATATTATATAGTAACCAAATAATCTTGTCATTTATTATACCAACTTTTTACAGATTTTTGGAGCAAAAACTGCTAATTTTCACACATGAGCAGCAAAATACACTCAAACTATGGTATTTTGTACTGGAAACATGATTCTTAATGATCATTCAATAGTTTGATATGATTGCAGGGCTTATTTGATCATTTTTCAATTTAGGGGTTCAACCTGCCCTTAAAGAAGATTCTTCCGCGCTAACGGGATTTCAATTTACAATTCGGGGAACGTAACATTCGTTGAAAAATTCGGTTATCCCCCACGCCTCGTATATAAAGCTATTAAAAACACTTAACAAAACAACGAACGAAAAAAAAATAATTTTCAATGAACGACGAAGAAACGAAATAAAAGAAGTAACGAGAAAAGACAACAGATAAACGAAACAAAACAAGAAAACTTAAATTATGAACGACAAAGAAACGAAATAAAAGAAGAAAAGTCAAAAGATTTTAAAATAAAAGTTAACGTAACAAGTACAAAAAATAAATCGCATGATGCAATGAACAATGATAAAATTGTGTTGTGAATCACCCGCCTTCAGAATGTGGAGTCTTTCACATACCTTGGCAGCAATGTAAACATAGTAGGAGGTACAGAAAACGATGTTCAGTTAAGAATACAGAAGACGAGAGGAGCTTTTTTGCATTGAGGAATTTATGGACGTCAAAAGAAATTAAAATCACCACAAAAATAAAAGTCTTCAACTCCAACGTCAAATCCGTTCTATTATAGGGCTCTGAAACATGGAGGACAATACAGGTACTTAAGAAAGAGGTCCATACTTTCGTTAAGGGTTGCCTGCGGGAAATACAAGGGTGGAAATGGTAGAACAAGATCACCAACATGGAACTGATGGGAAAAAGGGTGCAAATACCAGCGGAGCATGAGATACGGAGGAGTCGATGGATAGGCCACACATTACGGAAACCAGTGGATAACATTACCAGACAAGTTCTGTTCTGGAATCCACAGAGCAAGAGAAGTAGATGAAGACCGAGACACTCACGGAAGAGGGAATTGGAAGCAAATATTAAGGCATCAAACAGGACGTGGACAGAATTTGCTCAGATGACGCATGATAGGAAGACTTGGCAAATATATGTTTAGGACCTATTCTCCACAGGGAGCTGACTGGTTTTTAATTGATTTGATTGAATGATTGATGAATGCATTCTCTTCGCTGTATATCTCTGTTCGAATCGATGTTATCAAACAGATAACTGCATCGTAAAATCCGAAGTTGCTGTTCCTGCTGCTGATGCTGCTGATGATGCTAATGTTAATACCAATCGTATTTGAGGTTAGAGGCCGAAAATGAAACACACCCAATTAGCCGACATGCAGCATCGACTCGTAGCCGACTGCTTGCATCATGGTCAGTATAGCTAACCAGGGTCCTGTTTCCAGGAAGCACTGTGGCAGTTCTGTGGGGTCCTTCAGCGAAGCAGAGCTAACCAGGCCCTGTTTCCAGGAAGCACTTTGGGAGTCCTAAATTTTGGGGACTTCATCAGTATGTATCACCCCTTCACATATAAATAAAAACTGGTAATGTAAATCAGGTATATCTGGGTAAACTAGACCGTCCTGAACATATACACTGGAGAACCTTAATATGTAATAATAAGTAAACCGACTATACCGTTCAAGAGGGTTGTGCATGTGGCTAGCAGCCATTTCATTAAAAACAAATTGCTATGGGATCAACAAACTTGAAGATCACACAAAAAAGCTTCGGTGCAGGATCCCCTTTTTCCCAGAAATGGCTGAATGGGCCAAACAAGAGATGACCAAAAATGAGTACACAAAAACGTGCATGCTAGTCCTCATATACATACACAAAGACATTTAAATGTACACATATAGACATATGTACGCGACAATATAAATTCATAATTTGTCCATATTTCTTCTGTTCCTGTTTGCGTACAATCACATTGACTTTTTCTTGTTTGGTCTACTCTATTTCATAACTGGCATGTCACGCCACACACTTTTCTGGCACTTCCTAGTATGGCGGCGAACTTAAACCGCTAATTTTACGCCATGTTTTGTTTTGTTCTTGTGCTTTTCTGACCTCATGCGACTGCATATAATGCTGGTTAACCTTCATAGCGGGATTACGTAGTGCTCTAGAAGTTTCCAGAATGTCCATGTTCAGTTCATGTGCCATCTCTGCGTCGAAGGTCGGCTGCAAATGATATCCAGTGTACTATATCTCTTGATCTGACAGGCTTTTTCCAGTCCTTCTCCTGATGTTATCCACCCACACAAAACGTTGTCTGCCTCTTGAGCGACTGCCTTCCCTCCTTCCCTCTTTAGTATGGTCCTCAACAAGTCTTGCTTTTACCCGAATATTTTAACTGTTAAATCTTGATTTTGGTCATTAATTCTCTTTTCACCCACAACTTTTTTCCATACCTCCACATTTGTTTTCTTCTATTTCCAAGAAATGCGACCAAATCTAAGATATACCCACATTTTGGAGGCTTCAATACTCTTTTCCAACTTGTTATTCAATGTCCATGTTTCTGAGCCATAAAGTAGCGACAAGTATACGTAACACCTGACAATTATCATTCTCAAATTATTATTAACGTGTTTGGAGCGATGGTCGAAAGGTTTCGATGGCTGCCTTCTGCCGACGAGGGCGGTGGATCCAGTCCCTGGTAAAGTATATATTGTTTTTCTGTTGGGTGTGAAATAAAGAAACATAGCGATCACACAACGTAGCGACGGCAGTGGCAAACTGCCTTTAGTCCCCATCCTAATAAAACCCCTCGACTACCCCAGTAATGGAAAATAAATTCGCTCCACAATTTTTTTTTCTAAAATTCTTTGTTTGGATGTCTGTTTGTTTCCCATGTTGTTGAATACATTTTAACCATACCTACTCTCTTTCTGATTTCTCTTTCATCTTATTTTTGTAACCCTTATTCAAGCTGTCAAATGTTTGTTTTTTTTCTAATTTAACACTGGGGGTCAATATGTAAGCAGATCATGCGCTGCAGCTGTCAACGAGCCAAAACTGACTGCTAGTGTCAGGGCCAGCGAACCAGACCTTCCAATTCTCTTCTGCACATCCACTCCGTGATCCTGGATACCAGGCTGCAACAGAGCAGACTGGCTAAGGAGAAGGGAGGGCAGACAGGCTAAGGAGAAGGGAGGGCAGACTGGCTAAGGAGAAGGGAGGGCAGACTGGCTAAGGAGAAGGGATAGTAGACAGGCTAAGGAGAAGGGAGGGTAGACTGGCTAAGGAGAAGGGAGGGCAGACTGGCTAAGGAGAAGGGAGGGTAGACTGGCTAAGGAGAAGGGAGGGCAGACTGGCTAAGGAGAAGGGAGGGCAGACTGGCTAAGGAGAAGGGAGGGTAGACTGGCTAAGGAGAAGGGAGGGTAGACTGGCTAAGGAGAAGGGAGGGTAGACTGGCTAATGAGAAGGGAGGGCTGGCTGAGGAGAAGGGAGGGCAGACTGGCTGAGGAGAAGGGAGGGCAGACTGGCTAAATAGAAGGGAGGGCTGACTAAGGAGAAGGCTAACCCTGTTCTCAAAAATGTCATGCTAAAGTCGGATGTGTGGAACCAAAAGGTGCAAATATCGCAGTCAAGCTGTAAACTACGACACAACGCAAGCCCTTTTAAGGGCTTGGTAGCAGAAGTTTGAGAACGCCAACAACAAATAAGAAGAAGAATAAGTAATGCCTTATTTTTACATATTTGCCAGTGACCTGATCTGAAGGCGTGTCCTTATTCAAACTGTGCATTTTATCTCATGCAAGCGACCCGAAGTTTAACGCAAGAATGCCGCGTGTTGGTTTCAAGTTTCATGAACCAGGCCTGTAACCAGGAGAGTGAAGGGTAGAATCGCATTCCGTGCCATAGTCTGTTATTGTAGAAATAAATAGAACCAAACCACAAGTTATAAAGTATATTAAAAACATATGGGCATATTGGTAACGCCTCAGTGAACGCAGGATACCAACGTTACTGGCGCAAGATTTTAGCCAGGAACAAAGAACCAATGAAAAAATATAAAAAAAATAAACAAGACATGATGTTGCCCGATTTAAACCTATATGGAAAGATAAACGACTCTTCCTCGCCATTACGGTCATACTAATGTGCTCACTAATTTTTTTCGATATTCCTCTAGGTGTGCGAAATATGAGCCATTACAGGAGACCTCCAGAGAAGAATCCAAGCCATGCAGATGAGACTCCTAAATATCACTTATAGAGACCGTATCACAAATGATTAAGGATCCTGGATAACAGGCTGCAGCAGAGCAGACTGGCTAAGGAGAAGGGATCGAAGAGGGAATGCTAACCCGGTACTCAAAAAATGATTGCTGAAGTCGGATGTGTTGAGCCGAAAGGTGCAAATATCGCAGTGAAGCTGTAAATTACGACACAACGCATTCCGTTCTCTGGACTATATTCTGCAACTTAAGCCCTTTCAGTGTTTGGTAGCGGGAGATAGAGAACGAACGAAGCCAAGCCCTGAATGATGAAGTACGACGAAGAATCGATAATGCAAGTGGATTGCACGATGACCTCCTCAGAACGATCAAAAGACGAGAGCTGACTTGGTATGGCCACGTCTCGAGGTCCAAGGGCCTTGAAAACTGTCTCACAGAGAGTATGTCGTAAGAGGCGACTAACTGTGTGACATGGTATACCACCTGACATGGTTAAGTGGTTTGTTTTTTTTTTGTTTTGTTTTTTGGCGTTCGCCTTATTTCTCTAATCCCCAAGGCGGTGTGCGTTGCACTGTGGTTTTTATTTTGCGCCTGTCGGCCCAATGCATCCGACTTCAGCATGCATTTTATGTAAGGGTCTGCTTCCTCCTGCATTTTCTAAGGGTCTGCTTCCCCGGGGTAACGGCCGGTGCTGTGATGGCGATCGAACCCAGCACCTTCGGATTGTGAGCCGTGCCACTTATCCACTAGGCCACGCCGTCCCCTAGTGGTTTGTTTAAAGCAGCATAGATGGCGCCTAACAGGCTGCATTCTACTTATCTGTAGTGTTTGAGTCTATTAAGATGAACACACACATCGGTTAACTACCCTGCGTATGCGATTGTTCCAACGCAGCAGAGTATTAAACTCCTCGAGCCTTATCCGCTAAGCAGAAAATCGGCTCCCGGCTACATTCAGCTCATACCAGATCTGGGATCTGCACAGGGGCATCTGCCACTGTAGAAGTACAGGTCGACTAAGAACTAAGAAGTTGCCCATTACAAGACAAGACGACGACAGCACCAGACCTGTTACCACACGCGACCGTACATCCCAATACCAGACGACGACAGCTTCCGACCTGTGACCACATGCGACCGTACACCCCAAGATGGCGACAGCTAAAGACCTGTGACCATACACCCCAACACAACTCGGCGACAGACCTGTGACTTCACGTGACCGTACACCCCAACACAAGACGACGACAGACCTGTGACCACACGTGACCGTACACCACAACACAACTCGGCGACAGACTTGTGACCACACGTGACCGTACATCCCAACACAAGACGACGACAGACCTGTTACCACACGTGACCGTACACCCCAACACAAGACGGCGACAGACCTGTGACCACACGCGACCGTACACCCCAACACAAGACGGCGACAGACCTGTGATCACACGTGACCGTACACCCCAAGACGACGACAGACCTGTGACCACACGTGACCGTACACCCCAAGACGACGACAGACCTGTGACCACACGTGACCGTACATCCCAACACAAGACGACGACAGATCTGTGACCACACGCGACCGTACATCCCAACACAAGACGACGACAGACCTGTGACCACACGTGACCGTACACTCCAAGACGACGACAGACCTGTGACCACACGCGACCGTACACCCCAAGACGACGACAGCTCCAGACCTGTCACCACACGCGACCGTACGTCCCAACACGAGCGCGACAAATTCTTCCGCACGTGCGGCACACGTTGGCCGCAGCAGTATGAATTGGCCCGTCTTCAAGTCTGTACTTTCATGGCAGCTAACTTTTCCTGCATCGCGGCTACGGTTCTATCTTCTCTGCCGCTGCGAGCACCGTTTGTGATTGAAGCGCTGCTGGTTGAGCCGTTCGGAGCTCACAGGAGAAGATATGCATTTTAAAACTGTTTAGAGATACTTTCAAACGGTTCTTGTATCGTGTTGTTTTTCTATCACGTGGTCGATCGCTTGCTTGTCCTGAGCTCACCATACAACAGCTACTTAATGAGTCGCTCATCTGGTACACGAACAAGATGCCCAGTCCATCTGATATGCGTTCTCTGGAGCATTGCCTAACAGCTTTACCCTACTGAGGACAGAGTTTATCAATATATCCTGCCAAGCAATCCTAAACAGCCTATGGAAATAGTCGAGTTTCTTAACAAGTTGACTATATAATGTCCATGTTACGCGAGCTTATAGTAGAGTGGATAGCACCACATCACGATAGCTCCTAATCGTGTTGGCAATATAGAGTGCCTGTCAATCCCAAACATCTGCTCGTAATCTTCCCAAAGCAGCATTTGCCTTGAAAATCTTGTTCCTAAACTCAAAATCGAAATTTACTTCTCTGGTGACGGTAGTGCAAAGGTAGGCAAAGCTATCCACATCTTGTATAGCAAAGGCAAAGGTCGCCGTCCATCGTAGACGATTAATTTTGCTAGCGTTATTTTTTTTAAGGATTAACTGCGCTACTTTTTATCGAAGAGACCGCCCGACCCCAGTATAAAGTCAAGAACAAGACGACTAGGGGGCGAATACGAGATGCAGGGGACACCGCATTAAGCACACGTGAAAAAGATGGCGGTGTCCGGAGTCGAACCCACACCACCTGATAAACGAGGCCGACGGCTTAACCACTTCGCCACAGAGCTTCTATATGCTCACCCTATACAGTCATGCTTGGTTACTGGTATGGCTTCCCAGGAGCAGGCAGAAACATTACTTCCGTTTCCTTTGTGGCTGTGCTAAGACCAAAGCTAGTGCACACATCTGAAAGGTCAGTCCCAATGGCTCCGTCTCCATGTCCTGTTCTGAACACGTGTTAACCGGGCAGCCATCAGCACGGAGTAACTCTAAGATGGTTGCTTCTTTGACTTTTGTGGTGGACCTAAGGGTCTTCAATGTGGTCAGCTGTTCATCTGTCAAGCATCTGATGTGTACGACACAGCCAAGTATAGCATTTCTTCTTCTTCTTCTTCTTCTTCTTCTTCTTCTTCTTCTTCTTCTTCTTCTTCTTCTTTCCTTCCTTCCTTCCTTCTTACCTTCATTCCTTCCTTCCTATCTTTCTCTCTCTCTCCCTCTCTCTCTCTGCCTCTCTGTTTTTTCTTTCCTTCTCTCTCTTCATTCTCTCTTTCTTTCTTTCTTTCTCTTTATTCTCTCTTTTCTTTCTCTCTATTTTTCTCTCTCTTCTCTCTCTTTCTTTTTTCTCTCTCTCTCTCTCTTTCTGTCTTTCTGTCTCTTCTTTCTCTCTTCCGTCTGTCTCTTCGTTCTCTCTATTCTTTCTTTTCTTCTTTTTCCTTCTCTTTTCTTTCTTTTTCTTCTCTTTATTTCTCTTCTCTTTCTCTTTTCTTTCTTTCTCTTCTTTTTCTTCTTCTTTTTCTTCTTTCTCTTCTCTTTCTCTTTCTCTTCTCTCTCTTTCACTTCTCGTTCTCTTCTCTTTCTCTTCTCTTTCTTTCTCTTTCTTTCTCTTCTCTTTCTCTTTCTCTTCTCTTTCTTTCTCTTCTCTCACTTCCTCTTCTCTCTCTTCTCTTTCTTTCTCTTCTCTTTCTTTCCTTTCTTTTCTCTTCTTTCTCGTCTATTCTTTCTCTTCTCTTCTTCTTTTTCTGCCTCTTTCTCTTCTCTTCTCTTTTTTCTCTTTTTTCTCTTCTCTATCTTCTCTTCTCTTTTCTCTTCTCTTGTCTCTTCTCTTCTTTCTCTTATTTTTCTTTTTCTCTTTCTCTTCTCTTCTCTTTTTCTTTTTCCTTCTCTTCTCTCTTTCTCTCTCTTTCTCTTCTCTTTCTCTTCTCCTCTTTCTCTTCTCTTCTTTCTCTTCTCCTCTCTCTTCTTTCTTTCTATCTTTCTTTCTCTTCTCCTTTTTCTTCTATTCTCTCTCTTCTTTCTCTTTCTATCTCTTCTCGTTCTCTTCTCCTCTTTCTCTTCTCTTCTCTTATTTCTCTTCTCTTATTTCTCTTCTCTTTTTTATCCTCTTCTTTTTCTCTTCTATTTCTTTTCTCTTTCTTTCTCATCTCTTTCTCTTCTCTTTCTTTCTCTTCTATTTCTTTCTTTTCTCTTTCTTCTTTCTTCATCCTCAGACATCAGCCATCCAGAAAAGCGTTTCCATCAGAGGCATGTCTGTAGCTATCTTCATGGTGTCCATTTGGAGCCAAGCACCATCATCATGGTCAATCAGGGGGCGGCGTGGACTAGTGGTTAAGTGACACGGTTCACAAGCCGAAGGTGCTGGGTTCGCTCCCAAATCACAGCACCGGCATTTACCCCAGGGAAACAAAAACCTTGCAGGAGGAAACAGACATAGGAAGAGCCACTGTAAGCTACTACAAAAGAAATATCGTTAAGAGTGAAACATTCAAGACCAGTACCTTAGAACAACACAACAAAGATGGCGCCGTAACTGGCTACGTGTCTACTTTGCTCTACTGTTTTGGTTAATTATGGCTGCCGCCAGACCACGGATTTGCCTGGGATTCACATTAGTCGACGACTTACATTTGTGTTCACGGAAACGTGGTGTTGTTTTCCGTTTGGATTGGTTAATTCGTTCGTTTATTGTGATTTCTTCCGTCCGATTATCCTGGTCTGGACATCGGTTATACGAATGGCACTACGCTTAAACCTGTGTCGTATTTCACGGCCTAGTTCACACGGCTGAACTTCACGAAATTGGCGTGTGATAATTTTAGATACGACTATAATGGACTGAACACAGCCGGGGATAGATGCCGGATTCACTCACACGCTGAGTGATGTCTCTACGGCCTCTTGTGGTTATGGAAAAATGCACGACACACAACGTTAGATATCATCCCCCCTCCGCTGCCTTGTCGGATACCTATTTACAGGAAAGGCTTTGAGAGTACACCCTGAGGAACAATCTGCATCAAAATCCAAGTCACCGCGCAGATCATCCATTTCAGCAGATACAGCAAGAGAAAGACTGTCCACTCGGCTGAACAAAGAGAGTGGTCTTCGTCAATTTTGTTTCTGATTCTATGAATCGACATCACTGCACTCCGGGCATACCCATAGGTGCTCAATCTCTCTCAGCAAATGGTGTAAGGTATGGATGCGGATGGTCCCTGTAGCTCGCCGTCCTCTCGTGCGCCCCACTCCGCTCGAACCTCGTTTAATGTTGAAACTTTGGAGTCTGTGGATTGCTGCTTCATCTATTGCGGTGTCTTCATCTAGCAGGCGGTGATTGGTTTATTTCAAAATGTCACTTCTATCCATCACTAATGTGCCCGTGATGGGAGATTGTGAAGCCAAGATGTCAGCTCTTTCATTGCCCTGAACCCGGCATAAGCAGGACAGTAGATCCATGTCAACCCCTCGAGGTTATAGGCCTCAACAGCTCTTATCTACTCGTATCTTACCTAAGCCATCCCTTCTGTACCTTCTGAAGAACGGCTTGCGCGTCTGTCACGATGACTGCCCTTGTTATAGAAGTCTCAGATATCCATTTCAGTGCTGAGGTCACTGCTTCCGTCTCCATTCTCATACTGGAGGTTGTTGAAATGTATCCTCTACTGCGCTCAGCAACGACTTCTCCTCTCACTCTAGCCGGGAAACCCCAGCCTGATGTTCCACTGCGCACGACTGATCCGTCAGTGTATATGACAGAGTCACTCTCCTGCGTGTTCTCAGTTATCATCTGATTCACCTCGTGCTCTGCTCTTCCGCTGCTCCGTTCTCTCCATTCCTTGTGATGGACGAACATCAGAACAACAAGAACAATAACTACATAAGGCAGGTTTGACTGCACTGTGTTACAGCAAGTCTTCAGCATGTATTTATTTAATACTGTTTCCCTAATATTTAGCTGTTCCCAGCTCACCACCAAGGCATCAGCTATTTGCTTACTGAACTTATTAGTCCTGTGTGCTCTATACGTGATTCCATTAACGGAACCAGACACTTACACTCCGCCATTCGGGAGAAAGACTAACGTCTGGTCAGGCAAAATACACTGGCCAACACGCTCACCCTGGCTTCCTAGTAGCCCTCCCTGGATACGGACTGTTTTCATGGCAGCCTAGCTAAGGAGGTGAGGGATCTACGTGATCCCAGTAGTAGTGAGTGACACGTAGATGAAGCCAAGCATAGCACAACCAACTGGAGGATTCCGGTTCACCTTCATCAGCACGCTCGGGATGTGAGAAAAGCTACTGCAACCCACCCTTAAGGTCCGGTTCAGGCGCACAAAAGAGTAACAAACTCATTGTTGGCTTTCGCAAACAACACTACTCCGCCATTTTGACTGTCGACTCATGGTCTAAGGGACATAATGCAGTATATGTTTCTTTGTAAAGGGTTACGTTAACGCTTACCAGCCCCTGACAAGACGGGCCAAATCTCATCTCAATCTATCAATGGAAACCGTTTCATCTTCCCGTGGAGCATAGGTCCTCAACAAAACTACATGAGGTCATTAAATATTGGCATGTCTAGAGCTATTGAAGAGGATGGGTGGCTTGAAGTTTCTGTCGTGTGGTTTACAATACATTAGTACACTTAAGCGGATGGGCCCTATCGTGACGAACGAGAATAACTTTGACCACCTCTGATGGCCGCGTCCCAGTTCTGCTGGGGAGGTAGCGATCTGTTCTAGCCAGGTGTTGCAAGGATGAGCAAGGCCTTTTTTCGCTCCTCGCCCTCACAGCCTGTCGGAGCATCTCGTGGGATGGGACTACACGGGAAAGGCGAGCAACGTGATCGAAGAGGGAGAGACGACGGCGATCAATCGTTGAGACAATGCATGCAAGTTGAGTACGTCGAACTACTTCATTGTTGGAAATCAGATTATGCCAGACGGTCCCTAGGATGCGCCTCTGGTTGCGCAGGTGGAAGGCCTCACGATGGTACCGGTCCTGCTGTAGTAGTGTCCAGGACTCGGAGGCGTACAGAAGAATAGGGACAATGCAGGAGGAGTAAATAGGAAGCCTGGTCTCCAGGGAGAGCCTTCGCTGGGACCAGACTTTGCAGAGCGAGTACATGGATGAAGCTGCTAAGCCCATCCTACGGGTGATGTAGCGGTTGCTGCCGAGGTAGACGTAATCCTTCGTGACTGCAACAGGGTTGTCGTTCACGGTGATGCTCAACCCAGAGGGACCCTTGCTGAGGGTTGAGGCAACCAGTCCCATAACCAACCCTGCTTTGTCGCATCTTACATTCTGCCTGGCATATTAGTGTTACAGTTCTTTGTTCCTTTTTCAATCCCGGTAAACACTCTGGTTCCCCACCGTCAATGATACTCGAAATTATAGATGTGCTGCATGTTTGTAAACAAAGTATGAGTGTGGTAATAAAGATTGCGTGGCACGCAACGATCAACAGGAAAGACAAGTAATTGCCAGCCCTGGTTGGATCTATGGACCTAAAGGCAACGAAAGCGCCTCGCTACTAGAAAGGAATGAGGTAATGGAATTTGTCAATGAAAACCTGTATCAGGTTCAACAGTGCGATCACATGTCTTCTAATCAGGCGTTTGAGTGGTCTATTGACCTCATTAGTATGGGATAACACAGCAGCCATTCTGGTAATTGCGGTGGTGGTTTTGGTAGTGTGGATGGTGATGATAAAGATGGTGATTATGGTAATGACGACAACGACGTAACAAAGCGACGATAAATAACTCTATTGATAACAATCTCAAGATAACTCAGCGGTTGTTTCCTATTATAATATGAGTTGTGCACCTTCAGATAACTCGTGCCCCCTTTGTTGGCTTTATAATATTGTGTAAGCTGTTTCCCCTGTCATAATCAAATGCATGCACAAATAGGCTTTTATTGCTTGTTAGTCCTTCTTCTTCTTCTTCTTCTGCGTACGCAGTCAGACAGTAACCATTATTTTTTCGAAAAAAGCGGCGGTCATCCTGAGGCTGTCGCCACTGCCATAGAGCTTGTCTTGCAGTTCCACTGGTAATGGCCACATCTGCTCTCTCTGATCCTCGTATGTCGGGCAGTTCTGCAGCAGATGTTCAGCGGTCATTTTACCGGTGCCGCACGGGCATTCGTCGGTACACCCTATCTTCAATTTGTTGAATAGGTGGTACCTCAGTCTGTTGTGGCCAGTGCGAAGTCTGAAGACAACGACCTCCTCTCTTCGGTTCAACTGGTAATAGGCATCGTTTCTGGTGTAACCAGTATGTTCGGTTTCCCATTTGGTCATGTATCTGGCTTTGATAAGCCGTTTTGACTCTTCGTACGTCATACTGGTATCTGTTTGTGGTAGTCTTGCACCTTCTTTTGCCAGTCTGTCTGCCTCCTCGTTGCCTTGGATGTTGCAGTGTGACGGAACCCACTGTACCACTACCCTTTTTGGTGCGGACTGCTGGCACAGTTTGCAGAGTGCTGCTCTTAAGTCATTAAGCTCAGTGTTTTTCTGCCTTTTTAGCGCTGTGACTACGGCGAGAGCATCTGTCAGCAGGACTATATGGCTCTCATTTTCACGGTGTGTCACCATTTCTTCCACTGCCGCCCTCAGTGCCTCTGCCTCCGCTCTCAAATTGCTTGTGTTCTTACCAGTAGCGAATGACAGTGTTATTTTTCTGCCATTTGGTAGGTTCAGGAATGCTCCTGCCCCTCCGTTCTGTGTTGTATTTGTTACAGAACCGTCGGTGTATGCATGGGTCCAGTCCATGCTTGGGTAGCTTTTCGTTATGAAGCTTAGGGTAGTATCTCTCCTTTCTTTTTCAGTCTGGCAGTTTTTGTTTGCAATACCTGGTATATTTTCTACCACCTCTGGAAATATATCCTGCCTCCAGGTAGGTTTTCGTACAGTAGTGATGGGTTTTGGTGTTATTAGTGCGTTTATGGGATCTTCGTGCATCTTTGCTTTGGCTATTTCTGCAAAGTTTCTCCGCTTTAGTTTCCCATTTCCCAAATTGTTTAGTCTCTGGTGCATTGGATGGTCAGTCAGTCTTCGGAGTTTCTCTGACTGCAGCTGGGCTCTGCAGTCTCTTCTATCGGTCATGGATTGCAGTTTTGTAATCTTTTCAAGTTCTACAATTGGCGTTGACTTCATGCCACCTGTTATAATTCTCATGGCTTGGTTTTGAAGTTTGTTAACTTTATCGAAGTTCGCCTTCGCTGCTGTTGTCCATGCCGCAATGCCATACTCGAGAACTGGTCTCACTCTTCCAGTGTACAGTTTCTTTAGTATGCCTTCGTCTGCTCCCCAGCTTGTGCCAGCAAGTTTCCTCATGATTGCCATTTTTTCTCTGGCTTTCATTCGGTTTCTCTCAATCTGACTTTTCCATGTCATGCGCCGATCAAACGTGACTCCTAGATAGGTTGGGTTGTCGTTTGGCTGCAGGATTTTGCCATTTAGACTTAATTTGGTACTTAGGGGTTTTAATGAAAGCGAGAATATTGTGCATGTGGTTTTTTCCTCGTTTATTTTGACCAGCCATGAGTTTGCCCACTCTTCCAGCGATGTTAGGGCCGTCTGCATCCGATTTCTTGCTATGGTGAGCTTGTTAGTCCAGATCTTGAGTGCGTGCGTATATGCTTGTTTCCGTGAGTTTGTGTAGGTGTGTGTGAGTGTAGTAGTGAGATAGTGTGTACATGTTATCGTGTGTGCGTGTAATAATAGATAGTGTATTGGGATCAAGATGCTAAGCAGCGCGTGAGATGAACCGGTCAGCGACCAACAGCTGACTGCTAGCGTCAGGGACAACAGTCCAGAGCTGCCAAGACCCTTCGACACCTCCACGAGGTGATCCTGGATAACAGGCTGCAGCAGGGCAGACTGGCTAAGGAGAAGGGATCGAAGAGGAAATGCTAACCCGGTACTGAAAATAACGCTGCTGAAGACGGATGTGTCGGACCGAAAGGTGCAAATATCACAGTCAAGCTGTAAACTAGCGACACAACGTATTCGTTTCTCCAGACTATATCCTGCTACTTGCAAAACCCTTCAGGGTTTGGTAACGGGAGATTGAGAACAAACGAAGTAGAAGAAGAAGATAGTGTGTACATATGTTGGTGTGTATGTGTGTGCGTCATTAAGTGAGCATACGAGTACATATTTGAATGTCAATGTCAATGTGTATGTATCCAGTCCATGGTGCGTGCGGAACAATGCCGGGGCGAGTATATATACCTGCCACACACCGGATGACGTAGAGAAGCTGTCTAAGAAACATAGGAGCAAGGAAGTGATAGTCAAACTGTATAAACCATTAATTAGACCTAGATTGGAGTACTGTGTACAGGTGTGGAGTCCTTATCATAGAGGGGATATAAACATACTGGAAAGAATACAAAAAAAGAGCGACAAAGCTGATAGTGGGATTCCAGAATTACAGTTATGGGCAAAGACTCAGATAAACCGGCCTATAGTGTCTAAAAGAGAGAAGAATTCGAGGTGACTTAATACAGGTTTATAAGATGATCAGAGGAATAGATAAATTAGATTTAAACAAGTTTCTTTAAAATACAGCCACCCACAATAACAAGAGGACATAGATACAAGTTGACTAAAGAGAGGTCCAGATTAGATATTAGGAAATATTTTTTTAGTCAGAGAGTGGTGAATGCTTCGAATGCATTACCAGAGTAGATAGTGGAGGCAGGGACAGTTAATCCATTTAAGAATAAACTGGATGCGCATAACTTTTAGAGCAAGGTGATGTGAATGAAACTGGTTGTATAGAGATTCTGCAGGGTCTTCTAAACCAGTATAAAGACGTTAAGTTAAGTTAAGTTAAGTTAAGAGATGCTGACACAGGCGGACTTGAGTGATGCACTCAAACACAATAAACAAACTAACTAACTATCCAAATCTGGCAACGTCATAAAGTATAGGACCAGAAATCAGCTAACCTGGAAGCACTTTCATTCACTGTCATGAGATCTGCCAAAGTACATGGTTCGTGCATTCTTGGAAAGTTATGCATATGTTCTGGGTCTTACAAGGATGCACATTTGCATACATCGTCGTCCGCATATCCTGATTCTGTCAAGTTCGATCTACACCTGGACACTGCCATTCGTGATCTGTTTAGGGCTCTCCACACAGGGCGCTTTCCACACAGGATAGGGCGCTTTCCACACAGGGCAGTCTCCACACAGGGTGAGGCACTCTCCACACAGGGCGCTCTCCACACAGGGCGCTTTCCACACAGGGTAGGGCGCTCTCCACACAGGGTGAGGCACTCTTCACACAGGGCGCTCTCCACACAGGGTGAGGCACTCTCCACACAGGGTGAGGCACTCTCCACACAGGGTATGGCTTATTATGCCCTATCGTAAGATCTTCTTCGATCTCCACCCATCCCTCACCATATCTTTAACGCCATTTTTCGGTGCGGGTTTGCTAAGGTTGCTGGTCTGTTAACTGAACAGTGTGAAGGAATGGTTTGGCTTGGTCTGGCTTGGCTTTGTTCGTTCTCAATCTCCCGCTACCATACCCTGAAAGGGCTTAAGTAGCAGAATGTAGTCCAGAGAACGGAATGCGGTGTTGTAGTTTACAGCTTGACTGCGATATTTGCACATTTCGGTCCAACACATCCGACTTTAGCAAGCATGTTTTTGAGTACCGGGTTAGCATTCCCTCTTCGATCCCTTCTCCTTAGCCAGTCTGCCCTGCTGCAGCCTGTTATCCAGGATCACCGCGTGGAGGTGTAGAAGGGTCTTGGCAGCTCTGTTTTGTTGTCCCTGACGCTAGCAGTCAGCTATCGATCGCTGAACACTGCAGCTCATGCGCTGCTCAGCATCTTGATCCTAAGGAATCGTTTCAATCGTCTCTTATCTAGATTATATCCAGAGGGAGGTGGGAGAGAGAAAAGGGGGTAGGAAAAATAAAGACGCAGATATCGCAACCTTGCTGTACCCCTACATCATCATAACGTGCTTTAGTGGACGACCGTAAAACATAAAATGAAAAACAAAAACCAGGCAGAAAAACTACGCAGACAATCAACAATAACATGCGACGTAACTGTAGCTCATACTCTAACACATACTTTATATGGTGGTGGCCTTCCACTTTTCATGTCATCGAGCGTTCAAATATTATCGGCAGCTGATAAATCTTGCCGATCAGAAAACTAGGTCTTAGATCGTCTCAGATAACTCTGAAATAAAAGCGCTCTTTAGCGTTATCAACCAGAAAACTACCCCATCTCACAATGTAGGTGTCCTTGTTTTAACACGCAGCAAACCATCCACTGTTATCTTACCAGATTGGTAAATAATATTCACCAGTTCAATAAAGTTCAGAGTTTAGCTAGGTAGAAAAAAACAACATGAATACAGCGTTACGTGTTGTATTTGTTATAACCCTCTGTCTTCAGTGTACGAGCGCAGCCACCACTGGTAAGTTTTAAAATATCTACATATATATATATTTTATTATTTTACCAATCGTGTTTAACAATATCTTAGGGCTCTACTCTTGTCGTGGCCAGGCTAGTCATTGGCTACCAGTGGCGTTAAGTAAACTTCGTCCTTGCTGACAAACAAACTATTTGATTTTTTTTTTTATTAACTGTTTCTGTGAAGCTGAGGAAAGGAAGACTAATGTCTGGTCAGGCAAAATATACTGATCAGACATGTTAGTCAGGGTCAGGCAAAATATACTGATCAGACATGTTAGTCAGGGTCAGGCAAAATATACTGATCAGACATGTTAGTCAGGGTCAGGCAAAATATACTGATCAGACATGTTAGTCAGGGTCAGGCAAAATATACTGATCAGACATGTTAGTCAGGATCAGGCAAAATATACTGATCAGACATGTTAGTCAGGGTCAGGCAAAATATACTGATCAGACATGTTAGTCAGGGTCAGGCAAAATATACTGATCAGACATGTTAGTCAGGGTCAGGCAAAATATACTGATCAGACATGTTAGTCAGGGTCAGGCAAAATATACTGATCAGACATGTTAGTCAGGGTCAGGCAAAATATACTGATCAGACATGTTAGTCAGGGTCAGGCAAAATATACTGATCAGACATGTTAGTCAGGGTCAGGCAAAATATACTGATCAGACATGTTAGTCAGGGTCAGGCAAAATATACTGATCAGACATGTTAGTCATGGTCAGGCAAAATATACTGATCAGACATGTTAGTCAGGGTCAGGCAAAATATACTGATTAGACATGTTAGTCAGGGTCAGGCAAAATATACTGATCAGACATGTTAGTCAGGGTCAGGCAAAATATACTGATCAGACATGTTAGTCAGGGTCAGGCAAAATATACTGATCAGACATGTTAGTCAGGGTCAGGCAAAATATACTGATTAGACATGTTAGTCAGGGTCAGGCAAAATATACTGATCAGACATGTTAGTCAGGGTCAGGCAAAATATACTGATCAGACATGTTAGTCAGGGTCAGGCAAAATATACTGATTAGACATGTTAGTCAGGGTCAGGTAAAACATTCTGGACAAAACCCTCACCTTGGCATCCTCGTAGTCCTTTCTGGAAACTGGATGTTTTCGTGGCAGCCTGATTTAAAATGTAAGGGATCGACATGATCCCTGTAGTAGTGAGCGACACTACACGCAGATGAAGCCAAGCATAGCACAACCGACTGGAGGATCCCGGTCCGCCTTCATCAGTACGCTAGGGATGTGAGGAAAGCTACGACAACTCGCCACATAATGTCCTTTTCAGGGCACACAAAATGGTAAACTAATTCATTGTTGGCGTTGAATAATAACAACACCAACAACAACTACTACAACAACTACAACAACAACAACTGTTGTGCTAAAGGAGTTAAATATTATTGTAAGTTCAATATTTGTTGTTCTGTTTTGTAAATTTATATTTGTTCTATTCCAATTTTAATGTATCTTTCATAAATATTCGAAACTTTTTATATGTTTAAATATGTTCATATAATAGGTCTTTCATTGCTGCATATTTTGACATATAACATTTGAGTTTATCCTTATAAAAAACCTTAAAAAAAAAAAGAAAACCCTTATAAAATAAATATGCTAATCTAAAATCAGTAACAGCGGTCAAGTATAAAATGTCCCCCTTTACAGTGAGCTCGTAGGAGCGTAATTTTCGAGAGCTTATGCTAAGAGTAAATACTGTTTTAGACCAGTGACGGTCTAAGAAGAGATTATGTCACCTTCCCCTAAATCTTCATTATATGGACCTCCAAAGGTCAGGCGAAAGAGAGGCCGACTCAAGACAACTTGATGAAAAACTGTGGAAGCCGAAATTAAAATCACAAACCAGAGCCTGGGCACCCTATAACGGAAAGCTGCAGACCAGTAGATGGAGTTTGTTGATGTTCTTAGACGCCTTCATGCATGATTCCCAATGGCCATTTTTCCAGTAACGACCAAGATCTGAGAGAAATACTAAGGATGGAATTTGTTTCACTCAGTTTGAAAGCGTTATTTGGACTGCTCTCTTTTCTCTGTTGTCTCTGTTCAATTTTCTCTTTTCTCTGTTCAATTTTCTCTGTTTTCACTGTTCCGTTTTCTTTATTCTCTGTTCAATTTTCTCTTTTCTCTGTTCACTTTTCTCTTTTCTCTGCTCAATTTTCTCTTTTCTCTGTTCAATTTTCTCTGTTCTTTGGTGTATCTGTTCAATTTTCTTAATTCCTTGTTCAATTTTCTCTATTCCCAGTTAAATTTTCTCTGTTGTCTCTGTTCCGTTTTCTTTATTCTCTGTTCAATTTTCTCCTTTCTCTGTTCACTTTTCTCTTTTCTCTGCTCAATTTTCTCTTTTCTCTGTTCAATTTTCTCTGTTCTTTGGTGTATCTGTTCAATTTTCTTAATTCCTTGTTCAATTTTCTCTATTCCCAGTTAAATTTTCTCTGTTGTCTCTGTTCCGTTTTCTTTATTCTCTGTTCAATTTTCTCCTTTCTCTGTTCACTTTTCTCTTTTCTCTGCTCAATTTTCTCTTTTCTCTGTTCTTTGGTGTATCTGTTCAATTTTCTTAATTCCTTGTTCAATTTTCTCTGTTCGAAAATTCTCTTTTCAATTTTCTTGTTTCTCATAAAGACATACTCAGACAACCTTACAACTACTCTAAGGACTGATCAAAAAGTTAATGACGATCGCTCCTAAACGCTGTAGGCAAAGTGCACCCCCGTGCAATCATTAGGAAGCTCCGCTAGCCGACCGGGTGTATCCGAAGCCATAGCGTAGTATTCACGCAAGATGGCCTTTTACTGATATAATTTTCTCATTGAGACAATAGTGGGACGGCGTGGGCTAGTGGTTAAGTGGCACGGCTCACAAGCCGAGGGTGCTGGGCTCGATCCCCATCACAGCAACGCCCCTTACCCCGGGAAAGCAAACCCTTAGAAAATGCAAGATGAAGCAGATCCTTAAATAAAATGCACGCCGAGGTCGGTTGCACTGGGCCGACAGGTGCAAAATAGAAAATCGTAGTGCAACGCACACCGCCTTGGGGAAAAGAGAAATAAAGCAAACGCAAAAAGAGCCACAAAAACCCCCCAAAAATGAGAGAACAGCAAGATAAATTCAGAGAACTCTTCCACAGAAGAAACACACAAAGGAGGATTACGATGAAAAAGGTATATACTAACGTGCCCTTCTTCAAAGGCAAAACTAGACAATTTAGCTTTCAGCCGACTAAAACACAGCAACCTCCAACGATGGAAGAAACTTAGAAGACAGCATTATGCCACTCTCCCCATAACGACAACAGGGCTGAAGGCTTCTCTACTGCACTACTGTCTGCCACCATGTAGGTATCTTACAAGATGCACTATTCGTATGGCAAGATCTCCAGAATGGCAGACTCCCACACAGGAGGAACAAACTAAGCGGGTTCATTGGTACATTGGACCGCACATACAACACAGCAAAGGAGCTTGCCAGTGATTTACTGCTTGATTCAGGGTCACCAAACAAGAGTTGAACGGGACCCCATTCCGCCTTAAAGCAGTCCTGGAAACAGGCTGCACTAGTGTAGTATGGTTAAGAAAGTTTGGAAGGCAGTTGCAGTCAAATTCTGCACTGGGGACAGCGTGGGCTAGTGGTTAAGTGGAACGGCTCACTAACTGAAGGTGCTGGGCTCGATCCTCATCACAGCACTGGACGTTACCCCGGGGAAGCAAACCTTTGGAAAATGCATGCTGAAGTCGGATGCACTGGGCCGACAGGCGCAAAATAAAACCCACAGTGCAACGCACGTCGCCTTGGGGATTAGAGAAATAAGGCGAACGCAAAACAAAAACAAACAAAAAGTTCTGCACCAACAAAAGGTAGCTGAAACCCGATTTGGAAATGAGCTGATATCACAGTCTCGCTGTAAACTACGACACGACATCATAGGGTCCCATTTAGGAACGAATGCCGAAGAAGAGGACTGATAAGAACAGAAGACCTACAAAAATATTACAGCAAACACATTAACTGAAAAAAATAATATACTCCCAAAAAATGAGATTTCATAAAATTATAAAAAAGGTAGAAAAAAGAGAGACTGAATCAAAATTATAGACTGCCCAAAAAATGAGGAATTGGTACATTTTTAGCAGCATGAACATTCAATAGCACGAGAAGAAGAGAAAAACAGACAAAAAAGGTATGGGATGGCACGACATTGTGGATAGGAAAAAGCAATGCAGATGAAAGAATGATTTGTCTTAGCTGATCTGTACTTCTACAGGGGCGGATGTACCCGTGTAGGTCTCAGGTTATGAGCTGGATGTAGCCGGGAAGAGGATTTCCTGCTTAGTTGGCTAGGCTCGAGCAGCTTATTACTCGTTGGGACAAGCGCTTACGGAGGATGGTTAACCGATATGCGAGCCCATCTTTAATAGACTCACACACTAGAGCAAAGTAGACCCGCAGCCTATTAGACGCTATCTTTGCTGCTCTAAACAAATCACCTAACCATAGTTGGTGTTATACCATGTCACACAGTTAGTCACCTCTTACGACATGCTCTCTGTGAGGCAGTGGTGCTATTCTTGTCCTTGTCATACACAAAGAGCCCGGCAGACCACTAGGAACTGATTTGTACATAGAATAAGTGACCACACAAAGACGTGCTGCTAACATCATGATGCATGGCACTTGATGATAGTAGTTGCTTATAAGGCGACATTTTATGGTTCAAATTTTTGTGATCAATCTGTCCTTTGTTCACTGTTTAGATTTCTCTGAAGAGATGGATTTCGACAACGGCCTATCAGACAATAAAAGGGCAAGTGAGACCATATATGAGACCACCAAACCCTTTACAAGCTCTACCACTAACAACGAGACAGCCACGAGTAGTGCCTCCCCCACTACTCAATCCATAAGTGGTAGTACTGATGTCACAAATGTCACTATCCCCCAAAACAACACTATCACCGCCTCACCTTCCAACATCACCACCAGCTCACCTTCCAACATCACCACCAGCTCACCTTCCAACATCACCACCAGCTCACCTTCCAACATCACCACCAGCTCACCTTCCAACATCACCACCAGCTCACCTTCCAACATCACCACCAGCTCACCTTCCAACATCACCACCAGCTCACCTTCCAACATCACCACCAGCTCACCTTCCAACATCACCACCAGCTCACCTTCCAACATCACCACCAGCTCACCTTCCAACATCACCACCAGCTCACCTTCCAACATCACCACCGCCTCACCTTCCAACATCACCACCGCCTCACCTTCCAACATCACCACCGCCTCACCTTCCAACATCACCACCGCCTCACCTTCCAACATCACCACCGCCTCACCTTCCAACATCACCACCGCCTCCCCTTCCAACATCACCACCGGCACCACACCTAACACCGAAACAACCAGCACACCCAGGGCGACAACAACCAGCGCACCATCCAGTTCTACCTCCTTCCGAGCAGCGTCATTCTTTGAGGGACTGGGAGTAATAGCTGCTCTCGCCCTGGTCAGCGTGGTGGGGTACATTATTTACAGAAAAAAGAGACGAGTTACCATGTTCCATCCGCTCCTGCTTACTGACAGTGAATAATCGTGGTAGTTGTAGCAGCGGGCACATGATGATGGTGTTGTTGCATTTCTTAACAATTCAGTTTGTGTATGAATATTAGACAGGCAGTTAAATAGACAGACACTCAGGCAGAAGTACGGGCAGTTAGATAGACAGACACTCAGGCAGAAGTACGGGCAGTTAGATAGACAGACGGAGGGACACACACTAGGACGGGATACGGTCAGATGGTAATACAGACAGAGATAGACATACAGACAGAGCCAGACATGCAGACAGAGACAGACATATAGACAGAGACAGACAGACAGAGCTAGACATACAGACAGAGACAGACATACAGACAGAGACAGACATACAGACAGATATAGACATACAGACAGAGACAGACATACAGACAGAGATAGACATACATACAGACAGAGACAGACATACAGACAGAGATAGACATACAGACAGAGACAGACATACAGACAGAGATAGACATACATACAGACAGAGACAGACATACAGACAGAGACAGACATACAGACAGAGACAGACATACAGACAGACAGAGACAGACATACAGACAGAGACAGACATGCAGACAGAGACAGACAGAGACAGACATTACAGACAGAGACAGGCATACAGCCAGAGCCAGACATACAGACAGAGACAGACATACAGCCAGAGCCAGACATACAGACAGAGACAGACATACAGACAGAGACAGACATACAGACAGAGACAGACATACAGACAGAGACAAACAGACAGAGACAAACCAATAGAGAGACATACATCGTTAAAAATCTGTATATCTCTCTCTCTCTCTCTCTATATATATATATATATATATATATATATATATATATATATATATATATATATATATATATATATATATATATATATATATAATTTATGAATACACACAACAAAAACTGCATCATGGATGAAGTGTTAGAGGCTTCATTGCGCTTAGTCACAAAGATGCAGTATGATTTGTAATGATGTTGGCAGTCGTCATCAACCACAACTGACGAATTATTATTATTATATTATATTATATTATTATCTCATTCCTTCCCATGAACAACATCTCCAAGAACCTCTGAATGCCATTGACAATGCCTGTGATAGATATAATATGAGGATTAGTACAGCAAAGACGGAGACAATGAAAATCAGCAGAATTGAGAAAACACGAAATATACAAAACTTAAATAAGTCAGAGAATTCAAATTTTAGGGCATGTTCACACAAGATGGAAGGAAGGTTAGATAAAGAAGTCGAATCAAGAACACAAAATGCTAATTCGGTTTCCTATCAGCTCCAACGATTACTAAGACACAAACACATTCCAATGGAGACAAAGAGGCAGATGATCAGTAGTATGTTTATACCAACTCTCTGCTACCAGTGTCAGACACGAACTCTCACTAAGGCACAAGAAAGAAAAATCATGGTATGTGAAATGTAGGTGTATGAGAAAGGTTGTCGGGGTCACAAGGGTGGACATAGTACGGATCGATGTAATCAAACGGAGGGAGGGTGAAACCGTTCATGGAATACATGGAGAGGCAGAGAATAAAATGGTTCGGACACCTGACAAGAATGCATCCAAATATCTACAATACCAGACATCAGGGTTGCAGATCAAGAGGCAGACCACGTAAAAGATGGATAGATGATATCAGTGAGACACTGAAGAAACGGAATGACAACAACATCGGGGACAAAGCTGGCACACGACAGAAAACTATACCTCCCCACGTCGTCTAATGACACAAGTAGATAGAAGATGATTGTTGTTATTGTTATAATTATAGTTATTATTATTATTAAGCTTATTATATTATTATTGTTATTATTTTTATGGTTATTATTGTTGTTATTATCGTTATTGTTGTTATTATTATTGTTGTTGTTTTTTTTTGTATTATTATTATATACACACATATCCGCACCAAGAATACCACCTCTGCATCTTACGCCGTTGTGAAAAGGCCTGCCCCAACTACGGACTAGCAATAACTGCAAGAGATTGTGATAGTGGCACTGTGCAACCTGAAGAGGTCGTTATTTTATCGGACAGAAAATCTGCGTTTGAAGCCCTGGTGAATAAAACGTCTCGGACAGAAAATCTGCGTCTGAAGCCCTGGTGAATTGAACGTCTCGGACAGAAAATCTCCGCTTGAAGCCCTGGTGAATAAAACGTCTCGGACAGAAAATCTGCGCTTGAAGCTCTGGTGAATTGAACGTCTCGGACAGAAAATCTGCGTCTGAAGCCCTGGTGAATTGAACGTCTCGGACAGAAAATCTCCGCTTGAAGCCCTGGTGAATTGAACGTCTCGGACAGAAAATCTGCGCTTGAAGCTCTGGTGAATTGAACGTCTCGGACAGAAAATCTGCGTCTGAAGCCCTGGTGAATTGAACGTCTCGGACAGAAAATCTGCGTCTGAAGCCCTGGTGAATTGAACGTCTCGGACAGAAAATCTGCGTCTGAAGCCCTAGTGAATTGAACGTCTCGGACAGAAAATCTCCGTCTGAAGCCCTAGTGAATTGAACGTCTCGGACAGAAAATCTGCGTCTGAAGCCCTGGTGAATTGAACGTCTCGGATAGAAAATCTGTGTTTGAAGCCCTGGTGAATAGAACGTCTCGGACAGAAAATCTGCGTTTGAAGCCCTGGGGAATTGAACGTCTCGGACAGAAAATCTGCGTCAGAAGCCCTGTTGAATAAAACGTATCGGACAGAAAATCTGCGCCTGAAGCCCTGGTGAATAAAACGTCTCCAGATGTTTGAAACATCTACACATTAATTTACCAATTGTCCAACCCTTTCGGAGCAGAAGAGGTGCTCCAGTGTATACCTGGCCATTTCGGACTCCCATGAAAAGGGAAGGCTGTCGAGCTGACCGGAAGTGAGCAGCACTACCGCACCAACTGCCAAGTACCCCACTACAGACCTGCAGGCAGATCCTGAGAAGCAACTAAATACACGACTGGCTAGATCAGTGGACCACATCAAAGACAGGCTGAATATATTTCTGACACCAAACAAATCCAGATACCAGAACCCGGCTAAGAATTTGAAGCGAAGAGACCAGAATTTGATCTTCAAGCTGAGAACAGGCCCTGCCCCTCTCAACAAACATCTGAATAGATTAGACCCACTACGTGAACCAAACTGCAGATTCTGCCACGACCACGAGGAGTCAGTCGAACACCTCCTGACCTTGTGTCCAGGGTTGGCTGATTTGCGGAACCTGCTGCTCCCACCACAACCCACCATACACAACACGCTCTACACATCACTACAACAATTGAGGAAGACGTGTACTTTTGTTTGGGGGGCATTGGGCTGTCAAGAGTTGCCAGCTCACAACTAAAGAGATTATATCATTATGATTATCATATAAATATACAGACAGATAGAGAGAGAGAGAAAGAGAGAGAGAGACAGACATAAAGTGAGAGAGCGCGAGACAGAGACAGAAAGAGACAATGAGAGAGAGAGAGAGAGAGAGAAAGAGAGAGAGATAGCGAGCGATAAGAACCAACATATTGGTAAAAATAATCTAATACATGTATTGGCAAAAACAAAATTAATCATTGTATTACCTGATTGCATGGATCAGAGACTGCTGATTGGTCGCCTGAATGCGTGGTTACCTAACCTTAACTAACATATCTTCTCCTTCTTCTTCATCGTACGCTGTTTACAGCGATATTTACGTTGCACTGTTTTAATTTGTTAGCCTGTGGCTCAGTGCATCCGATTTCAACAGGCGTTTCTGTAGGGTTGCCCTCCTTAGCCTTTGGTTGTCCCCAGCCTAACTGCAAGGCAGCAGTTGTTTTTGGTCAGAGTTGTCTCTCATAGGAAGTTGTCTTGCAGGACTATCGAGTCTTCCCTACTCTTGTCTATAGGGTTTGGCAATGATATGATGGACTATGTACTAGTTTGTACTATCCCGGAAGAGAGGCAGTCCAGTGTGACTTTTTCCCAGGATCGTCACGTCCTGCCAGAAACGTAGCATATGCATGTGAGTGAGGTATCTTTTTGCTCGCTTTATTTTCTCGGCTCATCTGCAGTGATGGTACGCCTAGCATTCCCCGCCACCCGGGAGGTTGTCATAATAGGGCAGGAGGTGCAATGTCCGCTGGACTGCATCTCTTCTGCGTCCATTGGAATGACTGATAGCAGAAAGAGGCAAAGAGCGAGGAAGGAGTGCATTTTACCAGGTGCATTCCTGCGGCTCGACCGGGCCGGGCTGAGACGCAAGCCCCAGCCTCCCATCACAGCGGTGCTGAGATTTAGGGCGGGATTCTGGCTTAGAGGCGTTCGGCCGTAGTCCCTCAGATGGTAGCTTATCAGCCAAGCACGTGGACCAAATGTCAGCGACCTGTGATTCCTCTCGAAATAGTGCATTTGACCAGGGGACAAGCCTGGTCATTGCACGGAGATGATGTTCGCCAGGTGCGGACATATCTCATGGTCAAGGGTTGAGTCTCAGCAGTTCGCAGTGAGGTAGCTGATCTACTGCTTAGGGCACCCCGACCGAGAACTAAGTCTTCTACAAATGGTTTCATACCTCATCGCCGTATGGGGTGAATATCGAGCAGCTTCCCGCCCGCTTTGATCGGCGGACGGCAGAGACCTCATTCTGCGGCTCGACCGGGCGGGGCTGGAGCCCCAGGTCCCCACCATGTCGAAGCCTCCCCTTGCAATCGTGCTGAGCTTTTTGCGCGGGATTTTGGCTTAGAGGCGTTCGGCCGTAATTCCTCACCTTGTAGCCTCGCGCCGTTGGCTTATCAGCCTAGTACGTAAACCAAATGTCTGCGGCTCCTCTCGAGTTAAGCAGGATTACCGTAGCAACGCCCTGTCATTAGTAGGGTAAGACTGACCTGTCTTCCGAGGGTCTATTTCCAGCACCCGTTCAATATTGGACCCAACGGAAGTGCTTTCAATTTGACAGTCATTCTACAGTATTGGCGTGTTAAGTCAATTTAAGCCGCAGGCTCCACTCCTGGTAATGCTCTTCCGTCAATTGCTTTATCAAATACTGAATGCAGACCAACCGAGCCACAGAGGGCATAACCCCAGAATTCTTAGCATCCAAATCCAGCACCCGTTCCATATTAGACCCAAGGAAAGTGGTCTCGGCATGTCAGTCATTTCAGTGTTGGCCGTGTTGAGTCAAATAACTAACATGTCTGATCAGTATGTTTTGCATGACCCTGACTAACATGTCTGATCAGTATGTTTTTCCTGACCCTGACTAACATGTCTGATCAGTATGTTTTTCCTGACCTTGACTAACATGTCTGATCAGTATGTTTTTTCTGACCCTGACTAACATGTCTGATCAGTATGTTTTGCATGACCCTGACTAACATGTCTGATCACTATGTTTTGCCTGACCCTAACTAACATGTCTGATCAGTATATCTTGCCTGACTCTGACTAACATGTCTGACCCTGACTAACATGTCTGATCAGTATGTTTTGCCTGACCCTGACTAACATGTCTGACCCTGACTAACATGTCTGATCAGTATGTTTTGCCTGACCCTGACTAACATGTCTGACCCTGACTAACATGTCTGACCCTGACTAAGATGTCTGATGACTATGTTGTGCCTGACCCTGACTAAGATGTCTGATCACTATGTTGTGCCTGACCCTGACTAAGATGTCTGATCACTATGTCGTGCCTGATCCTGACTAACATGTCTGATCACTATGCTGTGCCTGGTCAGACGTTAATCATCCTCCCCAACAACTCTCTAAAACACCCCCTGCAGTTACCGATTGCCTCCAGTGATGGACGGTTATGTGTGTTTGACAGAGACAAAAAGATGATCACTGACACACTCAGAACATGTATAAAGAGGCAGATAACGCTGCAATCTAAAACAGAAGACTCTCCAACTCATGACTGACCAACAACTGGCTGAACGTGGTGCAGCCTTCTGGGTGGGGAAAAATCTATTGAAACCGTGATACCAAGAATGGAGTACAGGGAACCAAAGAAAGAATTAGTCGACTTTCTTGAGAGAGAAGAGAGAGAGAGAGAAGAAGAAGAGAGAGGGAAGAAGAGAGAGAGAGAAGAAGAGAGAGAGAGAAGAAGAGAGAGAAGAAGAGAGACAAGAGAGAGAGAAGAAGAGACAGATAAGAAAAGAGAGAGAGAGAAGACGAGAGAGAGAAGAAGAGAGAAGAAGAAGAAAGAGAGAGAAGAAAAGAGAGAGAGAAAGAGAGAGAAAAAAAGAGAGAGAAGACGAGAGAGAGAGAAGAAGAGAGAGAAGAAGAGAGAAGAAAAGTGAAGAAGAGAGAGAGAAGAGAGACAAGAGAGAGAGAAGAAGAGACAGATAAGAAAAGAGAGAGAGAGAAGACGAGAGAGAGAAGAAGAGAGAAGAAGAAGAAAGAGAGAGAAGAAAAGAGAGAGAGAAAGAGAGAGAAAAAAAGAGAGAGAAGACGAGAGAGAGAGAAGAAGAGAGAGGGAAGAAGAGAGAGAGAGAAGAAGAGAGAGAAGAAGAGAGAAGAAAAGTGAAGAAGAGAGAGAGAGAAGAGAGACAAGAGAGAGAGAAGAAGAGAGAGGGAAGAGAGAGAGAGAGAAGAAGAGAGAGGGAAGAAGAGAGAGAGAGAAGAAGAGAGAGAGAGAAGAAGAGAGAGAAGAAGAGAGACAAGAGAGAGAGAAGAAGAGACAGATAAGAAAAGAGAGAGAGAGAAGACGAGAGAGAGAAGAAGAGAGAAGAAGAAGAAAGAGAGAGAAGAAAAGAGAGAGAGAAAGAGAGAGAAAAAAAGAGAGAGAAGACGAGAGAGAGAGAAGAAGAGAGAGAAGAAGAGAGAAGAAAAGTGAAGAAGAGAGAGAGAAGAGAGACAAGAGAGAGAGAAGAAGAGACAGATAAGAAAAGAGAGAGAGAGAAGACGAGAGAGAGAAGAAGAGAGAAGAAGAAGAAAGAGAGAGAAGAAAAGAGAGAGAGAAAGAGAGAGAAAAAAAGAGAGAGAAGACGAGAGAGAGAGAAGAAGAGAGAGGGAAGAAGAGAGAGAGAGAAGAAGAGAGAGAAGAAGAGAGAAGAAAAGTGAAGAAGAGAGAGAGAGAAGAGAGACAAGAGAGAGAGAAGAAGAGAGAGGGAAGAGAGAGAGAGAGAAGAAGAGAGAGGGAAGAAGAGAGAGAGAGAAGAAGAGAGAGAGAAAAGAAGAGAGAGAAGAAGAGAGACAAGAGAGAGAGAAGAAGAGACAGATAAGAAAAGAGAGAGAGAGAAGACGAGAGAGAGAAGAAGAGAGAAGAAGAAGAAAGAGAGAGAAGAAAAGAGAGAGAGAAAGAGAGAGAAAAAAAGAGAGAGAAGACGAGAGAGAGAAGAAGAGAGAGAAGAAGAGAGAAGAAAAGTGAAGAAGAGAGAGAGAAGAGAGACAAGAGAGAGAGAAGAAGAGACAGATAAGAAAAGAGAGAGAGAGAAGACGAGAGAGAGAGGAAGAGAGAAGAAGAAGAAAGAGAGAGAAGAAAAGAGAGAGAGAAAGAGAGAGAAAAAAAGAGAGAGAAGACGAGAGAGAGAGAAGAAGAGAGAGGGAAGAAGAGAGAGAGAGAAGAAGAGAGAGAAGAAGAGAGAAGAAAAGTGAAGAAGAGAGAGAGAGAAGAGAGACAAGAGAGAGAGAAGAAGAGAGAGGGAAGAGAGAGAGAGAGAAGAAGAGAGAGGGAAGAAGAGAGAGAGAGAAGAAGAGAGAGAGAGAAGAAGAGAGAGAAGAAGAGAGACAAGAGAGAGAGAAGAAGAGACAGATAAGAAAAGAGAGAGAGAGAAGACGAGAGAGAGAAGAAGAGAGAAGAAGAAGAAAGAGAGAGAAGAAAAGAGAGAGAGAAAGAGAGAGAAAAAAAGAGAGAGAAGACGAGAGAGAGAGAAGAAGAGAGAAGAAGAAGAAGAGAGAGAAGAAAAGAGAGAGAAAAAGAGAGAGAAAAAGAGAGAGAAAGAAGACGAGAGAGAAAAGAAGAAGAGAGAAAGATGAAGTGACATTGACGCTGTTTTATGTCAAGGCTTCAATTTCATTTTAGCATGGGTATAAATCAATAAATCAATAAATCGAACAATTAAAACCTCCGAGTTCCCTTAGAAGCATATTCTCTTTCGCCTGATCTGCCTATCCTGTGCCAACTGCTCAATCTCTGGTCACGTTCTAATATCACGTTTTTTCAGAAACTCTCTCCTCTATGTGTGTCTTGGTTAGCGCCCTGTGGATTCCAGAATAGGGACTGTCTGGTAATACTATTAGTGGTCGTCTTTAGTATATACCCGTCCCAACGCCAGGGTGTTCTCATCTCCTGGACCGTGTCCAATTCTCCGCCATGTGTCCACATTAGTTGACTTTAACTTATTCTTCTTCCTAGTTCGTCTTCAGACCTCGACTTCAATGGACCAACGTCTGCAGTAGCTCTTGGTGGAAGAACCAGTTGTTGCCAAATGTTACTTCTTTTATCGTATGTGATGGGCAGGACTGCACAAGTAGTTCTTCCATCATGGGGGGCGGCTGTAATATAACCCATAGCATTACTGCCGTAGGGGTGTGAGGTGTTAAGGATCTCACATTTCAAAGGCTCGGCTATATGAGGGCGGTAGCCATCTCCTTTCCCTCACCGCTTTTACTTCCCGGACTGAACCGGTACCCATATAGGGCTGGGTCGACCCGGGCGCATTTGCGATCTGAAAAAAACATTACCGCCTCAACTGGGGAATGAATCCAGGACCACTCAGATGCGAAAATAGAGCGTTAACCACTGCGCTACGCGGCTCCGCTACGGGGCTGTGAGGCAGGCAAAAAGGTCCGTAGTGCCAATCTTGAACTTGTTGTACAGATGGCATCTGAGTCTGTTGTGTCCTGTGCGTATCCGGCTCAGTCTGTTGTGTCCTGTGCGTAGCCGGCTCAGTCTGTTGTGACCTGTGCGTAGCCGGCTCAGTCTGTTGTGTCCTGTGCGTAGCCAGCTCAGTCTGTTGTGATCTGTACGTAGCCGGAGAATGGTCACTTGGTCTCACCAGTTTCAAAAATAGGCGATCGTATATTCCATGGGCTACCAACCCAATGGTTGGTAACAGACACTGGGATTGACCTGACAAGTCAGCAGTAGACTTTCGTCTGTCAAATAATATGAAACAAGGGAGGTCACGCCTCCCCCCGACGTCTAACAACTGGGCTGAAGGAACTAACAATGCCGGACTTGATTGGCATCCTGAGACAATTGACTTTACGCTTGAGATAGGACAGCCAGTTAGTATCTGCATCTTGTCTTCCCCTGTCTGTAGACCAACACACAATGCCTGCATCCAGCAAGGTCTGTCTGTGGCACTTTCCTCCCAGTTGCCTTTAGGCTACGCTTGCAAACATCTGTATAGCGGAGGAAGGGTTTCCCCGTGGTCATCTTTCCGTATTCGCTCATCCTCCATTTCTGCACTCGTGACCAAGCCACCGCAAGCGGCTCTGGCGGAGGATCGTAACTGAACTGAAAATCTTTGCACGGTCCAACACCTCGTTGTTTGTCACTCTGTCGCTCTATGAAATCACAAGTATGCGCCTCAGTCAGCGAATATGGAAATCATTTATACTTTTTTCGTGTGAGGCACACAGAGACCATGTTTCACTACCATAGAGCATAATCTGAACACATCATCCTTTGTAGAGATGGTCAGTATGTTGTTATCCCACACTCACTGTGAGAGCCTGGCCAGTGCTTATTAGGCTATTCTTAATCGCTATTGCAGATCTGCGTCCAGTGAAAGGTTATCGGTGATAATTGATCCGAGGTAGTCAAAGTGATTTACTACTTATAGATTTGTATCGTTCAAGACAATGTCTAAAGGATCTGCACCATAGGCCATCACTTTCGTCTTTTGCACGCTGATGGTGAGTTCAAACAGATTACAGGACTTTGCCAACCTATTCTGAGGATCTGTAATTCAGTCGGATACCAGGACAGCATCGTCTGCGAAGAGCATATGCCAAATAATTGTCTCCCTTGACTTACATTTTGTACGTAGTCTTGTTAGTTTGAATTATCTCCCATCTGACCTAGTATGCAGAAGGACTCCTTTCTGTGTTTAAATATCGATGTCAAAGAAAATGCTGAATAGAGTAAACAATGCATTTATCAGCCTCCTCTTAAGTTGAAAGAGGCACACTAGTTTGTTAATTCTTATGTAAATAATTAAAGTTCCTGACTATTAGTAATCAGCAACTGTAGCAACGAAACCTATGACGAACACAGCGATCGGCCTGATACTAACTTTGTCGATAATATTTTCAGGATAAATTGGCCGTGTTCCTTTCAAGTTGTCCACCTTTAGATAACTCATACCACCTTTGTTGACTAATCACATTATGTAAGTTGTTTCCCCTGTGTGAAACAATCATCTTTCAAGAAATGACCTCAAATGTTTTCGTTTAATGTTTTCGTTTAATGTTTTATGCGTTTGTGTAGGTGTGTTTAGGCACAGGTATGGTAGTGTGTTAACGTGCATGCGTGCTGATGTGTATTTGTGCGAGTAGCTGAAAGTGCTTGTGGCTATGAGTGTTTTGCTTTTGCGTGTGATTATGTGCAGCCATTTGATCACATATTTGTGTATGTGTGCCCATGTTTTTTGTTCTGAATGTATGTATATGTGTATATGTATATGTATGTGTGTATATATGTGTATATGTGTGTGTGTATATGTATGTACGTGCATGTTCGAATTACAAAAGACAGTAAAAATGTGCCGGGAAAGCAATGCAAGCTCATTATTTCATCCCCTTATCAAGGTAACCCTTGAAATAATTGTAAGAAAACTTGTGCAGTCTTATTGGTGCATATCAACTACAATTACTTTCAGATTCAAATTCGTCAGGGCCATAAATGGTCTACACCTCCACGCGGTGATCCTGGATAACACGATGCAGCAGAGCAGACTGGCTAAGGAGAAGGGATCGAAGAGGGAATGCTAATCCTGTACTCAAAAAAAGTCGGATGTGTTGGACCGAAAGGTGCAAATATCGCAATCAAGCTGTGAACTACGCCACAACGCATTCCATTCTCTGGACTACATTCTACTACTTAAGCCTTTTCAGTGTTTGGTAGTGGGAGATTGAGAATGAACGAAGTCAAGCCAAGCCAAATAGTTCAACATTTGTACAGAAAACAACGGCAAAAGGTTTATCAAAAAGAAATTGTTCTCTACGGAAAAAGATGCCAGTTGCAAACAACAACAAAATACTTCGATGAAAAGTGTTTGAGAAATTGTCTTCTTCATCTTATTCTTCATCGATCAACTGATGCTATGCTTCCAGTCATGTCCCGTTCACGATCAACTGATGCTATGCTTCTAGTCATGTGACGTTCACGATGGAGACTGCGTTTCAGGTCTTCGCCTGTCTACCTTGTCAAGTTTCTGAAATGTGGCAGCTAAGCTGTCAGTATGGCAACCCTGTGGGGGTTGTGACCTCAGGAAGTGTAGAGGGAATGGTGTGGACTATGTGTGGACTCCTGACGTGACCTCAGGAAGTGTGGAGGGAATGGTGTGGACCATGTGGGGACCATGTGTGAACCCTGTGTTGGACGCCTGAAGTGACTTCAGAGAGTGAAGAGAATGATGGGGACCATGTGTAGACTCCTGAAGTGACTTCAGGAAGGGAAGAGAATGGGGCGGACCATGTGTAGACCATGTGTGGACCAGGTGTGGACCATGTGTGGACCATGTGTGGACCAGGTGTGAACCATGTGTGGACCATGCGTGGACTATGTGTGGACGCCTGAAGTGACTTAGGGAAGGAAGACAGAAACTTGAAGCCACGAAATAAATTTACTGGCCAGGCGTTTTTAAGCAGACAAGCTCAAACTAGAACATTCTGAGCACCCTCTACCCTTGCCCGTTATTGCCTCTTAGCTCTCCTCCACCTTAGCACTCCTATACCTTAGTGCTCCTCCACCTTAGCGCTCCTCCACCTTAGCGCTCCTCCACATTAGCGCTCCTCCACCTTAGCGCACCTCCACCTTAGTGCTCCTCCACCTTAGCGCTCCTCCACCTTAGCGCTCCTCCACATTAGCGCTCCTCCACCTTAGCGCTCCTCCACCTTAGCGCTCCTCCACCTTAGCGCTCCTCCACCTTAGCGCACCTCCACCTTAGCGCTCCTCCACCTTAGCGCTCCTCCACCTTAGCACTCCTCCACCTTAGTGCTCCTTCACCGTCACCCTTCCAACAACCGCTATTCAATCAACCCGCCTTTGGGCTGTACTGCTTATGAATACACCAGGTGCATAATGCGGATAACGACACCCCTTGACGTGATTCAGGCGTGTCGTACTGACCAAGCTACCACATTTTCCTCGTCATGCGCCCGACAACTAGTACCTGACAACGTGCACCTGATAACATGCACCTGACAGCGTGCACAGAACAACATGCACCCGACAACGTGCATCCGACAACTAGCACCTGACAGCGTGCACAGGACAACATGCACCCTACAACGTGCACCCGACAACTAGCACCTGACAACATGCTACTCAAAACCCATAGACTTACTGCCGTAGGGGTGTGTAGTGTTAGCGACTTTACATTTCAAGGCTCGGTTATATGAGGGCGTGTGCCACGCCTCTCCCTCCTAGTTTTTAACTTCCTGGAATGAACCGGTACCTAATTAATGCTGGGTCGACCCAGGAGCCTTTGCGGTCTTGAAAACAACTTGTCCGCCTCAACTGGGAAATGAACCCAGAACAACTCAGCTACGCGGCTACCCCATGCTTTTACAACAGGCTATTTTTTTACAGTAGCCTGGCCAACGAGGTAGATATTGACAGATTGAATCTCGAAGTCTCGAGCCTACTTAGAATCCTTGAGTTACACTTCAGTCAGGGGAACTCATTGATCTTTCTCCAATGTTCATCGTGACGCAAGAAGTACAGCTTTAAACCTATTACCAGAGAAATGTGATCAAAAATAGAGAAGGGCTTGCAATTGAAACACCAACAGCATCTTTGAAGTGCGTGTGCGATGTGATTTCTAACTAAATTGCTGGTAGGGACAGTATGGATTGTTCTAGGTACAACTATTATAACTGATACGACTTAACGTTAGTTTAGCTCAGCCGTACTTTTTATCATATCAGTCTAGCAGGCTAACCATGCAGAGGGAGTGCTCCATTCAAGAAGATCCGCGTGGTTAATGTAGGTTGCCGTATCTGGTGCGAATTCATAAAGGTGGTGCAATTCTTCAACCACTGATATGGTAAGAATGAAGGGTTAAGATATTTTCAAACAATGAGAATAGTATCATCAATACGAGCAATTTCTTTTAGCTGCATGTGGAGTATAGGCCTTCAACAAGACACGATAATGTATGCTTTTAGTTGAGTTGTCCATATTTGTTGACTTCATTCCGGAATGTAGTTTCTAAATGAAAGGACCAGGTTGGCTACCTGCTCCGAGGAACGGCCGACCGCTGGAGCACCGCAACAGCAGTCTGGTACCCACCAGACGCGGAAGACCAAAAACACGCGGGACCGACTCTTTCGAAGTCAGAAATAGCTCCCTCGATGTTTAGGTTGGTGGGTTGGCGGGTGGGTTGGTTGGTTGGTGGGTTGGTTTGGTTTGTTTGTGGGTTGGTTTGCTGGCTGGCTGGATAGACGGGCTGGCTGGCTGGCTGGCTCGTTGGTTTGTTGGTTGGTTGTTTGGTTGGTTATTGATCTAACACCCCGTGGGAACCGGCGCTCTGGGCCAATGCCATAGTGGCATCTGCAAGTGTTTGTGAGCGGTTGTTTAGTTCCGCACAAAGTATTTCATTTGTCCGGCCTCGAAGGAAAAGCTGAGTTCCTAATACCAGAAAGTGCCGGACTTTCAAATAGATGGCACTCAACTGTTTCGTACCGATGTGCTGCACAGCCGGCACTCTGCAATTGTTCTGGTTGGATTCTGCTTAAGGGAATGTTGAGTGCGACGTCTGAAAATGATGCTTTGATCTCTACATTTCAGGAAATTGATGCTGTCTTTGGAATTTGAGATGGCTTCGATGCTTCAGGCGTGCAACTTATCGTCCACTGGACCACCTTGTCCCAAGAAATAAAACACAGAAACGCAGTTGAAACATGCAGTGGCGTAACGCCCAGTAATCCATTAATGTCATAGGGCAGCTGGTCCATTCCCCTAACTCTAATTAGCCACAGCTTGCAATATGCCTGACGGGTTGTCAGCTCAGGTCATCCCGTAACCAGTGAGGTCGTTGGGTAGCACATGCAGACAACCCTTCAATCCCAGACCCCCCTTCTCTGTCAGCGGCCGTTGCTTGTGCCTTCTCTGGTCGGAGATTGGATCATTCTTTTATATTGTCCTTCCATTTCTTTTTGAGACGACGTCATCGTCGTCTGCCTTTCGCTTTTTCTTGCAGGATCGTATTTGCGAGAAAAGGTTTAATCTCGATATATCGCTGTACCAAGCGAGTTTAGTGGCGACTTCGGTTGCAATGATTTGACATTATGATGTTGCCAGTCACAAGAAGAGTCCTGTTAGTTTTATTTTGTGACATGCTTACAAGGTGACAGCGTTACTATTATTTTCTTCTTTTTAGGTCCCGGTAGCACACTGGGCAGCTGAGTGTGGCTGGGGAGAAGTCAGAGGAATCTACTGAGTGGAGAGTTGACATAAACGCCTCGAACCATAGGGAACTTGTGTGGATTCACTGTCCTGGCGATGCTGGTGTTTGTGAGGTTCAAAGAGCTGACATCCTGGTCTCAGAGGCCCTCGCAATGGAAACATTGGCAATAGATGCAGGTGGCATTTTGAAGTTGGTCAACGACCGCGTTTTGGATGAAGATGCTGCTGTAGATGAACCAGCAATGTACAGATTGGATGAATTTTAAATTCATGCTCTGGTCCAGCTGAGAGAGATGTCTGAGTGTACGGAGTAGGAGTGTGTGCAACCAGCGAGCTTCAGGAATCATCAGAATCTTCACTTTTCGCCTTTTCCTGAGATGGATTGAACATCCATGGATCTGCCTGAAGTTGCAAAAGTGTCTATTCTTAACAGAACAGAGGAACGTGTCAGCACACTTGTTATGTCTGTCTTGCAAAGCTGGACATTCAAATCCTGGTAGTCCAGGGTTCGATTCCTGAATGCGTATTGCTTCAGTCTCCTTTTTGTTGTTCGGTGTATTTCTGAATGTTTTACTAGTCCTTACGACATTAGACTCTACTTTGTTAATAAATGTTCAGAGACAGCGTCTTTCTCAAATAGATGATCGGGTATAGACATCGAGAGAAAGCACCTTTCTCAAATAGATGATGGGGTATAGACATCGAGAGACAGTACCTTTCTCAAATAGATGATCGGGTATAGACATCGAGAGAAAGCACCTTTCTCAAATAGATGATGGGGTATAGACATCGAGAGAAAGCGCCTTTCTCAAATAGATGATGGGGTATAGACATCGAGAGAAAGCACCTTTCTCAAATAGATGATAGGGTATAGACATCGAGAGACAGTACCTTTCTCAAATAGATGATCGGGTATAGGCATCGAGAGAAATCACCTTTCTCAAATAGATGATCGGCTATAGACATCGAGAGAAAGCGCCTTTCTCAAATAGATGACCGGGTATAGACATCGAGAGAAAGCGCCTTACTCAAATAGATGATCGGGTATAGACATCGAGAGAAAGCACCTTTCTCAAATAGATGATCGGCTATAGACATCGAGAGAAATCACCTTTCTCAAATAGATGATCGGCTATAGACATCGAGAGAAAGCGCCTTTCTCAAATAGATGACCGGGTATAGACATCGAGAGAAAGCACCTTTCTCAAATAGATGATCGGGTATAGGCATCGAGAGAAAGCACATTTCTCAAATAGGAAAAAAAACATGAAAAAAAACTTGTAAAAGTTGATTAAGGTTGAGTTTAATCAAAATGTAATAATTGGTTTGGTCAGATACCGCACCGAGACGAGAACACAAACAAAACCTACGTTACGACCAATAGGCCTTCAACAATACTGAACTAGCAAATTAACATATAAGAAAAAATGGTCAACTCATCTGTTTCTGATAGTAGACCAAGACTATTTAAGCGACCAGTTGGGCCAGATGCTTGATTGAAACTGAATCGGAGTGGTCAAACAGAAAGTGGCCAGGAGAGCGTAATAAATGTGGGGGAATGTGCCGGATAAGCCAATGGTGGCCAAATAGTGGTCCAGGTGGGAGAACAAAGAGAAGGCAATATAAGCCGGGAGGGCGTGAGATTGATATAGGCGGGGGGGGGGGGTGAGAACTGATAGAAGGGAGACAAATAGATGGGGGGGGGGGCAGTGTGAGGGTTTAAAAAACAGTATGGACGATGTTAATGCCATGTGGTTGGAGAGAACCCATACTTGAGATAAGTCTATTGTCAAGGGCGAATAGATGACGATTGTCAGAGAAGCACGAAACTAGACCAGTGACACTAACGTCAGCCGTACTCCGGTGCACAGGACCTTTGAAGTGGCTGGCAATTGGGGAACCAGTGCGGTTGAGGATGTCGTTGGGGTGTTGGCGGAAACGCTCCCGCATTTCCATACCAGTTTCCCCAATGTATGTCATACCACACTGGCGGCAGATGATGGAATAGATGAGGTTACGAGAATTGCATGTGAATCCCTCTTTGATGAAGAATTCTGCTTTAGGAAAGGTGATGGAGCGAGAAAGGATGACATGACGTCAGGTAACACAGCCACGTGTATTTTTGCACGACCTGGTGCCTGGGAGGCTATGAGGGCTGGTGTGTAGGCGACTACTGACCAGCAAGTCCCTCAGGTTCCTGTCTCGTTTGTAGGCGACAAGGGAAGGATCAGGAAAAACTTGGCGAGTGGCAGGATCAGAGTGAAGAATAGGGAGATGGTGGAATAGGATATCCAGGACAGAGGCGCAATGAGGGTGATAAGTGAGGACGAGTTTCACACGGTCAGAGGGAGGACGGTGAGTGGGAGTGAGGGAGTCTTGACGGGAGATGAGAAGAACCCGCTGAAGGGCGGAGGAGAGAGATGATGGGGTATAGACATCGAGAGAAAGTACCTTTCTCAAATAGATGATGGAGTATAGATGTGGAAAGAAAGCACCCTTCTGAAATAGAGTATGTGGTATCGCTCCAAGTGGAGCATAGGCCTTCAACAAACATATGCCAATTCCTGAAATATTGACCTGTCTATATCTGTTGCCATTTATTTGGCTTCAAATTTCGACACGATCCATAGCCAGCTCCATGACCCACCCTCCTCTGCCGCCTCTTATACCAGTCAGGCTGCAGTATCATTTTCCTTTGCTCCCGTTTCGGATTCCGATAACACTTGTGTGTCTTTCAGCATACGGCATATGTTATGTACATTAATGGTTCCTGCATCTCACTGGATGAACACACTCATGTGCAACTGATAAGCATGTGCATATGCTATTACATGGCTTTGGGCTGAAGGGCTAGAGCCTGTATGCTGCTGAACCAGTACAAAAAACAACGCTACAGACCTGCTCCCTCCTCTCAGGCGCCACTCCTATCTGGACCAACTCCATATTTCAGAAACACGCAGAAAAACGACCATATTGCTAAAAATAGAAACACACAAATCCAACTATAAATATAAACATGCGAAGTAACTCTTGCTCATGCGCAGAAACAGAAAACAAAGCTTCAATCCCATACCTCTCTTTTCCATGAAAGATCAATCATTATCGGCAGCTGATAAATCTTCAAGATCAGTAAACCAGGCTATGTATCTTCTCAGATAACCGCAGCGTTATAAAATCAAACCGCACGAGGTAACATTTAACAGTACTTCATTTGTTATCAAACGGAAAGCTGACACATTTCAAATTTTGGGCCTGATTGCACTGACAAGCAGACTAAAAGTACTCGATTTTATCCCTAGATTCCTATATTATATTCGAGAGTTTATCAAGTTGAGAGTTTAGCTAGGTAGAACATCACACAATGAGCAATATGGATGCAGTATTATTTGTCATATTTGTAGCAACGGTCTGCCTAGAGACTTCTACCGCTGCCAAAATTGGTAAGTTAAAAAATTAGTTCTTGCAACATAAACTAAATGTGCATATATTTTATCTCCTTCTTCTTCAGTGTTAGAAAACTGACTGGCACAACACGTGGAACACAGCCAAATGTCACTTGAACACCGACACTCGCTTTGTGTTTCACCTAGGCTAAATACGGCGAGCCGGATAGGGAAAAAAACCACTTCTGCGCTTGTTAAACTTATTGATACAGAAGTAAATTGAGACTGGACGGAGAGTTACATCCATAATTACCTGCAGTCGTCTTGACTTAAGTCTTGCCACAGGCCTAAGGTAGCTCGGGACCAGAGAGTGAGGTTGATGACCAGCGAAGCTTTTTCCTTACTATCATCCAAATACAGCACATGTTACATCTATCTATCTATCTATCTATCTATCTATCTATCTATCTATCTATCTATCTATCTATCTATCTATCTATCTATCTATCTATCTATCTATCTATCTATCTATCTATCTATCTATCTATCTATCTATAGCTATCTATCTATCTATCTATCCATCTATATATCTATCTATCTATCTATCTATATCTATCTATATCTATATATATCTGTCTGTCTGTCCGTATATCTGTCTCTCTGTCTCTCTGTCTGACCTGTCTGTGTGTATATGTGTATATATCTATCTCCAGTCCACTTATGTCTTTAGACGTCGTGGGAAGGTATGACCTCCTTTATTTCATATTTTCTGGCAGATGAAAATCCACTGGTGACTTGCCAGGTCAATTCAAGAATCTGTTAGCCCCTGGAGTATTCTACCAAAATAAGAGCAAGGTAGACCCACAGCCTGTCAGGCGCCATCTAAGCCGCTCCGCTAACCACATAACCAAGACCTGTTGTTATGACCACACAGTTCCCTTTTTCCGGCATATTCTCTGTGGGGGAAGAATCTCTAGAATAATTTGAGTAGATTTTTAACTTGAATTTTTGCTCGAGCAGTGGCCGTTATGCCTACTATTTTCGATCTCCAACTGCTAAGATATTTTTAACGTGCGCACCACTGCACACGGGTGTCTGATCTCACTACTCAGAGATCAGGGAAAATTTTTACCGGATGATCCACGTGAAAAATTACGGTGTCTCAACCGGGATTTTAACCCGTGACCTCCAGCATCCGAGGCGAACACCTTACCTCGTGACCACTGAGTCTCCCCGCAAGTTACATCATCAAGACAAAACCTCCTCATGATGTCGCCAACATCGCTTGCGAGGGACAGTTAACTTATGTAAAACCTACTCCAACTGATAAGTTATACTCAGTAATCGGCGTAGCATCTCCCGAGGCATGAACGAAGAAGTTTGGCATCAGAAATTGGAAGAGATGAACAGACACACGACCCAAGTCACTCAATGTTTTGACACCAGGTACAGTGCACACCACTCAAATCTAGACGCAGTTTCTTACAGTCAACATAGGCCCTATATTCTAGTCCCAGAAAACGCCGCAACGAAAAGTGTAATGAACTAGCGGAACCTTCCTGGATCGTGCTGTCGGAGGAGCCTGCGCCAGGGCAAAACCGGCCTTACGCAACATGGAAGTCAGTAAATAGACTCTGAACTGGTGTACCGAGATACAGGAAGAACTTGAAGAGAAGGGGATACAGGGATGATGGAACATATGACTGTGGAACAACATAAGACCCAGACCACCTGATGATCTGCCCAAACCTTCTAGAAACATGCAATAAGGGGGAAGAGATATTAAAGGGAATTTAGTTTTATTTTTATTTTATTTTGCTTTCGCCTTATTTTTCTAATCCCCAAGGCGGTGTGAGTTGCACTGGTTTTTATTTTGTGCCTATCGGCTCAGTGTATCCGACTTCAGCATGCATTTTTATGTATGGGTCTGATTCCTCCTGCATTTTATAAAGGTTTGCTTCCCCGGCGTAACGGCCAGTGCTGTGATGGGGATCGAACCCAGCACCTTCTGATTGTGAGCCGTGTCACTTAACCACTAGCCCACGCATTAAGGGAAATGAAAGCCAAGCCAAACCACGTGACTGAAGATTGAAAACGTGATGTCTGACGTGGTGCCTAGTATGTCCGACGTGGTGACCAGTATGTCTGACGTGGTGCCAAGTATGTCTGACGTGGTGCCCAGTATGTCTGACGTGGTGCCTAGTATGTCTGACGTGGTGCCCAGTTTGTCTGACGTGGTGCCCAGTATGTCTGACGTGGTGCCCAGTATGTCTGACGTGGTGCCCAGCGTGTCTGATGTGATGCCCAGCGTGTCCGACGTGATGCCCAGCGTGTCTGACGTGATGCCCAGCGTCTCTGACGTGGTGCTCAGCATGTGTGACCTGTTGCCCAGGACAGGGGACGTAAGTATGTAGGCGTTAGTCATGTAAAGTAAAGTAAAGTAAAGTAAAGTAACCGATAGCATTACTGCCGTAGGAGTGTGAGGTGTTAGCGATCTCACATTTCAAAGGCTCGGCTATATGAAGGCGGTAGCCATCTTCTCTCCCTCGCCGCTTTTACTTCCCGGTCTGAACCGGTACCCATTTAAGGCTGGGTCGTCCCGGGCGCCATTGTGGTCTAAAAAAACATTACCGCCTCAACTGGGGAATGAACCCAGGATCACTCAGATGCGAAGCAAGTGCGCTAACCACTACGCTACGTGGCTCCTAAATACATGGTCATTACAAAGAAGTTTTGTTACATTATTTCCTACTTTACAGTGCGGCTGTGATATCTACGTCTTTCGGCCCGACACATCCGATTTTCAGCACGGCAGTTTTAGACCAAGTGTGAGTTTCCCACTGGGATCTATATTCTCACTAGTGTAGTCTGTTTACAGGGCTGTCGTTTAGCTAAGCCGAAGAGGGCCTTTGGTCACCATTGGTCCCCTGACCCTGATGGAACCAGCCATCAATGAATCCTCTGTCTGCTGTCAGCTCATTCACAGTTTCTTCCTCACTGTAATCCAAATAAAACGGTGGCTACATCATCAAGACAAACCCGTCTCAACTAACTAACTTACTAACTACGAGGCGTGTTCAAATTAAACCAGACCAAGTTGTAACAAGTGAACATACGTGCGTTGCGAACGATGACGTCACTTCTGGTGTAAACAGCACACACCAACCGCCAAGTTTGCAAAATTTCATTATCCTCCGACTCATAGTTTTCTCAGCAGACCGTCGAAAACATGGCGGGTGTGATACTGAGTCCGTCCAGAGTTTAACAGGAAACGCTGATTCGGTTTCTAACAGCTGAAGGATGTCGACCAGTTGACATTCATCGCAGAATGCTGGCAGTGTATGGTGACAAAAGTGTGTCGAAGACTACAGTGAAGAACTGGACAACGATGTTTAAAGAAGAACGTGAGTAAGCGCAACAATATGTACCTGACCTGATGTCGGAAGATCTTTCGTTAACTCGCGTCCTTCTTTAAACATCGTTGTCCAGTTCTTCTCTGATTTCTTCGACACACTTTTCTTACCATACACTGTCTGCATTCTGCGATGAATGTCAACTGGTCGACATCCTTCAGCTGTTTATAAATCGAATCACAGCTCGCTGATCAACTCTGAACGGATTCCGTATCACACCCGCCATATTTTCAACGGTCTGCTGAGAAAACTATGAGTCGGGGGGATAATGATATTTTATAAACTTGGCGGTTGGTATGTGCTGTTTTCATGAGAAGAGACTTTATCAAGCGCATTGTACGTATGTTCAATTATTGCAATTTGGTCCGGTTTCATTTGAACACGCCTCGTAACTAACTGACCAACTAACTGCGGTCACTGAAAGTGGACTCTGAGGTTCACATGCTTTAACAAGGTCATAATATAATTCATATCAAACATTCTGATTGGCATTGAGCAGCTGATTGGCGCAGTGGTAAATCACTTGCTTTTCATTGCTAAGGTACGGGGTTAAAATCCTGCTACCAGCAACTCCAGTCGACACAGCTGCAAATGGGTACCTGACTGACGGCTATGGAAGGAAAACTGAATCGAGGAATAGAACTAGCCACCCCACCTCACACAGATATGGCTTAGTAGAATGGTCTATAACACTTCCTCCCCGACTGCAGTCTCTGGTATGGGACTGTCTCTATGTATACATGCAGTCAAATTCACAGATGAACTATTTTGGTGTGCAAAATACAATTATGGCATGTACAGTGAACAAACAAAACGCAGGGGTTTTAGTACTGGGTCTCCTCGAACTGTCATCCCAAACCCTTGACCATACTAGAATAGTGCAGCCTGTTTCCAGGGCAGTCACGTGGAGGTGGGATGGGGTATTGATCAGCTACCCAGATGCAAACAAAGATGAGAGAAATAAAACTACTCTAGTTTATATCTAGTAAATCTTATCATGCGAAATCAAGAGCACGGAAGTAGTAGATGGCAGAAAAAGAATGGTTGATGGCATGACAAAGCGGGTAGGAAAACATAATCCGACCAAGAGCTTTGTTAACAAAATTAATGGATATAGATGGGAGTATTGTTAACGTCTCGAGGCATAGCACTTGATGATGTTGTTTCGAACGCCCACAATTTAAAAACAATTTATTTTACCTTCCCCTTATTTCTCTATTCCCAAGGATGGTATGCTTTGCACTGTCGTTCTTATTTTGCGTCTTTTGGCCCAGTGCATCCGACTTCAGCATGCATTTTATGTATAGGGTCTTCTTCCTCCTGCATTTTCTAAGGGTTTGCTTCCCCGGGGTAACGGCCGGTGCTGTAATGGGGATCGAACCCAGCACCTTCGGTTTGTGAGCCGTGTCACTTAACCACTAGCCCACGCTGTCCCCGAATGCCCACAATGAGTAAGATTTCACTTTTGTGGGCCCTGAAAAGGACGTTAAGTGGCGGGTTGTCGTAGCTTTCCTCACATCCAGAGCGTGCTGATGAAAGTGGACCGGTGTCCTCCAGGCTGTTGTTCTATTCCTGGCTTCATCTGCAAGTGGATCACTACTACGGGGATTACGTCGATCCCTAGCCTTGTTACCAAGGCTGCCATGAAAAACATCCCTTGTCCAGAGAGAACTGTAGGGAAGTCAAGGTGAGGGTCTTGGCCAGTATGTTGTCCCTGACCAGACGTTGTCTTCCCCCCCACCCCCCACCCTTGCCACATGATGATGATAATTGATTATATATGAATATGCATGGTAAGTAATACGGGCTCATATTGATGTGATTCAATACAATCTTTTCTGTATTCACTGTACAGATTTCTTGGAAGCTATCAATTCCAGCACGGAAACAACAGACCTCACGACGACAAGACACGCATCCAGTGGCAATGTCTTTACCGCTACAACCACTGGTAGTGCATCCACGGCTACAAACGGGACAGCCACGAGTACGGCCTCCCCCACTACTCAATCCATTAGTGGTAGTACTGCTGTCACAAATGTCACAATCCCACGAAACAACGCCATCACCAGCTCACTTTCCAACGTCACCACCGGCGCACCTTCCAACGTCACCACCGCCTCACCTTACAACATCACGACCGGCTCACCTTCCAACATCACGACCGGCGCACCTTCCAACGTCACCACCAGCTCACCTTCCAACGTCACCACCGGCTCACCTTCCAACACCACCACCGGCTCACCTTCCAATATCACCACCGCCTCACCTTCCAACGCCACCACCGGCTCACCTTCCAACATCACGACCAGCTCACCTTCCAACATCACGACCAGCTCACCTTCCAACATCACGACCAGCTCACCTTCCAACATCACGACCAGCTCACCTTCCAACATCACGACCAGCTCACCTTCCAACATCACGACCAGCTCACCTTCCAACATCACGACCAGCTCACCTTCCAACATCACGACCAGCTCACCTTTCAACATCACGACCAGCTCACCTTCCAACGTCACCACCAGCTCACCTTCCAACATCACGACCAGCTCACCTCCCAACATCACGACCAGCTCACCTTCCAACGTCACCACCAGCTCACCTTCCAACATCACGACCAGCTCACCTTCCAACATCACGACCGGCGCACCTTCCAACGTCACCACCAGCTCACCTTCCAACGTCACCACCGGCTCACCTTCCAACGCCACCACCGGCTCACCTTATAACATCACCACCAGCTCACCTTCCAACGTCACCACCGGCTCACCTTCCAATATCACCACCGGCTCACCTTCCAACTTTACTACTGCCTCGTCCAACAACACTACCAACCACGCTGGCAACAACACCACGCCTAACACAGAAACAACCATCACAGCCAAAGGAACAACAACCAAAGCACCAACCAGTGGTTCATCATTCCGCGTGGCCTCATTCTTTGAGGGAGCCGGGGCAACAGTTGGTCTCGTAGTTGTGGTCGCGGTCGTGTACATTGTTTATAGAAGAAAGAAGATGAGAGGTTACAAAGCAATGTGAGATTTCAGCAACTGGTACTCTACCACGCTGAACATTCGTTGTAGTTGTAGGGATGGGAACATTATGAGGATGTGTTTGCAGTACTGAAAAATATTGTCTGGATATGAATGTGAGACAGGTAGATAGTTTGACAGACAGGCAGAAAAAACAGACAAGACAGGCGAATGGATAAACAGACATACGGATAGACAGATAGACAGACAGATGAGTGGACAGTATGAAAGAGACTGAGCATCAGGTTATAAATAGAAACAAATTGATCAAGAAAATGAAATACGTTTAATGGAGAAAAGAAATGTATGATTGATTAATTGTCTTAGTTGATCAGAGAGATCGATTATAGGAAGATTGTTTCTCTCTGCTGATTGTATTATTTGTAGTTTGGCATTGTTAAATAGTTACCAATACTCGATACGTTTTTGCTTTTCATTACCGACTTTTAATAGGGTTTTCTTTATGTACCTATTTATACACACTCCATCTTATCCGAAACAATTAGGACCAGACAAGTTTTACAATATTAAAGATTTCAGAATTGTACAGAAGAGATAAGACTTTTCGGGTTGATCCAGTAATCTCGAGGTAAAGTGTTCGCCTTGGCTATTGAAGGTCGCCATTTCAAATCACGGTGGAAACAGGGATTTTTTCATGTGTATTATCCGGTGTAAATGTCCCCTGATCTCTTAGTATTGAGATCAGACACCCGTGGGGCAGTGGCGCGCACGTTAAAAATTCCTTGGCAGTTGGAAATCGAAAAGCGTAGGCTTAACGGCCGCTGCTTGGGCAACATTCAAATTATTCTAGGGATTCTCTCCCCACAGAGAATATGTCGCAAACATGAGACTGTGTGACTGTAACATCAGGTCTTGGTTATGTGGTTAGCGGAGCGGCTTAGATGACGCCTGACAGGCTGCGAAACCACCTTGCTCTAATTTACGCTTCCACTACCACCATAGGCGATCGTATTTCCTAGAAGCTACCAACCTAACGTTTGGTAACATATTGACCTCACAAGTCATCAGCGGATTTCCGTCAACCACAAAATATGAAACAAAGGATTTCACTCCCATGCGACGTCTAACGACACAAGTGAACCGAAGATAGATACTCGTATATAGATAGCTAAGACTATTCGGTTAGAATACGGTTATTTTAATTGTCAGAATTGGGTTCCTACTCTGGTCTTTGTAATGTGATGGTACGATAAACATCTAGTCTGAACACAGCGAACAGTTCCATGTTTGTAGTTGGTAAACTACACTCGAACATGGCGGTCACAGAAAGTGGACTCTGATGTTCGAACGCTTTAACAAGGTCATAATATAACTCATACCAGATATTCTGATTGTAATTGGGCAGCTGGTAGATAAATGGCTTGTGATTGCGACCGTGGCTTGCATTGCACTGCAACGTGGTTCACTCCCATAAGTACACAACTTGAAGAAAACTCATCAAAGATTGAATGACTCAGTACGAACAGCTTAAAAAATATATCACAACTGTTGAACTCCCCGCGGAGCACATGTCTTCAATTAATACACGCTAAGTCACCGTGTTCTCGCCGCAATGCACCCCAGGACTGCGTCTACCTGGTATAGTTCAAAATTAAGTTCCGACTTCATGAAAATTGGTCAGAAGTGTTACAAGTCATGAGTTTAACGCAGCTCACCTTTACAGGTGTAATTACCAAATATTTATGGTCGTATTGTTCATGATAAGTAGAGTTAAGATAAATCTTAGCTACTATTACTTTGAAAACAAATTCAAAAGTCAAACTTCATAAACAAGCTTAATTGATTCCTCCTGATGAGCCGAGATATCGGCTCAGGATTTTTGTATAAATTACCGCAAAGCTTATATGTTGGCTTAGCATAAGACACTCATACATGTATTGTATTCTTAAGAAATTATAACAGTTCCCCCTTTTCTTTTATGACGTGTCAAATGTCAATGACTTTGTATTCTGACTCCTTTTCTCGACAATGTGTGCGTTGATTGTTGTATTGTAAGAAAGATGTGCATGTCTAAAGTACTTTTCTTGTATGTTTTGCTCTGTAAAAATAAAAGCACCAGGAATATCAAGCTGAATTAATTTAACTAAGTTAAACACTTATACGTGCAATGATGGAATAATCAGTACGTTGAACACGAAACATATGTTCTACTATAGATGGCAAGTTTACAACAAAGCACTGTGTTCTTCTGCGGTTTACGGTTTATCTCGAAATTTACTTTACATATAAGATTGTACAACTTCTTGTATAACAATTTTGTCTTCTTTTACGAATCCTTGTCACCTTATTTTGTGTCCAACGATGCACACTGGGCAAGAGATATTACGACTCACAAAGATAGCCGCTAGTTTTCAGAATTACGGATACAATATTGTGTGACAATCCCACCTGAACTTATGTCGATTAGGATTACGCATGCCCGGACACATCTATGCTATATCTCACACTTTGATCTACAATCAATAAAACAATGAATGACTCAGATAAAGATACTTGAAGACCCCAATAACAACACTTGACGAGTTAGTTATCAGCCATGTATTCAGGTACAAAACGTGATTATCTTGTTTTCATCGAAGACTTTGCGACAGTCCATATCTACATGTCCTGGTCCATTATTTTGTCTGGGTTTTAAATGTCTTCAGCAACTGTTCTTGTATTTTTCTACATTTATATGCTCTTACTGACAATGAGGGCAGGGGATCGAATCACCTGTAACATTCAAGGCAACGAGGAGGCAGACAGATAGGTAAAAGCAAGGTGCAAGGTTACCACAATCAGATTCCAGTGTAAGCCGCAATCCCGCCCAAAATCTCAGCACCACTGCAATGGGAGGCTCCTACATGCTCGGGACCTGGGGCTTGCGCCCCAGCCATACCCGGTAGAGCCGCAGCAAGAGGTCCTTGCCGCCCGCCGATCAAAGCGGGCGGACAACTGCTTGATACTCACCTTATACGGCGATGAGGTGCGAAACCACCAACTAAAGACTTAGTACCTGGTCGGGGTGTCGAAAACAGTAGAGCAGCCACCTCACTGTGAACTGTCGAGACTCAACCAATGACCATGAGAGCTGTCCGCACACCAGGCGAACAACATCTCTGTGACATTACCAGGCTTGTCCTCTGGCTAAATGCACGTCAGCTATCGTAGCTATCTACCTAGCTATCTTCCTCTGTACGTTATCAGCCATATAACTATCATGCTGGACGCAGAAGAGATGCAGACCAGCGGACATTGCACACCTGCCCCACTGTGTCAACACCCCAGGTGGCGGGGAATGCTAGGCGTACCATCCCTGCATAGAAGCCAAGAAAATAAAGGGAAAAGAGATACCCCACTCACATGCAAATGCTACGTTTCTGGCAGGACGTGACGATCCTGGGATACAGACACACTGGACTGCCTCTCTTCCGGGTAAACCAGTCCATCTCATATATCATATAACATATCATCATTGCACCCTATAGACACGAGTAGTGAAGACTCGATAGTCTGGTAAGACAACTTCCATAAGAGAGACAACTCTGATCATAAACAACTGCTGCCTTGCAGATAGGCTGGGGATAGCCAAAGGCTAAGGAGGGCATCCCTACAGAAACGCCTGTTGAAATCGGATGCACGGGGCCGCAAGCCTAACAAAACAGTGCAACGTAAATCGCAGCATGATGGCAGTACAACCTATTAGAAAAACGCATGGCGCTCATCCTGCGGAGTCCCGCCAGGCAGCGATAGTGCCGGGCCTCACGCCTCGAAGGGGCCCATCCTTGACTACTGGTGGTCACCCACCCATGTGTCGTGGAGTCAAGGCACATGGCTATGGGGCAACTTCTATTGGCCAAAACCTCAAGACCCTCAAAATACTACAGTGGAATGCGGAGGGAGTCATTAACAAAAAACTTTCCCTAACACACCACCTGCATGAAGGTAAGATTGACGTGGCATGTATCCAGGAAACGCACCTCAACAATAACCATAAATTCTCAATCAGAGGATACCAGACCTTCCGTCTAGATAGAGAAGGCCACAAAGGAGGGGTCCTGATACCGACCAGAAACTGCATACCGAGTAGCGCGGTATCTGTCAATCACACCGGACAAGCAGAAATTGTAGGAGTTGACATAATGGCTCAAGAGACGAAGCTCCGCATTTTCAATCTGTACGGACCACCAAATAGAGACCTATCGCTCTCGAGTATGGAGGTCAGAGACTCCAACTGCATAGTAGTTGGAGATTTCAACAGCCACTCGGAGAGATGGGGATACTCTGACACAGACAGCAGAGGTGACGAAGTGGAAGATTGGGAGATAGATGCAAATCTTTCCCTAATCAATAGGCCGGAGGATAGCCCTAGCTTCTATTCAAGAACATGGCATACCACCTCGACTCCAGATTTGGCCTTCTCCACACAGGACATACACCATAAAATAGACCGCCAGGTGGTAAACCAACTGGCAGGTAGTGACCACAGGCCGATCAGGCTAACCATTGACATGGAAGTAGGCCCACAGGAAACAAAACCGCTCCCACGTTGGAATTACAAACGAGCCGACTGGGACAGATTTGCAATCCTGACAGATGGGCTGTGTGAAACCATCAACACACGAAACACCAAAATGAAGCCCATGGTAGAGAGCCTAAGCAAGGCAATAATGCAAGCCGCCACTGAAACCATCCCAAGAGGAGCTAGGAAAAACTATAAGCCCTACTAGAATGATGAGTTGCAGAAAGTGGAAGATGCAGTAACAAATGCTAGGAACAAGGCAGAGCGAGAAAAATCCATGGAGGTAAACATCGCCCTCAAAGCCGCCGCGGCGAAGTACAAACACACCCTCAAGCAAACAGCAAGAGAAAGCTGGAAAAATAAAACGGAAAGTCTAAACCTGGACAAAGACGGGAACAAGCTATGGAAGCTAGTCAGAGCCATGAACGACGAAACCCCGTCAAATAAACAAATTACTATCAAGCAGGGCGAGAACTTGATCACAGGTAAGAAAGCCGCAAACGCCTTTGTCGATCACTATGCCAGAGCAAACCACATCGAGGTCCCTGCAGATAAGCATACAGACATTATCGAAGAGCTAAAGGGACACGAAAACATGAATACGGCTCCTGAAGAGCACATGATGGCCAAACTAACAATGCGCGAAATGGAAGAGGCTATGAGAACACTAAAGAAAAGGAAATCTCCCGGAAAAGACGGGATAACAAACGAAATGCTGATGGGGCTGGGCCAAACAGCGAAGAAGAAACTGCTATCGGTCCTGAACCAAAGCTGGAAAAGGGGAATTGTACCACAGGCATGGAAAGATGCAATACTGGTACCAGTACCAAAAACAGGAAAGGACAAAACAGATCCAAATGGATACAGACCCATAAGCCTACTGAGCTGTGTCGGCAAGCTGATGGAACGGATGATAAACACCAGACTGATGTGGCATCTGGAAGAAAAACGAATACTAATTCCACAGCAAGCCGGCTTTAGACAGCACAGATCCACTGAGGACCAGGTCATCCTCATAGCCCAGGCACAGAAACACACAGTAGCTGTTTGGGTGGATCTGGAAAAGGCATTTGACAAAGTCTGGAAGGATGGACTTAGAGTCAAGCTAAGAAGAAGTGATGTCTGTGGGAAGATGTACAAGTGGATCAACCAATACCTCAAACAAAGAACGGCCAGAGTCCAAGTACAAGGGCAGATGAGCAAAAAGGTGACACTCGAGCAGGGAGTACCCCAAGGGGGAGTACTGTCACCCACACTCTTCCTGGTATATATAAACGATATTACAGAGAATATACCAAGAAGAGTCCATTCCATAGCTCAATGTTTGCAGACGATCTGGCTATGTGGACCTCTGAAAAGAATCTCACCATAGCAAGAAATCGGATGCAGACGGCCCTAACATCGCTGGAAGAGTGGGCGAACTCATGGCTGGTCAAAATAAACGAGGAGAAAACCACATGCACAATATTCTCGCTTTCATTAAAACCCCAAAGTACCAAATTAAGTCTAAATGGCAAAATCCTGCAGTCAAACGACAACCCAACCTATCTGGGAGTCACATTTGATCGGCGCATGACATGGAAAAGTCAGATTGAGAGAAACCGAATGAAAGCCAGAGAAAGAATGGCAATCATGAGGAAACTTGCTGGCACAAGCTGGGGAGCAGACGAAGGCATACTAAAGAAACTGTACACTGGAAGAGTGAGACCAGTTCTCGAGTATGGCATTGCGGCATGGACAACAGCAGCAAAGGCAAATTTCGATAAAGTTAACAAACTTCAAAACCAAGCCATGAGAATTATAACAGGAGGCATGAAGTCAACGCCAATTGTAGAACTTGAAAAGATTACAAAACTGCAATCCATGACCGATAGAAGAGACTGCAGAGTCCAGCTGCAGTCAGAGAAACTCCGAAGACTGACGGACCATCCAATGTACCAGAGACTAAACAATTTGGGAAATGGGAAACTAAAGCAAAGATGCACGAAGATCCCATAAACGCACTAACAACACCAAAACCCATCACTACTGTACGAAAACCTACCTGGAGGCAGGATATATTTCCAGAGGTGGTAGAAAATATACCAGGTATTGCAAACAAAAACTGCCAGACTGAAAAAGAAAGGAGAGATACTACCCTAAGCTTCATAACGAAAAGCTACCCAAGCATGGACTAGACCCATGCATATACCGACGGTTCTGTAACAAACACTACACAGAACGGAGGGGCAGGAGCATTCCTGAACCTACCAAATGGCAGAAAAATAACACTGTCATTCGCTACTGGTAAGTACACAAGCAATTTCAGAGCGGAGGCAGAGGCACTGAGGGCGGCAGTGGAAGAAATGGTGACACACAGTGAAAATGAGAGCCATATAGTCCTGCTGACAGATGCTCTCGCCGTAGTCACAGCGCTAAAAAGCCAGAAAAACACTGAGCTTAATGACTTAAGAGCAGCACTCTGCAAACTGTGCCAGCAGTCCGCACCAAAAAGGGTAGTGGTACAGTGGGTTCCGTCACACTGCAACATCCAAGGCAACGAGGAGGCAGACAGACTGGCAAAAGAAGGTGCAAGACTACCACAAACAGATACCAGTATGACGTACGAAGAGTCAAAACGGCTTATCAAAGCCAGATACATGACCAAATGGGAAACCGAACATACTGGTTACACCAAAAACGATGCCTATTACCAGTTGAACCGAAGAGAGCAGGTCGTTGTCTTCAGACTTCGCACTGGCCACAACAGACTGAGGTACCACCTATTCAACAAATTGAAGATAGGGTGTACCGACGAATGCCCGTGCAGTACTGGTAAAATGACCGCTAAACATCTGCTGCAGAACTGCCCGACATACGAGGATCAGAGAGAGCAGATGTGGCCATTACCAGTGGAACTGCAAGACAAGCTCTATGGCAGTGGCGAGAGCCTCAGGATGACCGCCGCTTTTTTCGAAAAAATAATGGTTACTGTCTGACTGCGTACGCAGAAGAAGAAGAAGATTCCAGTGTGACCTAGAGTCCAAAAGGTTTATTAGGGCTAGATACATTGCCAAGTGGAAAACAGAGAATACTGGCTACACAAAAAAATATCCTTATTACCAGTTGAACAGAAGAGAGCAGGTCGTGGTCTTCAGATTCCACACAAGCCACAACAGACTGGGGTACCATCTATTCAATAAATTGAAGATAGGTGATACTGATAAATGCACATGTGGTACAGGGAAAATGACCGCTGAACATGTCCTGCAAAATTGCCCGACATACGAGGACCAGAGAAAGCACATGTGGCCATCATCAGTGCCAACACTAGACAAGCTCTATGGCAGTGTCGACAGCCTCAGGATGACTGCTGCTTTCTTCGAGCAAATTCAAGTTGACGTCTGACATCGTATGAAGAAGAAGAAGAATCCCCAGTAAGGCATATTTAGTGTTTATTTTGGAGGTGAAAGGAACAAAAACTAAAGCTAGCACGCGACATGAAGGCAGCAGTGGCGTAGCATCCTGTAGTTCTCTTGACTACCCCAGTAATGGCAATGAAGTCGTACGACAGTTTTGGGAATGTTTTTCAAATAGTCGAGCAACAACATAGTTACCAGATCACCATCACAATTAACGGCACGCTGCAGCTGTAAATGGGTACCGGGCTCACTATTAGGAAAGAAATAACGAGGAAGGGAATTGGTCCTTTAAAACAAAGATGTAGTACTTACTTTCTGTGTCCAGCAACATCACATAGTCTTCACCCAACAACCTCACAAAGTCTTCATCCAACTTCACATAGTCTTCACCCAACCTCAGTCTTCGCCCAACAACTTCACATAGTCTTCACCAACCTCACATAGTTTTCACGCAACAACCTCACAAATTCTTCACCCAACCTCACATAGTCTTCACCCAACCTCACATAGTCTTCACCCAACCTCACAAATTCTTCACCCAACTTCACATAGTCTTCACCCAACCTCACAAATTCTTCACCCAACTTCACATAGTCTTCACCCAACCTCACAAATTCTTCACCCAACTTCACATAGTCTTCACCCAACCTCAGTCTTCGCCCAATCTCAGTCTTCACCCAACCTCAGTCTTCGCCCAATCTCAGTCTTCACCCAACCTCAGTCTTCGCCCAATCTCAGTCTTCACCCAACAACCTCACATAGTCTTCACCCAACATTCCAACTGTTTCAGATTAAACCCACATCTAGACACACCTGTCCTTAACCTGTTCAGAGATCTCCCACGTAGTATATGCCAAATCATGTTCTGGTGCAGGTTCTTCTTTAATCTCCATCCAACCTTCACCGTTCTTTTGGCACTACTTTTCTGTGCGGCTTCTCTCGGGGTTCTATTCTGAGGGCCTGTGTATTGCGCAGAGAAAAGGTATAATGCAATGAAGTCTCTAACACTTCATCCTTAATAGCATATATTTACCTTTACACCTTTACGTCCGAGTTTCCTGTGCCATTGTAAATCGACAGCGTGATCCAGAAGAGTTTGACCTGTTTTGCTAAACCAATGTGTCACGTTCAGATCACGTTCAGCTGAGTTTGACAGATCGGACATGTTGGTGGTGCTTTTTTCATGGCACGACTTCCTCTTCGAGTCAAACTAGCTGTAAAATGAATACCAGATGACGAGAACAGACAATTTATGAGCTTCCGCGGGAGTTATATGAGTTTGTCCTCTGTCGTCAGAACATTCAACAATCAGAAGGACTGAGCACACACGACGTTGCCAAGGTGCGATGACGTCTGTTCTATGAGTAACTTCCTGTTTTTATTGAATCAACCAATCAAAGCTAGTGGCTCTTCTCCGTGCATACTCCATTGACAACATCTCTGACATTCACGGTCCTGGACTGCTGTTTCTACATCTTCATTTAATCTTAGTTCAGTCTCACATTCTCTTCTCCGTGTATTTTTAGGATCTATCTCTCTTTCTCTTTCATGTAAGAGCCTGTCTGGCTATGTTTGACGGTGCCTTCTGTAGCGTATTTCCTATCTGGTCCCATTTTATTCGCTTACTCTATTGTCTTATCGGTTGCTGTTAGTCCATTTCTCATGTCGACATTCCTCCCCTTATGAAATAAACTATTTTTAACGAAATGTAACTTTATTGGTAATTATGTTTTTAGCCATATACACGAAAATCAGATTAATACGTACATTGTTTCTGTCAATATTCCTCTATGCGTGTGAGACGTGGACAATTACAGCTGACCTGAACGCGAACGATGAACGATATAGGACTTGGAGATGAGATATTTCCGAAGACTTCTAAGCGTCACTGATAGTGGGATTTCAGAATTACAGTTATGAGGAAAGACGCCGAAGATAGCCTACGGTGTTTAGAACAGAAAAGAGTTAGAGGTGACTTAATAAGATAATAACGATAAGGACAAATTAGACTATAACAAGTTTTTTAAAAAAATACAACTACTTAACAAGAAAAAGAGGGGGCAGCTACAAATTAATTAACGAAGGGTCCCGATTAGATATAAGAAAATATTTTTTTAGTCAGAGAGTGGTGAATGCTTGGAATGCATTGACACAGGGAATAGTGGAAGCTTGGTCAATTGGTCAGCGGCCGCTGACAGGTGGGGCGTGAGAATGTTGGTGTATCTTCTTAGATACCCCAAGGACCTCACCGGTTACGGGATGACCTGACCTGAATGCTGACCTGAATGTACTTACACATTGAGTTGTATGTTCTGAAAGTAATGGCAGCCATGTTGCGCACACGTTGTTAACACAGTTACCATGTGGTTAAAAGAATGTGCAGAGACTTTAAGACAACCTTATAGATTAGATAGGCTGCACACGTTGAAGGTGTCAACATGCGGTGACCTGGATCCAGAACTGAGGTCAATGGCGTTCATAGGAAAAGCTATTTCTGTTGAAGTAGGTGAGAAAGATTAAGTAACTGCCTACAAGCTGTTACAGTAATTAGAACTTAACTGTTGTGCTCCGCAGGGCCAATTTATGGGCTTGCAAACTTAACTAATACCGTAGAGTTGATGTATTGACTTGAATAGTTGGTACATTTAAACACACAAATTATCGATACTAAAGACCTATAATAGGTCATACAGGTAAGGTAAGTGAGCAAGTCCAGGTAGCAGTGGAAAAGTAAAATGCAATATTAGGTATGATAAAGCAAAATATTGAACATAGAGGAAAGCGAGTGATAATCAAACTGTATAGAGCATTAGTTAGACCTAGATTGGAGTACTGTGTATAGGTGTGGAAGGAGCACTGTGTACAAGTGTGGAAGGAGCACTGTGTACGGGTGTGGAAGTCCTTATCATAGAGGGGATATAAACATGCTGGAAAGGATACAAAAAAGAGTGACAAAGCTGATAGTGGGATTCCAGAATTACAGTTATGAGGAAAGATCAGAAAAACTGGCCTACGGTGTCTAGAAATGTGAAGAATTCTAGGTGACTTAATACAGGTTTATAAGATAATCAAAGGAACGGATAAATTAGACTATAACAATTTTTTTTTTTTAAATACAACCACCTGCAAGAACAATAGGTCATAGCTACAAATTAAATAAGGAAAGGTCCTGATTAGAAACATCTTTTTAGTCAGATAGTGGTGAATGTTTGAAATGCATTGCCACAGGAAGTAGTGGAGGCAGAGTAAATTAATGCATTCAAGAATATATTAGATGCGCTTGGTTTTTGTTTTTTTAGATCAGGAGAATGTAAAAGGAACTGGTTCTATACAGCGTCTTTTAAATCAGTATAAAGAAGTTCAGTTAAGTCTTCCTAACATTACACATACATGCCAGTACGTCCTGGTGGCAGTTTGACATTGCATGAATAAAGTAGGCCAAGAGCTCAAAGTGCCCAGGAGGGAGCGAGTTAAAGGATAGTCACGTCAAAGAGCGAGGGAGGGAAGATGGGAGAGAGAACGGACAGACACCAGGGTCATATTAAATATATTGATCGGAGACGGCGTGAACTAGTGGTTAAGCGACACGGCTTACAACCCGAAGGTGCTGGGTTCGCTCCCCATCACAGCACCGGCCGGTAACCCCGGGGTAGCAAACCCTTTGAAGATGCAGGAGGAAGCAGACCCTTACATAAAATGCATGCTGAAGTCGAATGCACTGGGTGGACTGGCGCAAAATAAAAACATGGTGCACATCACAACGCCTTGGGGAATAGAGAAATAAGGAGAACGCAAAATAAAATAAAAACAAAAACAATAAAACATTGATCAAGACGGTCTCCATGGAAACATGATGTGCCACCGCAATCTGACCAACGAGGTGGGGATTGACATTGTGGTCCCCATAGTGGCAAGATTACTGAGGAGTCTCGTATTGCAGTACTGTCAGGTGGAATACGGCCCATCTTATCAAGTGCGGCCAGGGATGTAAGAGACGCCACTGTAACCTGCTATCAAAGAGTTGACTCAACTGAGCACGAGTAAAGAGGTTCTTGTTGTTGCTGGTTGTTGTTGTTTGTGGTAGTTGTTGTTGTTTGTGGTAGTTGTTGTTGTTTGTGGTAGTTGTTGTTGTTTGTGGTCGTTGTTGTTGTTTGTGGTAGTTGTTGTTGGTTGTGGTCGTTGTTGTTGTTTGTGGTAGTTGTGGTCGTTGTTGTGGTCGTTGTTGTTGTTTGTGGTAGTTGTTGTTGTTGGTTGTGGTCGTTGTTGTTGTTTGTGGTCGTTGTTGTTGGTTGTGGTAGTTGGTGGTGGTGATTGTTGATATTGTTGTTGGTGGTGGTTATTGTTGTTGTTGATGGTGGTTGTTGTCTAGGTCAGTGTCTTTCTGACTCTTGTTCCAGTGTTGTTTGTCTGGTTCTTTCTAACAGGGACCGTTACGCCATCATCACCTGGTTGATCAGTCCTGAGACTGGTTGTAAGGTTGTCTGAGACTGGTTGTAAGAATGTCTGAGCATGTCTTTCCATTTGACCCTATCCCCTGCAACTCTTTACTTTAGCCTAGATTCGTACTTGTCTCTGTATGCCTGAGATGTCAAGGTCAGTCTTGGCCGCCCACTCCCTCTTTCCTATTGGATCTTGCTCCAGAATCTTCTGTAGAATACCTTCATGTCTCATATTGTGTCCCAGCCATCTCAATCTTCGTTTTTGTATCATTTTCAATAATTATCTTTGTGCACCTACCTCCGTGAGGACATTGTTAGCTGAATGTGTATCCGTAGTATTTTCTATTCCGGTCTGCAAGATCAAAAATCGACATGATTTCTTTCTTATCGGCAACTTCGTGGAAAGTCACGTGAGCAGAATCAGTCCTTGTTTATCATATCTATTGACCTGACAAAGGACATTTGATTTGGTTGGTAGGGATCAATCGATCAATAAGAGAATGACTCTTCAAAATCATTTCTTAAATAGACTGCCGAAGCAAACTGCTGTGACTAATAATATCGCTTCATGAAGGTATGAAAGTAACTGTCCAATTTTATGGTAGCATATCACAACCATATGGTTTTCGCAGAGAGGTTAAGTAAGTTTCGAATGTTTTATGGACAGCCAGCAGCAAGAACCTATCACATGTACGTATCGGGTCCTCGTCGTAGATGGATAGAAGGTGTATCTGAAATACTCGGGATGTTTCACTTGACGACCTTACCTAGCCCAAACAAGATATCTACGGACCCCTCCTATCTGCGACGCCGCATAGCAAAAGAGCAGTAGGACAAAAGAAGAAGAAGAAGATAAGCAAGGCTTCGTCCTGACGCTTACTCTTTTCGAAATTGTTTTTGTCCTGTTTCTGAAAGCGTCCATTTGAAGGGATTTGCTTTCACAATGAGGTCGGATGGTCAGGGCTCATTACCAAAACGAAGGTCAAGCCGATCTTCTTCTTCGTTTGCTGTCAGACGTCAACTTGAATTTGTTCAAAGAAAGAAGCTGTCATCCTGAGGCTGTCGACACTGCCATAGAGCTTGTCTAGTGTTGACACTGGTGATGGCCACATGTGCTTTATCTGGTCCTCGTATGTCGGGCAATTTTGCAGCAGATGTTCAGCGGTCATTTTCCCTGTACTACACGAGCATTCGTCAGTGCCACCTATCTTCAGTTTATTGAATAGGTGGTACCACAATCTGTTGTCGCCTGTGCGAAGTCTGAAGACCACGACCTGCTCTCTTCTGTTCAACTGGTAATACGCATCGTTTTTTGTGTAAAGTCGATCAATATCAGGGATGAGTTTTTCGCTGTTGATGCTGCAATTGTCACCCACGGTTAGCTGAAACCAGAGGTTGATAGACTGCTTGTCTCAGGCGTGCAAAATAGGTCTCAACAAAACAAATGTGTCTGGACATGAAGTAGATGCCACGTGATCAATAATTATTAAGTGACAGCTGTGCATCAGTTCACATTTGACAATTACATTGGCAAAGCTGCTGTTACATTTGTTTGTCTAGGTACACGTATTTAAGAAAACCAGAAACTCACAATTCAAACCATGACCATTGTGTACAATGCATGTGTCTTCAGCACGCTCCTATATTGTAACAACACTTCGGCAACATTTTCTAAACAAGACCAGAGGCTCAACCCCTTTCATATACAGCACCTGCGATCCATTCTTTGAATTAAATGGAGAGACAGAGTGAAAAATGCAGAGGTGCACTCTACACCGGTGTCCCAAGCATTAACAATCTCCTTCGGCAGCGAAGATGACTTGGTCGAGTTCATCGCATGGAAGAAGGTCGCATTCCCAAAGATATCTTCTATAGACAATTGGTGGATCGCAAGAGAGCAGTCGTTTAACAACAGATGGGGTTCAAAGATGTGTGTAAGCGCGATGTGAAGGCTCTGGACATGAGTCTGACATTCTGGAAAGAAGTATCTGCAGACCGATCCAAGTGGAGATGTACCATGAAAGGCCACTTTCGCCTTGGTGAAGAGAAGCGTGAAGAAATCCAAAATATCTCAAAGTAGAGATTTTCGAATTCCACCCAATCTCCACACATGAACACACTTAGCTAATTTTTTTAAAGTTTAATTTTACTGGTCTATTCAAAGTATTTTCTGTATGTTTCATTCGATGTACGTGACTTAATTTTTTTCCATGCTTTATTTTCACATCTTCTACATTTGACTACAGTTTTCCCATTTTTACGTTTGGGGATTACCTTTCTAATTGGAACACATTCCTCTTGCAGGTTTTTGAGAATTATTTGGAAACTCTTTGCCCCTCCTCTTCAACATTCGTTCCACTGACACTATCTCTCCAGCTTATGTGGCTCGCTGCTTCTTTAGAGTAGTCGTATGGTCTTGTACTTATTTTTTCTTCTTTCCCTGGAATAAGATCTCAACGATAATCTGATTGTCAGTTATGCACTTAACAAACGGGTTTGACTGGGAACAAACGGGTTTGACTGGGGTTATACGTCATATATATATATATATATATACACACACACATACAAAATAGAAAAACGAAAAGATTATTTCATTGTCCCCATCTGCTGGGTAGTTGTTTGTTGTTTTCCTCACTAGTTTCTAATTGCGGAGGCGCGCCCATTTCACCCCAGACCGTAGTCCATTGGGCGATATCAGGTAGAGCGAACTGACTTTGTTTTATCCACCAAGCACACGGGCTAACGTAACTGGCACGCTTGGTGCGCTTGATTACAATTTAACGTGGCTCGACAGACTTTTGCAAACTGAGCCGTAAAATGATGTAGCTAAATGTTCTCATTCTGTCCGTGGTACGGTTAGTCCAGTGGTTAAATCGATACTCTGTTAACTCAAACCTTGGGGCTAGGTCTCCTCAAACAACAAACTTTACTATGGGTTGAATAAATTCTGTAACTTGCCCAATAATTGAAATAATTCCAATATGGGAATTGTCTAACATTATCTAACATTAATAGTAGATAAAAATAGTTAACAGAGTATTCAGGACTAAGTATGACCACATTATCAACCATACAGCACAGAGAAATGTAGTTATTATTATGTACATTTCTCTATGCTCTATGGATGGTGATTTTGCTTTATATTAAAATCCTATTTTGATGTCTCTGCTCTGCTAGTTATCTTATCTTGTATTATGTAGTGTTAGTGTTTTTGCTTGTGTTAGTTAGTTATGATGTTTATAGGATGATATAACTTTGAGTGGAAAAAAAATAATAATAACAAAAAAAAATAATAACAACGCGTTCGTTGTCTTTTTTGTTTCTCTGTCTTCTCAGGGTGGTCAGATTCATGGCCCACGCTTCACGTTTGCACACATCTTTGAACCTCAACTCTGGTCGAACATGACCAAGCCATCGTAGCTTAGCACACGCGTGGGAGAGTACGAGAGTGCCCCTCTGTCCCTCCATGTAATTCCAAGAATGGATCGCAGGCGCCGTAGGTGGAAGATTTGGAATGTGGTCTTGTTTTGGCATAAGTTGTCCAAGTCTCGCTGCCATATAGAAGTGTGATAACAACACATACCTTGGTTTGTTTTAATTGTCAGTTTCTGGTTTTTCCAAACGCGTTGTGAGGCGAGCAAATGTAGCAGCAGCTTTGAGCTTTGCCGAATCGACTGTCTATTTCTGGGTCTAGAGAGAGTTTGTCATTGATTAGAGATCCCAGGTGTGTGGTGCACAGCTGCCAGTTCCTAACTATCAATGCTAAGATTTGGCGTGGCATCTACTTTCTGTCCCAGAACATTTGTTTTGTTGAAACTTATAGTGAGACCAAAATCTTTGCAAGCCTGGGAGAAGCGATCTATCAATCTCTGAAGTTCCTGTGGACTGTGGGTGACAATTGCAGCATCGTCAGCGAAAAGCAAGTCCCTGATAGTGATCTCCCTTATCTTCGTTTTGGCCTTGAACCTTGCAATGTTAAACAGCCTGCCATCCGATCTAGTGTGAAATCAGATGTCTTTATTTGCGTTACCAAGTGCATGTTTCAGTAACAGAGCAAATACGATTCCGAACAGTGTCGTGGCCAGAACATTACCCTGCTTAACACCACTTAGAATTCCAAATGGTTGTGAAATGCTACCATCAAATTGGACTGTTTCTGTCATGCTCTCATGGAACGATATTATTTGTCGCAGCAGTTTGTTTGGGCAGCCTATTTTAGAGAGGATTTCGAAGATCCCATCTCTACTAACCAAATCAAATGCCTATGACTGGTCAATAAAGGCGACATAAAAGGGATGGTTCTGCTCACGTGACTTTCCCTGACATTGTCGAAGAGAAAAAATCATGTCGATCGTTGATCATCCAGACCTGAATACACACTGTGACACCGGATACACACGGTCCAGACCTGAATACACACTGTGACACCGGATACACACGCTCAGCAATTTTATGTAGTATTGGTAAGATAACTCTGGCTAAGACTTTGCCTACAACACTGAGCAGAGACACCTCGATAGTCACTTCTATCACCTTTTGTTTTTGTATAATGTTACAATTTGTGCATCTCTCATATCTTTAGGTAATGTGACCTCTTTCCAGCTCTGGCATAACATCATATACAGCGGTTGTAAAAGTGTATCTTTACAGCGTTTGATCAAATCAGAGCCAAACTGTCAATAGCTTTATTCTACAGATGGTTCAATGTCAAGCTCGCCCATACTGCGATAACTTTTGACACCTTTTAAGGCTGTAGGAATAATTATATTGACACACGAGTAGAGCTCAGAGTAGTGCTCCACCCATCGCTCCATCTGCTTTTCTATATGTTATTTTCTCACCAGTAATGGATTTGAGCGGTGCTGTTTTCCTAAACACGGGATCAATAGCTTTCTTTATATGTATGTGTCTCATGTATCTCATGGTTCCTGTTTGTGCTGCAGTTTGGATGTTTTCACTAAGCTGTAGCCAATACTCATTTGCACACCGACGAGCTGTTTGTTGCACCTGGCTTCTGGCGAAATGGAAGTTGTACAGAGTACGTGCATTTGGAAACTGCTTGTATCAGAGCAGCGCGCTTGGCCTCAATGACATGTGTCATATCCCCTACCTTCGCTTCAATCCAGTCATCTGATTTAACAGTTCTTATTCTTGCTTGAGTTAGTGCTTGTAAGATATTGGTGCAGCCTTCTCTTTCATTACCCATAAAACATCTATGCAGAATATATCAAGAGAAATGTTAGAGAACATTGAAAGTGTTAATAAATATACTGTTGGCTGAGATTACAGAGCTTATATTATTGCTTATTTTAGTTTTTGTATTATTGCTTAAATGTGTGGTCATTTTAATGATTGAATTAGTCCTTATATTATTGCTTCTTTTAGTGCTTATATTATTGCTTAATTTAGTGTTTATATCAGTATATTATTGTTTTTAGTAGCTGTATTATTACTTGTGTTAGTGCCTATATCAGTGTTTATATTATTGCTTATATTATTTGAATAAGTGCTTACATTAGTGCTTTTTAGTGGCTTTTAGTGCTTAGTTATTGCTTTTATTAGTGCTTGTATTATAGCTTTGTATTAGTGCATATATTAATGCTTATTAGTGGCTGTATTGATGAAATGTTCACACCCAGAACTATCATAGAAGAATCAGTAGAAATACAATCCCCAACTCCGTTGACTTTCAGAAGGCCTTTGACAATCTACACCGGCCAACATTATGTAAATACCTAAAGAACTATGGCTTACCTTCAAAATACATAAATATTATTAGCCTTATATGACAATTCACGATGCTGTGTTCGAACAACCGAAGGCGACACTGAACGGTTTAACATAAATACAGGAGTAAAAGAGGGATGTATTTTATTCCCTATGCTATTTGGCATAACTATAGATTGGATTATGAAAAACTATGCCCATGATATGCATTTAGGCATAGAATGGACAGATAACACGCCCTTAGAAGATCTTGATTTTGCAGACGACCTAGTGCTACTAAGTACCACTAATGAAAAAACACAAGTAAATATAGATAGACTATGCCAATGGTCAGAACAGATAGGACTTCCAAGCAAACGCCTCAAAGACGAAAATCATGGCTTCCACAAACACAACGGTTGATATCATGCTACAGAGGAAATCTCTACAAAAGGTCAAAAATTACACATACCTCGGGAGCAAAATGGCACAAGATGGATACGCCACGAAATACATTTCCACTAGAACTGGTTTGGCAAAATGCGCCTTTAATCAGCTAACCAATCTGGAAATCAACGACACCGAGCAAACATACCAAGCTCAGACTATTCAACTCAATCGTAATATCAGTTCTGTCATATGGATGTGAAAGCTGGAAGACAACAAAAGTGCTGGAAAACAAACTAAATAACTTTGAAAATAAATGTTTCAGAAACTTATTGAATATACGCTGGGAAGAGTTCATAACTAATGACTCAATAAGAACAGAGACAAACCAACTAAATGTGTCTACTATCATCCTAAAAAAACCATGAACATATATCGGGCATGTTCTTAGAATGAACAACAACCGTCTTCCATTGTAAGCACTCGAATGGACACCACGGGGCGTTAGGAAAAGAGGCCCAAGGAAACACCCAGAAGAACAATCATCTGAGAGGGCTGAACCAGTTTAGAAGGCCGTCGGACTTATTAGAAAAATATCAATGAAACGTCACACGTTGAGGCCAAATAAATTACAAAACTCATCAGCACTCATATTGTGCAAGGTTTATAAACAATCCACACATCATCCACATAAAGACATAAAACAAATAGCGGTACAAAACACAACAAACCACTGATGAGAGTGATCCTTTAATAGAATCCTGCCATGAAACAAACTGAATACCCATCTTCTTGTATTTATTTGCCTTATACAACAACCAGCCATCCTAATGAAACCAGTCTTTTGACATGACTACCCCTTTCATGACAGTGAGTATTTTTGTGAAATAATGTTCCCCGTTTTTCACGAAATCTGTTCAGTTTCAACCCAAAGAGCACGGATTTTGAACAGTTATGCCAACCTTCGGCGTGTTCCATATGTTGTTAAAATTGTGTGAGCAAATACATAGGTGTAACAAATCAAACAAAAGAGATCAGGGCCGGGAACCTATTCTCTGGGGATAAGACAAACAAGAATTGCGGAGATATTGGCGATGGTGGATAATACTAGGATCAACACGCCATCGTCAGACGCCTGTGTGTGTGCGCGTGCGTGTGTGTCTGTTAGACACGCCATCGTCAGACGCCTGTGTGTGTGTGTCTGTTAGACACGCCATCGTCAGACGCCTGTGTGTGTGTTAGACACGCCATCGTCAGACGCCTGTGTGTGTGTGTGTGTTAGACACGCCATCGTCAGACGCCTGTGTGTGTGTTAGACACGCCATCGTCAGACGCCTGTGTGTGTGTTAGACACGCCATCGTCAGACGCCTGTGTGTGTATGTGTCTGTTAGACACGCCATCGTCAGACGCCTGTGTGTGTATGTGTCTGTTAGACACTGTATGTGTCTGTTAGACACGCCATCGTCAGACGCCTGTGTGTGTATGTGTCTGTTAGACACGCCATCGTCAGACGCCTGTGTGTGTATGTGTCTGTTAGACACGCCATCGTCAGACGCCTGTGTGTGTGTGTTAGACACGCCATCGTCAGACGCCTGTGTGTGTTAGTTTCAACTAAAGATCTTCCAGTCTACTCTTTTATATTGTCCTCCCATCCCTTTTTTTTTTTTTAGTTTTCCTGTCCCACGCTTGCACAGTGCCTTGCAGGATCGTCTTGGTCGCCCCACCGATCGTGACATATGTCCATACCACATGTCAATTTTCGTGTTTTTATTATAGTCAATAGATTTTTATATTGACCCAACTCCTTAGTAACAATTTCAAGAACACTTTCGTTTGTAACACCATCCAGATATGAAACGCCAAGAATTCTTCGCAAGCATCTCATTTCCATTGCCCTCATGTTACGTTCTAGGGCAGCCGTCAGAATCCAAGTCTCACACGCGTAGAGGTATACCGTGGTGACCATTGTATACATTAAAGTCAGCTTCGAATTTAAGGCTAATGTTCTTGTCTTTCCAGATTATTGTCAGGGTGACCATGGACATCGCTGTTCTGGACTGAATCTTTGCTCTAGACCCCTCCGCATTCATATCTGCTCCACAAATGTTTCCCTTTGACAATAATCGAGTTTAAAATACCCTATGGATCGTTGACCATAATCTCACTCTTTTCTCCATGCCACTTTACCATTCACAATTAAGCTCAATTGAACTCGTTTGGACAAAAGTTAAAGAGAGTTGCCACCTAGAATCTGGTCAAAATGCGTTTTGTTCAGTAAATTGAATTTTGTTGGGATTTTGGGAAAGTATCATCAATCTTTTTTTCAAATACAACTTAAATTTAATGTCTAGCATGAGTAGTTTTTAAGATATAAACAGATCAAACAGGCCTGTAATCAGTCCCCCCAAAATGAAGAAATAAATTCAAAATGGTTGCCACTTTCTAGTTTCAAATTATTACTCCAATAGAATTTAGTTCTCACAGCAAACATTGAGGGTGTTTCAAGCTCCCTTAAATAATATATTGTAATGAGTACCAACCCCTTTCCCCCCTAATACATATGGCAGGATATGTTAGTTATTACAATTCTATCTCATTCACGTTGAAATTTTCAAAGAAGAACAGTTTTGTGAGAATTTTGAGAAATAAAATCACGTGACGCTAAGAGAAGAAAGAAAGTAAATAGGTCACGTGAGTTCTATGGGATTTGGTCTACCAAAGGAGCAGATGTGACAACTATGTGACCACTGCAACATCCAAGGCAACGAGGAGGCAGACAGACTGGCAAAGGAAGGTGCAAGACTACCACAAACAGATACCAGTATGACGTACGAAGAGTTAAAACGGCTTATCAAAGCCAGATACATGACCAAATGGGAAACCGAACATACTGGTTACACCAAAAACGATGCCTATTACCAGTTGAACCGAAGAGAACAGGTCGTTGTCTTCAGACTTCGCACTGGCCACAACAGACTGAGGTACCACCTATTCAACAAATTGAAGATAGGTGGTACCGACGAATGCCCGTGCGGTACTGGTAAAATGACCACTGAACATCTGCTGCAGAACTGCCCGACATACGAGGATCAGAGAGAGCAGATGTGGCCATTGCCAGTGGAACTGCAAGACAAGCTCTATGGCAGTGGCGAGAGTCTCAGGATGACCGCCGCTTTTTTCGAGAAAATAATGGTTACTGTCTGACTGTGTACGCAGAAGAAGAAGAAGAAGAAACTATGTGACAATTTAATTAGTGGACTGTAGGTTAGGTCTCTTCTTCTTCTTTCTTCTTCTTCTTATTCTTCTTCTTCTGTGTTCGTTCTCAATCTCCAGCTATCAAACTCTGAACAGGGCTTTGCAAGTAACAGGATATAGTTCGGATAACAGAATGCGTTGTGTCACATGATTACATTCTGGTAAACTTAACAACATCAACATTGTATCTTTTAAAAGTTCACTGACCACTAATGGTTACAGAACTTGTTTGTCACTTTTGTTATTCCAATGCACAATTGCTGGATACATAGAGGAAGGGTCTAGGCAGTAAGTTTGAGTTTCCTTGTAGCAGAGAAAATCATAATGTACATAATTTTCTTCATGTAATTGTAAACATTGATATGTGTTGAAAAAGGGCTTGCACAGTTGCAGATGTTCTGTGGTGTTATGAACTTGTCATTACTAAATTTGAAAAACAGCCGCAACAAATGGTGTCCATATAAGAAAGCTGTAGCAGATTAAAATGCTCATACAAACACAGCAGTAACCTACCTGCTGTTGTTATGGCTAATATAAAACCGAATTATGTTCCAAGAATAAGAACCATGGTCTAACTTGTGAAAGCTGCTGTTGCGGTTTCTGTTTATAACGATGGGACACAATCTCTGTTGGTAATAGAGGAAATGGAATTACATACTTAACTTAACGTCTTTATACTGGTTTAGAAGACCCTGCAGAGTCTGTATACAACCAGTTACATTTACATCACCTTGCTCTAAAAACTATGCGCATCCAGTTAATTCTTAAATGCATTAACTGTCCCCGCCTCCACTACCTCCCCTGGCAATGCATTCCAAGCAGACAACACTCTCTGACTAAAAAAATATTTCCTAATATCTAACCTGGACCTCTCTTTAGTCAGCTTGTAGCTATGCCCTCTTGTTATTGTGGGTGGCTATATTTTGAAAAACTTGTTATAGTCTAATTTATCCATTCCTCTGATCATCTTATAAACCTGTATTAAGTCACCACGAATTCTTCTCTCTTCGAGACACTGTAGGCCGGTTTTTCTGAGTCTTTCCTCATAACTGTCATTCTGGAATCCCACTATCATCTTTGTCGCTCTTTTTTTAATATTCTTTCCGGCATGTTTATATCCCCTCTATGATAAGGACTCCACATCTGTACACAGTACTCCAATCTAGGTCTAACTAAAGCTTTATACAGTTTGACGATCACTTCCTTGCTCCTATGTTTAATATTTCTTTTTATCATACCTAACATTGCCTTTTTCACTGCTACCTTAACTTCCTCACTCACCTTTCCTGTATGATATATTATAACCCCTAGGTCCCTTTCCTTATCTATCTTTCTAATATTGTTTTCTCCCATTCTGTAATTATGTTCCATATTGGATCTACCCATTTGGATGACTGTACATTTATCTACATTAAACTCCATTTGCCAGCTTATAGACCATTCTCGAATTGTATCTACATCCGACCTCAATATATCCACTTCCGCTTTAGATGAGACACTACTGCATAGTTTTTGTGTCATCAACAAATTTTGCAATCATGGATCCCATATCAATGTCCAAATCATTAATATATTTCAAGAACAAAATTGGTCTCCAAAACGAGCCCTGTGACACACCACTTTTCACCACTCAGAGTACTCTTTATTTATGCCCACCCTCTGCCTTCTTCCCGTTAACCAATTTTCAATCCATTTGGCAACTTCCCCACCTATTCCATGTGATTTTAACTTTCGAAATAATCTTTGATGCGGTACTCTATCAAAGGCCTTTGCAAAGTCTAGATAAATAACATCCACTGGCTCCCCTTTATCTATGATTTTAGTAACCTCCTCCATGAATTCTAATAGATTTGTTAAGCATGATCTCCCTCTAGTAAACCCATGCTGACTATTTCTAATTAGATTAAATTTGTCTAAATGCATTACAATGTTTTCTTTGATTATTGACTCTAACAATTTACACACTATGCTCGTTAAACTCACTGGTCTATAATTCGCTGAATCTGATTTCTTGCCCTTTTTTTTAATAAGGGGATCACTCCTGCATCTTTCCAATCCCGTGGAACAATCCCTTTTGTAAGTGATTGAGAACATAATATAGCCAATGGTTTTGCTAGTTGGTCTCTAATTTCATACAGCAGTTTTGGATAAATACCATCTTGACCTGGACATTTATCCACTTTCAACCCCTCCTATTTTTTATAAACCATTCCTCTGTAATACAGATTGATCTTAATCCCGCTGTATCCATGTCTCTTTGAAAAATATATATAGGCTCTGGGATCTTGGAGTAGTCCTCTTTTGTGTAGACTGTGCCAAAGTACTGATTGAGTAGATTAGCTGCCTCCCTATTCTCACTTATTATTTCCCTGTACTGTCTATGAGAGGGCCTACTTTGTCTTTCGTTCTTTGTTTATTTCTAACATAAGAGAAGAAGCTTTTACTGTCAGTCTTGATCCTCTGAGCAAGTTTTATTCCGAAGTCTATTTTTGCTGTTTTTTTCGCTTTCTGAGATATGTTCTGCTTGTCCAAAATATTTTACATATGTTTCTTTTGATTTACCTGCCTCTATATATTTTTTTCCATGCTTTATGTTTCGTTCTTCTACATTTCACTACAAATCTAGTTATCCACTTTTTACGCTTGGGGTTTACATCCCTACACGGAACACATTCCTCATTTAGCGTTTCTAGAACTGTTTTAAAACTCTCACACTCCTGTTATCAACATCTGTTCCTACGAAAATATCTTTCCAGATTATGTGGCTCTCTGCCTCTTTCATCCTCTTAACATCTGCCTTAGAGTAGTCGTATGTTTGCGTGTTTATGTTTACTTCTTTCCCTGCAATAAGATCTGGTCTTTAAATTATTTATTTTAAGTAGCTGTATTAATGTGTTAGTAGCTGTATTAATTGCTTGTGTTAATGCTTGTATTATTGTTTATATTATTGCTTGAATTAGTGCCTAAAATAGTGCTTCTATCAGTGATTATGTTTCTAAATATATTGGTGCTTATATTATTGCTTGTATTATTTATATAATTTAGATTGTAGTATTAGTGCTTGTTTTAGTCCTTATATTATTGTTTGCATTAGTGTATGTGCTTAAATTAATGCTGATATTGTTTGTATTATTGATTCCAGCACCTATGTATTATTGCTTATAATATTGTTTGTTTTAGTGCTTATATTAGTGGTTTCATTGCTTGTGTTAGTGCTTGTATTTATTTGTATTATTACTTATAAAAGCTTAAATTAATGATTATGTTGCTTATATTAGTGCTTGTAATATTTGTGGCTGTATTAGTGGTTATGTTATTGCTTGTTTTCTTCCTTGTTTTAATGCGTATATCCTTTTTAGTGGATGTGTTAGTGCTTGTATTATTCCGATTTAATGGATTTAAAGACAAAGAGGTGATTAGCCTGTTGTGTCTTTGCATGGTGGAGGGGCTGCCTCCTTACAGCCTCCATGCCTGCTGACCCGTTTTTGTCCACGGCTGCTTATTTATTCGCAGCTAACATCCAAATTAGGAGGCCTTTCAGCAATCCGCAACCCTGCTGACGCGCCTGGTAGGAGCCTCCCCCAGGTTGCTTGTGCCTATATTGTTGCTTGGATTATTGCTTGTGTCAGTGTTTTTGTTTTAATTTGCTTATATTAGTGTTTGTATTATTCCTTTTTAGTGGCTGAATTAAGGTTAGAATCAGTGTTTATACATGATTGCTGATAAATAATGATTGGACTACTACTTATTATTATTTGTAGTAATGCTTATATTATTGCTTGAATTAGTGCTTATATTATTGCTTGAATTAGTGCTTATGTTATTATTTGTAGTAATGCTTATATTATTCCTTGCATTAGTGCTTACATTATTTCTTTTTAGAGCTGTATTAGTGCTTATATTATTTCTTGAATTAGTGATTGTATTAGTGTTGCTTATATTATTGCTTGTGTTTTTATTAGTGCTTATATTATTGCTTGTATTAGTGATTGTAATAGTGTTGCTTATATTATTGCTTGTGTTTTTATTAGTGCTTTTATTATTGCTTGTATTAGTGTTGCTTATATTATTGCTTGTGTTTTTATTAGTGCTTATATTATTGCTTGTATTAGTGATTGTAATAGTGTTGCTTATATTATTGCTTGTGTTTTTATTAGTGCTTTTATTATTGCTTGTATTAGTGTTGCTTATATTATTGCTTGTGTTTTTATTAGTGCTTATATTATTGCTTGTATTAGTGATTGTAATAGTGTTGCTTATATTATTGCTTGTGTTTTTATTAGTGCTTTTATTATTGCTTGGATTAGTGTTGCTTATATTATTGCTTGTGTTTTTATTAGTGCTTATATTATTGCTTGTGTTTTTATTAGTGCTTTTATTATTGCTTGTATTAGTGTTGCTTATATTATTGCTTGTGTTTTTATTAGTGCTTATATTATTGCTTGTATTAGTGATTGTAATAGTGTTGCTTATATTATTGCTTGTGTTTTTATTAGTGCTTTTATTATTGCTTGTATTAGTGTTGCTTATATTATTGCTTGTATTAGTGTTGCTTATATTATTGCTTGTGTTTTTATTAGTGCTTATATTATTGCTTGTATTAGTGATTGTATTAGTGTTGCTTATATTATTGTTGTGTTTTTATTAGTGCTTTTATTATTGCTTGTATTAGTGTTGCTTATATTATTGCTTGTGTTTTTATTAGTGCTTATATTATTGCTTGTATTAGTGTTGCTTATATTATTGCTTGTGTTTTTATTAGTGCTTATATTATTGCTTGAATTAGTGATTGTATTAGTGTTGCTTATATTATTGCTTGTGTTTTTATTAGTGCTTATATTATTGCTTGAATTAGTGATTGTATTAGTGTTGCTTATATTATTGCTTGTGTTTTTATTAGTGCTTTTATTATTGCTTGTATTAGTGTTGCTTATATTATTGCTTGTGTTTTTATTAGTGCTTATATTATTGCTTGTATTAGTGATTGTAATAGTGTTGCTTATATTATTGCTTGTGTTTTTATTAGTGCTTTTATTATTGCTTGTATTAGTGTTGCTTATATTATTGCTTGTATTAGTGTTGCTTATATTATTGCTTGTGTTTTTAATAGTGCTTATATTATTGCTTGTATTAGTGATTGTATTAGTGTTGCTTATATTATTGCTTGTGTTTTTATTAGTGCTTATATTATTGCTTGTATTAGTGATTGTAATAGTGTTGCTTATATTATTGCTTGTGTTTTTATTAGTGCTTTTATTATTGCTTGGATTAGTGTTGCTTATATTATTGCTTGTGTTTTTATTAGTGCTTATATTATTGCTTGTATTAGTGATTGTAATAGTGTTGCTTATATTATTGCTTGTGTTTTTATTAGTGCTTTTATTATTGCTTGTATTAGTGTTGCTTATATTATTGCTTGTGTTTTTATTAGTGCTTATATTATTGCTTGTAATAGTGTTGCTTATATTATTGCTTGTGTTTTTATTAGTGCTTTTATTATTGCTTGTATTAGTGTTGCTTATATTATTGCTTGTGTTTTTATTAGTGCTTATATTATTGCTTGAATTAGTGATTGTATTAGTGTTGCTTATATTATTGCTTGTGTTTTTATTAGTGCTTATATTATTGCTTGAATTAGTGATTGTATTAGTGTTGCTTATATTATTGCTTGTGTTTTTATTAGTGCTTATATTAGTGATTGTATTAGTGTTGCTTATATTATTGCTTGTGTTTTTATTAGTGCTTTTATTATTGCTTGTATTAGTGTTGCTTATATTATTGCTTGTGTTTTTATTAGTGCTTATATTATTGCTTGAATTAGTGATTGTATTAGTGTTGCTTATATTATTGCTTGTGTTTTTATTAGTGCTTATATTATTGCTTGAATTAGCGATTGTATTAGTGTTGCTTATATTATTGCTTGTGTTTTTATTAGTGCTTTTATTATTGCTTGTATTAGTGTTGCTTATATTATTGCTTGTGTTTTTATTAGTGCTTATATTACTGCTTGTATTAGTGATTGTATTAGTGTTGCTTATATTATTGCTTGTGTTTTTATTAGTGCTTATATTATTGCTTGTATTAGTGATTGTATTAGTGTTGCTTATATTATTGCTTGTGTTTTTATTAGTGCTTTTATTATTGCTTGTATTAGTGTTGCTTATATTATTGCTTGTGTTTTTATTAGTGCTTATATTATTGCTTGTATTAGTGATTGTATTAGTGTTGCTTATATTATTGCTTGTGTTTTTATTATTGCTTGTATTAGTGTTGCTTATATTATTGCTTGTGTTTTTATTAGTGCTTATATTATTGCTTGTATTAGTGATTGTATTAGTGTTGCTTATATTATTGCTTGTGTTTTTATTAGTGCTTATATTATTGCTTTTAGGTAGCTGTATTATATTGTATTCTTATATTAGTGTGCATATTATTGCTTTTCATTGACTGTATCAGTTATTATGTTTCTAAATATAGTGCTTGTAATAGTGTCTACATTACTGCTTGTATTATTAATATAATTTTGATTGCATTAATACTGATTTTAGTGCTTGTTTTAGTGGTTATAATTTTGTTTGTACAAGTGCTTAAATCAGAGCTAATATTATTGCTTGTTTGTTTTAGTGCTTATGATTTCCTTGCTTGTGTTAGTGCTCGTATATATTTGTATTATTGCTTGTATTAATGATTGTTTTATTGCTTATAGACTGTTTATAGTATTGCTTGAATTAGTGTTTATATTAATTAGTGTTTATATTACTGCTTTTTCTAGTACTTGTATTACTACTCATATTATTGCTAGTGCTTATATTGTGTGGATTATTAATTAGTGCTTACATTAGTACTTATTTAGTGGCTGTATTATATTTATTGCTTGTGTGTATTCTTGTGTCAGTGCTTTTTTTATTGACTGTATTAGTCATTTTATACTATTCCTTTTTAGTAGCTGTATTATTGCGCTGGATTCAGTGCTTTTATTATTTATAATATTTGTTTGTTTGTATATTGCATGTATTATTATATGACTGTTTGAATTAGTATATTATTGGCTGTATTATTACTTAGTGTATATTTTAGTGCTGATGAATGCATGTATTATTTCTTATATTAGTGCCAAAATTATTGCTTGTACACTGATTATATTTGTGCTTGTATAATTCTAGTGCTTGTTCTTATATTATTACTAGTAAATGTGCCGATTAGTACTTTTATTTCTTCTTGTATTAGTGCTGATATTATTCCTTCTTAGTGGCTGTATTAGTACTTGTATCAGTGGGGATTCCAGGGCGAAGTGGTTAAGCCGTCGGTCTCGTGATCAGGTGGTGTGGGTTCTACTCCGGACTCTTGTCCTTGAATTGCCACTGGGGTCGGGCATCTCGAGACGAGAGAGTGAGGATAAAAAGTAGAGCAGTTAATTCGTGTTTTTAATAGCTGTATTATTCTATATTATTGCTTGTGTTACTGGTCATAATATTGGTACGTGTATGAGACATTCGAATCAATCATAGCTCATGAATCTTGCACTTCGGTCCAGCCGGCATTTCAACATTTTCCAACCTAACATATGACCTCAATTGCAGACGTAGCCAGTATGCGCAGGACGGCTATGGGTCGCTGACCACTGCAGCTCATGCGCTGCTCAGCATCTTGATCCCGATACCAAGTTCAAATCATCTTCTTCTTGATGACCTTAGTGTAGTTGTGGGTACAAACAGACTGTATCTTGGGCCACGGAAGCCCAGTGGGTGGTAAGAACCCAACTAGAGGCATCTCGGATGGTGTAACGGACAGCAAGGGAGTCTTGCCCACTGTCTCTTTTGGCCTCAGAGGTACCAGATTGCTGTTGTTGTATGTTCTGTCAATTAATGTTTTGCCTTGTCTGAATAGATTACGTATCATTCATGCATGTGTATGTTGTAAGGCACTCACCTCGATGAAAACATTGGGTGATTGAGCCCTGGTCCAAGGTAGCTCGGGACCACATACAGCACCAGTTACATCATCCAGATGTATGTCTTAGATGCCCCTCTGCAGGTCCCAAACATCATCCAGATATATGTCTTAGATGCCCCTCTGCAGGTCCCAAACATCATCCAGATGTCTTAGATGCCCCTCTGCAGGTCCCAACTCTGGCGTTACCTGGATGTAGCCAGCAGGAGGATTTTCTGCTTAGCGGGCTAATGTGCATCTTAATAGGCTCAAACACTAGAACAAAGTAGACCCGCAGCCTGTTAGCCGCTATCCATGCTGCTCTAAACAAACCACCTAACCAGTTGCCTCATCATACTCTCTGTAGTCAGTGGTGCTATTCTTGCCCTTGTCTCACACCCTGGTAGACCACTTTTTTGTTCTTACATTATAAAAAAATGTGTTGGTTTTATCTCATATTTTATTGAAAAAATTACAGTTCTGTATTTTCATAGTATGTATGTGTCTGTATTTATGCATATATATATACGAGGGGCGTCCAAATAAAACCGGAACTGTTTATTCTAGTTGGCCCACTTGCCATTGTTAGTGCTTGCATGAAAAAGCGTGTTGTGGTGGAGTTTATGGTGAAAAAAGGCATGACAGACCACAGTGATGAGAATGGTGTAAATGTTGTAGAGAAGGCCGTACATTCATTCCTGTGAATATCCAGATTGTGGAATACCTTATCCTGGAAAATTGACTCATGTCGCAAAATTGTACAAGTCTTTCTATGGGTATGGTGAAAACTAATATTCATGAACATTTGCATTTTCGTAAAGGTGCCAAGACAGCTTTCGGCTTTTGACCGACAGAAAAGAGTTCAAGCTTGCGCTGACAGAACATTTTGACATGGAAGAACATGACTGTTTGGATCGCTAACCTCTACCAGCAGAACTGAAGTGCTACACCAAGCAGCCCCATGTATTGAGTACAGTGAGCCATCTTTCACTATCGATGGTCAGAAACTAAAGTCGATAGAACACTTTGCATACCTTGGCAGCACACTCTCCAGAGCAGTCCATTTTGATGAGGAAGTAAACTCAAGCATGTGTAGTTTTATGAAAACTAAAACCCTCAGTTTGGGACCGAAAAGGAATTAAGCTTGTAACCAAATTGAAGGTTTATATGACAGTCATCCTACCAACTCTTCTGTACGCCTGTGAAACTTGGGCTGCGTACAGTCGACATGCGAAGAAGCTTGCCTGTGAAACTTGGGCTGCGTACAGTCGACATGCGAAGAAGCTTGCCTGTGAAACTTGGGCTGCGTACAGTCGACATGCGAAGAAGCTTGCCTGTGAAACTTGGGCTGCGTACAGTCGACATGCGAAGAAGCTTGCCTGTGAAACTTGGGCTGCGTACAGTCGACATGCGAAGAAGATTGCCTGTGAAACTTGGGCTGCGTACAGTCGACATGCGAAGAAGCTTGCCTGTGAAACTTGGGCTGCGTACAGTCGACATGCGAAGAAGCTTGCCTGTGAAACTTGGGCTGCGTACAGTCGACATGCGAAGAAGCTCGCCTGTGAAACTTGGGCTGCGTACAGTCGACATGCGAAGAAGCTTGCCTGTGAAACTTGGGCTGCGTACAGTCGACATGCGAAGAAGCTTGCCTGTGAAACTTGGGCTGCGTACAGTCGACATGCGAAGAAGCTTGCCTGTGAAACTTGGGCTGCGTACAGTCGACATGCGAAGAAGCTTGCCTGTGAAACTTGGGCTGTGTACAGTCGACATGCGAAGAAGCTTGCCTGTGAAACTTGGGCTGCGTACAGTCGACATGCGAAGAAGCTTGCCTGTGAAACTTGGGCTGTGTACAGTCGACATGCGAAGAAGCTTGCCTGTGAAACTTGGGCTGCGTACAGTCGACATGCGAAGAAGCTTGCCTGTGAAACTTGGGCTGTGTACAGTCGACATGCGAAGAAGCTTGCCTGTGAAACTTGGGCTGCGTACAGTCGACATGCGAAGAAGCTTGCCTGTGAAACTTGGGCTGTGTACAGTCGACATGCGAAGAAGCTTGCCTGTGAAACTTGGGCTGCGTACAGTCGACATGCGAAGAAGCTTGCCTGTGAAACTTGGGCTGCGTACAGTCGACATGCGAAGAAGCTTGCCTGTGAAACTTGGGCTGCGTACAGTCGACATGCGAAGAAGCTTGCCTGTGAAACTTGGGCTGCGTACAGTCGACATGCGAAGAAGCTTGCCTGTGAAACTTGGGCTGTGTACAGTCGACATGCGAAGAAGCTTGCCTGTGAAACTTGGGCTGCGTACAGTCGACATGCGAAGAAGCTTGCCTGTGAAACTTGGGCTGCGTACAGTCGACATGCGAAGAAGCTTGCCTGTGAAACTTGGGCTGTGTACAGTCGACATGCGAAGAAGCTTGCCTGTGAAACTTGGGCTGCGTACAGTCGACATGTGAAGAAGCTTGCCTGTGAAACTTGGGCTGCGTACAGTCGACATGCGAAGAAGCTTGCCTGTGAAACTTGGGCTGTGTACAGTCGACATGCGAAGAAGCTTGCCTGTGAAACTTGGGCTGCGTACAGTCGACATGCGAAGAAGCTTGCCTGTGAAACTTGGGCTGCGTACAGTCGACATGCGAAGAAGCTTGCCTGTGAAACTTGGGCTGTGTACAGTCGACATGCGAAGAAGCTTGCCTGTGAAACTTGGGCTGTGTACAGTCGACATGCGAAGAAGCTTGCCTGTGAAACTTGGGCTGCGTACAGTCGACATGCGAAGAAGCTTGCCTGTGAAACTTGGGCTGCGTACAGTCGACATGCGAAGAAGCTTGCCTGTGAAACTTGGGCTGTGTACAGTCGACATGCGAAGAAGCTTGCCTGTGAAACTTGGGCTGTGTACAGTCGACATGCGAAGAAGCTTGCCTGTGAAACTTGGGCTGTGTACAGTCGACATGCGAAGAGGCTTGACCATTTTCATCTGGACCTCCTAAGAAAACTGCTGAACATAAAATGGCAAGACAGCATTTTCAGATGTATAAGCTCTTTCGCGGGCTGGCATGACAAGCATCCACGCTGCTTTGTGCAAATGGCAAGCTTGAGTCAGGCAAGTAAACTTGCGGTGGCCAAATAAAACACTCTGGAAGCCTCACTGAAGAACTGCGACATTGACCCTGATAATTGCTGATTGCTCTGCCTGGCACAGTAAAATCTTCTCTGGCATTGCACATATGGAGCAGACACGAAAGGCAAGAGATGAGGTGCTTCTCTGCCCTCAGGGTGACAGACGCTTTCTAGCTCTGATCAGCCATCTACGAACCCACCCCTAGGATTGACAGATGACAATGTGGTCCACTTTGGAAACGATGGACAAACAACATGTAGTGAAATAGATAACATTTTTTTTACTTGGGAAAAATAAAGGTCTTGGTTTGGCTTGGACGTCCCTGTATATATATTATGCCAAGAAACTTATGACAGTCGAGACAGACTGTGATGGGAGCGACGTTCTACAAAGGACATGCTGCATGATATATATTAGCTGTCTACCTTACACACTACTTCATACCCTCATCCAGATCAATAACACTACACAACTACATATAACGTCTTTTAATGAGTATAGGAAGACTAATAAAAATTCACATATTCCAACATAATTGTGCATGTAAAACACAAGGATACACAATACAAATATGGGGGGGGGGAAATGAGGCTAACGTCTGGTCAAGCAAAACACACTGATCAGGTAAGCCAGGGTCAGGAGAAATATACTGGTCAAGACCCTCACCTGACCTCCTCATTGGTCATCCTGAAACAGTCTGGTTAACAAGATGAGGTTCGACTTGATCCCTGTAATGATGAGCGACACGCAGATGAAGCCAAGTATAGCACAACCGCCTGGAGGACCTCGGTCCACCTTCATCAGCATGCTCGGGATGTGAGGAAAGCTACTGCAACCCGCCACTTAACGTCATTTTCATTGTGGGTTTTCGACAACAACAATTGTCACATTTTTCATAGTTGCAATAATTCTTCTTTGTCTTGAGATAGACTTGGCTTGGCTTGATTTATCCTGCTGCCCCATGCCCAACATTAGTCACACCTATTGTACTATGGAGTATCCAGCCCCATGCCCAACATTAGTCACACCTATTCTACCATGGAGTATCCAGCCCCATGCCCAACATTAGTCACACCTATTCTACCATGGAGTATCCAGCTCCATGCCCAACATTAGTCACACCTATTCTACCATGGAGTATCCAGCCCCATGCCCAACATTAGTCACACCTATTCTACTATGGAGTATCCAGCCCCATGCCCAACATTAGTCACACCTATTCTACCATGGAGTATCCAGCCCCATGCCCAACATTAGTCACACCTATTCTACCATGGAGTATCCAGCCCCATGCCCAACATTAGTCACACCTATTCTACCATGGAGTATCCAGCCTTATGCCCAACATTAGTCACACCTATTCTACCATGGAGTATCCAGCCCCATACCCAACATAAGTCTCACCTATTCTACTACAAGGTGCAGTTTTTATGGAATCCGGTATCCATTTGTTTACCCAGCAACAATGCTTTTTACATGGTGTAGTTGCTAGCCTAATGCACAACCTACTACAATTAACTGGAGAACAACTGGGGCGTCGAGATGAGTCTGATCAGCAGCGGGAGAGGACGGTGGGGATATTGTGTGAACAAATCTCGCAGGTCTGATGAGGAGTGGGACTGAACAGTAGAGATGTTGATGTGTGAACAGATCAGATCTCCCAGTCCAGACTCACTCCCAACAGCTGGGAACATACAAAAGCAGTTCATATGGAAACATAACACACATTGAGTATGCTGGTGATATTTCGGTTGTACCTTGTAATACTGGTCATCTTCTCAGAAAATTACGTGAAACTCAACAAGTTTGGAAAAGATGGCATGAACTAAAAGTATTCTCAAATTAAAGATCTAGAAAATCATTGTTCAACAATAATAACATTTAACAAAACATCTATAACACAATAGCTACTATGACCCACTGACAGGGCGAGGGAAGTTGGTTAACAGGTACGCTCAGTTATCTTCATGTCCAAAAAGAGGCAGTCTGGCCTGGGGAGCGGCCATGCTCATAAAGCTGGGAGAGAGAGGGGGGGGGGGGGGGAGGGGGGCGCCCTGCAACGCTCAGTCTCCTTCATGAACCTCAGTGGACTAGAAGCATAGGATCAGTTGATCATGAACCTCAGTGGACTAGAAGCATAGGATCAGTTGATCATGAACCTCAGTGGACTAGAAGCATAGGATCAGTTGATCATGAACCTCAGTGGACTAGAAGCATAGGATCAGTTGATCATGAACCTCAGTGGACTAGAAGCATAGGATCAGTTGATCATGAACCTCAGTGGACTAGAAGCATAGGATCCGTTGATCATGAACCTCAGTGGACTAGAAGCATAGGATCAGTTGATCATGAACCTCAGTGGACTAGAAGCATAGGATCAGTTGATCATGAACCTCAGTGGACTAGAAGCATAGGATCAGTTGATCGATGAAGAAGAAGTTGTTCTCTTCATGATAACTTGTTAACAACTAAGAAAAAAAAATGGGCTGTTGATTAATTAAGATGCGTTTACAGTTGGTGGGAATGAAATAGCAGAACAAAGATATGCAGATGATACAGATCTGCTCTAGAAGAATGCTAATGAACTAGAACAGGTGATCCTGTCTGTTGAAAGGCACAGTGAGGAACAACAAGTACTAACAAAGAGAAAACCAGACCTAAAGAGAAAGAAAAAGTTCAATATGTCACGAGTTTTTAATATCTCGTCTCAACTATAAGCAACATAAAAAATAAATAAGAAGAGAAATGGCACTACTTAAATGACAAACAAAGCAGAACACTAACAAACATAACGATCATGAAGACATGCATCTTCCCGATGGCAATGTTCAGATGTGAAACAAGGTCAACCACACAAACCCTACGGAATAAGGTTGAATCCTTCACGCTAAAAGGCTACAGAAGGGTGCTCAAGGTACCTTGGATAGCAACAAAAACAACCCAAAGAAATTCTACAGGAGCTCGATAGAAAACATTAGGTCTGGAAACATACTTGGGTCATATGAAATGGCTTAGACAGAACGGTGCCGGAGAATATGGTACCTGGCAGAGGCAGACCGAGGAGAAGATAGGCAAGGGACGTAACAGAGGTTTCAGGGTTGACAGTTGCACATATTTAAAGATGATCAGAGGAATGGATAAATTAGACTATAACAAGTTTTTCAAAATACAGCCACCCACAATAACAAGAGGGCATAGCTACAAGTTAACTAAAGAGAGGTCCAGATTAGATATTAGGAAATATTTTTTTAGTCAGAGAGTGGTGTCTGCTTGGAATGCATTGCCAGGGGAGGTAGTGGAGGCAGGGACAGTTAATGCATTTAAGAATAAATTAGATGTGCATAGCTTTTAGAGCAAGGAATGTAAATGAAACTGGTTGTATACAGACTCTGCAGAGTCTTCCAAACCAGTATAAAGACGATAAGTTAAGATCGAGTGTCATGAGAGCAACGTTCTGCAAAGGGCATGCTACATGATGATTGAAAACACACACAGAAGAAAATGTAGATTATGGGAATAAATGGAACTAACAACAACCATAAGAATATAAATGGTGAGAGGGGCTTGCATGGCCTACGGAAATCTAAAAACAAAAAACACCAAACAAAATTTAAGAAGAGGTTCGACTTCATAGACTCGGATTTTTTCCCCATTTTAGCTCAGTATCTCTCGGCAAATGGGTACTCCATCTGTCAAGAGCATCGCACGAACTCCGTAGCTCCAGCGATGAACCCAGGGATCTCCGGATAAAATTGACATCATGGACTGACCGTCGCAGCTCGAAATCGAACCCCACCGTCTGAACACGAGGCAAACGGCTTGACCACTTCGCCATAGAACCCCCTATCTCTAAAGAGGTTAAATAAAAAAACCAAAACTTTTTTCTTCTGCATTGATCCTCAAAAGGATGGTGTAACATGGTTTACAGCAAGGCTGCGATATCTGCACCTTTTGGTCTGATATATTTCAATTTGATTTTTAAAAAATAAAAAAAATTACACGTACGGAGTTGAGTCACTTGTTGACTCACAGTCAATTCGCTGCATTGGAAAGAGATAATAACAACAAAAACATAGTTACAAAGTTGAATAAAGAGACTGGTAAGGACATAAAAATTCATAAAATTTTGATCTGCAAATTTTAAGACACAATTAAACTGTTATATGAATTTACATTATAAAAGTATACAATTATATGAAGAGTTAAATACCATTAATGTAGAATGGAAAATACCACAAAAATGTATACTCTCATGAGTATTTCTGCTTCATTCCTCAGAGTATACATTTTTGTTGTATTTTCCATTCTACATTAATGGCATTTAACGCCTTTTTCAATTGTATACTTTTATTATGAAAATTCATATCACAGTTTAATTGTGTCTTAAGATTTGTAGACCATAATTTTAGCTCTTTATTTTATTTTGAAGAGAAAAATATTTGACATAGAGTTGCAGCACTTGTCGTGGACTGGAAATAGATTATCAATAACGACGAATAGTTACAAAGTTGACAAAAAGCACAACATAATATGGCACATATAATTAAGTTGGGTAATATTTGAAATTATTTGTCCGCAGATCTTAACTTCTCACGAAAATATGTGTATCAGCGAACACAGTAGGGCCCTCTTTCACCAGACAGCTGAACAAAGACCTTGTTTAAACTTACAAATGCATATACAAATCTAAAATAATATTTATGTTATTATTGTGATCAATATGGGGCTGGTCAGGAAGAGAATATGTGGAAACTTTGAAGTAACGAGTTGTAAACAAAGAATGTTTGTTTATGACAATAATCCCAAGAAAAGTGTATCGCTGGTCTAGCACCTTAACTCTTCTCTCTCTTGTACCAAGGTGCTTCAGTTATCTGGAGGTCCGGTTTTCAAAGTCCGAGCAGCCCATTACTTCAGTTTGTTATTTATGTTACTCAAAAAAAGGCAAAGGCCGCCGTCCATCGTAGACGATGATGGCATAATTAATTTTGCTAGCGCTATTTTTAGCAAGGATTAACCGCACTTTTTTTTTAATCCTCACTCTCTTGTCTCGAGCCGCCCGACCCCAGTGGTGAGTCAAGGACAAGACAACTAGGGGGGGATTATGAGATGTAGGGGACTCCACATCAAGCACCCGTGACAAAGACGGTGGAGTCCGGAGTTGAGCCCACACCACCTAATTACGAGGCCGACGGCTTAACCACTTTGCAACAGAATTATGTTACTAGAGTGGAGATAAATACTTGTCTTGTAATCGCTGTCACTGCCATTCTTTGTTACCCTACCCTGTTGAACAATCAATTACAAACAAATTGAAATTCTAGCAACCTCATTTTGTAAAACCATTGCTATTTAAACCACAGCTGAAAATGCAGATTTCCTGTAAAAGGGCCAGCTGTAGAGGTAGTCCTATGCTTCGCTTGGAGTGTAAAGATGAACCAATTGGGAGCTAACTTTATGTATTCAAACTTTACAATGTTGTTAAACCTTTATATAATTATACAGGGATACATGTTCAACCTTTATATAATTAAACAATATTGTTAAACCTTTATATTTTATACAATTTTGCTAAGCCTTTATATAATTATACAATGCTGTCAAACAATTATACAATGCTGTTAAACCTTTATATAATTATACAATGTTAGGGACACATGTTCAACACATATAATTATACAATGTTGCTAAACCTTTATATAATTATACATGGACACATGTTCAACACTTATATAATTTTACAATGTTGCTAAACCTTTATATAATTATACAGGGATACAAAGTAAAACACTTCTCGCTGGAAAAGCCTTTTCATAGTATGTGTATCTCTGAATGTGCTTATGTTAAATGCATGTACGGTGCAACTCTAAGGTTTGATAAATAAATATACAGTGCATAATTATGATGGCATTTTAAAAGCAGTAAATAAATTTGTCAAAGAAATGCAAAATGGCTATTTAATCTTTGCTAAATGTCAAAACTGGCACTAAGTTCATGTGATTATTGTAAATACGATGTTGGGTCAGCTATACAGTCAACAGGGTCAAAGGACCGTCAATCCCAGCAAGGTAAGGAAGTGAGGAAGAATATAGACTGTCCGAATGGGTTAAAGCAAAATATTATGAAGGAAGTTCTATAGCAGATATTGTGGTCAGGGATGTGTCAATACTAGGTTTCGCTGCAGACATACACAAAATCGAGAAACACATAAGGTTGGTCATTCAGTGGATATCCTTCCAATGTAATATCGAAGGCAATGGAATTGCAGACAAACTAGCAAAGTGTGGAGGAATTTCCAGTCGCATGGTCATACCAACATAACTTTCATGATTTGACAATTGAAAGGCGATCCGGATCCATAATGTGATCTCTATATGATATTCCAAAATCTTTCTGAATCATCTCATCTCCATGGCTGGAATCTTCCATTCCAATTTGGCAGGTACAAAATGAATGTTTTCTGTAAACGTAATCTTGCCAAAAGCAAGAGAGCATTCCGTTGAAAGAGAAATCGATTGAAGGAGCATTTTGAGGATTTTATTTTTCTTTTGAAAGAGCATTCTGATGAAAGATAATTTTGTTGAAAGAGCATTAGGCTGAAAGAGAATTAGACTGAAAGGACGTTTTGTTGAAAGAGCTTCAAAAATCATGTGATGATGATGGAGATCAAGCCTGTAGTCAACTTCTAGGTCACAAGAATATCACAATAGCAATTCCAACAAAAAGACAAATGTAAACAATATTAAATGCATGTGCAATATAAAAGATATCAGATACATAACAAATGTTTCCACGATGCAGACCATAGGTCTCAAACATGCGACCCACAAAGCATTTTCCTGCATTGTGGGTCGTATAACAATGTTAGTTGACAGAATAAATCTGATACAGATTTCAATCTATTCTGTCCAACTAAAGGTTGAAGTGGGTAAAAACATACCGCAGTGTATTACTATGTGGTCGCATGTGCCTATGACGCTGATAAATAGCGGATGTAGGCATATACTGATGGATCAGCAAGAAGAGCAGTGAAGAATGGAGGCACAGGAAACTATGTTGTCTACCAAGATAATTCAAACAAAACCACTAGTGCATCCACTGGGAAATTCTGTTCAAACTACTCGGCTGAAGTATAGGCAATAATTATTGCTGTAGACATGATTAGCGACACAAGCCAAATTATTTATCTCACTGCTTTTCTTTATGAATCCAATTTAGCTAAATAACAAGATATGTGACATGTGACTTCAAATAAATTGGACTGCAAATGGTGCTACTCTAGTTGATTGCAACTGAGAATTTAAATCATTCGGAAACATTTTTTATAAACATGTTTAAAATGGCAATAACTAAGATTAAATATGCATTTTATTATGTTTCAATGGATTATATTACTAAGAGGAAGGACGGAGATGACAAGAAAAGCTTGGAAGCGTCGTGCATCCAACGACCAATCAGAAGCCATTATGTCCCGTGTTTATGTTTTTATTCTACTTCAACCTTTCGCTGACAGAGAATATGTTTCAAAAAGACAAACAATTGCGACAAAGAAAGCAAATGAGAGATAAAGGCTCAAGTAGAGATATTTATTTACGGAACAATCCTGGTTCATTAACCTCTCAACTTCAACGTGAAGCATAGACCACCACTTCTGCTGGCCCTTCTAAATGCAGCCTGCAGGAAAGTATTTGCAATCAATCATCTTATCGCTCCAATGTAAAGTGTTGGTTCTAAGTGCATCTGGTCTCTTTACATCAAGCTTGTATCCAACCTTTTGCAGTGGTATATTATAACAGCAATGTTGTTTTGTTTTTTACATGGTGAGGTTGTCGGCCTCAGGAACCTTTTTAGTCTTCTTAAACTACATGCTTGGAAGGTGACAGTTGTCCTATTCTTTTCTTACCAGGTACCACTCACGTAAACAATCACTGTGGTTAATTATCTGCAAACTAATAAATAACGTCATGTCTTGGTCTGTTAACTTAACGTCTTTATACTGGTTTAGAAGACCCTGTAGAGTCTGTATACAACCAATCTGTTAACTTGAGGTTACTTGGTCCTTAACTTGGCAGCCTGTGTACACATTAACTTGACTTTATTCCTTAAGTTGACAATATCCCTTGACTCATTAAACTGACTTCATCTTCATATAACGCTTGGTCCATAAACTAACATCTCGTGGCCCTTGGTCCATTAAATTAACTATGTGGTGCTTGGTTCATTAACTTAACTTTATGCGGCCCTTGGAATGTTGTGAGTTTCAGGCCCCTGATGGAGATGGTCTTCTCAAAGTTTAACGTACGATAGGTCCAGTATAAAATGAATGAAACAAAATTTTGAACATTTAAGTAAACTTGGTCACATATAAATTGTAACAAAATTTGAATACATCAATTCTATAAGTATACTCACGTATACCACACAAGGACATGATTTGGTGTTGTAAATAAATTTGGAATTAACACAATTGAAACTTGATTAATATTACCAAAATATGTCTAGACAGACAAATTCTAAAATTTCCTTGATTGAAAAATGCATATCGTTATTGCTTTGAAATTATCTTTCCAGTAAATGCATTTGGTCTTGTTAGTGCTTGAGGACAAATATAGTGAGGGACATTAACTGAGACAGTACACATATACAGGGCTTGACAAATGTTTAGGTTGCTCACCAGTCAGTCAAAAATATCCTCAGTCAACATTGTCAGACTACAGTCATGCAATTAATGTTTACAAATTTAAACTAGGCACTAATTCTCTGTTATTTCTACATAACAATGCATACCAAATCAAAATATATTGTATTACTTACACAGTATTAGTCTATTTTGTCTTATTAAAAAAATGCACTGCTGTCAGAGGCATTGTGTGTGTGTCCTTGAACATTCTCGGTAGTTTTAGCACTGTACTACCATTTATCGATGACTTTAGTAAGTTTAAATTGTGGAAGTGGAGGTCCATTTAGATCCACCACCATAAACTAGCTTATGCACAATCTATTCGAACCGTAATATAATTAATAATCGTGCAAGAGTTGTTATGTAGTAATGATTAAAAACACATTTTTTTTACTATTCAAGCAAAAAATTATACTTGTCGCAGACAAGCGCTTTTGTCAAGCCCTGTACATAAGACATTTTGCATACTTAGCAAGAGAGAAGAAATTATGACTAAAAAAATGTGAGATGGTTCTCAAGAGAATTGAATACAGTAGCTCTAGATGACACCTGATTTGTCACAAAAGAGAATGCATGCACTGCGAGTAGGCAAATATGCAAACAAATCGAGTTATCTGAATGGGATAAGCATAGAAAAAGCTACATTCCTGGTAACCTGTCTCAGAGCAGCCGTATTCTTAGCCTCCCTCCGTCGAAGCTGAAGTAGTCGCACAAAGACAAACATTGAAAATGATACAAAAATGAATATTCAGTTGGCTGGGTCACAATAAGAGACATAAGTTTTCAAGATACTAGAGGGCAAGATTCAAGCAATCAAGACTCACTTTTACATCTCAGGTATGTAAAGAGACATTAAAGTACGAACTTATGCTGAAATGAAGAGAGCTGCAGAGGATAGGGTTAAATGAAGAGACATACTCAACCAACCTTACAACCAGTCTTAGGACTGATCAACCAGAGGATAGGGTTAAATGGAGAGACATGCTCAGACAACCTTACAACCAGTCTTAGAACTAATCAACCAGAGGATAGGGTTAAATGCAGAGGCATGCTCGGACAATCTTAGGACTAATCAACCAGAGGATAGAGTTAAATGCAGAGGCATGCTCAGACAATCTTAGGACTAATCAACCAGAGGATAGAGTTAAATGCAGAGGCATACTCAGACAATCTTAGAACTAATCAACCAGAGGATAGGGTTAAATGGAGAGGCATGCTCAGACAATCTTAGGACTAATCAACCAGAGGATAGAGTTAAATGCAGAGGCATACTCAGACAATCTTAGGACTGATGAACCAGAGGATAGGGTTAAATGCAGAGGCCTGCTTAGACGACCTTTAGAACCAGTCACAAAGATGATAACTTATAGGGAACCTTGGTATTCAAATAGGCAGGTTATGCCTGCTGCCAGGTAGCTGAAGGCTATCTGTAGTACGTTCTTTATTTTCCCATGTTCGCTTCCTGCGGCTTACTGGACCAACCGCTCCTAATCTCGACCCAGCTGTAAATGGGTACCTGACATATGAGTTTGGGAAGGTATAAACAACAAGGAAGGGACCTGGCCACCCCACCTCAAATAGGCTGCAGCTTAGTCCACGAAGTGTTATCTTTATCCCCGATGGCAACTGTTGCCATGGGACTGACCTTCATGTTTACCAATATTAGCAACATTTAAAAATTAAATATTTCGGATATGTCTATCTAGATAGATGTAAAATATATTGTAGTAAAACACACTTTAATATTCACTGTTCTCCTTATAAGTCTTCAGTACTGTAAAATTAGCTTTTGTATTTTTATATTGCTGTTTAGATTGACGTGCGAGGAATGGGTTGCCGTGGCAGTTAAAAGATTACTTACAGATACATATTCAAATGTCAGATCAAGACGCTGAGCAGTGCATCAGCTGAAGCGGTCAGCGACCCATAGCGGACTGCTAGCATCAGGGTCAGCAAACCAGAGCTGCCAAGACCCTTCTACACCTTCATGAGTTGATCATAGATAACCGGCTGCAACAGGGCAGACTGGCTAAGGAGAAGGAATCAAAGAGGAAAGTACTTAGAGCTAGCAAGAAAGACATGGGAGGTTCATGTACTCAAAAATGTTGGATGTGTTAGACCGAAAGGTGGAAATATCGCAGCCAAGTTATAAACTATGACAACACATCCTGCTACTTTCAAAGCCCTTGGTAGCGGGAGATTGAGAACGAACGAAGAAGAAATTACAGTAACACCTTGGTTTTTTTTTTAAAATGGGGTTGAAATTAAAAAAAAGCCTTAGCATTTGATCTATGGATCTCCGGAGCAAAGAAGGGAACCATTCAAGATTCCAAGAAAATTGTAAAAAAGATACTAAAGAAGTTTGTGAATGGGGCTAGCAAATTGATCATGTAAAACAAACTGCTACAGAAACCACCATTGCAGAGCATATTAAGTGCTTCAGCACAGGCTTTCTGTAAGGAGTCAGTGGCAGGCCCCATGTTTCATAAGGAGTGAAGTGGTGACTGTGCACACAAGCATCCTTTCTTCCCAAGCCCTATAAACTATGCCAGCAGACCCTAGAAATGAGGGAATTTCAGTAATGATATGGTAACTTTTTTCTCCCCTTCTCGGGATACTGGGTTTAACCCTTATTATCAGCATCCTCCAGTTGACCCAGCTGTAAATGGGTACTTAGCTTACTGCTAGAGAAAGAAATGCAGCAAAGAAGAGAACTAGACATCCCTCAATTAATAAAAAGTTGAGGGTTAGTGCAATGAACTCTCAAGCACTTCATCCCTGACAGCAGCATCTGCTATTAGACTACCTTGACCTTTATTTTGTCGCGGTCTGAATGAGTTTGACCTGCTAGTTAAGGTCGAAACGTGAGTACAGGTCAGCTACTATACCCATTTAACACAACTGCCTTCGAATCGCTCGTTTCCCAGCCGCCATTCGTATTCAACCCCTACTGAAGTTCCTCCGATACTCGTCCCAGCATGCAATATCACGAACACAGATTCCACACACCGGGTCATGTCCAATATAATCGTCGTCGATGCTGTTGTGACTTCACTGTGAAATGTGACAGCTTAAGATTTCTTCAGTCCTAACAGAAACTCAGCTACTCCTAGGTAATAGACGGTCTGTGCGATGCCGAACAGAGGGGCAATCACAAGCATTCGGCATAGGGCTCCTTTCAGTAGTGCTTTCGGTCCTTCGTTCTTCAGAACACTCCTGTTTGAGAAAGATGAGAATCAATATTAGTTAGAGGAGTAGGTGTCTGAGAGGAGTGGGTGTCAGAGAGGAGTGGGTGTCAGGAAGCGGTGTCTGAAAGGTGCGGGTGGTCTGAGAGGAGCAGGTGGCTGAGAGGAGCGGGTGGTCTGAGAGGAGTAGGTGGTCTGAGAGGAGTAGGTGGTCTGAGAGGAGTAGGTGGTCTGAGAGGAGCAGGTGGCTAAGAGGAGTAGGTGGCTGAGAGGAGTAGGTGGTCTGAGAGGAGTAGGTGGTCTGAGAGGAGCAGGTGGCTGAGAGGAGCGGGTGTATGAGAGTAGTAGGTGGTCTAAGAGGAGCAGGTGGCTGAGAGGAACGGTTGGCTGAGAGGAGAGGGTGGCTGAGAGGAGTAGGTGGTCTGAGAGGAGTAGGTGGTCTGAGAGGAGTAGGTGGTCTGAGAGGAGCGGGTGGCTGAGAGGAGTAGGTGGTCTGAGAGGAGTAGGTGGTCTGAGAGGAGCGGGTGGCTGAGAGGAGCGGGTAGCTGAGAGGAGTAGGTAGCTGAGAGGAGTAGGTGGTCTGAGAGGAGTAAGTGGTCTGAGAGGAGTAGGTGGTCTGAGAGGAGCGGGTGGCTGAGAGGAGTAGGTGGTCTGAGAGGAGTAGGTGGTCTGAGAGGAGTAGGTGGTCTGAGAGGAGCGGGTGGCTGAGAGGAGCGGGTAGCTGAGAGGAGTACGTAGCTGAGAGGAGTGGGTGGTCTGAGAGGAGCAGTGTCAGAGAAGAGGGTGTCAAAGGAGTGAGCATTATTTAACCTTTCCTTTATTTTATAAACCTGTTTTAAATAACCATCAAATTCTTCTTTTTTCTGAGTCTTTCCTCATATCTGTCATTCTGGAATCCCACTATCAGTTGTGTCGCTCTTCTTTGTATCCTTTCCAGAATGTTTATATCTCCTCTACGACAATGACTTCACATGTGTACCCAGTACTGAAATCTAGATCTAACTAATGCTTTATATAGTTTAACAATCACTTCCTTACTCCTATGTTTAACATTTCATTTGCCTTTTTCACTGCTACCTTAACTTGTTCACTCATCTTACCTGTATGATCTATTATAACCCCTAGGTCCCTTTCCTTATCTATCTTTCTAATATTGTTCTCCCCCATTCTGTAATTATGTTCCATATTGGATCTACCCATGTGGATGCCTGTACATTTATCTACATATTGGAGAAGCACTAATGTTATTGCCAGCTTTTAACAAGCACCTGAACAGAATACAACCTGAGTGCCAGCTGTGTACACACCCATATTGAAACCGTTGATCATAATTTCTTTGAGAGCTCAGCACTCAATGATTTTAGGATAATACTTCTTCCTCCGCAGCCAGATAAATGGAACACTTTCTACGAGACTAGACAACTGATAAACATGTGCAGATACCATTTCACGGCATTGGGCTGAAGGGCGAAAGCCTGGATGCTGCTGGATCCATAGCAACACCATATTGGATAGTCTTAAGTATTAGTCGGCCTGTACATCTACAAGCCCTTGTGCATGTTCCAACTCTTGTGCAAGTGGATGGTAGTCTTGAACTGGGTTCAAGCAGTACTGCATTCTGGTCTTGTGCGAGTCCTAGCTCAGGATCCAGCCAGTTCTGTCTCGGGCACTGGTTGTCTAGTTAGCTTGTTCGTTTAAAGGTCGCAAATGATGATGTGCAGCTCGAGCTAGCCATCTGGGCTAAAAGTTATAACCCAAAATAGAAACAGACATATAGCATTCGTTGCTGACCTAGATTAAAAGGGGAACCAGAGAAGAGAGTCAACTTCAATCATCGCTACCCTAATAAACGAGAAGGAAGACTAACTTCTTGTCAGTCAAATCATACTGGTCAGACATGTTAGTCAGGGTCAGGCAAAACATACTGGTCAGACATGTTACTCAGGGTCAGGCAAAACATACTGGTCAGACATGTTAGTCAGGGTCAGGCAAAACATACTGGTCAGACATGTTAGTCAAGGTCAGACAAAACATACTGGTCAGACATGTTAGTCAGGGTCAGGCAAAACATACTGGTGAGACATGTTAGTCAGGGTCAGGGAAAACATACTGGTCAGACATGTTAGTCAAGGTCAGGCAAAACATACTGGTCAGACATGTTAGTCAGGGTCAGGCAAAACATACTGGTCAGACATGTTAGTCAAGGTCAGGCAAAACATACTGGTCAGACATGTTAGTCAGGGTCAGGCAAAACATACTGGTCAGACATGTTAGTCAGGGTCAGGCAAAACATACTGGTCAGACATGTTAGTCAGGGTCAGGGAAAACATACTGGTCAGACATGTTAGTCAAGGTCATGGAAAACATACTGGTCAAGACTTTCACCTCTACTTTCTAGAAGCCCTCCCTGGAAATGAGATGTTTTCATGGCAGCCTGGCTAACGATGTGAGGGATCAATGTGATCCCCATAGTAGTGAGCAACATGCAGATCAAGCCAAGGTTAGCACAGCCGCCTGGAGGTCCATGGTCCACCTTCATCAGCATGATTGGAATGTCAGGAAAGCTATGACAACCTGCCAATTAACATTCTTTTTCAGGCAGCACAAAAGAGTAATCAAACTCAGCAGCAGCAACAACAACCCCAATGAACAAGACTTACGTAAAACAGTCAATGATCCCTGTGTAGTGGCGTTCTCCTTTTGCCTTGCTCAAAGTCTGAAGACGAGTCTTCACAACTGAAGATGTAGTCAAGAGAAATCAGGATACCACATGATGATGATAATGATCTTACTTACATTCTTACTCAGTCGTTCCTCTTCTACCGGAGTGCAGAGTCTTCTACCTTACTTACTTAGTCACTCCTGTTCTACCCTGAGGTGTAGAGTCTTGTACCTTATTTAGTCACTCCTGTTCTACCCTGAGGTGTAGAGTCTTCTACCTTACTTAGTCACTCCTCTTCTACCCTGAGGTGTAGAGTCTTCTACCTTACTTACTTAGTCTCTCCTCTTCTACCCCGAGGTGTAGAGTCTTCTACCTTACTTACTTAGTCCCTCCTCTTCTACCCCGAGGTGTAGAGTCTTCTACCTTACTTACTTAGTCCCTCCTCTTCTACCCCGAGGTGTAGAGTCTTCTACCTTACTTACTTAGTCACTCCTGTTCTACCCCAAGGTGTAGAGTCTTCTACCTTACTTACTTAGTCACTCCTGTTCTACCCCGAGGTGTAGAGTCTTCTACCTTACTTACTTAGTCACTCCTGTTCTACCCCGAGGTGTAGAGTCTTGTACCTTACTTACTTAGTCACTCCTCTTCTACCCCGAGGTGTAGAGTCTTGTACCTTACTTACTTAGTCACTCCTCTTCTACCCAGGGGTGTAGAGAATTTGCCAGAAAGAGCACCAGACTATACAATCCACGGTCTTCCTCTTAGTCTGTGTCCAGTCTATTCCTCTGTCTCCTATAGATTTTCTTATGTCATCCCAGCATAATCTGAACATTCCCAGCGGAATCTGGGTTATCCTGGCATAATCTGGGCATTCCCAGCGGAATCTGGGTCATCCCAGTGTAATCTAGGCCATCCCAGCATAATCTGGGTCATTCCAGCGTACTCTGGATCATTCCAGCATAATCTGGTTCATCCTGTGGGTCTGGATCCTTGGCATTTTGCTTCCAATAACTGTCAGTGTAGCTTATCTTTTTTCACTCTGTTCACATGGCCAAACCAGGATGTTAAAGTTGCTCCACTGAAGTGTGCAAGGGCTGGATTTTTAGATCATGCCGTATTGTCTGAATGTGGTCCTTATCTCTTCTTGTTACTCGGGCCCCCTGTCCAAAGAGAGATTGTCTCATTCCAGCCATATGGGTTCCATGTTATAGAGATTGTCTCATTCCATCCAGATGGGTTCCATATTAAAGAGATTGTCCGATTATATCCAGATGGCTCCATATTAGAGAGAATGTCTCACCCCTTTGAGGCAGGTTCCATATTAGAGAGAATGTCTCACACCTTTGAGGAAGGTTTCATATTAGAGAGAATGTCTCACACCTTTGAGGAAGGTTTCATATTAGAGAGAATGTCTCACACCTTTGAGGCAGGTTCCATATTACGGAGTGTCTAATCCTTTCAAAGCACATTCCATATTAGAAATATTATCATCCCTTTGAGGTGGGTTCCATATTAGAAAGAATATCTCATCCCTTTGAGAAAGGTTCCATATTTGGAAGATTATCTCATCCCTTTGAGAAAGGTTCCATATTAAAGAGATTGTCACATGATGTTTACAGAAACCACAAATAAAACACAAAAACAACAAGAACATATCCTACCATCAAAAGGAGTCACCAACATAGATGCAGCACACCCTGCAGCACAACCAGATATGAATGAGTGATAGAATACAGCTTGGTCACTTCCTTGCCGCCGTTTGCCCTGCAGGTAACAAAATGCATCAGTAAATAGGTCACATGGTCTACTAAAGGTCTGTACTGATTATATTAAGAAAATCAACATAGAGAAGACCAAAGTTATGGCGATTGCAAAAATTGAAATAGATACAACAATATTCACAAAACCAACAAGTAAAACAGGTGAAAAATTTCACGTAACAATCTCAGCAGATGGCAAAGGTGACACCGAAATTCAAAACAGATGTTATAAAGCAAGTCACATCATTGGACAAATTTCTCCGATATTATAATGTAAACACGTGACAATGAATACAAAAAGAATGCTATACAACACGATATTCCTACCCACATTGTGCTATCGGTGCCAGAATCGGACGTTAACAAAAATAAAAGACACATCGAAACAACAGAGATGAAATACTTGCGCAGAATCCTTGGAGTAACAAGAATGGATAGAATCAGAAACGAAGATATTAGGAGACAAGTAGGTACAACACCAGTGCTAGACCTCATCAAGAGACAGCAAACCAAATGGTTCGGCCACGTGACAAGTCAAACACCAGATAGTATCCCCCAGAAAGCAATGCTATACGGATACAATGGATACAAAGCCAAGGGCTGACCATGCAAAAGATGGATAACAGAATCAGTAAAGCTCCCTGTAAAACATACTGATCAGACTTTGCTAGTCAGGGTGAGGTGAAACATACTGATCAGACTTTGCTAGTCAGGGTCAGGTGAAACATACTGATCAGACTTTGCTAGTCAGGGTCAGGTGAAACACACTGATCAGACTTTGCTAGTCAGGGTCAGGTGAAACATACTGATCAGACTTTGCTAGTCAGGGTCAGGTGAAACATACTGATCAGACTTTGCTAGTCAGGGTCAGGTGAAACATACTGATCAGACTTTGTTTGTTAGGGTCAGGTGAAACATACTGATCAGACTTTGCTAGTCAGGGTGAGGTGAAACATACTGATCAGACTTTGCTAGTCAGGGTCAGGTGAAACATACTGATCAGACTTTGTTTGTTAGGGACAGGTGAAACATACTGATTAGACTTTGCTAGTCAGGCTCAGGTGAAACATGCTGATCAGACTATGCTAGTCAGGGTGTCAGGTGAAACATCCTGATTAGACTTTGCTAGTCAGGGTCAGGTGAAACATACTATTAGACTTTGCTGGTCAGGTGAAACATACTGATTAGACTTTGCTAGTCAGGATCAGGTGAAACATACTGATTAGACTTTGCTAGTCAGGGTGTCAGGTGAAACATCCTGATTGGACTTTGCTAGTCAGGGTCAGGTGAAACATACTATTAGACTTTGCTAGTCAGGGTCAGGTGAAACATGCTGATCAGACTTTGCTAGTCAGGGTCAGGTGAAACATACTGATTAGACTTTGCTAGTCAGGGTCAGGTGAAACATACTGATTAGACTTTGCTAGTCAGGGTCAGGTGAAACATACTGATCAAAAACCCACCTCACTTCCTAGAAGTTCTCCCTAGAAACAGACTATGTCATGGCAGTCTAGCTAACAAGGTAGGAATCGGCCATGTAATCCCTATATTGGTACGCTTACTGAGTAGCCCCATATTGCATTACAGCAAGGAGGACTCAGGTCCACCTTCTCAAGTAAAACTCTGGATGTGATAAAAGTCACTGTAACCTACCACCATAAAATCGCTGTCTACCTTACTCCAGCAAAAACAGCAGAACTGAGAAAACTCCAGAGATCCTCAACAATAGCCCTCCAATGGCTACCCTCCCATTGAGGAATCACCGGAAATGAGAGAGCTGACTCTCTGGCAAAAGATGGCAGCAAAAAGGCACAAATTAATCATTGTGTACCATATAAAAAAAATCAGTTTATAAACCAATGGAGAGAAGACAGAAACATAAGCAGTACACCAGACCCAATTCACCAACTCAAAAGAAATCAACAAACTACCTTATTTCGCCTGAGAACTGGATACTGCAGACTACTAGAACATCTATACCGACTAAAGATCTCATTCACCGATGAGTGCCCATGTGGAACAGGAGGCCAGAACCCTGAGCATATTCTACAGGAATGCCCAATCTATAGGGAAATGAGATGCCAGACCTGGCCAGAGGGTGCAGAGCTGAGACAAAAGCTGTGGGGCAGCCACTCCGACCTGGTGAAGACTACAGACTTCATCATGGCGACTGGCCTGCAGATATAGCATGACCAAAAGATCCTGAACGCAAAGAGAAGAAAAAGAAGCAGCAACAACACTCCGTGACAGATGAGACTCAACAAAGCAGACTTACCAGTTTATTAAGGTTAGCAAACAATGGGAAGTAGACAGCTGAGAAGGTCACATCCCTTAGAGCTGTAGCCCCACATCCTTGGTACAATCCGAAGATGCCTCTGGTCTTCAGCAGGTCAATGGTGATCTTGGTGGCCGACAGCCGTTGAGGTTTAGCAACAGCTGCCGCAGCTCCAGTACCAGCTTTACCAGCTTCAGCAGTTATATCAACACTGGCTGTTGAAGAGTTTGGGCATGAGTTAATTATCTGGCATTAAGTCAATAAAAAAAAGTGGGATCAAGATGCTCAGCAGTGCATGAGCTGTAGCAGTCAGCGACCCAAAGCTGACCTCTAGTGTCAGGGCTGCAATATTTGCACCTTTTGGTCCAACACATCCGTCTTCAGCAGGTCACTTTACCAGCATGATCTATTATAACTCCTATGTCCCTTTCCTATTCTATCTTACTAATATTGTTCAATCCTTGAACATGTCTCTGAAAAGCTTCAATTTTGATGTCACCTTCTGGGAGTTTCCTGCAAAGAACTGTTTCCCACAGCGAGCTAGCATTAGCATAGGTGCTCAAACCGCAGAGCAAAACTCCATCAAAGGAGGCTCAGAGAAAGCATACCGCCCGAAAAAGCGGAACACACAATTCCACATCCAACTCGTCACATGTGTGCCTCGGGTTCGGCAAAGTATGCCGTGCGAGGATTGGTTTTTATAGCCCCACGAAAACACACCTCGCAGCACAAGTCCAATCACGTCGCCATTTTCGCTTGTGATGGGCAATTGTTTCTATTTTTATCATACTCTCTATTGACCTTCACACTACAGCAGCCTCGATTGATTTATTTTACCCTCTTGCATTAATAGTTTATTCCTCCTACTTCATTTGTTAAAAATTGTGTTTACATACAAGTTGTGGTGTGCTCTATTTTGCAGTTGTGCTGCGATATATTGAACAATCTATGACTTGATGCTTTGATAATTGAAATACATATTAGTAGTAAACTTTAAATGTCTTTAATGAGACGAGAAAATATGCCTACACAACCTGCCACCCCTCTCTGTCTGCAGTAACTTTTTGTGCCTCCTCCGCAAGTATGTTAGTTCATTTATGAATGTTGTATTCTAATAATTTTCTCGGACTTCCCTACTTTTGCTTGCCTTGTACTGTGTCTTCTTGTGTCGTATATGGGATCGCTGTAGTCAAGAGGCTAAGGCACTGGCCTCTGACAGTAATGAACGGAAATGGTGGGCAATCGAATTCCACAAGTTTCAAGCGACCCCTGGTCTCACAGGAAATAACACCAGTGCCTGCATCTCGAGTTACCTTTCAATTTCTCAGAATTTTCAATTGTATAAGCACTGCAGTTATCTGTGCTATTCTGGCCAGGACCTCTGGTTTTGATACCTCACTGAGGATCAAGATGCTGAGCAGTGCATGAACTGCAGCGATCAGTGACCCAAAGCTGACTGCTAGCGTTAGGGCCAGAGACCCAGAGCTGCCAAGACCCTTCTCCACCTCCACACGGTGATCCTGGATAAACGGTTACATCAGGCCAGACTGACTTAGGAGAAGGGATCGAAGAGGGGAGGCTAACTAGACAGAAAAAAATGCCATGCTGAAGTCGGATGTGTCGGACCAAAAGGTTCAAATATCACAGTCAAGATGTAAACTTGTTCTCTGGACTACATCCTGCTACCTCAAAGTATCGTAGTAGCAAGAGTTTGAGAACAGAAAAGAAGGGAGAGAGGGGAAGAGGAAAGGAATGAATGAATGAATGAATGAAGGAAGGAAGGAAGGAAGGAAGGAAGGAAGGAAGGAAGGAAGGAAGGAAGGAAGGAAGGAAGGAAGGAAGGAAGGAAGGAAGGAAGGAAGGAAGGAAGGGAGGGAGGGAGGGAGAGAGTTCACTGTGTCAAGCTCCTGTCCATTTGCTTTGATCACAGCATTTATTCCTTCACTGTTGTTGGTCATCAACTCCCTTCACTGTTGTTGGTTATCAACTTCCTTCAGTTTTGTTGGTCATCAACTCCTTTCAGTTTTGTTGGTCATCAACTCCCTTCAGTTTTGTTGGTCATCAACTCCTTTCAGTTTTGTTGGTCATCAACTCCCTTCAGTTTTGTTGGTCATCAACTCCCTTCAGTTTTGTTGGTCATCAACTCCTTTCAGTTTTGTTGGTCATCAACTCCCTTCAGTTTTGTTGGTCATCAACTCCTTTCAGTTTTGTTGGTCATCAACTCCCTTCAGTTTTGTTGGTCATCAACTCCTTTCAGTTTTGTTGGTCATCAACTCCCTTCAGTTTTGTTGGTCATCAACTCCCTTCAGTTTTGTTGGTCATCAACTCCCTTCAGTTTTGTTGGTCATCAACTCCTTTCAGTTTTGTTGGTCATCAACTCCCTTCAGTTTTGTTGGTCATCAACTCCCTTCAGTTTTGTTGGTCATCAACTCCTTTCAGTTTTGTTGGTCATCAACTCCCTTCAGTTTTGTTGGTCATCAACTCCTTTCAGTTTTGTTGGTCATCAACTCCCTTCACTGTTGTTGGTTATCAACTTCCTTCAGTTTTGTTGATCATGAACTCCCTTCAGTTTTGTTAGTCATCAACTTTGTCTTATCTTGTAGGCAACTTCAAAATGTGAAATTCCTCAATCTAATTGACAGAACCTAAGAAATATGTCCAGAAGTCAGTATCGACTTGATCGGAAATGGACGCCTCCCGGGCATCCAGTTTTGGGTGGCACAAGCTGTAAAGGGTTAACAATAAAAGAGACTTGCCACTTCGTCCAGCATCCTGAAGCTGAATCTTGAGAAGCTCCATGGGTGTTGTAATGATGATCTGACACAAGCCAGCAGAGCCGCCAGCAAGTATCTCCCGACCCAAAGTCAAGACACCACTGAAATGTAGGTAGCACAATAAACAATTATGCTGAAGTTACAAGCAGACAGAAAATGACCAATTATGCTGAAGTTACAAGTTACAAGCAGGCAGAAAATGAACAATTATTCTGAAGTTTCAAACAGGCAGAAAATGAACAATTATGCTGAAGTTACAAACAGGCAGAAAATGAACAATTATGCTGAAGTTACAGGCATAAAATGAACAATTATGCTGAAGTTACAAACAGGCAGAAAATGAACAATTATGCTGAAGTTACAAACAGGCAAAAAATGAACAATTATGCTGAAGTTACAAACAGGCAGAAAATGAACAATTATGCTGAAGTTACAAGGTCTGTTGAAATGAAACTGGACCTAACTGCACCAAGTGAACATATGTACGATGTGCATGATGACGTCACTTCAGGTGTAAACAGCACATACCAACCGTCAAAATTTCATTATCCTCCGACTCATAGTTTCCTCAGCAGACTGTTTAAAACAAGGCAGGTGTGATACGGAATCCGTCCAGAGTTGATCAGCGAGCAGTGGTTCGGATTTTAACAGCTGAAGGATGTCGACCAGTTGACATTCCTCACAGAATGCAGGCAGTGTACGGTGACAGAAGTGTGTTAAAGACAACGGTGAAGAACTGTGCAACGATGTTTAAAGGAGGACGGAAGTTAACGAAAGATCTTCCGAGACCAGGTCAGGCGCATATTGTTGCGTCAGAAGATGCCATCGCCAAAATCGATGCAGCAATTCGGGCGGACATCGCAGAAGCTTACGTTCGCTAGCAGGGCAATTCCCTGTGTCGCTAGGGACAGTTCAAATGATGGTTAGCAAGAAACTGAAGTATCGGATGGTGTTCACAATGGGTACAGATACTTCAGTTTCTTCTGGAAGGAGAAAGATGGAGGAAGTAGAAAGTACAAGGAAAAACAAAGAAGGAAAAGGAAGAAGCAGGAAGGAAAGTGAAGAAGGAGGAGGAAGGAAGAAGGACAAAGAAGGAGGATGAAGGAAGAACAAAAAACAAGAAAGAAGGAAAAAGAGAAATAGAGAAGGAAAGAGAGGAAGAAGGAAGGAAAGGAATGGAATGTGATGCCAGTAAATTGAGAAATCTTTTATTGAAGACCATCTTGTATCAAATTTACTTGATACATTACGTTGGGCACAGCGAAGAACTCTACAACGATGTTTACAGAATCACGTGAGTTAACGAAAGATCTTCTAAGACCAGGTCAGGCTCATATTGTTGCGTTAACCTAAGTCCTTCTTTAAACATCGTTGTCCGGTTCTCTTCGACACACTTTTGTCACCATACACTGCCTGCATTCTGCAATGAATGTTAACTGGTCGACATCCTTCACATATTAGAAACCAGATCCCCTCTTGCTGATCAGCTCTGGACGGATTCCGTATCACACCCGCCATGTTTTCAACGGTTTGCCGAGGAAACTTTGAGTCCGAGGATAATGAAATTTTGCAAACTTAACGGTTGGTATGTGCTGTATACACCAGAAGTGATGTTATCATGCGCATCGTACGTATGTTCACTTCAGTCTGGTTTAATTTGAACACGCCTCGTAGAATGAAGAATGCAATGACTTACTCTTTTGTTGATAAATGGTGCCTGAAGAAGTCATTACCCACTAATTTGATGACCTTCTCTGGAGTGATGAGCAGTAGGTTAACTCCTGACCCTGATCAGAGAAGGAGTTATGAAACAAATAGAAAACAGAACTGATCAAACTGTCAATCATTTATAATATTGGAGTATGTTTTTAATATATCTCTTATGTAAAGTACGTAATATGTCCTTTACAGGACATCCCTTCTTACAATCCCCACCTATTTGGCTGTTATAAGTTTCTTGGCAAGTGTGCACAACCCCCACCTATTTGGCTGTTATAAGTTTCTTGGCAAGTGTGCACAACCTCCACCTATTTGGCTGTTATAAGTTTCTTGGCAAGTGTGCACAACCTCCACCTATTTGGCTGTTATAAGTTTCTTGGCAAGTGTGCACAACCCCCACCTATTTGGCTGTTATAAGTTTCTTGGCAAGTGTGCACAACCCCCACCTATTTGGCTGTTATAAGTTTCTTGGCAAGTATGCACAACCCCCACCTATTTGGCTGTTATAAGTTTCTTGGCAAGTGTGCACAACCCAAACCTATTTAGCTGTTATAAGTTTCTTGGCAAGTGTGCACAACCCCCACCTATTTGGCTGTTATAAGTTTCTTGGCAAGTGTGCACAACCCCCACCTATTTGGCTGTTATAAGTTTCTTGGCAAGTGTGCACAACCGCTACCTATTTGGCTGTTATAAGTTTCTTGGCAAGTGTGCACAACCCCCACCTATTTGGCTGTTATAAGTTTCTTGGCAAGTGTGCACAACCCCCACCTATTTGGCTGTTATAAGTTTCTTGGCAAGTATGCACAACCCCCACCTATTTGGCTGTTATAAGTTTCTTGGCAAGTGTGCACAACCCCCACCTATTTGGCTGTTATAAGTTTCTTGGCAAGTGTGCACAACCCCCACCTATTTGGCTGTTATAAGTTTCTTGGCAAGTGTGCACAACCCCCACCTATTTGGCTGTTATACGTTTCTTGGCAAGTGTGCACAACCCCCACCTATTTGGCTGTTATAAGTTTCTTGGCAAGTGTGCACAACCCCCACCTATTTGGCTGTTATAAGTTTCTTGGCAAGTGTGCACAACCCCCACCTATTTGGCTGTTATAAGTTTCTTGGCAAGTGTGCACAACCCCCACCTATTTGGCTGTTATAAGTTTCTTGGCAAGTGTGCAGTATGTTAGGTTGCCATTCCTTTTCGTACATGGAGGAGCGATTGCACAGGGATAAATAACCCATGTTTGATAAACTGGACGAGGATCGAGATGGTTGGTGATGAAGTTGGGACCCACAGTGGTACAACCATTAAGTAATGGTCTGTGCCCGATGATGCAGCAGTGAATGAGCTGACAGCAGCCATCAACTAACTCATAGCTGGCTGCCTATGTCAGAGTCAGCGAACCATAGCTGACCAAGACCCTAATAATAGTTGCCCATAGCAAGAAAAGATGGCAACAGCATTAGAATGGTGCTGCGAGATGTGTTCTCATATAACCATAAAGACCAATCCTGGTACATCAGACCCTGCCATACTTGGGGCACATATGTGAAGAGTCAGCTGTGGAAGCGTCATGCATTCTGCTCTTTCAGGTGGCATGCTTTCTCTGAGCCTCGGCCATGGAGTCACGCTTTGAGTGATTCTAGCACTCCAGGTAAAATTGTTCTGTGCAAGCCTCTCCAATGTTGAAGCTTCTCAGAAGCACTTCCAAGGAGTCTATGTAGTATGTGTTCTGTCCCCCAGATGACCAAGGCCCTAATCCATCTCCAAGTGGCAGATGTAGAAACAAGTTTAGTTTAGTTAGTCTAGTTGAGGAATCAACGTCATTGCATACAGGTTAACCCATCCATATTTTTTTAGAATCTCAGCACAATGAACTCCGTAGCACTGGCAAGGATCATGTAATAGATTGGGTAGATTTTTAACATAATTTTGTTTTTGTTTTTTGTCCGGGCAGCGGTCGTTAAGCCTTCTCTTTTCAATTTCCAACTGCTGAGAGATTTTTAATGTGCGTGACACTGCACACGGGTGATCGATCTGTACTACTCAGAGATCCAGGGAAATAGCAGAAAGTCCACATGAAATATCCGGGTCTCCACAGTGATTTGAACAGCACACGAGGTCGACGTCTTACCTCTAGACCACTCGGTCGCCAAACTACATTCATGTAGTCTGGCTAGAGAATAGAAATCAGATGAACAGCAAACACAGTTCCAAAAATGACACGCTGAACCAGATGTGTAGGGTCAAATGGCGCAGATATCGCAGCTTTCCTGTAAACTAGGACACAACGTTTCCAGTTTTTATTTTAGAACAAACACCAGAAAGAAAGAAAGAAAGAATGTTCCCAAACAACAATCAAAGACAAGCAGTAAGAAGAGTTACCTCTGTACATGCCCAAAAATCCTTCATTGCGGAATGTCTTGATGGCACAGTCTGGTCTGAAGGGATAAAAGACAATGATCGATTATCAGAGTCTACAGGGCAACAGGTCTTAACTTAACTTAACGTCTTTATACTGGTTTAGAAGTCCCTGCAGAGTCTGTATACAACCAGTTACATTTACATCACCTTGCTCTAAAAGCTATGCGCATCCAGTTTATTCTTAAATGCATTAACTGTCCCTGCCTCCACTACCTCCCCTGGCAATGCATTCCAAGCAGACAACACTCTCTGACTAAAAAATTATTTCATAATATCTAACCTGGACCTCTCTTTAGTCAGCTTGTAGCTATGCCCTCGTGTTATTGTGGGTGGCTGTATTTTAAAAAAACTTGTTATAGTCTAATTTATCCATTCCTCTGATCATCTTATAAACCTGTATTGTCACCACGAAATCTTCTCTCTTCGAGACACTGTAGGCCGGTTTTTCTGAGTCGTTCCTCATAACTGTAATTCTGGAATCCCACTATCATCTTTGTCGCTCTTTTTTGTATTCGTTCCAGCATATTTATATCCCCTCTATGATAAGGACTCCACACCTGTACACAGTACTCCAATCTAGGTCTAACTAAAGCTTTATACAGTTTGACGATCACTTCCTTGCTCCAATGTTTAATATTTCTTTTTATCATACCTAACATTGCATTTGCCTTTTTCACTGCTACCTTAACTTGCTCACTCACCTTTCCTGTATGATCTATTATAACCCCTAGGTCCATTTCCTTATCTATCTTTCTAATATTGTTTTCTCTCATTCTGTAATTATGTTCCATATTGGATCTACCCATGTGGAAGACTGTACATTTATCTACATTAAACTCCATTTGCCAGCTTACAGACCATTCTCGAATTTTATCTAAATCCGACATCAATATATTCACTTCCTCTTTAGATGAGACACTACTGCATAGTTTTGTCATCAGCAAATTTTGCAATCAATGTCCAAATCATTTATATATATCAAGAAAAAAATTGGTCCCAAAACCGAGCCCTGTGGCACACCACTTTTCACTTCACACCACTCAGAGTACTTCTTATTTATGCCCACTCTCTGCCTTTTTCCCGTTAACCAATTTTCAATCCATTTGGCAACTTCCCCACCTATTCCATGTGATTTTAACTTTCGAAATAATCTTTGATGAGGTACTCTATCAAAGGCCTTTGTAAAGTCTAGATAAATAACGTCCACTGGCTCTCCTTGATCTATCATTTTAGTAACCTCCTCCATGAATTCTAATAGATTTGTTAAGCATGATCTCCCTCTAGTAAACCCATGCTGACTATTTCTAATTAGATTAAATTTGTCTAAATGCATTACAATGTTTTCTTTGATTATCGACTCTAACAATTTACAGACTATGCTCGTAAAACTCACTGGTCTATAATTTGCTGGATCTGAATTTTTGCCTTTTTTGAATAAGGGGATCACTCCTGCATCTTTCCAATCCCGTGGAACTATCCCTTTTGTAAGTGATTGAGAACATAATATAGCCAATGGTTTTGCTAGTTGGTCTCTAATTTCATACAGCAATTTTGGATGAATACCATCTTGACCTGGACACTTTCAACCACTCCAATTTTTTAAAAACCATTTCCTCTGTAATACAGATTGATCTTAATCCCGCTGTATCCATGTCTCTTTGAAAAATATCTATAGGCTCTGGGATCTTGGAGCAGTCCTCTTTTGTGTAGACTGTGCCAAAGTACTGATTGAGCAGATTAGCTGCCTCCCTATTCTCACTTATTATTTTCCCTGTACTGTCTATGAGAGGGCCTACTTTGTCTTTCGTTCTTTGTTTATTTCTAAAGAGAAGAAGCTTTTACTGTCAGTCTTGATCCCCTGAGCAAGTTTTTTTTTCGAAGTTTATTTTTGCTGTTTTATTTGCTTTCTGAGATATTTTCTGCTTGTCCAAATATTTTACATATGTTTCTTTTGATTTACCTGCCTCTATATATTTTTTCCATGCTTTATTTTTCGCTCTTCTACATTTCACTACAAATCTAGTTATCCACTTTTTACGCTTGGGGTTTACCTCCCTACATGGAACATATTCCTCTTTTAGGTCTTACATGCCTACAAGAACAGGCAGCCTAAACAGTCAACCTCTCATCCTTCACACTTCATCCCCACACAAATACATCGACTACACTTCAACAGTTTCATTTTTGGTCCATAGTCTTAGTTGACCTGTACTTCTCGGGAGGAAGACTAACTTCTGGTCAGGTAAAATATACTGATCAGACATGTTAGGGTCAGGCAAAATATACTGGCTAAGACCCTCAACGTGATGGGCTGTTTTCATGGCAGCCTGGCTAACAAGGTGAGAGATCGATGTGATCCCCGTAGTAGTGAGCGGCATGCAGATGAAGCCAATCATATCACAACCGCCTGGAGGATCCAAGTCCACCTTCATCAGCAAGCTCCAGATGTGAGGAAAGCTAATGCAACCTGTTATTTAACCGACCTTTTCAGAGCGCACAAAAGAGTAAACCTACTCATTGTGGGCATTCGCAAACAACAAACAACAACCTGTACTTCTACAGGGGCAGATGTTGTCTTTGGTATTTGGGATGGCTGAGGAAATACATGTGCTTTTGTTTGGATGGCATTGGGCTGTTAAGAGCTACCAGCTCACAGCTAAAGGGATTATATCATCATCCCACATCTAAGGAAGACTGTACTGGAAGACAAAGCCATAGCTGATGTCAATTTCAATCAATGAAAATCTGGACATCAGATAACTACAACCCATACAAAGAAGTAGGGAAAACATGTAGATTACATTTCTGTAGGTTTGGCAGAAAGGAGGCATAAACCCATTACCAAAATGCGTGCTGATGTCAGATGCACTGAGCCACAAGATGCAAACACAGTGCAATACAGGAACCAGGCAAACGAACATGAAGCCACAAAAATTAACGAAAAAATATATCCAAATTTGTCAATGTTTTCCAAAGATGAGCTGACAAGCTGGCCACAGAGCTCTTCATGTTGTACTCACAGACTTTTGTACAGCAGTTGCCCTTGAGGTCCAGGCTGTTGATTCTGAAGCCTAGTCTTGACCAAGTCTATGGGGAACACGCAGGTGACACCAACTATCCCAGCAATGCTGCCGTTGATGATACGAGGCAGAATGCTGGTCAAAACAAAAAGAATTTATTGGTTCTGTTAATGTCAACAGAAGAAGTAGAAGTTGTCAGACAAAAACAGGTAATTAAAAGTGGAACTGACAACAAGATAGAAGCTTTTAAGAAACCTTCTCATACCTTCTTTGGATTTGAGAAAACTGTCCTCTACTCCGTTGACATTTCATAAATCTTCCAACATTCTTTTGGCTTTCAGTAAATCTTCCAACATTCTTTTGGCTTTCAGTAAACCTTCAAACATTCTTTTGGCTTTCAGTAAACCTTCCAACATTCTTTTGGCTTTCAGTAAATCTTCCAACATTCTTTTGGCTTTCAGTAAACCTTCAAACATTCTTTTGGCTTTCAGTAAACCTTCAAACATTCTTTTGGCTTTCAGTAAATCTTCCAACATTCTTTTGGCTTTCAGTAAATCTTCCAACATTCTTTTGGCTTTCAGTAAACCTTCAAACATTCTTTTGGCTTTCAGTAAACCTTCAAACATTCTTTTGGCTTTCAGTAAACCTTCAAACATTCTTTTGGCTTTCAGTAAACCTTCAAACATTCTTTTGGCTTTCAGTAAACCTTCAAACATTCTTTTGGTTTTCAGTAAACCTTCAAACATTTCTTTGGCTTTCAGTACACCATCCAGTATCTCATTGACTTATTAGCAAATCTTCCTATATCTCATTGATTTTAGCAAACCTTCCTGTTACTCCTTGATTTTTAGCAAACCTTCCTGTACCTCTTTCTTTTAGCAAACCTTCTTGAATTTTAGCAAACCTTCCTGTTATCTCCTTGACTTTTAGCAAACATTGTATCTACTTGACTTTTAGCAAACGTATCTCCTTGACTTTTAGCAAACATTGTATCTCCTTGACTTTTAGCAAACATTGCATCTCCTTGACTTTCAGCAAACCTTCCTTTATCTCCTTGACTTTCAGAAAACCTTCCTTTATCTCCTTGACTTTCAGCAAACCTTCCTGTATCTCCTTGACTTTCTGCAAACCTTCCTGTATCTCCTTGACTTTCAGCAAACCTTCCTGTATCTCCTTGACTTTCAGCAAACCTTCCTGTATCTCCTTGACTTTCAGAAAACCTTCCTGTATCTCCTTGACTTTCAGAAAACCTTCCTGTATCTCCTTGACTTTCAGAATACCTTCCTGTATCTCCTTGACTTTTAGCAAACCTTCCTGTATCTCCTTGACTTTCAGCAAACCTTCCTGTATCTCCTTGACTTTCAGAAAACCTTCCTGTATCTCCTTGACTTTCAGAAAACCTTCCTGTATCTCCTTGACTTTCAGAATACCTTCCTGTATCTCCTTGACTTTCAGCAAACCTTCCTGTATCTCCTTGACTTTCAGCAAACCTTTCTGTATCTCCTTGACTTTCAGCAAACCTTCCTGTATCTCCTTGACTTTCAGCAAACCTTCCTGTATCTCCTTGACTTTCAGCAAACCTTCCTGTATCTCCTTGACTTTCAGAAAACCTTCCTGTATCTCCTTGACTTTCAGCAAACCTTCCTGTATCTCCTTGACTTTCAGCAAACCTTCCTGTATCTTCTTGATCAACAAGATTAAGTATAAGGAACTCTAAAACAACAGTACTGCTAAAGTGTTAGATGCTCAACCAACCAACAAAATAAGAATGTGAAAAAGCTTGCAAAAATTGCAATGGTATAGTAGCCATATCAATCAAATAGACTGCAAAATGAAAGTAGTGGAAATAATATAATCTACAAGAGCAAGTCAGTAAATAGGTCACAAATTTATATTTTTTTAAATTGATTATATACAAAATTTAAAACCATTTATTTTTGCACTGACATTGTTCCTTGTTTCTCAAAATAATTTCCACCAACACTGGCACGCTTATCCCATTGCCTTTATCAGTGCACCAAAACATTATCGCATAGAAGTCTTTGGTCTGCTGTCTCAGCAACATTTGCACTTCACGTTCAATCTCTTCATCATTCGCGAAACATCGCAAGATAGGTTCATGCTTTCTGCAGTAGGCTAAACCATATGAACACCACCTCATTGCTGCTATTTATCATTACTCGCCTTGTCAGCTTGAATCATTTCCCCTACCCACCCACACAGATACTTTTGTTGCAATCTGACAACCAGGTCGAAGTTCATCAGGAATTATTTTATGAATTTGCACCAGCTTTGCATGGTAAACACTTCTCACTGTAAACAGGAAGCATTTCCTTAGTAATAATAGTCTTTGGAAGAAATTTATTTTGACAACCCCCCCCCCCCCCCCCCCCCCTTCCTCAAGGATCAGGGATCAAGATGCTGAGCAGCGCATGAGCTGCAGTGGTCAGCGACCCATAGCTGACTTCTAGCGTCAGGGCCAGCAAACCAGAGCTGCCAAGACCCTTCTATACCTCCACGCGGTGATCCTGAATAACAGGCTGCAACAGAGAAGACTGGCTAAGGAGAAGGGATCGAAGAGGGAATGCTAACCCGGTACTCAAAAGATGCTTGCTGAAGTTGGATGTGTTGGACAAAAAGGTGAAAATATCGCAGTCATGCTGTAAACTACGACACAACGTATTCTGTTCTCTGGACTACATTCTGCTACTTAAGCTCTTTCAGGGTTTGTTAGCGGGAGATTGAGAACGAACGAAGCCAAGCCAAGCCAAATAAAAATTATAGATGATAAAAGTGATAAGCGGTATTAGCTTACTATAGTGTCTATATTATAATCAGGTAACCAAGAGAATGGTACAATTGATAGAATCCGGCTGTGGCATGCATTTTTTTCCTAAAAAAGGCCAACCAAAGGGTGGGACTTGTACTCTGGCTAATACTGACAAAATGTAACAGAAAAGAGACAAGAAAACTAATAGCGTTGATTTAAATAATTACTTACGAGAAATTGTGATCCATTTTAATGGAACTTTGACTTTGCAGTAAAATAACAGTAAAAATACAGATGCGAAAAATTAATTTGTGGCGCCGTCTGTGAGGGAATTTGATTGCTGGTAGGCAAATGTTAAACCTCTCTGGTGTTACTTTCAATCTTTCAGGCTCAAAGAAAACTGAGCTTTCTCATCTGGATTACAATCTGAAATATACAATGGTAATGCAAAATGTAATAAGGCTGATGACTGTGACAGTGGAGAAACTCATAACAAGAGGAATAGCATGTCTTTATTGTTCTCATCTGATTAGTGCAGTGGTAGAGCCGTGGTTCTTAACCTGTAGTCCGCGAACCCCTGCGGCTCCGTAGGTCTTCTCAGCGGTCCACGTAACCTTGAATAAATGTTACTACCTTTTCCATTTGAAATAAAAAGATAAATAGAAAGATACGAGGAGGCTTTCAATAAAAACCTTAAAAATTGGTAAAATATTTAGAAAATCTGTGCCTTTGTTTTGCAACTTGTTAAGGTTGCTAAGGATGTCAAGGGTGTCCTGCATGTGCCATCATGGTGCAGACAAACAACATGATGTCATGTTGTTGTTTTTTAATGCCTACAATGAGTAAGGTTACTCTTTTCTGCACCCTGAAAAGGATGTTTAGTGGCGGGTTGTAGTAGTTTTCCTCACATCCTGAGCTTGCTGATGAAGGTGGACAGCGGTCCTCCAGGCGGTTGTGCTATGCTTGGTTCATCTACATGGCGCTAACTACTGCGTGGACCAGATCAATCCACATCTCGAAATTCACATTTCACATCTCTGAAATTAATGTTTCCTTGTTTATTAACAACACATTTCCGTTAACATTTGTTTACTACTGTAAAACGCACAGATGATTCATTCCGGACCATTTTTATATATGGAATATTTGGGGGGTCTGCAATAGATATTAAATAAAAAGGGGTCAGCTGCAACAAAAGATATTAAATAAAAAGGGTCAGCGGAAACAAGATATTTTAAAATCGTCTGTAGAAACAAAAGATATTAAATAAAAGTGGTCCGCGGAAACAGGATATTTAAAAGGGGTCAGCGGAAACAAAATATATTTTAAATGGGTCAGCGGAAACAAAATATATTTAAAAGGGATTGCAGTAGCAAAAAGGTTAAGAACCGATGAGGTAGAGTACTTGCTTTTCACGTTAAAGAAACAAGGTTCAACTCTGACAACCATCATTTTCTAACCAATCCAGCTGTAAATAGGTACCAGACATCATTAGAGAAGGAAAAGGCAGCAAGGAAGAGAAATGGCTGTCAGACTTGACACAAGCTATGGCATAGCATACTGAAGTCAATCTTTACTTAATCCCTGGCCATTGGTTAAGTCTGCTGAAGGGAACTGGTTGCCCCACCTCACAAGATGAGGCTGTCTAGTGACGTCTCTAACACTTCATCCTTGAGTAGCAGTTGAGTCTGCTGAAGGACACCCTCAACCTTTTTAACAGATCTCATCTGTCCCCATAATGCCTGTAATCATAATGGGGAAGAGCAGTCTCTATTTATGGGGAGAGGCTGACGTTTGGTCAGACAAAACATACTGATCAGACACTGTTAGCCAGAGTCAGGGAACAAATACTGACCAAGACCCCACCTCACTTCCATGTAGTTCTGCTGTTTTATAGCAGTCTGGCTGGGGAACTGAGACCTGTCAGGTACAACATACAGACGAGGATGTTGAATCAGGGTCAGGTGCAATATACTGACCAGGATGTCGAATCAGGGTCATGCACAACATACTGACAAGACCAATATCCCTGGAAACATGATGTTCTCAAGGTAGTCTGGCTGACAAGATGTGATCCTCGTAGTAGTGGGCGCCACGCAATGAAGCCAAGCATAGCCCAACCTCCTGGAGTACTCCTGTCCACTTTCATCAGCACACTCAGGATGTAAGGAAATCTACTACAGCCTGCCACCTAACGTTCTTTTCAGGGTACATAAAAGAGTAAGCTTACTCTTCGTGGGCATAGAGGCATGGATTGAAACAAGATGTAACATCCATGTGACAGCTGTTGTTTTCAATCCATGCCTCCATCTTTTCCTTCTATCTCAGTGAAGGGGCCCCCATTTTGCACATGAAGGATTAATTTAGCGGGGTCCCCCTTAGTGAGGAAGACAGAACAGGACCAGTGCACATCCATGTATATTAAAAAGAGAGTTGTCTAAGGGGTTGATTAGCTCAGTGGTAGATCAAAGGAAAGGTGTTCAACTTCCCATTACCCTCCAATCTACCTAGCCGTAAATGTGCACCTGGTTTCTGTTATATAGAGAGTCCTTATCGTAGAGGGGATATAAACATGCTGGAAAGGATACAAAGCAGAACGACAAAACTGATAGCGAGGTTCAGGAATTATAGGTATAAGGAAACACATAAAAACCAGCCTTCATTGTCTAGATAAGAGATGAATTCGAGGTGATTTAATACAGGTTTATAAGAGAAGAATTCAAGGTGATTTAATACAGGTTTATAAGAGAAGAATTCGAGATGATTTAATACAGGTTTATAAGAGAAGAATTCGAGGTGATTTAATACAGGTTAATAAGATAATCAAGAGAAAGGAGAAATTAGACCCTAACTTTTTTTTCTTCAAAATACAGCCAGCTAATAGAACAAGAGGACACAGCTACAAGAACAAGAGGACACAGCTACAAGAACAAGAGGACACAGCTACAAGAACAAGAGGACACAGCTACAAGAACAAGAAGACACAGCTACAAGAATAAGAGGACACAGCTACAAGAACAAGAGGACACAGCTACAAGAACAAGAGGACACAGCTACAAGAACAAGAGGACACAGCTACAAGAACAAGAAGACACAGCTACAAGAACAAGAGGACACAGCTACAAGAACAAGAGGACACAGCTACAAATTAACTAAAGAAAGGTCCAGATTAGATATTATGAAATATGTTATTAGTCGGAGAGTGATGAATGCTTGGAATGCATTGCCACTGGAAATAGTGGGGGGCAGGGTCAGCTTATGCATTAAACAACAGATTGTATACAGTTATTTTTAGATCACGCTGGGTTGAAGAAACTGGTTGTATAATCTCCAGAGCCTTCTAAGTCAGTATAAAATAAGTTTTGAAATACAGCGAAAAGGGAACTGACCACTCCACATCATAAACAAGATGATGTCTTGTTCAATTAATTCTCTAACACTTTATCCCCGACAGCAGTGCCTACTACAGTGGCTAATTTTCTACATATAAATACAGAATACACGCTGCAATTATACACACATGTACATACAGTTTGTAGAAATCTGTAATCGCAGAAACCACTGTGACCTGCCCCAGAAAGTGATGATATAAACAACAGAAGCCAGGCAGCCCAGATTAGAGGGTTACACATGCAACAAGTGTCCTATTGCAAAAGGTATGCTCCCACTGGGTCAGTCGTTGTTAGATGTTACGTGAGTGATACAATCATGTAGTAACGAACCACCTTTAGTTAGTTAGCAGTGGATGAATTAGGCATGTGCTTTAGGTTCGTTCTCTCTCTCTCTCTCTCTCTCTCTCTCTCTCTCTCTCTCTCTCACACTATCAATCAATCTATCTGTATATATATCTTTATATATATATATATATATCTATCCATATAATATATCTATATATATATGTCTATCTATCTACATTAATCTATCCGTCTATCTATCCTAATCTTTCTAATTATCTATCCAAATCTATCTATCAAAATCTATCTATCAATCTATTCTAATCTATATATCTATCTATCCGAATCTATCTATCTATGCATCCTAATCTATCTATCATAATCTATCTATCTATCTATCTTAATTTATCTATCTATCAATCCTAATCTATCTCTCTCTCCCTCTCTCTCTCTCTCTATCTATTCATATATATATATATATATAAAGGCAAAGGCCGCCGTCCATCGTAGACAATTAACTTAACGTCTTTATACTGGTTTAGAAGACCCTGCAGAGTCTGTATACAACCAGTTACATTTACATCACCTTGCTCTAAAAGCTATGCGCATCCAGTTTATTCTTAAATGCATTAACTGTCCCTGCCTCCACTACCTCCCCTGGCAATGCATTCCAAGCAGACAACACTCTCTGAATAAAATAATATTTCATAATATCTAATCTGGACCTCTCTTTAGTCAGCTTGTAGCTATGCCCTCGTGTTATTGTGGGTGGCTGTATTTTAAAAAAACTTGTTATAGTCTAATTTATCCATTCCTCTGATCATCTTATAAACCTGTATTAAGTCACCACGAATTCTTCTCTCTTCGAGACACTGTAGGCCGGTTTTTCTGAGTCTTTCCTCATAACTGTAATTCTGGAATCCCACTATCATCTTTGTCGCTCTTTTTTGTATTCTTTCTAGCATGTTTATGTCCCTTCTATGATAAGGACTCCACACCTGTACACAGTACTCCAATCTAGGTCTAACTAAAGCTTTTTACAGTTTGACGATCACTTCCTTGCCCCTATGTTTAATATTTCTTTTTGTCATACCTAACATTGCATTTGCCTTTTTCACTGCTACCTTAACTTGCTCACTCACCTTTCCTGTATATAATAGTTGTCCATCACAAGTGATGAAGACCACTCTCTTTGTTCAGCCGTGTGGACAGTCGTATCTCTTGCTGTGTCCGCTGAAATGGGTGACTTGCGCGGTGATTTGGATTAAAGTAGGAAGAAACTGCGCCTTTTGTCAACCTCACTCACAAAGCCTAAGCTACCTTTTGCCAGTGGCAAGACATTCATCGAGACGACTGGAAATAGCATCTAGATAAATAATATCCACTGGCTCCCCTTTATCTATGATTTTAGTAACCTCCTCCATGAATTCTAATAGATTTATTAAGCATGATCTCCCTCTAGTAAACCCATGCTGACTACTTCTAATTAGATTAAATTTGTCTAAATGCATTACAATGTTTTCTTTGATTATTGACTCTAACAATTTACACACTATGCTCGTAAAACTCACTGGTCTATAATTTGCTGGATCTGATTTTTTGCCTTTTTTGAATAAGGGGATCACTCCTGCATCTTTCCAATCCCGTGGAACAATCCCTTTTGTAAGTGATTGAGAACATAATATAGCCAATGGTTTTGCTAGTTGGTCTCTAATTTCATACAGCAATTTTGGATGAATACCATCTTGACCTGGACATTTATTCACTTTCAACCCCTCCAATTTTTTAAAAACCATTTCCTCTGTAATACAGATTGATCTTAATCCCGCTGTATCCATGTCTCTTTGAAAAATATCTATAGGCTCTGGGATCTCGGAGCAGTCCTCCTTTGTGAAGACTGTGCCAAAGTACTGATTGAGCAGATTAGCTGCCTCCCTATTCTCCCTTATTATTTTCCCTGTACTGTCTATGAGAGGGCCTACTTTGTCTTTCGTTCTTTGTTTATTTCTAACATAAGAGAAGAAGCTTTTACTGTCAGTCTTGATCCTCTGAGCAAGTTTTTTTTCAAAGTCTATTTTTTGCTGTTTTATTCGCATTCTGAGATATGTTCTGCTTGTCCAAATATTTTACATATGTTTCTTTTGATTTACCTGCCTCTGTATATTTTTTCCATGCTTTATTTTTTGCTCTTCTACATTTCACTACAAATCTAGTTATCCACTTTTTACGCTTGGGGTTTACCTCCCTACATGGAACACATTCCTCTTTTAGCGTTTCTAGAACTGTTTTAAAACTTTCCCACTCCTGTTCAACATCTGTTCCTACAACAAAATCTTTCCAGATTATGTGGTTCGCTGCCTCTTTCATCCTCTTAACATCTGCCTTAGAGTAGTCGTATGTTCGTGTGTTTATGTTTACTTCTTTCCCTGCAATAAGATCCCAACGGATGATTTGATGGTCACTTGAGCCAAACATTTCCCCAACGGTAACGTTTTCCATCATATTTTCCTCTGTGGTAAAAACTACGTCGAGTATATTTTTACCTCTGGTGGCTGCTTCTACATGTTGAATTAAAAAATTGTCAGTTATGCACTTAACAAAAGGTTTTGACTCTACAAGTGCTTCTGCCATATCCCATTTTATTTCTGGATAGTTGAAATCTCCCATTAATAATAATTTCCCTTCATTTGCCTTTGCTATGCTACTAATCAGCTCCTCATCTTCCTCTTTTTGACTTGATGGACATCTATAGCACACTCCAATCACTGTTTTTTCACCCCCACTTTCTATTTCTCCCCATACACTTTCATTTTTGTTACCACATGATCTTTGATCGTTATATTAACAGAATTTATACAGTATAATAAAACACCACCTCCCTTAGTCTTGTCTCCAATTATCCTATCTTTCCTTAACATTGTATATCCCTCAATTTCAAGTTCACTATCTGCAATCTCCTCATATGTCCATGATTCTGTTAACCCTATTATATCTGGTTTGTCTTCTTCTACATACAGTTCCAATGATGGCATAATGTATTTGCTTGCGATATTTTTTGTAAGGATTAACTGCGATACTTTTTATCCTCACTCTCTCGTCTCGAGCCGCCCGACCCCAGTGACAAGTCAAGAACAAGACGACTAGGAGGGCGACTACGAGATGCAGGGGACTCCGCATCAAGCGCCCGTGAAAAAAAAAGAGTCCGGAGTCGAACCCACACCGCCTGATCACGAGGCCGACGGCTTAACCACTTCACCACGAAATCTCTCTCTATCTATCTCTCTCTATCTATATATATAGTCTATGTCCGTCGTAAACGATGATGACCACATCAGACGATTTTGTCGTTAGTAATGTGATGTGCGCTGTATTTGGATTATAGCGAGGGAGTGAATGCGCTGGTCATCAATCTCGCTCTCTTGCCCCGAGTTACCTTGCATCAGTGGCAAGACTATTGGTCGAGAGGATTTGGAGGTACCGGTAATCAAGGATGCAGGCACTCTGGTCTTAACTCCCATGAGACTAGTGGTCGCTTGAAACTTGCAGGATGCTGTCGCCCATGGTTCGTTCATCACTGTAAGATGCGAGTGACTTAACATCTTGACTACATGCCTGGAGCTTTGGGGTAACGAGTGTTGAACACCGCACCGCTACTGTTAAATAAAAACTAGTGCTCTACCACTACACTAGCCAGACTCTATCGTGTTGGCAAACGGACGAAAGAAGAATACGGAATAAAGAGAAATGGATAGCGCAACACAGCCACAAAAAGTGTTGCCACATATAGGGTTACAGGGTGAGTGAGAGAGGGAATGAGAGCGAGAGACTGGGCGCCTGGACTTTGTTGTGCCCTGCCAAAGATAACGTGTACAGCGTGGTTACAGCGATTTGTTCTCGTGGCAAATGTACAGGTACGAAGTGGAATGGAGCAGAACAAGAAGTAGAAGAAGAGTAACAACAACAAGAAGGAGGAGAAAGAGGAAGAAGGAAGAAAGAAGAAAGAAAGAAGAAGAAAGAAGAAAGAAAGAAGAAGAAAGAAGGAGGAAGGAGGGAAGGAAGGAAGGAAGGAAGAAAGGAAGGAAGGAAGAAAGAAGAAGAAGAAGAAGAACAACAACAAGAAGGAGGAAGAAAGAAGAAAGAAAGAAAGAAGAAGAAAGAAGAAAGAAAGAAGAAAGAAGGGGGGAAGGAAGGAAGGAAGGAAGCAAGCAAGGAAGGAAGGAAGAAAGAAGAAGAAGAAGAAGAAGAAGAAGAAGAAGAACAACAACAACAACAACAAGAGGAAGAAGATAGGAAGACAGTGGATGCAGTAGTGATTCATCCTCAATAAAAACCCTGTTAAGCATGTCTTCTTCATCAGCGTACCAACATCGACGCTGCAATGACAGACCCATGCTGTCCATTCTGTGCGTGTCGGTCCGTTGTTCTCGTACCCACAATGAGCATACTTTCCAAAAGTTCAATCCATTATGAAATATGATATAGGCTAAACCATGTGAACAATCTATTGCAGTTTACACACTGTCTATCGCTACTCGCCTGTCAGCTCGAATGATTTCCCGCCGCACAGATGCTTATGTTGAAATCTGAACATGGCGACCAGGTCAGGCTTTATCATCAATTTTTGAGTCCTTGAACAAATGTATTGACCCAGTTATGCACTGCTGTACGTGACAAAACTCTTCCTACCAAAAACAATAAGCGTTTTCATGTGATGATCATTTGCTGAAAGTCCCATCTTCCGTAATTAAAGCCAACTTCGGGGTAAAATGGGTTGATCAATACCCCGACTTCTGAAAAGAAGACAGCTACTATAACTTAACTAGAGAAGAGCAAGTCATCATCTTCAGACTGAGAACTGGGCATAACAGACTCAAGGGTCATCTTTACAACAAAATGAGGATTGGGACATGTGGGGAGCATATCATGACCGCGGAACACATCCTACAAAACTGCAAGCTCAAGCAGGAAAATAGAGAACAATACTGGCCTCGTGAGACAGATATGAGACAAAAACTGTATGGAGATAAAACAGCCTTACAAACAACGGTGTCCTTAGTAAGAGAAACCGGGACCTTGATCTGAGGATGAACGAAGAAGAAGATAAGGGACAAAAGCCCAATTCATCTAGTGCTATATTCGTAATACGAGAGTGCTTTAAATTAAAACAGTAATTTTGTTTTCTGGAAGATTTGCGGGATTTGTCTTGACAAAAAAAGTGGCCCACAATTGTATCATTTTTAACGTGGTCTCCATTGCGCTAGATACAAGTCTCCCAGTGCCTAAAAGTACATAGATGCCCTTAGAACAGATGTTGTTGCAGACTTGTCTATTAACTGATGCACTACGAGGTTGTTATAATTATAGGGTGTTGGGGAGGGGGGGGGGGGCCGCAAGATTCATTGTCCCATCTTCCCCAGCGCCGCCTCCCCCCCCCCCAAAAAAAAAGCTTCTTGTTCTTTTATTGTACACTTCAGCTGCGCACGTGCATACGACACTTAACGTCTGCTACCTACAGTAATCACAAAGCTGGACGCTACTTCCACCTAATGACACCTTCAGAAACTACCAACTACATTATTTCAGCTACCCTATTTCAGTGTGTGACCTACTTTCTGACTTACCCTTGAATGATCCCCAACATTAGCATCTAGACATCCATTCAAAATCATAACGTACTTTCTTCTCCATCTATCATTGCTGTTTGGAAGACGCGTTCAATCCTTCTTTCACTAAGTCTTCTTATCCATCGCTCGGTCCATTTAATTGGATAACGTTGCCTTTACTTATCTGTGTCAGTTGTGACGGATGCATTCTTTGTCCCCGACGAAGACCTTGCGGCCGTAACATGAGTTTCATTTTGTTTCTGTCCCCGGTACAGTAATACATCCATACATACACATGATTTTATCGACCACCTTTGAAAGTGTTCTCACACCAACACAATCAATAACAACACGCGTGCGGGCCGAGTAATCCTCGTTTCTCCACATACAAATCAATAACAACAAAGCCTAGCAAATAGCAACACATGGAATACAGGTAAATACCAAAGGAAATCAACGTTGATGATGTTTACAGCAAATCTAATGAAAACATCATTTCAGTATACTTTAAAAACACTGACATAGCTCAGCTATACAGGAACTGCAGTAAGTAAAAATAAAAACAAGATTTCCCGCCAGTGTGGCATATTAGGAATATAGTGTTGTCTACGTATTCTCTTGATTAACAAGGAGAGGAGACTAACTTCTGGCCAGGCAAAACATGCTGATCAGACATGTTAGTCAGAGTCAGGCAAAACATACTGATCAGACATTGTTAGTCAGGCTCAGGCAAAACATACTGATCAGACATGTTAGGGTCAGGCAAAACATACTGATAAGACATTGTTAGTCAGGGTCAGGCAAAACATACTGATCAGACATGTTAGGGTCAGGCAAAATATACTGATAAGACATTGTTAGTCAGGGTCAGGCAAAACATACTGGTCAGACATGTTAGTCAGGGTCAGGCAAAACATACTCATCAGACATGTTAGGGTCAGGCAAAACATACTGATAAGACATTGTTAGTCAGGGTCAGGCAAAACATTCTGATCAGACATGTTAGGGTCAGGCAAAACATACTGATAAGACATTGTTAGTCAGGGTCAGGCAAAACATACTGATCAGACATGTCAGGGTCAGGCAAAATATACTGATCAGACATTGTTAGTCAGGGTCAGAGAAAACATACTGATCAGACATGTTAGTCAGGGTCAGGCAAAATATACTGATCAGACATGTAAGTCAGGGTCAGGCAAAACATACTCATCAGACATGTTAGTCAGGGTCAGGCAAAATATACTGATCAGACATTGTTAGTCAGGATCAGAGAAAACATACTGATCAGACATGTTAGTCGGGGTCAGGCAAAACATACTGATCAGACATGTTAGTCAGGGTCAGGCAAAACATACTGATCAGACATGTAAGCCAGGGTCAGGCAAAACATACTGATCAGACATGTCAGGGTCAGGCAAAATATACTGATCAGACATTGTTAGTCAGGGTCAGGCAAAACATACTCATCAGACATGTTAGTCAGGGTCAGGCAAAATATACTGATCAGACATGTTAGTCAGGGTCAGGCAAAACATACTGATAAGACATGTTATTCAGGGTCCGGCAAAACATACTGATCAGACATGTTAGTCAGGGTCAGACAAAATATACTGATCAGACATTGTTAGTCAGGGTCAGAGAAAACATACTGATCAGACATGTTAGTCAGGGTCAGGCAAAACATACTGATCAGACATGTAAGTCAGGGTCAGGCAAAACATACTCATCAGACATGTTAGTCAGGGTCAGGCAAAATATACTGATCAGACATTGTTAGTCAGGATCAGAGAAAACATACTGATCAGACATGTTAGTCGGGGTCAGGCAAAACATACTGATCAGACATGTTAGGGTCAGGCAAAACATACTGATAAGACATTGTTAGTCAGGGTCAGGCAAAACATACTGATCAGACATGTTAGTCAGGGTCAGGCAAAACATACTGATCAGACATGTTAGGGTCAGGCAAAACATACTGATAAGACATTGTTAGTCAGGGTCAGGCAAAACATTCTGATCAGACATGTTAGGGTCAGGCAAAACATACTGATCAGACATTGTTAGTCAGGGTCAGGCAAAACATACTGATCAGACATGTCAGGGTCAGGCAAAATATACTGATCAGACATTGTTAGTCAGGGTCAGAGAAAACATACTGATCAGACATGTTAGTCAGGGTCAGGCAAAATATACTGATCAGACATGTAAGTCAGGGTCAGGCAAAACATACTCATCAGACATGTTAGTCAGGGTCAGGCAAAATATACTGATCAGACATTGTTAGTCAGGATCAGAGAAAACATACTGATCAGACATGTTAGTCGGGGTCAGGCAAAACATACTGATCAGACATGTAAGTCCGGGTCAGGCAAAACATACTGATCAGACATGTTAGTCAGGGTCAGGCAAAACATTCTGATCAGACATGTTAGTCAGGGTCAGGCAAAACATACTGATCAGACATGTTTGTCAAGGTCAGGCAAAACATACTGATCAGACATGTTAGTCAGGGTCAGGCAAAACATACTGATAAGACATGTTATTCAGGGTCCGGCAAAACATACTGATCAGACATGTTAGTCAGGGTCAGGCAAAACATACTGATAAGACATGTTATTCAGGGTCCGGCAAAACATACTGATCAGACATGTTAGTCAGGGTCAGACAAAATATACTGATCAGACATTGTTAGTCAGGGTCAGAGAAAACATACTGATCAGACAAGTTAGTCAGGGTCAGGCAAAACATACTGATCAGACATGTAAGTCAGGGTCAGGCAAAACATACTCATCAGACATGTTAGTCAGGGTCAGGCAAAACATACTGATCAGACATGTTAGTCAGGGTCAGGCAAAACATACTGATCAGACATGTTAGGGTCAGGCAAAACATACTGATAAGACATTGTTAGTCAGGGTCAGGCAAAACATACTGATCAGACATGTTAGGGTCAGGCAAAACATACTGATAAGACATTGTTAGTCAGGGTCAGGCAAAACATACTGATCAGACATGTCAGGGTCAGGCAAAACATACTGATCAGACATGTTAGTCAGGGTCAGGCAAAACATACTCATCAGACATGTTATTCAGGGTCCGGCAAAACATACTGATCAGACATGTTAGTCAGGGTCAGACAAAATATACTGATCAGACATTGTTAGTCAGGGTCAGAGAAAACATACTGATCAGACATGTTAGTCAGGGTCAGGCAAAACATACTGATCAGACATGTAAGTCAGGGTCAGGCAAAACATACTCATCAGACATGTTAGTCAGGGTCAGGCAAAATATACTGATCAGACATTGTTAGTCAGGATCAGAGAAAACATACTGATCAGACATGTTAGTCGGGGTCAGGCAAAACATACTGATCAGACATGTAAGTCCGGGTCAGGCAAAACATACTGATCAGACATGTTTGTCAGGGTCAGGCAAAACATACTGATCAGACATGTTAGTCAGGGTCAGGCAAAACATACTGATCAGACATGTTAGTCAGGGTCAGGCAAAACATACTGAACAGACATGTTTGTCAAGGTCAGGCAAAACATACTGATCAGACATGTTAGTCAAGGTCAGGCAAAACATACTGATAAGACATGTTATTCAGGGTCCGGCAAAACATACTGATCAGACATGTTAGTCAGGGTCAGGCAAAACATACTGATAAGACATGTTATTCAGGGTCCGGCAAAACATACTGATCAGACATGTTAGTCAGGGTCAGACAAAATATACTGATCAGACATTGTTAGTCAGGGTCAGAGAAAACATACTGATCAGACATGTTAGTCAGGGTCAGGCAAAACATACTGATCAGACATGTAAGTCAGGGTCAGGCAAAACATACTCATCAGACATGTTAGTCAGGGTCAGGCAAAATATACTGATCAGACATTGTTAGTCAGGATCAGAGAAAACATACTGATCAGACATGTTAGTCAGGGTCAGGCAAAACATACTGATCAGACATGTTAGTCAGGGTCAGGCAAAACATACTGATCAGACATGTTAGTCAGGGTCAGGCAAAACATACTGATCAGACATGTAAGTCAGGGTCAGGCAAAACATACTCATCAGACATGTTAGTCAGGGTCAGGCAAAATATACTGATCAGACATTGTTAGTCAGGATCAGAGAAAACATACTGATCAGACATGTTAGTCAGGGTCAGGCAAAACATACTGATCAGACATGTTAGTCAGGGTCAGGCAAAACATACTGATCAGACATGTTAGTCAGGGTCAGGCAAAACATACTGATCCGACATGTTAGTCACGGTCAGCCAAAACATACTGATCAGACATGTTAGTCAGGGTCAGGCAAAACATACTGATCAGACATGTTAGTAAGGTCACGCAAGACATACTGATTAGACATGTTAGTCAGGGTCGGTCAAAACATACTGGCCAAGGCCCCCAAAACGGCCTTGTAACTTCTGGAAACGGGCTGTTTCCATGGCAGCTTGGCTAACGAGATGTGGGATCGACGTGATTCCCGTAGTAGTGAGCGACACACAGATGAAGTCAAGCATAGCACAACAGCCTATTGGACCCCGGTCCACCTTCATCTACAGGCACGGGACGAGAATAAAGCTACTGCGAGTCGCCACTTAACTCCTTTTTCAGGCGCACAAAAGAGTAATCTTACTCATTGTGCGCATTAAACATCATCATCATGAAAAACAACGGTTGATGGTAATTGCAGTACCTGTATCAATAAATGGCAGAATGTGAACGTAAACCGGGGTTCAGCAAAGTTCCTTCAGATAAGGGACATTGTATTAGCAGCGCTAAAATAAAACAAAGATGAAGATCTCGTGCAATGTATGTTCTCCCCGACACAGCTCTCAGCAGAACACCCAAGGTTGATCATACAGTGGATCCCATCCCACTGCAATATTGAAGGCAATGAAGCTGCAGACAAACTAGCAAAGAGTGGAGGAGCATCCCCACAAACAGACCTGAGTATCACATATAATGAAGCCTAGACCATAATGAACGCCAACTTCAGGGGAAAATGGGCTGATCAACACCCCGACTTCCGAAAAGAAGACAGCTACTATAACTTAACTAGAGAAGGGCAAGTCATCATCTTCAGACTGAGAACTGGGCATAACAGACTCAAGGGTCATCTTTACAACACAATTAAGATTGGGACAGATGACAAGTGTCCATGTGGGGAGCATATCATGACTGTGGAACACATCCTACAAATCTGCATGCTCACGCAGGAAAAAAGAGAACAATACTGGCCTCGTGAGACAAAAGCTGTATGGAGATGAAACAGCCTTACAAACAACGGTGTCCTTTGTAAGAGAAACCGGAACCTTGATCTGAGGATGAACGAAGAAGACGATGAAGACGAAGAAGATAATGGACATAGCCACATTCATCTAGTGTAATATTCGTAATACGAGAGTGCTTTAAATTAACACAGTAATTTTGTTTTCTGGAACGTTTGGCAGGAAGAAGGGATTTGTCTTGACAAAAAAAGTGGTCCACAATTGTATCATTTTTAACGTGTCTCCATTGCGCTAGATACAAGTCTCCCAGTGCCTAAACGTGCATGAATACCCTTTGAAAAAAATCGTTGCAGGCTTGTCTATTCACTCATGCACCACGTTGGAAGAGGTGGTAGAGCGCAAGGCTCATTGTCCATGAAATTTTTACATAAGAACATCAGTAAAAAAGGTCTCACCCTGGGGCCACTCTCCCCCTTCTCTCTCTTCTCGCCTCCCTCTGTTTCATTTGACTCTCTCCTACAGTCACACCCTTGCACAACTTTCTCACGCGCCCTCGTGGTAAAGCCCTTCCATTGCACTTTGGTTGGGCTAGCTTCTGAGGGCGCACAAACCTAGCATAAGTACATACAGACGCACACATTCATCCAAGCACTGGTTTATGCGTCCTGATGTCGCCCAATGGACTACGGTCTGGGGTGGAAAATGGCGCGCCTCCGCCAGTAGAAACTAGTGAGGCAAACATTTAAGCAAAAAAAAAAAAAAAGACCGTGGAAAAGATGGATTGACAGCGTAAACGACACCTGCCGTAAAATGGGAAAACCCGTTATTCAGGAAAAAGAGAGAGGCGAAAGGCAAATACATACCACGACTCTTGGGCTACAACTCGGTAGAAAGTGAGACGACAAAAGAAGAAGAAAGAAGAGGAGGATGCAGCAGTGCATGAGCTTACAGTAGCCAGAGACCCAAAGCTGGCTGCTTGGATCAGGGTCAGTGAACCAGACAGAGTCAACCTAAAAAGTTGAGTACCAGAATATCCTGGAAAGTGAAGGCGGCCGGCGTGATGTTGACTACAGGGTCAGACAACATCACGACTAGTGTGCCGTTAGTCAAGAAACGTATGGGCTTAACAGTGTATTACCAATAAGCCACACTGACCTGTAAACGAGAAATTTACTTTTTTCTCACCCCTTCACTGTTCATAAAACGGGTAACATAACTTAACGTCGTTATACTGGTTTAGAAGACTGCAGAGTCAGCAAACAACCACTTTATTTTTCATTCACTCTATCTATGCGCATCCAATCTATTCTTGAATACATTAATTGACTCTGCCTCCCCTATTTTCTGTGGAAATGCATTCAAAGCATTCACCACTCTGACTAAAAAAAAAATATTTCCTGGTATCTAATCTGGAACTTTCTTTAATTAATGTGTGGTTCCCTTCCGTGTTACTAACGGAGCGACCATCTTTAAACCACTATTATTTGATCAAGATGCTGAGCAGCGCATGAGCTGCAGTGGTCAGCGACCCATAGCTGACTGCTAGCGTCAGGGCCAGCGAACCAGAGCTGCCAAGACCCTTCTACACCTCCACGCCGTGATCTTGGATAACAGGCTGCAGCAGGGCAGACTGGCTAAGAAGAAGTGATCGAAGAGAGAATGATAACCCTTTACTCAAAAAATGCTTGCTGAAGTCAGATGTTTTGGACCGAAAGGTGCAAATATCGCAGTCAAGCTGTAAACTACGACAACGCATTCCGTTCTCTGAACTACATTCTGCTACTTAAGGCATTTCAGGGTATGGTAGTGGGAGATTGAGAACGAACAAAGCCAAGCTAAGCTAAACCACTATTATGGTGTCAAATGTCTCGTCTGCTCCATTATACCACACGCAGGACACTCTTAAAGTCATTAACAACGATACCGCTAACGTATGTAACAATGACACGGTGTTTCAAATTTGTATCGCAATTACAAAGTTCTCATTTTAATCTCCCTCGTAGTTTTAAGTAGTAATAAACATTAAAGCCCGGCATGTTGTTACCAATGCTGTGAATGTGTATGTTATTGCACACTTGGCCATATACACGGACATATCTACATGACTTATTAAGATCAAACGTTTTTACATTGGACATAAAATGCAAACATTCATGTCGACAGAATTTTATTTTTGAACCGCCAAGTGTGTTTAATGGGATGTTATTTTATTTTGGGATTGCGCGCACGGATATGTTTGGCTGGCGGGTTGGATTCGCGCCTACGACCGTAGATTGCCAACCAGGTCCAGCAGAAGCGGGAAGGGATATATGACGTCAGGCGGGAATCATGGTCGATATTATAATTGTACTTCCTCACTCAGTTTCAACCGTGAAGTGTAAAGGTTCTCTAATTATTCTGGTGAGGAGAGGAGACTAACGTCTAGTCAGGCAAAACATATTGATCAGACAGACTATGCTAGTCAGGGTAAGATAAACATACTGACCCAGACCACTTCAATGCAGTTCTCAACGGAAACGGGTTGTTTGAGGATGACCAATGAGGTCGGGATCTGTTGCTTCTTCGTTCGTGACCCCCCCCCCCCCCCCCTGAAAAGTGCTTTGTCAAGAAAACGAAATGCGTTGTGTCGCTAGTTTACAGCCTGACTGCGATATTCGCACCTTTCGGTGAGTCATATCCGAATTCAGCAGGCATTTTTGGGTACCAGGTTAGCCTCCCCTCTTCGATCCCTTTTCCTTAGCCAGTCTGCTCTGCTGCTGACTGTTATCCAGCATCACCACGTGGGGGTGTAGAAGGGTCTTGGCAGCTCTGAGTGGCTGGCCCTGACGCTAGCAGCCAGCTATGGGTCGCTGACCGCTGCAGTTAGTCCAATGCTTAGGATCTTGGTCCCGATGTGGACATCGACGTGATCACCGTAGCAGCGAGCGTCACTTGGATGAAGCCATGCTCAGCACAAACGCCTGGAAAACCTCGGCCCACCTTTATCAGCACGTTCGGGATGTGAGGAAAGCTACTGCAACCTAACGACCTGTTCATGGCGCACAGAAGAGAAAACTTACTGATAGGGGGAATTCAACAAATGTTCATGTGATAACCGGCCCCATGCCCAACCATCTTCAGTCGCTCCTCTTCTACCATTTGGGTAATGCTTCTTTTCTCTCTTACACCATATACAGGGTGATTGAAAGGAATGGTAACACTAAAAAAAATATAAAGGACGTGTTTATGCTGTTAGGGACCCGCGTAGTGCAGTGGTTAGTGAGCTGGCTTCGCATCTGAGTGGTCCTGTGTTCATTCCCCAGTTCAGGCGGGATTGTTTTATTCAGACTGCAACGGCACCCGGGTCGACCCAGCCATAAATGGGTGCTGGTTCAGTCCGGGAAGTAAAAGCGGCGAGGGAGATGAGATGGCTACCGCCTTCATTTAGCCAAACCTATGAAATATGAGATTGCTAACATCTGACACCCCTACGGCAGTAATGCTATGGGTACTTTCCTTATGCTACAAAGCCACCAGATATTGCACCGAGTGGTGTGGATAGCACCACTATCCCACAGAGAGCAGATCGTAAGAGACGACTACCTGTGGGACGTGGAGAACTGAGACGCTAGTCCAGTCATGCACAGCATACAGACCAGGACGTCGCGTTAGGGTCAGGCACAACATACTGATCAGGACGTCGCGTTAGGGTCAGGCACAACATACTGACCAGGACGTCGCGTTAGGGTCAGGCACAACATACTGACCAGGACGTCGCGTTAGGGTCAGGCACAACATACTGACCAGGACGTCGCGTTAGGGTCAGGCACAACATACTGACCAAGACCACAATCTCTCTTCCATGTTCCGTTCTCCCTGGAAACAGGCTGACGAGATGTGGATCGATGTGATCCTCATAGTAGTGAGCGCCAGGCAGATTAAGCCAAGCACAGGACAACCACCTGGAGGACCAAGATCCACCTTCATCAGCATGCTCGGGTTGTGAGGAACGCTACTATAACCCGTCACTAAACGACCTTTTCATGGCGCACAAAAGAGTAAATTTACTCATTGTGGGCATTCCATAACAACAAATGTGTGACATGGCATAACTCCTGTGTGACATGGCATAACTCCTGTATGACATGGCATAACAACTGTGTGACATGGCATAACTCATGTGTGACATGGCATAACTCCTGTGTGACATGGCATAACATTGGCCATGGTTAGGTGGTTTGTTAAGATGAGCATAGATGATGCCAACTGCTTTGCTCTAGTGCTGAGTCTATAAAGATGGACTCGTACATCGGTTGAGCGCCCTCCAAGTAACTGGTTGTAAACAGACTCTGCAGAATCTTCTAAACCAGTATAGAATCGTTAAGTTGTATTCTAGATCTCCCAGAGATCTTACAGAAGTCATGTCAACACCACCGCCATAAATGTACATCCGGGCTCTGGAGACCACATAGAAAAGGTTGCAGATGTGTTGACAAAGATGGATATTCTAGGAAGCCATGTCAGAAGTACCATTTATTTTTAGTAAAGTTCGCCTTATTTGTCTATTTTTCATGGTGGGGTGCATTGCACTATGTTTTTATTTTCCGCCTATAGGCCAAGTGTATCCGACTTCAGCATGCATTTTATGTAAGGGTCTACTTCATCCTGCATGTTCTAGGGGTTTGCTTCACCGGGGTAACGGCCGGTGCTGTGATGGGGATCGAACCCAGGACCCTCTAGATACAGAAGGATGAAGTAGTCGGCCAGTGTTGTGATGGGGATCGAACCCAGTACCCTCTAGATACAGAAGGATGAAGTAGTCGGTCAGTGTTGTGATGGGGATCGAACCCAGGACCCTCTAGATACAGAAGGATGAAGTAGTCGGCCAGTGTTGTGGTGGGGATCGAACCCAGGACCCTCTAGATACAGAAGGATGAAGTAGTCGGCCAGTGTTGTGGAGGGGATCAAACCCAGCACCCTGTAGATACAGAAGGATGAAGTAGTCGGCCCTGTGCTTGACAAAGCTCTTAATTATCTCTTACAACACGCGTGGAAGGTTACAATAACATCACTTCTTTACTTCCCTTTCAAGCCCCGGTAACACACTGTCACAACCAACACGATACTCAGGCCAACTGTGTTATCAGTGTCAGACAAGGACAACCACACAAGTGCAGGGACGGAAGATCACAACGCGTGTAATGAGATGTTTCGTCAGACAGACAAGGTCACTTCTTAGTCTTAGTGTCTTAGTCGATCTGTGCTTCTACAGGTACTGATGTCCTGCTGCAGGTCCCAACTCTGGCGTGAGTTAAATGTAGCAGGGACGAGGATTTCTTGCTTAGTGGGCTAGGTTCGATCAGCTTATTACTCAGCTGCGTTGGGACAAGCGCCGCGGAGGGTGGTTAATCGATGTGAGAGTCCACATTAATAGATTTTTTAAATTTTAAACTGAAGCAATATAGCCCAGCAGCCTGTTAGGCGCCATCTATGATGCGCTTAACAAACCACTTAACCATGGCCGGTGTTATGCCATGACACACGGTTAGTCGCCTCTTACGACATGCTCTATGCTTTATAGGGAGATAAAGGCTATTGGACTCATCCAGTGAAGATGTCCTCTCTTCTTACCTAACTCTGTTTCATTTGGCTCTGTCCTATAATCACACTTTTGCACAACTCTGTTTGATTTGGCTCTGTCCTATAATCACACTTTTGCACAACTCTGTTTCATTTGGCTCTGTCCTATAAATCCCACTTTTGCACAACTCTGTTTCATTTGGCTCTGTCCTATAATCACACTCTTGCATAACTCTGTTTCATTTGACTGTCCTATAATCACACTCTTGCACAACTCTGTTTCATTTGACTGTCCTATAATCACACTCTTGCACAACTCTGTTTCATTTGGCTCTGTCCTATAATCACACTCTTGCACAACTCTGTTTCATTTGGCTCTGTCCTATAATCACACTCTGTTTCATTTGGCTCTGTCCTATAATCACACTCTTACCTCACTCTGTTTCATTTGGCTCTGTCCTATAATCACACTTTTGCACAACTCTGTTTCATTTGGCTCTGTCCTATAATCAAACTCTTACCTCACTCTGTTTCATTTGGCTCTGTCCTATAATCACACTTTTGCACAACTCTGTTTCATTTGGCTCTGTCCTATAATCACACTTTTGCACAACTCTGTTTCATTTGGCTCTGTCCTATAATCACACTTTTGCACAACTCTGTTTCATTTGTCTGTCCTACAGTCACACTCTTGCACAACTTTCACACGCGCCCTCAGGGTGAGACCCTTCCATTGCACTTTGGTTGGGCTGGCTTCTGAGAGCGCACAAACCTAGCATAGGTACATACAGACGCACACATACATCCAAGCACTGGTTTATGCGTCTTAATGTCGCCCAATTGACTACGGTCTTGGGTGGAATAGGTGCTCCTCCGCCAGTAGAAACTAGTGAGGCAAACACGTAAAATAATTTGTTTTTTAAATAGTGCAGGCAGTCTTAAATGGACATGTAACATGAATACTTTTAATCTTACTTGCCACACAAGCCTATTCCATCAAACAGCAATACTGCATAGCAAGATGACGATAAAGATATTCATTAACATTGTTTCTAAAACCACAGGTGTGAATTTAAAATACGTACTTATTTCCCCTGTCTTGGGTACTACGTCAGACATTTTCCATTGTCTGCTACGTGGTTTGATTTGTTGATTTCTCATTTACCCTCAACAGTTCATCGAACATTGCATGTCTCCGGAGGGTCTGGGCAGATCATCAAGTGGTCTGGGTCTTTGATTGCTTCACATTCTCATCATCCATGTATCCCCATCTCTTTTAAGTTCTTCCTGCATTGTCATACACCAGTTCAGAGTCTATTTAGTGGCTTCCATGTAGCGTGAGGCGTAGGTTTCTCCAACATATAATTCAGTTTATTCCATATATCAATACGCCGTTTGTTTTCTGGGACTAGTCTGTAGGGCCTGTGTTGACTGTAAGAAACTTCCTCAAGATTTCAGTGTTACACATTGCGCCTAGTGCCAAAAATAGGGCGATTTGGGTCGTTTATCTATTTCTTATGTATTTAAAATACACCGACGATACAGATTACGCACGAAATGAGTGTTGCTGACCAGGAATATAACGATATAAATCCGAGGGTGTGTTCTATCATCTCTAGTTTCTCTTCATAAGCCCTCAACTCTATCGCTTGTCGTCCGGTCATTTGATACGAATCTGTGTGTCGCTTCACGCTTTGCGGCAAAGATGTGCAGTCGTCCCAATGTGAAACGCTTAGTTATATATAGTGGTTTAAGGAATAATTCTAGTTTAACATGTTTCTTGTGTGGACGCTCTGGTAGAAAGAATATGCCCACTTCAACCACATATTTACTTAGTCGCTGCTCTTCTAGAAGACTAGCGTCTGGTCAGGCAAAGTATACTGATCAGGCATGTTAGTCAGGGTCAGGCAAAGTATACTGATCAGACATGTTAGTCAGGGTCAGGCAAAGTATACTGATCAGGCATGTTAGTCAGGGTCAGGCAAAGTATACTGATCAGACATGTTAGTCAGGGTCAGGCAAAGTATACTGATCAGACATGTTAGTCAGGGTCAGGCAAAATATACTGGTCAAGAACCTCACCTCTGCTTCCCAGTAATAGTCCTGGGGAACGGGTTTTTTTCATGGCAGCCTGGCTAACGAGGGATCTCTCGAGGTGATCTCCGTAGTAGTGAGCGACACGCAGATGAAGTCAATCATAGCACAACCACCTTCATCAGCACGCTCGGGATGTGAGGAAAGCTGCTGCAACCCGTCACTAAACGTGCCTTTCAGGGCGCACAAAAAGGGCAATCCTACTCATTCAACAACAGCAACAACCCTTGGGTGAAGAGGTTCGCAGACTTTGCTTCTTCCTTCTTGTTCTTCGGCGTTCGTCCTCAAAAGGACGTTGAAGACGCTTTGTCGTAGGCTACGATATCTGCGCCTTTCGGTACGGCACATCCTAGCTGACTGTATAGGCTACCAGTTTATTGTCTTCCCACTGTGATCTCCATTCTTTTAGCCAGACTTCACTAGTGCAGCCTGTTTCCAGCGCCGTCGATTGGAGGCGGGAATATGGTCTTTGTCATCCCTGGTTTGCCGACCCTGATGCAAGCTGCCAGCTTCGAGTCGCTGGCTGCTGTCAGCTAATTCACTGTGATGTATATTCAGCCTAACAGACTATTCAGCCTAGTTCCAGGCCAGTCTTCGATATCTTGTATTTTCTTACTTCTCTTGTCCAAGCACTACGTCATATATTATGCATCCAGTATTCATCGACATGGATTGCCCTGTCATTAGCTCACGAGAGGGCGCCCAAAGAAACGTTTTAAAGACGGTCTGAAGGACTCACTAAAAAGTTGCCATATAGACATCGACACCTGGGTATGTCTTGCGCAAAACAGATCTGACGAGAAGCGCAGTCAAATCGGGTGTAGCTGCCGGTGAAGATGACCGTGTTGTGAAAGCCCAGAACAGACGCGAGACGCGGAAATCCCGAGCAGCGGGAACACCATCCCCTTCTACAAACCTCGTGTGCCCGATATGTAGCAGATGTTTTCGTGCTCGCATTGGCCTGTTCAGCCACATGCGCACCCACACCGAACAGGGAAATCTGTGACAAGGATGATGTCGGCGGTCCTCATCGACAACGATGGACAGCTATTATTATTAGCTCCCATTGCATGTTTCCTGAGGTTGGGGAACGTCATCAGGTGGTATGGGTCCAGTTTTAGCATCAGGAAGAAGGGCGAGAGGTAGACCGAGGAAAAGGTGGATAGACGGCGTAAACGAGACTGCCGTAAAATGGGGAAAAACGTTACTCGGGCTACGAGAGAGGCGAGAGACACAATACATACCACATTACTGGGCTACAAATCGGTAGAGAGTGAGACGACAAATACATACCACATCACTGGGCTACAACTTGGTAGGAGGTGAGACGACAAATACATACCACATCACTGGGCTACAACTCGGTAGGAGGTGAGACGACAAATACATACCACATCACTGGGCTACAACTTGGTAGGAGGTGAGACGACAAATACATACCACGACACTGGGCTACAACTCGGTAGAGAGTGAGACGAGAGAAGAAGAAGAAAAGAAGTAGGGGAAAAAGAGGAGGAAGAGAAGAAGAAGAAGGAGGAATGAAGAAGAAAAGAAGTAGGGGAAGAAGAGGAGGAGGAAGAGGAGAGAGAAGAGGGGGAAGAGGAGGAGGAGGAGGAGAGAGAAGAGGGGGAAGAGGAGGAGGAGGAGGAGAGAGAAGAGGGGGAAGAGGAGGAGGAGGAGGAGGAGGAGAGAGAAGAGGGGGAAGAGGAGAAGGAGGAGGAGGAGAAGAAGAAGGAGGAAGAAGAAGAAGAAGGAGGAGGAAGATAGAGAAGAGGGTGAAGAAGACGAAGAGGAAGAGAGAGAGAAGAAGAAAAGAAGTAGGGGAAGAAGAGGAGGAAAAGAAGAAGAAGGAAGAGGAAGAGAGAGAATAGGGGGAAGAAGAAGAAGAAGAGGGAGAAGAAGGAAGAAGAAGAAGAATGGTCGCCAAAGAAGGGAGGGATAGTATCAGCAGACATTAGTCGTCCGGTGGAGGTGGTCGTGGTTGGATCCTTGACTCTCTTCATTTCAATGAAAGCCGTACCATTGTGTACCATACACACATCTAAAAATGACAAAAGAGAATCGTGCATGGTCCTAGCAACTTCATCTGGCAAAACAAATGACTTCGGAATCCCCACCTGCAAGAACGTCCAGTAATTTGGACCAAGCTCCCTGTAAGGAACCCTCATTTGTTTGTTGCTACATTCATGGTAAAGGTGGAGATAGAGAAGCTTACACGCGTGTCAACACGTCCTGCCATTGTTGTCCCCCGTAAAAACTACGCTGTCACGTTTAGCTAAGAGATTTAGTTTAAATACAATGTTGAATTCAAACAATTTCGTCAATCTACACGTTCTTTGTGTATATAACCGTTTGCTAGCGTAACTGTGGGACTTGACACGAGAGAATAAAAGACAAGCTTTTAACAGCACAAAATGGAGCACGTCGGAATAGGGTGGGCTATACAAATCGACAGGGACGTCGGCTGGTACAATAGATTGAGGCAGAAACCACCACAGCAAAGTCGTTAACGCCTTGATGAAACCAAAAGGAATATGTGATTGAATGGATCGTAGTTGCACACCTGCCAAACGAAAGTGGTTAGTCCAGACTTTATGCGTGCAGACGAATAGAGTGATGTGCAGTTCTAGACGACAGAGAACAGGGTAGGCAAGAATAAAGGCTGATAGGGAATGTAGATAGCACGGCTTGATCGAAGGGCAGGAAAGCAGATACATAGACAGAAAGATAGACATACCAACATAGACAAAAAGGCACAAAACAAGAGGCACTTAGATTTATATATAGCAACATCCAGGATATATAGACAGACAGACATACGGGCAAAAAGACAATTACTGTCCTTCGTTTCGTAATTGATAGTTTTGTCCATCACAAGTGATGAAGACCACTCTCTTTGTTCAGCCGTATGGACAGTCGTATCTCTTGCTGTGTCCGCTGAAATGGGTGACTTGCGCGGAGATTTTGATTAAAGTGAGGAAGAAACTGCGCCTTTTGTCAACCTCACTCACAGAGCCTAAGCTACCTTTTGTCAGTGGCAAGACATTCATCGAGACGACTGGAGATAGCATATGATGCAGATTTTGCCTCAGGGTTACCACCGAAGCCTTTCCGTAAACATGTAACCCGCAGGGTAGAAAGGTGGGAAGGCATCTAACGCAGTTTGTCGTGCCTTTTCGATAACCACAAGAGGTCGTATGGACAACACTCAGCGTGTTGAAATAACAAGTCCAGACGGAAAACAACTCCACGTATCCGTGAACACAAGTGTAAGTCGTCGACTAGTGTGAATTCCAGGCAAATCCGTGGTCTGGCGGCATCCATAATGATCCAAAACAGTAGAGAAATGTAAACTCGCAGCCAGTTAAGGCGCCATCTTTGCCAGATTTTCGTAATTACGTTCTGTGTAAAACAGCATTATCGTTGCAGTTAGTCTTCATACAAGAAGGCTGTGTCCGAGCCCTTTCAGCGGCAGTTTCTGCTCCCGTGCGAAGGCACTCGCAAGGAGCAAACTTAATCCTCTTTACAAGAAGACTCCAACTACTAAGCACAGAGAGATAACTCATTTCCGTATACATATAGCATTTTTGTGTTTTAAAATGCAAATGTAAAGTTTAATTACGAGAGGGGTTCAAATGAAAACCTCAAAAGTGGGATGGAGATTAGAAAAACAATGCCTTTGTACTGTAACATGATGTCAAGAATGTCCTGCAGGTGCCATCGGGGTGCAATCAAACATGACGTCATAATCACAATTAAAAGATGGCCGCCCCACTATTGACATGCACCAAAAAGGACAAGCCTTCTGTTCTTCAGTTTTGAGCAGCGAAGGAGAAAACATATAGATGTCCATTGGTGAATGAAGGTCCAGTATGGTGATGCATGTCTTTCAATCACCGTCAATCGGTGATTTTTCTTTACGATGCTGTCAATGGCTGCAATCGACTCTGGTGTCACTATTTGGTGAGCCTGACCCAGTCATAAACAGTATGTCACAGAACTAACGCCGTTTTGGAACTTCCTATTCTACCCATACACTTGCTGGAGTGTAAGGCACGTACTACTATACTGGGCCTTCATTTGCTGATGAATGTATATAGGTTTCATCCCTTCGATGGTCAGGCAGAATATACTGATCAGACACGGCTTCCTAGTAGCCCTCCCTGGAAACGGGTTGTTTCCATGGCAGCCTGGCTAACGAAGAGAGGGATGGACGTAATCCCCATAGTAGTGAGCGACACGCAGATGAAGTCAAGCATAGGACAGCCGCCTGGAGGACCCCATTCCATCACCAATACGCTCGGGATGTGAGGAAAGCTACTGCAACCCGCCACTTAACGTCCTTTTCAGGGCGCACAAAATAGTAACCTACTCATTGTGGGCATTCGCAAACAATAAGTCACAATACAAAGGTATGGTGTTCTTAATTTCTATCCCAATTTTAAGGTCTCCATTTGAAACTCCCACGTAATTAAAAATCAATGGATACTTTCTGAAACATGTAACGTTGTTATTTGTGATATATATAATGGGCATTTTAATAATGTGACAACGTTTCTTTGAAGCAAATTACATCCTGGGGTATGCTTGAGATGGTGGGATGTTATCATCCTGGCCGTAGTGCAATGTTCAGTAAGCTCCACACTACTGGGATTACATTTTCAATTGTCACCCCGTTCCCTAGTTTACTGTGACACGTCCTGTTTCCAGTTTGCTGCTCCTGGCAGTTCAGCAGTCAAGGTGTTTTTTTTTAACATGATGAAGTTGCTAGCCCCAAGCACAACTCTCTTTAGACGCCTGTTATGAAACATCTAGAAAGTCACAGCTGTTATTCCTCGCCACCAGTCTACCGCTTGTATTAAAAAAAAAAGGAAAGTAACTCATAGCATTACTGCCGTAGGGGTGTGAGGTGTTAGCGATCTCACCTTTCAAAGACTTGGCTATGTTAGGGCGGTAGCCATCTCCTCTCCCTCGCCGCTTTTACTTCCCGGACTGAACCCATTTAAGGCCGTTGCTGTTCGAAAAAAACATGTCCGCCTCATCTCGCTAAACACAGCGCTACGCGACGACCACTGGAGCGACAATTAATGCTCGTATATGTCAGTGCTTGTATGCCACAAAGCACTTACTTGGTAACGCCTCGTCAGTGCTCGTCCAAGCGATTATAGAATGTGCTTACATCATTGAAGTACCAGGCCAACACACTCTGGACACGACAAACAAGTTCAACTATAGCCATTTTTCTTCTCGGTCGGCTTGTTTCTCCAGTCGTTGTACTGTGTTGTGGGTCTTACGGCCCACTCCTTCCGACTTCAGCACATATTTTTATGAGAGTACTCCCCCATATGGGCGGTAAATTTCTAAATACGTTAATTTTACGTTTGGGTTGCGAGCCGTACCCCTGGTCACTTTGCTACGATCCCTCAAACTACACAGGGGATAGCTGAGAAAGTTTATAGTTTCAAAACGCGTCATAAGATGAGCTCAGGACCAGACAGCGCTCGCCGGTCTGACAAAAGAAACAATACAAAGACACTAAACGTTTCTTTGAATAGTTTCTCCATTGATATCGCTGGCTCAGAACAGCTCAGCCTGGCGCACTGTCACCACACACGGTGCTTGCATTGCTGAGCAAAGAACCATTACTGCAACGCAGGACAAGTAAGCTGCACGACTGGACAGAATGCAAGACAGAAAAATTACTAGTGCTAGTCATGCGTGCCCTAAGTGGGATCAAGATGCTGAGCAGCGCATGAGCTGCAACGGTCAGCGACCCAAAGCTGACTGCTAGCGTCAAGGCCAGCGAACCAGAGCTGCCAAGACCCTTCAACACCTCCCCGCGGTGATCCTGTACACCAGGCTGGCTAAGTAGAAGGGATCAAAAAGGGACGGATAATCCGGTACACAAAAAAGGCTACTGAAGTCCGATGAGTTGGGTCAAAAGGTGCAAATAGGGCAGTCAAGCTGTAGACTACGAAACAACACATTCCGTTCTCCGGACTACATCCTTCTACTTGCAAAGTCCTTTTTAGGGTTGGTAGCAGAAGTTTGAGAACGAACGAAGAAGAAGTTTGTCCCCAAGTGCAGCAGAGTTTGTCTCGTTCAGATTGGGCTGTACAGTCATATGCGGTCACCCCCAGATCGGGCTGTACAGTCATACGCGGTCACATCCAGATCGGGCTGTACAGTTATATGCGGTCACATCCAGATCGGGCTGTACAGTCGTATGCGGTCACCCCCAGATCGGGCTGTACAGTTGTATGCGTCACATCCAGATCGGGCTGTACAGTTGTATGCGGTCACATCCAGATCGGGCTGCACAGTTGTATGCGGTCACATCCAGATCGGGCTGTACAATCGTATGCAGTCACCTCCAGATCGGGCTGTACAGTCGTAGTTGGTAACATCTGAATAAACATGCTTTCGCATCCACCTTTGTGATTACTGTAAGTAGCATAAGTTGTGTCGCAAGCAAGTGCGTAGCTCAGGTACAAAATGGCGGCAATGCTTACAGATTGCACAATCAAAGAGCAACGTATAGTTGCGCGTTTATTTTGGGGGCAATATAACTTTCTGCATAACTGGGTCAACAATTTCCCCAAAGACGTTCAAAAATTTGCTCATGAAGCCCGACCTGGTCGTCCTGATCAAAAGCATCTGTGCGGCGGGTGGAAGACGACTCGAGCTGACAGGCGAGTAACAATAGTCAATGTAGCAATTGCAATAGGGTGTTCGCACATAGTTTAGCCTACAGCATAATGCTTGATCTCACTTTAGCAGGAGACATCTCAATGATGAAAAGGATAAACGCGAATTGCAAATATGGCTGAGACAGCAGACCAAAGAACTCTTTGCTGCAAATTGTGGTGCACTGATAAAGCGATGGGATAAGTGTATCAATGTTGGTGGGAAATTATGTAGTGAATTAAGAGACAGTGTAGGGGAAGAAGACTAACGTCTGGTCAGGCAAAACATACTGATCAGACACGTTAGTCAGGGTCAGGCAAAACATACTGATCAGACATGTTAGTCAGGGTCAGGCAAAACATACTGATCAGACACGTTAGTCAGGGTCAGGCAAAAAATACTGATCAGACACGTTAGTCAGGGTCAGGCAAAACATACTGATCAGACATGTTAGTCAGGGTCAGGCAAAACATACTGATCAGACATGTTAGTCAGGGCCAGGCAAAACATACTGATCAGACACGTTAGTCAGGGTCAGGCAAAACATACTGATCAGACACGTTAGTCAGGGTCAGGCAAAACATACTGATCAAACATGTTAGTCAGGGTCAGGCAAAACATACTGATCCTACATGTTAGGGTCAGGCAAAACATACTGATCAGACATGTTAGTCAGGGTCAGGCAAAACATACTGATCAGACACGTTAGTCAGGGTCAGGCAAAACATACTGATCAGACATGTTAGTCAGGGTCAGGCAAAATATACTGATCAGACATGTTAGACAGGGTCAGGCAAAACATACTGATCAGACACGTTAGTCAGGGTCAGGCAAAACATACTGATCAGACACGTTAGTCAGGGTCAGGCAAAACATACTGATCAGACATGTTAGTCAGGGTCAGGCAAAACATACTGATCGGACATGTTAGTCAGGGCCAGGCAAAACATACTGATCAGACACGTTAGTCAGGGTCAGGAAAAAAACCATACTGATCAGACACGTTAGCCAGGGTCAGGCAAAACATACTGATCAGACATGGTTTTCAGATTTGTATCACATTAATTTTTTAATAACCATTTGTAACCTATTAACTGACTTGCCCTGGTAGAAATATTTCGTCTATTTCGCCTTCATACCCCCACCCCTCCCCGGACTAGCCGTACAATTGAGGCATGAAACAAAACAAAAGTATTCTGCTTGCGACGTGTACAAATGTCTGATGTCATGTTGTTTCGAATGCCCACAATGAGTAGGTTAACTCTTTTGTGCGCCCTTAAAAGAACGTTATGTGACAGGTTGCAGTAGCTTTCCTCACATCCCGAGCGTGCTGAAGACGGGGTCCTCCAGACGGTTGTGCTATGCTTGACTTCATCTGCGTGTCGCTCTTTACTACGGGGATCATGTCGATCCCTCACCTCGTTAGCCAGACTGCCATAACAACAGCCCCTTTCCAGGGAGGGCTACGAGAAATCCGAGGTGAGGGTCTTGGGCAGTACATTTTGCCTGGCCCTGACTAACGTGTCTGATCAGTATGTTGTGCCTGACCCTGACTAACATGTCTGATCAGTATGTTGTGCCTGGCCAGACGTTAGTCTTTTTTCCCGTCTGGTGTTATAGGCTCTGATACACTTCATTACATCGCTAGATTTTAAATAGTAATAAGAGCGCGCTAAGTAACACAGACTGCAGTTAGGACAAAGTCCAAGCAGCTGTGCAACTGTTGCACCGAGCACACGGTGAGCGTGTTTACTGATTGTATGTCACACGCTGTTATGAATCATGTGTTTCACCGACTTTATTAACTGACGTTTTTCACTCGACTTGTTATTGTAAGGGCGTAGTGGGAAGCTGAGATTTCCTGGCCTGGTCAAGCGTTCTGCGTTGTTTTTGTTACAATATTAATGTCTGTCTGTCTCGTGTAGTTGATCTCATGAGATCATCGAACCTTTTTATTGGGTGTATACTTCTTATTCGCTCTCAATCTCCCGATATCAAACCCTGAAAAAGGCTTTGCAAGTAGCAGGGTGTTGTTCGGAGAACGGAATGTGTTGTTTCTTAGTTTAGATCTGGGCTACGATATTTGCATCTTTCGGTCCGACACACGCGACTTCAATAGAAATTAGTGATTCGCTCAGCCTTCCGCAAGCTGAAACCACAAAACCCTGCAGTCTACTATGCTGTAAATATGTACCGGATCTTCAATTAGGAAAGGCAATGCAGCGAGGAATAGTACTACTCACCCCTAAAAGTCTAACACATTATCTCTGACTGCAGTGGAACCATCTGTTCCATTTTTTAACGTATAGTCGGCACATTAGTTACTATATCTTACTGAAAATTGACAATTATCACAGAAGACAACATCACAAATACAACTATAAAGAGGATCAAAATCTCCTACCTCAAGTTCAGAAAACTCAGCAGACGTAGTTTTATGGAGACGGTCCGGTCCGCACACTAAAACTCGCGTCTGGCGACCAACATGCCCTGGTGTGATACACGTCCAACACGCACTATTAAACACCACAGTTACAGTGGTGAGATTAATGCATCTGCCTTCACCGGGTTTGCTCAAGCGAAGTCTCAGTTGTGTTGACTCCATGTGTACATACGTACGTGCAGTTAGCTTGCGTGTGTTCGAAGAGCATATACGGTACGAATGGTTTGCGGGGTCTTTGTGTATGGCAAGAATAGCTCCAATACCTCGCAGAGAGCATGTCGTAAGAGGCGACTAACTGTGTGACATGGCATACCACCGGCCATGGTTAGGTGGTTTGTTAAGAGCAACATAGATGGCGCCTTACATGTTGTGGGTCTACTTTGCTCTAGTGTTTGAGTCTATTAAGATGGAATCGCACATCAGTTAACCACCCTACATAGTGGATTAATAAGCTGCTCGAGCCTAGTCCGCTAAGCAGGAAATCCTCCTCCTAGCTACATCCAGCTGACACCAGAGATGGGACCTGGACAGGACCTTATGCCCCTATAGAAGTACAGGTCAACTAAGACTAACACCTGCAGTATGGCTTGGCTCATTCTCAATCTCCCGCTACCAAACCCTGAAAGGGCTTAAGTAGCAGAATGTAGTCCAGAGAACGGAATGCGTTGTGTCGTAGTTTACAGCTTGACTGCGATATTTGCACCTTTCGGTCCGACACATCTGACTTCAGCAAGCATTTTTTGAGTACCGAGTTAGCATTCCCTCTTCGATCCCTTCTCCTTAGCCAGTCTGCCATGCTGCAGCCTGTTATCCAGGATCACCGCGTGGAGGTGTAGAAGGGTCTTGGCAGCTCTGGTTCGCTGGCCCTAACACTAGCAGTCAGCTATGGGTTGCTGAACACTGCAGCTCATGCGTTACCACCTGCATGATTAGAATTAAGTTCGAGGCAGTGACTTGAACTATAAGGAGGATATCGCAGACCTCTTTAATTTATTCACTACGGAAGAATGTTGGTCAATAGACATGTTTATTATTACAATGTACATGTCAGAGCTGGAGAATGACAAAGGAAAACCAGAGAAAGCTCCAGTCGGTCGTCAATAGACGTCTACAGAGGATAATGGGTACAGGTCCGAAAGACATGGTGAAGAATGAATAATAATTTTTGCGTAAACGTCAAAGGCCCTTTGCGTCGATCGACAACTATCATGTTCAACTGAGGCTGAGTTCATGTGAATTGTGTCGACGGAAATCCCTGCAAACTCCCCTCCCCAGGCGGAGCCGAGTACTCCGCTGCCTTGGGATGAGGGCCGCGAGGAGTGTTTTAGACCAATGTTTGTGTCAGGCTTTCCGTGTCTGTCCCAGTTTTTTCCCCGTGTACCGCTACCGAGTCCTCTAGATTGCTTCCACCTTTTGGTCAGTGTGACCCTTGCTGTGCTGAGAATACGAAGTTGGGAAACGAGGTCGCGTAACCTCCGATGGAGGGAGGAGCGGTAAGAGGGAGGCGGCTTCAGTCCTTGAGTAGTGATAACTTAGACTCAACTCTGATGTGCAGCCATGCGGAACGCCGAACTCCATCATGGACTGGCCTACTACGGTTCAAGCCAGGCATGAAATGCAGCTTAACAAACAGGATAACCGATCGAAAACACATAAATTCCACAGAACAAAGTCCCTGATACAACTTGGTACAGGAGTTGTGAATTATAATCCGAACAGGAACCACCAAACATCAGAAAACACGACACAAACACCGGAGCGAGTCCAGAACACAGCCATTAAGGCGCGGCCATCCTACATTTTATGATTAATGAGCCACCATCAACCAGTGGAGATACAGTTCAAAAGTAGGGAATGGGATTGGATAGGACACACGCTGCGGAAAGCAACATTAACGTTGGCCAGAAAGGCCATAACATGGAATCCACAGGGAAAGAGGAACAGAGATTCAAAAAGAAACACCCAAAAAAGAGATTGTATGAATAAATTGTGTTCCCTGTCCTCAACTGGAGAGAAACAGAAAAGCAGCTCAATATATAACTTGCTGGAGGAAAAGTGTCAATAGCACATGACGCGACGGGCATTGATTGGTTACTACGTTTAGGAAGTAAATGCACATGCGTACAATGAGGACAATGTTACATTAAGAGCGATATCCATGGACAACTGGCAACTGAAGCTAGAAGTATCAGCTGTCCCACATTGCGATTCAAGGACGTATGCAAGAAGAACATCGAGGGCTGGGAAACAATTTCTCAGGATCGAGCTGTTGGGAGACAGTCAGTTGGAAGGGGAATAGTGGCTGCCGACGCTCGTAGAGGCCTTCTGGCTGCAGAGAAAAGAGAAACACTGAGGAGATCGAGGAACAGCCAGCCTCCTAAGCATTGTCTGTGACTCGCGGATCGGCCATTACAGTCATAGCAGACAATGCTAACATACCAGCTAAATAGCATTGAAACAATACTTCATAAGCCGATATTTCGGCTCTACGGAGCTAATCAGTTAAATAGATTCCCAGACCTGGCCAGATGGAGCAGAACTGAGACAAAAACTATGGGGTCACCGCTCAGACCTGGACAGAAATGTGGACTTCATCCTGATGATAGGACTGACGATTTAACATGATCAGAAAAACCCGGACGCAGAAGAACGACGTGCTGCACTTTCACTCCTTGGTCAGGAAGACACATATTAGTTGGAATGTGTGGATAACGGACACTCCAGACCTTCAGGGACTTCCCTCTCACAGCAACATTCTTGACAATAAAGAAGTTGACAGACCGTCAAGGGAATGTGGAACTTTACCTCAACCTGATATGGGCAAAACGTATAAAGAGGTTACAAGGTTTACCTGCAGTAGATACAGGAACAAGTAGAAGCGAGGCATACTAGTCAACAACCAAATGATGAATATTACCAGCTCACCAGAGGAGAAGGTGACAATCTTTAGCTCGCACAGACTACAAGAGACATCATTATCATATGTCCTGCCGGTTGGCGATCATGGACCTCCGTCCATTTCTATCACGTCTTATTTAGGGCAGACTGGCTAAGGAGAAGGGATCAATGAGGGAATGTTAACCAAGTACTAAAAACAATGCTTGCTGAAGTTGGATGTGTTGGACTGAATGGTGCAAATATCGCAGTCAAGCTGTAAACTACGACACAACGCATTCCGTTCTCTGGACTACATTCTGCTACTTAAGCCATTTCAGGGTTTGGTGGCGGGAGATTGAGAACGAACGAAACCAAGCCATGTAAAAGAATAGGCCCTATTAAGGTTACTATTCATCATCATCATCGTCAAGTGCTATCTTTGTCCCGTGTTAGGTTGGTACACTCAGTCAAACTGTGTCCCTACCCAAACTAGATTCTGTCTGCCCATCTGTACATGTGATACCCTCTGCCCCTCCTCTTTTCCCTCAAATATAATCTTCAGCAGACAGTCCGTTCCGCTTGACATGGCCAAAATATGATTTTTCTACATTCTAATTTATTCAGAAGTATCTTCTCCCTCGTGAGTTGTTCCAAGACCTGACTATTGGTTTTCCTACCTTTCCTCGAAACTTATCCAAGTCTTATGACGAGTCACATTTCAATAGTCTTCTCTATTTTATTATCATGATCCAGGTTTCTACTCCATACAATAAAACTGAATGCACATAGCATTTAATTATTCTCGTTTTCAAGTTCTGAGAAATCTGCTTGGACAGAAGTGTATGTCTCTTTGTTGTGTTAAATGTATTCTTTGCCATTTAATTCTCATTAAGGTTAGCATTACAAGCTTTTATTTAACCTGGCATGACAGTTGTCCGCTTAAGTTGTTGTTTCCGAATGCCCACAATGAGAAGGTTGCTGTTCTGTGCGCCCTGAATAGGACGTTAAGTGGCGGGTTGTAGTAGATTTTCTCACATCTCGAGCGTGCTGATAAAGGTGGACCAGGGTCCTCCAGGTGGCTGTACTATGTTTGGCTTGTTCAGCGTACACTCACTACTACGGGGATCACGTCGATCCCTAACCTCGTTAGCCAGGCTGCCATGAAAACAGCCCGTTTCCAGGGAAGGCTACTAGGAAGCCGAGGTGAGGGTCTTGCCCAGTATGTTTTGCCTGACCCTAACTAACATGTCTGATCAGTATATTTAGCCTGACCCTGACTAACATGTCTGATCATTATATTTTGCCTGACCAGACGTTAGTCTTCCTCCCCATCCGCTTACGTGGACTTCTATTTCCCTTATTTTAACCAACTCTCCTATAGCCTTGACAGCGCTGTAATGTTGTACACAGCCTTTACTACTAGTGCGACCTGTTAATAATATTTTGACATATCCTAGACAGGTCATTCAAAAACTTGTACCGAGAAACTTTAAAAAAAAAATAATATTTACTTGCATCGTCAGCGAAATCGACAACTACATGACGAATTCGAACTTGATCATCCAGATGGAAATACACGAACCAGCCGAAATAAACTTTGACGATGACGCAGATGACGAAATCGATATAGACAAAGATCACTTTCAAAGATCAAAGTCGGCAATCATTGTTGATCAACTTGATTTCTTCAAGAGACATATACGTGATCGCGTGATGAACGGATCAGATGAACACATCAAACTTTCAAATTCCTTTTCTACTTCTATTTAATTGCGTCTTTAGAGCCCGTAGGGAGGTGTCGTCTGCTTTCGTGTACCCGAGTGGTCCGCCTGGGTCGTTGTGTATGATAAAGCCATGAATAGCACCACTACTCCACAGAGAGCATGTCGTAAGAGGCGACTGTTTGACATGGCATAATACGGGCCATGGTTAGGTAAGTTGGTTAAGAGCAGCGTAGATGGTGCCTAACAGGCTGCTGATCTACTTTTCTCTGGTGTAAATAGCACATACCACTGCCAAGTTTGCAAAATGTCATTATCCCCCGACCATAGATTTGATAGGTTTGATACGGAATCCGTCCACAGTTGATCAGCGAGCGGTGGTTCAGTTTCTAACAGCTGAAGGATGTCGACCAGTTGACATTAATCCCAGAATGCAGGCAGTGTATGGTGACAAAAGTGTGTCGAAGACAACAGTGAAGAACTGGACAACGATGTTTAAAGAAGGACGTAGGTTAACGCAACAATTTGAGCCTGACCTGGTCTAGGCCTGACCTGGTCTAGGCAGAGCTTTCGTTAACACGCGTCCTTCTTTAAATATCGTTGTCCAGTTCTTCACTGTTGTCTTCGACATACTTCTGTCCTCATCCTTCAGCCGTTACAAACCGAATCACCGCTCGCTTATCAACTCTGGACGAATTCCATATCACACCCGCAATGTTTTCAATGGTCTACTGATGAAACTGAGTAAGAGGAAAATGAAATTTTGCAGACTTGACGGCTGGTATGGCTGGTTACATTAGAAGTGACGTCATCAAGTGCATTATACGTATGTTCACTTGGTGCAGTTAGGTTCGGTTTCATTTAAACACGATTCGTATTTAACGTAGGCATTACAAGAACACCCAGATGTTCTTGAAAGGGTCTGTTTATCAACATAATAGAGACAATTACAAATTCTCAAAACGCAAATACACCAAACAACCACAAACATTAAAATAAATACTCTTGTGGTCCTAAAACAAACAACAAAAATTACTGGTATACTTGTACTGAAAGAAGTAGTTATTTTTACATACTATTAACTTGTGTGAAGTATCTATTCCTCGTCCCTGCTGTGATTAGTCAGGTGATATCTGTGGCGTAGTTGTTTGTCTCTTAAAGTAGGCTTCGGTTTTTCTTGATCTTCGTGGCGCTGCAGATACATTTATGTAACCTCTTTGTCCGTCCAAAAAAAGACGGTTTGTATCGTCGTGTGATAGTTTACGGCCTTCTTTGCAAATGTCTTTGATAAAATGCATCATCAAAGATTATTGAGAAAGTTACAATCACGTGTAATAGGTGGGGAAGTTGCCAAATGGATTAAAAGTTGGTTAACGGGAAGAAGGCAGAGGGTGGGCATAAATAAAGAGTACTCTGAGTGGTGTGAAGTAACAAGTGGAGTGCCACATGGCTCGGTTTTGGGACAAATTTTGTTCTTGATATATATAAACAATTTGGACATTGACATAGGATCCATTATTGCTAATTCGCGGATTATACAAAACTATGCAGTAGTGTCTCATCTAAAGTAGAAGTGGATATATTGAGGTCGGATTTAGATCAAATTCCAGAATAGCCTGTGAGCTGGCAAATGGTGTTTAATGTAGATAAATGTGCAGTCATCCACATGGGTGCATCAAATATTAGAATGATAGAAAAGGAAAGGGAGTGGTTATAATAGATCATACAGATAAGGTGAGTGAGCAAGTCCAGGTAGAAGTGAAAAAGGCAAACGCAATGTTAGGTATGATAAAAAGAAATATTAAACAAAGGAGCAAGGAAGTGATAGTCAAATTGTGTAAAGCATTAGATAGACCTAGATTGGAGTATTGTGTACAGGTGTGGAGTCCTTATCGTATAGGAGATTTAACATGCTGGAAAGGATACAAAATAGAGCGACAAAGCTGATAGTGGGATTCCAGAAATATAGTTATAAGGAAAGACTCAGAAAAACTGGCCTACAGTGTCTAGAAAAGAGAAGGATTTGATGTGACAATCCAGGTTTATAAGATAATAAAAGGAAAAAATAGATTAGAGACTATAACACGTTTTTTTTCAAAATACAACCGTCTGCAATGAACTTTAAAAAAGATCCAGATTAAATATTAGGAAATATTTGTTTAGTCAGAGAGTGAGGAATGCTTGTAATGCATTGCCACAGGAAGTAGTGAAGGCAGGGATAATTAATGCATTTAAGAATACATTGAATACATACTTTTAGAGCAAAGGAATGTAAATGAAACTGGTTGTATTCAGACTCTGCAGAGTCTTCTAAACCAGTATAAAGAAGGTAAGTTAATAGATTTGCGATATCTGAGCCGTTCGGCTCGACAGAAGGCGATTGGGAGATTAGCAGGTCTTCCACGTTCGAGTCCTATTCTCTCAGGTAAGCTGCACGGATGCAGCCTGTTTACAGGGCAGCCACATAGAGTGGAATAGGGTAGATCTGGTTTGCTCACCATAGGGCAAGCAGTCAGCTGACTCCACTCGTTCAACTGTGTCTTCGACCTCTATTTCAAAAGTAAGTAAAGTAACGATCAGGTACTTTCGAGACATGATGTTAGGTTCATATCGCTGGACCAAAGGTCCACTGAGGGTGATGCGCTCAGCATCACGCAGGTTGTCTTAACTTCCCAGACTTGGGTTCGGTACCAAATTTTGTTTAGGTTGAGTCGACCTGGGAGCCATTTGCGATTGAAAAAAAAAACAATACCATTTTGGGATTGAACCAAAATTTTACCTGAGAAATACAAGGTCCTACCTATCTAATCTCATCTGTTCAGATCAGATCTATCTATCTATCTATCTATCTATCTATCTATCTAATCTATCTAATCTATCTAATCAATCAAATCAAATCGAATCGAATCGAATCGAATCGAATCGAATCAAATCAATCAATCTATCAATCTATCTATCTATCTATCTATCTATCAATCAATCAATCAATCAATCAATCTATCTATCTATCTATCTATCAATCTATCCAATCAATCAATCTATCTATCTATCTATCTACCTACCGACCTATCTATATCCATTTTCGCACAGTACCAAACACTGCACATAAGGCAGAACTCACATCTTTCCATGTATATCCATCTGATGCAACTCGTCGTTCATGTATGCTGTTAGGGCACATCATGGTGGCCTCTCTAGTGATTGTACTGCGAAGAGTCTTTGTTGGACCGCACCTCGTTCTGGTGCCAATTGGTCTCAACATAATCGCTTTAACTGGAAGTCTGTTGTTGCCCATTTTAAGGACATGTCCGATGTACGCTCAATGTTTGTTTTCTTCTATGATAGTAGAAACATATTCCTGTTTGGTCTCAAATCTTGATTGTTTGTCCTAAAATTTACTCCAGCGAATTTTCTGCAGATTCCGAGCAGCGCATGAGCTGCAGTGGTCAGCGACACATAGCTGACTGCTAGCGTCAGGGCCAGCGACCCAGAGCTGCCATGACCCTTCTACACCTCCACGTGGTGGTCCTAGATAACAGGCTGCAAGAGATCAGATTGACTAAGAAGAAGGGATCGAAGAGGGAATGCTAACCCGGTACTCAAAAAATCCTTGCTGAAGTCGGATCGAAAGGTGCAAATATCGCAGTCAAGCTGTAAACTACGACACAACGCATTCCGTTCTCTGGACTACATTCTGCTACTTAAGCCCTTTTCAGGGTTTGGTAACGGGAGATTGGGAAAGAACGAAGCTAAGCCATAACCCCTGTCACTTTATGTATCGCCATTATGTATTTCACATTACTGAGGTGTTCCGAGAAAAGGAGGTGTGGCGCAACATGCAGTACGCTAACTTAAAGGAAGGGGAATAAAGGTAGATTGTCCAAGAAGTCGCATCACAGTGTGTATGTTAGGTTTTTAATTAACCTTGAAAGAAAACCAAAACATATGTCCATACTACGGTTCGAAAACCCGCCAACTCAGACTGTATTCTTTACAGATTGGAGATCACTACTAGAAGCAATACAAAACGCCGGAGGTGAACAGATGCTGCTGGAAATCAGATCAGAGCTCAACAAAATCCAAAGAACCTCAACAGTTGCTAGTTAGTGGCTACACGCCCATTGTGGAATCAGATGAGAGAGCTGATGGCAAGATGGAGCAACTTATCCATGCAGTGTCTTACCGAGAGTGAAAAACCATCATACACAATCAGTACATCAGTACATGGAAAAAAGAAATGGAAGTGAGTAATAGACCTGACCCAATCCACCAGCTCCACAGACACCAACAAACCACCAGCTCCACAGACACCAACAAACCACCATCTTTCGCTTGAGAACAGGCCACTGCAGACTACTGGGTCACCCCTGAACACATCATACAGAACTGCTAAATTCACAAAGACCTACGATGTCAGACTTGGCCAGGGAGATCCGAGGTGACGCAGAAGCAGTGGGGCTACACCCTGGACCTGGAGAGCACTGCGGACTTTGTCCTAGCGACGACACTACAGATCTAGCATGACCAAACAGCCTGAACGCAGAAGCAGTGGGGCTGCCACCTGGACCTGGAGAGGACTGCGGACTTTGTCCTAGCGACGACACTACAGATCTAGCATGACCAAAAAGCCTGAACGCAGAAGCAGTGGGGCTGCCACCTGGACCTGGAGAGGACTGCGGACTTTGTCCTAGCGACGACACTACAGATCTAGCATGACCAAAAAGCCTGAACGCAGAAGCAGTGGGGCTGCCACCTGGACCTGGAGAGGACTGCGGACTTTGTCCTAGCGACGACACTACAGATCTACCAAAGTATGAGCGCAAAAGAAGAACCCGTGCCCTCCTGACCCTACATGAATATCTTATTTGTTCGACCACACATAGCTCGGCCAACTGATCCGAAATATTCTACACCCCGAAACGTGCCCGGCCTTGAGGTTTGCGGATAAGAGAAAGTGTACAGGTTTAACGTGTCGTCGTAAAATATACACATCATTGCGCACGCCTACATGCGTCATAAACTGAGCAACGAGGGTACTTAACTTCTAGATGTGATCACTGCCAACAGGTGAGCTAGCCCGGAAGGGATGCGGGGAAGGGAAGAGTAACAAATAGCGTGATGCTATAGAACGAGGGATATATGTTTCACCTGACCTTGATTATCCATCATTCCGAAATTGATCAGCATGTTTCACCTGACCCAGATTACTCTTCTCTCCCACATTGATCAGTATGTTTCACCTAACCTTGATTACTATTCTCTCCCACATTGATCAGTATGTTTCACCTAACCTTGATTACCAATCATTCCCACGTTGATCAGTATGTTTCACCTAACCTTGATTACTAATCATTCCCACATTGATCAGTATGTTTCACCTTACCCTACCCGTCACTCGCATAAAATAATAATAATTCCCACAGCAGAAACTGCCATCTGGTGTTAGAGACCATTGAAATACGCCCTAGTTTGTGTGGGGTGTGGTATTCAGTTCCCTTCATCGCCGTCTTTCATAGGCCTTCTTATATCACAGGCCGCACTGAAGATAGTAGGTTGTTGCTCTCATAGCCGTAGTGCACTGCTAGGACTCTCAGTAGGCTCCAGTACTAAGGGGATCACAGTGACGACCCCAATGTCGTTGGCCAGGCTGCTGAAACACAATATGTGGTGCACGCGAGAAAGAGGTCATTGGTCACTATTTTGCACCTGATCCTAACGCGACCAACGTATCACACATGCAGACAGAGAGAGACAGACAGACAGACAAATAGATATATTCGATAGATAGATATATTCGATAGATAGATAGATAGATAGATAGATAGATAGATAGATAGATAGATAGATAGATAGATAGATAGATAGATAGATAGATAGATAGATAGATAGATAGATAGATAGATAGATAGATAGATAGATAGATAGATAGATAGATAGATAGATAGATAGATAACCCAAACATTTCCGCCTAATTTTGCCAGCCCAAAATTTTTCAAATTCCCAAATTTACAGTTGGGTAAATTGGAGCGTTTTCCTGCTGGATCCTGGGCTCCCTTACATTGTAGGAAAGAATAAGATCACTGCACCTCCCAAGTATCTTGCAACAATTGACTAATGAGTTGTACATGTGGCTAACAACCTCGTTGTATAAAACAAATTTCTTCAGAAACTACAACAAAATGATGGTGGATCTATATGTGGGATGGACTGAAAAAGGGGCAAGAAAAAGAATAAACATGAGCGTACCGATACCCGGGATTGAAATCGATCTCCTTCCAGCGAGGAAGGGGCGCGCTAGCCTTTCCGTCCTGTGCCTCGTTCCAAGCTCGGTAATATACACGACTGTATCGCTACCTGCACAGGTAATGTTGTTATTGACAATCAGAGCAAATACAGCTCGTGGGGCGGGGAGTGTTTACGTAATTACTCGGATGATTCTGTGGCTTTCCGCTCATACCCTAAGCAGACGCCAGAACCATTCTGTGCTGGCTCTCTCCTATGCATCCACTGAGTGGAACTAACAGTTGGGAGTAGCTCATGTACACGCGCATTAAACAGCGCAGCCACACTGTGTAGCTTAGGTCGTCTGATCAAAGAGACGTGTATTCACTGATGGGTCAGGCCGTCTTAATGATAACAAGCATGCGTGACCAAAGGCTGCAAGTTGAAGGGCAGATGGAATGGTACTTCTGTTGGTCAGACGGTTATCGCGAGAAATTCGTCATTCTAGATGAATTGATTCTGGTTTCTGCTTCCAAGAATCGACGTCACTGCACTCATGGCATACCCATAGGTGCTCACTGTCTCAACACATGGCGTATGGTCTGGATGATGATGGTCAATGAAGCTCGCTGGTTGTTTACTTTCCTGATTCGTTCTCTCATACGTTCTATTCCGCTTGAACCAAGTAATAATAATAATGTTCGCTTAGGCGTCTGGGGCCCGTAGGATGAACACCACCATGTCCAGTTGTAACTGTGTGCTGCCAGGCCTCCTCTAAGGCAGATGGGGAGGCTGCTACCTGTTGGAGCCACGTGTTTCGGGGGCGACCTCTTGGCGCTTCCAGCCAGCAGGGTGGAGACCGTTGGCACTGTTGACTGTCTTTTGGAGAATTTGGTGAGCTGGGACATCCTTGTCCAGTCGAACAACATGGCCGAACAGAGAAATGCGGCGACGTTCCAGAACAACCGAGATGGGGGGAGATGTGTTTTTGCGGAAACATTCACATTCCGGACGAAATCGTACCAACGAGCGCCAAGGATGCGTCGCTGATTTCGCATATGGAAGGCCTTAAGTCTCGAGGTGTCGCTTTTTTCAGGGTCCATGTCTCGGAGCCATACACGAGGACCGGGATCACGCACGACTGGTAGATGCGCAGTTGTGTGCCTATGGAGAGCCGACTGTTCTTCCACACACGGCGGAGATCGTTAATCGCTGATGCCGCTAGACCAATCCGCTTGTGTATGTCGGAGTTACTGCGGCAGTCGGGTGCAATCGTGCTACCGAGGTAGGAGAGATCATTGGCACCCTCCACAGTGTGACCATTGACTATTATGTCCTGAGGTCGTATGTCAGAACCAAGATTCTGGATTTTGGTCTTTGCCCATGATATTGACAGGCCCATATTTCGCGTGATGTTGTCCAGGTTCTCAAGGGACTGCTGCAGTGCTGTACTGTCTGAACCGAGCAGGACTATATTATCGGCGTAAACAAGGTATGTGAAGAACTAAGGTTGATGTCGAAGCTTTGCAGTCTGTAGATTGATGATTCATCTATTGCAGTGTCCTCATCCAACAAACGGTCATTGATTGATTTCAAAATGTAATTCCTATCCATCACTAATTTGCCCATGATGGGAGCTTGTGAAGCCATGATGTCAGCTCTTCCATTGCCCTGAACCGCGGGATGATCAGGACAGTAGATCCAGGTCAACCCCTAGAGGTTTGAGGTCTCAACAGCAGCTATCCACTCGTACCTAAGCCACCCCTTCTGAAGTACAGCTTGCGCGTCTGTCACGATGACTGCCCTTGTTATAGAAGTCTCAGATATCCATCTTAGCGCTGAGTTCACTGCTTCTATCTCCAGTCTCAAACTGGAGGTTGTTGACACGTATGCCCCACTATGTTCGGCAACGACCTGTCCTCTCACTCTAGCTGAGAAGCCCCAGCCTAATGTCCCACTACGCAGCACTGATCCGTCGATGTATATGACTGCATCACTATCCTGCGTGTTCCCAGTTATTAGTTGGTTCCCCTCATGCTCTGCTTGTATCAGGTAACAATTGCAAAAAAGTCAATATTTTTTATTACAAACTTTTTTCGGTATCATCTTTTACTGATGCTGACAGGTTTGTGTTTTATTTCTGGAACTTCCTAGTACTTACTTTACGGGAATACCCGTCATGAACTTCGGACCAAACAAACTTTCTGAACCTACAGCGTGATGATGTGTAGCAAGACTATGAAGAATTGGAAATGACCATCCGTAATTAAATATTCAAAAACCTGGTTTCATTAAAACAACTTTTGTTTGACCTAGGATACGTGAACATTTTATATATTAACAGGTCGCACTAGTAGACACGGAGAGATATTAGCACATGTAAAATTGAGGATGTTCAACTACAAGGGATTTGAGTGAAAACTGAGGATGTCGAACTACACGGGATTTGAGTGACAATTAACCGCCTAGAATGAGGATCTACAACGTGACGCACACGTAGACCACTTCTATGATGACGTAAATCTGGAGTTTCTGTAGGAGTTGTCAGTCGCAGATCAAAGAGTGCCTCATTGCGAGTGACTTTAATGCTAGATCAAAGGAGTGGCGATTGGACGCTGAAAATAGGCAAGGGGTCGCTTTGAGACAGGCGTGAGTCCACACAGACCTCACTGTTGGGGAACGACAAACGTCCATAACGGGTGGCGTCTCCACCTGGGGATACGGGTAGCGTCTCTACCCGGGGATACGGATGGCGTCTCTACCTGGGGATACGGGTGGCGTCTCTACCTGGGGATACGGGTGGCGTCTCTACCTGGGGATACGGGTGGCGTCTCCACCTGGGGATACGGGTGGCGTCTCCGCCTGGGGATACGGGTGGCGTCTCCGCCTGAGGATACGGGTGGCGTCTCTACCTGAGGATACGGGTGGCTTCTCCACCTGGAGATACGGGTGGCGTCTCCACCTGAGGATACGGGTGGCGTCTCCACCTGAGGATACGGGTGGCTTCTCCACCTGGAGATACGGGTGGCGTCTCCACCTGAGGATACGGGTGGCTTCTCCACCTGGAGATACGGGTGGCGTCTCCACCTGAGGATACGGGTGGCGTCTCCACCTGGGGATACGGGTAGCGTCTCCACCTGAGGCTACGGGTGGCGTCTCTACCTGGGGATACGGATGGCGTTATCAACCTGGGAATACGGGTGTCGTCATCAACCTGGCACTTATATCCAATGATATTGCTCCATCCACATACTGGGAAGTATTAGGAACACAAGAGAGCGACCACCTTCCATGTGTCGTACTTATCCCACAGGAAAACACACCAGACACCAGGAGTCCCAAACCGGTGTTCAGGTATACACACGAGCACGGCAATGTATCTGGGTGCGCCTGACGGTCGGATGCAGGATCAGTAGATTGCCCTTTGTCCAACCAACCTGGTGGAATCAAGTAGTTGAACAGGCGTGGGAAGAAAATGAGGTGGCAACAAAAGAATGGGAGAAAGTCTGAAGGAGAACAAGAAATAATGTTGTCGAGGAGAAGAATAAGGAAAAACGGAAAGCAACACATTAAAAAATGCGGATGTGTTGGACCGAAAGGTGCAAATATCGCAGTCAAGCTGTAAACTACGACACAGCACATTAATTTCTCTGGACTAAATTCTGCTACTTAGGCCCGTGTCAGAGTTTGGTAGCGGGAGATTGAGAACGAACGAAGCCAAGCCAAATTAGTAGAGGCTGTGTACTCAATTTAAGCTCTCCAGTTTATGGGTAAGTTGGGTAAAATAGGAGAAATAGAAGTCCACGCAAACTGGCAACGGTCACGTTAAGTTAAATACAGGATTGTAAAGGGTGACAAATGAAATGCTATAGAGGTAAGTTGAAAATTTCATGGACAGAGACGAAGACATCTAGAGAAAAAAGTGATGTAGAGAATTGACTTATAAACAAGACAGCAATGAGAAAGTTAGGATATTTCGGTCATGTCCTGATCAAGATGCTGAGTAGTGCATGAGCTGTAGCAGTCAGGCACCCTTACCTGCCTCCACGTGATGATCCTGGATAGCAGCTGCAACATGGCAGACTCGCTAAAGGGGAAGGGGTCGAAGAGGGAAGGATAACCCGGAACACAAAAATGTCATGATGAAGTCGGATGTGTTGGATAGGAAGGTGCAAAAATCGCAGTCATGCTGTAAACTACAAAACAAGGCATTCGGTTCTCTGGACTACATCCTGCTACTAGCAAATCACTTTTCACGGCTTGCTAGCGGGAGCGTGAAAACGAACGTCAGAGAAGAGAATGATATGAAAAGGTCGGCCTAGAAGACAATGGTATCTAGACATCACTGACAGTTTGAAGATGTCGTTGTACGACTTGCCCGATAACGCAATGTGTTCAAGGCTGGTGAAGCGCCGATTAATATCTGGGAAGAATGTCACCTGACGATGATAGGGTTTTAATGGCTCTTCTTATATCTCGGGACATACTAAAGAAGGTGGGCCGTAGCTCTACTGACTGTAATGCATTGTGTTAGGCCTCTCGGTATAAGGATCAGTGACGATCCTCCTTTTGTTAGCCAGGGTGCTGCAACACAACATGTTTTCAGGTACACGGCGTGGGTGTGGAGGCGGTCGGTGCTTAGTATGTTGCACCTGATCCTGAACAATGGGCAGTTTGGAATAGAGTGATGCGATGCAGGCGAGGGCTGCACATCTTTGAATAGTTAAACGATTCAAATAACTGAGACTCATCAGGTGTAATATATATTCAACATTATTATACGGTGCAGAAAATGGACTATGTATAAACAGTTGGAAAACATAAGAGGCCCTCGGAATATGGTTACACAAAAAATGGGTCGCATTTCGTGGAAAGAGAAGCAGATGGCGATGTCCAGACGAGAGTTGGCCTGGGTAGAGAACTTTTGACAGACATTAAAATTAAAAATTACACGATACTTTATTGGAAACAATTCTGGAGGAGAAGGTTGAAGGTCGGCGGACAAGGGGTGGGCAACATTGAAATATGTCAGTCTGGCAGAGTGTACCGTCAAGACAAGAGGTGGGTAGCGATATAATTAATATCAAAATATGGAGTGTAGTCCGTCTTTTAATTCACGAACAAAATCCGAAGAAATTTTCTACAAAACTACAAGTCAGATCCAAATGATTTTTCGCATGCAGTTTTGTTATATCCTTGACGCTAAAACATTGATATTATTTAGTCAGTAGATGTTAAGAATTTTGCACATCGGCGAATCCTTCATTTCTTTTAGAACCATTGCAAAGAAATGGATTTAAATTTAAGATTGTACGGTACAAAGCTTAATTTCTCGTATTTTGTTCATAGACTATCTCCTTAATGTCTTGAGAGATCAATTGATTGTATTTTTCCCTTTATGTACAATCGCAAAAATGGCACCAATATGCAACAGTTAGGACAGACCTTTGGTCACCATTAAACCCCAATGTTGTATCAATTGAATTTGCTCAAAGTATTTGAATATTGAAATGTATTTGTTGTCATTGTATGTACACTTATTTATTTTGATAAACATACTCTAATTCATCCAAGTTTGCTAACCAGTATGTCCACACAAGATTATATTAATCACTCCGAATCTGTTGATTCAAAGAGTTTGATAATTGTTACTGGCTGGACAAATTGTAATCCATCTCGTTGCCAATACTGTACTTCTTCTCGGAGCACATGTTCAACACACCTCTTCCAGAACTGAATGTCTATTTTTGAAAGGTACTCGCGTGTCAGCACTTCAACATCACACATTTGAAATGTTGTCCTGTTCAGCAACTTGTGCTTTGACTTTAGCGCACACAAGCTCTATAGGGTTTAGATGCGCATGATATGCAGGTAGTCGTAGACAAGTGTGACCGTACTCTTCAACTATTTTGTCAATATGATTCACCTTTGTCTTCCTCACAAGCTACAACAACTCGGGCTTCAAATACGTGTTGTCGAAATTCACTTTCTCCTTATCTAGCCGTGTCCTAATTTGAGCTTTTGTATTTGATACAGTTGGTACTCTATCTTCCTCTGATATTGTATTGTGATAAGGTGCATTATCCATTACTAGGGACGGCGGTCTATCCAGAACTGGAAGCAGATCATTCGACTTCTATTGTCTAAAAATGTGCCCATTCATTTAAGTGTGATAGTCTCTACCGTCTGTACTTTTTGATTGGAAAATAAATTTATCGTCTTGGACAAGTCTTGTTTTTCACTGTTTCCGTCATACGTTAGTATGATGCGCTGCACTTTGCTATTTGGAATTGTCTTTCCTGTTCACCGTCAACTGATTGTCATTCTTTACCACAGGTGTGGTGAGCATTGACCCAGGATTCGTTCAAGTATACAATAGCTTAGCCTTGTCTACGCTTTTCACTTATCTGCCTCATGTATTTGCTTCTGGCAGCAGTCAAATGTGGCTTTTCACATATAATATTCCTGCCGCCTTAAGTTTTCCTGAATGTAAAGCCTGCGGCTCTTGCAATTTTCTAACGAGTACTTTTGGAAATTTCAGTACTGCAGTCGTAAAGCAATGTTAATTTTAGTTTCCAGATAGTAACAAATTGATTTCTCGTAAACAGTTCCACAATCTCCCGTTTTATGACATCTCTCTCGAAATCGTCAGATTTCCTTTTCCTTCCTCGCTTGATATGAATGCAATCATCCTGTACAATCCTGCAATCTTCCTGTACAATCCTGCAATCATCCTGTACAATCCTGCAATCTTCCTGTACAATCCTGCAATCGTCATGTACAATCCTGCAATCTTCCTGTACAATCCTGCAATCATCCTGTACAATCCTGCAATCATCCTGTACAATCATCCTGTACAATCCTGCAATCATACTGTACAATCCTGCAATCATCCTGTACAATCCTGCAATCATCCTGTACAATCCTGCAATCATCCTGTTCAATCCTGCAATCTTCCTGTTCAATCCATCGGTAAAAGGATGATCTATTCAGACCAAGCGCCAATTCCGTTCGTTTCTCTGGGTCATGGATATCACAATATAAATGACCTATATTAATTTGCTGCAGAAAAACTGGTATAGTAAAACGGTAACCTTCTGTATTGTTATAAATGTACACTTCAAACTCATTTTTAAATTGATATCAATGTAACTTTTGAAAAAGCAACTATATGTCACAATAACAACATCACAAACTATGATATCGGGATACGCCTATGATGAACGCCAGTTTCACATGAATGGCCTTGGTTGTTATCCCGCAGTCAACAAAGTATCTAATTTGTGCACGCAAAAATCAGGATTTTGTTGTCACTCGGCCTATTTGAATGTCAAAACAGTTTTAAAACTGCACGACTGTGTACTTATACAAGTTAAAATTAAGTCCAATTCAGCGAGGTTGCTTTTAATATAGCCTAATGAATACACTTGCCAAAATACATCAAATTTCTTAGAGAAAAGAATGTTTACTGTTTACATAACGTCATGTATGTAACAGTTCCCGCCGGAGCAGAGAATTTAGGACAGGGGTGATGTGGTTGCTGATAACAAATCTACCTGAATGCGTGTCAAGGTCACTCACCGTCTCAACAAAGGAGAACAGAGTTGGGGGCAAGAATGTGGACAGGTAGGAGCTGACCACCGGCCTTCCGATTTGGGTAGGGAGAGAAGATTGACAGACGGATTGGCAGCGGGGCTTGCTGCGAGAGAATGAGTAACAGGTGTGCAAAGTGTTTCGTTCCAATAAGACTGAATATAGCCATCCCCTGAGATCCATTGGTCAAGCTCTGACTTTGCTTGAGTGTAAATAACTCGAGACAAAGTTTAGCTCAGGAGGCTGGATGGAGAGGAGGCTGGATAGAGAGATGAGAGCGAGAGAGAGAGACTGAATTTAGATAGTATGTTTAACTCACCGACTTGGATAGAGGAGCGATTGATAGACTGTTGCACGAATGTTAGTGATAGAACAGGATGGCTCAAGTAGGTGTGTGAGTTTTGTATTAAGTGATAATCTGAACGTTGTGTTGTAAGCAGGACACAATATGAACGAGGTATGTCCAGATCGCCCGCCTGAGGGGATTTGAGTGAGAAAGAGTATTTGGTAAGGTGTGTTGAGGACGCCTTTAAGGCGAGGGGTGTGTGATGTAATTGCAAGGAAATAGAACTGGGTTTAGATAGTTGGGAATTCCATCAATATCTAATGCTTAAAATTTCCGCTTTATTTAATATTTATATTAACTTATATATAACATATGAATAATTAGTTTAGATGATTTGTATTGAATTGTGTGTAATTCCACTGCTCATTTTTATTATATGAATATTATGTAATAAATATGCCATCTGATGTGTGCTATATTATTTGAAGTGTGTGGTCATGATGATGTGGATGAGTGTGAGAATGTTCTAAGTTAGAATAACGGCCAGGGCAAACAGGGAGATCTGTTACATGTATATTCTTAGGCTGCGTGCGAAAAATCATTTGGATCTGACATGCAATTTAGTAGAAAATTGCTTCATGAATTAAAAGACGGACTATAATGTCAGACTGGAAGTGTTGTTTCTTTACAGTTAGATTGGCATGTGTAAATAGCTGCCCTCGATGAGTAAGATTAGGTGTTTGTATACAAGAGACAACTCTGGGAACTCTCCTCTTCTTTCCACACACTCCTTTTTCATTTTACTCTGTCCAACAATCAAACTCTTGCACAACTTTCAAGTTGAGGCCCTTCCATTGCCTTTGGTTGGGCTGGCTTCTGAGAGCGCACACACTTATCATAGGTGCATACAGATGCACATATACACACAAGCACTGGTTTATGCGTCTTAATATCGACCAATTGACTACGGCCTGGGGTGGAATAGGCGCGCCTCCGCCAGTAGAAAATAGTGAGACAAATAAGTAAAATACAAAATAATTAAATTAAGTTTTTGAAAAGGACGTTAAGTGGCGGGCTGCAGTTGCGTTCCTCACATCCGGAGCGTGCTGACGAAGGTGGACCGGGGTTCGCAATGCGGTTGTGCTATGTTTGGCGTCATGTACGTGCCGCTCACTATTATGGAGATCACGTCAATGCCCACCTCGTTAGCCATACTGAAACAGTATGTTTCCACAGAGAACTGCATAGAAGTGAGGTGTGGCCAGTATGTCTACATGACCGTGAATATCATTGTCTGATCAGTATATACACATACACAGTACTCACGCACATATTTAATTCGACTGCGTTCAATTTGATTGTGCTGTTTTCTGGCTAATTTTCGTGATCTTGAAAACACATGGCGACCATGACTGCGTGCGATGTTTACATGGACGCAAAGGCCGCGAGTTTATCAGTACGCCAGAACCTGTTTACGCGACTCGCACTTTTTAACCGAGTTTCTGCTTCACCCTATACCTGGTATTTGTTCTTTCTATATTTGGGTCTGTATTTAATAAATCTACAGCGCTTCGCTACACCCGCAGCTTCGCTACACCCGCGCTCTTTCCCTTAGCCAAGTGATCTCATCGTATGGCAAAACTACAATACAAATGTCAATGCAATGCTAAACTTACGCATAATAAACGAACTTGTATGATACATAGCTGGTAAACTAATTATTACTTATGTAGCAAGTCACTATAGTATAGAATGACATACTGTAGCAAGCTACTATATTATAGAATGATATACTGTAGGAAGCCAATTTAGTATAGAATAACACACTGTAGGAAGTCATACTAGTATAGAATAACATACTGTAGGAAGCCATTTTAGTATAGAATAACATACTGTAACAAGCCTCTTTAGTATAGAATAACATACTGCAAGAAGCCACTTAGGTTATGTCGTGTTGATGTAACTTGCCTGTTCTTGAACTACAGTGAGGTAGAAACTGCGCTATTCATCAACCTCACTCTCTGGTCCCGAACTACCGCGGACCAGTAATCTAGAGATTTGAGGTAACTCAGGATGCAGACCATTTTGTTTTCACTTCCTTGAAACCAGGTATCACTTGAAACCTGCAAGACTTTATCGTCCGCTGTTTTCATCGCTTTGAGAGGTGAGTGCCTTATCTCTCGACCACCAACTTACATTATGTGATGTACTCAATTGCCCAAGTTATTTTAACAAATAATGATATCACCATCAATAACAATCACGGATCTCCACCTCGTGTTATCACATGTGTCGTTCATCAGTTCCGACTCTGATCGAGTCCCATGCCATTTCTTCAAGCTGCCCAATATGTTCTCGTTCTGCCTCCATCTCTCACTCTTCCGTGCGATGCTGCCGTCACCGTGTGTTCTATGGTCTATAGAGACTGAGACACAGCTGGACAAAATTTACAAGGCGCCTCGCGTATGGTCTATATAGACTGAGACGCCTATGATATTATGTTCTTTATTTCAAAAATGCATCTCCCACCAGATATTGTGTGGGTGGCCAAGTATTGAAATGTGTGGACGTGTCTTAGTTCCTTCCCATTCGCACAACATTTTGGAGATGTATGCTTGTTAGTTACTACTGTTACTTTTGATAGGCTTATTTTCGCCTTGAATAACTACAATGTTGATTATTATTTAAAACATATAAACTAACCAAACTTTAAACTATATTTCTAAAGGCGCTCAGCAAAACACTCACCCATATATCTCAGCATCACGTGTTACATAGAAATTCCCTGGAAACATCCAGAGAAATGACAGTTTGGCTAACGAGGTGGGAATTGACGTGATCCCAGTAGTAAGGAGCGTCAGTCAGATGAAACCAAGCATAGAACAACAGCCTGGAGGTCCACCTTCATCAGCAAGCTCGGGATGTGAGAACAGTTACTGCAACCAGCGACTTAACGTCCTTTTCAGATGGCACGACGGGGTAAACATTGTGGTCATTCAACCAGAACCAGAAAGTGACGACTTGATCTCTTGTAGTTTTCTTTTTAGAGTCGGGGTATTGATCAGTCCACCCCCACGCCGGTGCATCACAATAATCAATATTAACTTTGTGTGGGGAGAGGGTGTGGGGGTTAATTTTAATTATTGTCTAGACCTAATTATACGTGATGCACAGGCGTTTGTGGGGATGCTCCTCCACACTTTGCTAGTTTGAAGCTTCATTCTCTTCGATATTGCAATGGGAGGGGATCCGCTAAATGGTCAACCTTGGATGTTCTGCTGAGAGCTGTGTCAGAGAGTGCATGCGTTGCTCGAGATCTCGATCTTTATGATGCTTTAGAGCTGCTAGTACGGGGCACTTTATGAGTCAGGCTGCTAGTACGGGGCACTTTATGAGTCAGGCTGCTAGTACGGGGCACTGCATGAGTCAGGCTGCTAGTACGGGACATGGTATGAGTCAGGCTGCTAGTACGGGACATGGCATGAGTCAGGCTGCTAGTACGGGACATGGTATGAGTCAGGCTGCTAGTACGGGACACTGCATGAGTCAGGCTGCTAGTACGGGACATGGTATGAGTCAGGCTGCTAGTACGGGACATGGTATGAGTCAGGCTGCTAGTACGGGACATGGCATGAGTCAGGCTGCTAGTACGGGACATGGTATGAGTCAGGCTGCTAGTACGGGACACTGCATGAGTCAGGCTGCTAGTACGGGACATGGTATGAGTCAGGCTGCTAGTTCCGGGATAAGGTTGAAATGCAAACTTGGATCCACAAGAACAAGACCAGAATACCTCTACCAGACGTGGCAGAAGAAGTGAGAATGAGTCAAGTCTGATAGGCCAACACATCACATGACATGTGCATCAGGCACTGTCTTCACCAGGTGATTGTGACAGCACAACAGTTAACTGTGTTAATTAGACTACTGGCGAGGCTAGTAATTAACACAATTAACCGTAGTGCGCAAGAGATAGGGCAAAAAGGCCGATAAAAAACAAATTACCCCACCTTAGACTGGATAAACAACCATATTTAGTCTCAAACCTAATCCCTTTAAAACAGCCTAATATAAAGGCTTGATGCCTTTCATATGCGCAACGAGCGATGCATCCTTGGTATCCAGACAAAGACGGGTCTTCCCTCCATACCAGATATTCGTCAGCCGCCGCCTGTCTCTCTTTGGTTACGTGTTCGACTGGACCAGGAAGCTCCGACTCACCAGATAATGTCTTAAGTCTGCTATGTGTTGTTGTTTGCGAATGTCCACAATGTGGGCATCCGCAAACAATAACATAGCCAAATTAAGAGCAACCCCCTCCCCCTCTGTGTAGATAGATTGGGGACATCCCCTCCCGTTATAGAATATTATGTAACTAGCTTACACACTAGAACCTGCTGCCTGTTATACACTATTAAAAACCTGACATGGCACCTGCTGCCTGTTACGGTACGTGGTGGTATGGGGTAAATAATTAACATACATTAAACAGTTTGAAAATGTCACATGCATTCAAAACAATCCCAGGGGACTGCATAATTTACAAGTTCGGGGGGGTTCCAAGTCTGGCATAATGATAACTATAATGTTTCAAGTACGTTGACAGTTCAAAGCTCACACGTCGATAACTTTGAGGGCTCAAGACACATGATGATAACTTTGGGAGCCCAAGACTCACAAGATGATAACAGAGCCCCAGTAACAGAAGGGCAGTGATGCTGATAATGACGGTAATGTCTTCCATTAAAACCGTATAGTTTATCTGTTACAGAGCAAGGACTAAATGTGGCCACAGACCTTACATGAGGGTCATGCACAATACATTGACCAAGACCACAATCTCTCTTCCATGTAACGTTCCTTGAAAACAGGCTGTTTCCAAGGCAGCCTGGCTGACAAGCTGTGGATCGATGTAATCCCCATGGTAGTGAGCGCCACGCAGTTGAAGTCAAGCATAACACAACTGCCTGGAGGACAGTGGTCCATCTTCATCAACATGCTCGGGATGTGAGGAAAGCTACTACAACCCACCATTTAACGTCCGTTACAGAGCACACAAAAGAGTACACTTACTCATTGTGGATATTCAGCAACAACATCATCAGTATGAAAGTAGTGGTACCAAGTTCTGTGTTAAGCCAGATGATAGTGACAAATTAATCATGTGGTCAATGGGCATAGCTTTTTGTGTGTGGATTTTTTTTAAATTTTGCGTTCGCCTTATATCTCTAATCCCCAAGGAGGTGTGCGTTGCACTGTGGTTTTTATTTTGCACCTGTCGGCCCAGTGCATTTGACTTCAGCATGCATTTTATGTAAGGGTCTGCTTCCTCCATTTTCTAAGGGTTTGTTTCCCCTGATCGAACCATGCACATTCGAGGTGTGAGCCTTGCCCCTTAACCACTAGCCCATGCAATCTCCTGTCTGTGGATAATAGCAGTAGAAAAGCTTCCAGATTAATTCTTTGACAATATTACAACCATTTCTCAAATGTGGTTAGATTCAGTTCAGCACCTAGCATAGAATTGGAGAAGGCAAGAGCATAGAGCATGAGAACTAGTTTCATCTGCTAACTAAAGCTGAGGTCCTGTAGTCTTTACACTTCATCCTTGAAGGCAGTATCTGTTATGGGAGTACTTTAATTTTACTGAAAAATTGCACACTGCTTTGTGGGAAACCTGTTAACGGGAAAGGCTTTGGGAGAAAACCCTATAAAAACATTTGGAGTTATTGTCCCTAGGACAGCCTAGTGATATTTTCATCACTATTCTGGCAACTCCTGCAATGTCGCTGATTACAGGCTGGATCTGCTAATGTAGTTTCCTTGGATCAACTATCTACGCAAGAAGACTAGGGTAGGGGAGAGGGGGGGGGGGGTGGGCCTACAAGACCTGCTGCATGGGCAACAGCTTGTTCTCCATAAAAAGATGCAACCTGAAGAGACATGAAGACACTGATCACGGCTCTGACATCCTGGAAAGACGAAACTGCGGACTGATCCAAGTGGAGATGTACCCAGAGGAGCAACCTCAGACTGGGTGAAACAAAGCTCTTGCAAGACAGAGAAGCGAAACAACAATGTCCCAAGAAAGACAAAACAACTAAAAGTCAAGAGTTACAAATACAAGGTTGTATCATCCTGTAGTCAGTCATGGCTGAAAGAGACTACTAAAATACAAAAGCTACATTTTATGCAATAAGACCTATCATAATTAACACTAGTTATAGAATAGATCCCTGGTCACTGAAATACACCTGGCAATGACAAGACAGACAGACTGACTTGATCAAGTCAAGAATATCATTACACCCCAACAACCCTACAAGACAGTCAAACAACTACTGAAGTGCGAACAAAAAGGCCTGGCTGAATAAATGGGCAATGGGAAATACTGGGAAAGAAATCTACAAATATATGGCCATCCCAAATACAACCTCCTGAAAAGGAGAGGCGAGACCAAAGCACCATTTTCCAACTTCGCACTCAACATATACAACTTAAGTCACTTGAACAGAATCTAACCAGAACATACTCCAGAGTGCCGGCTGTACACCACATCCCTATGAAACTGTTAAACATCATCTTTTTTAATGTCCGGCCTTTGCCAGTATTAGGAAAGAGCTTCTTCCTCCAAGGCCAGACAAATGGAACACTTTGTACGGAACTAAACAAAGAGCTTCTTCCTCCAAGGCCAGACAAACGGAACACTTTGTACGGAACTAAACAAAAAGCTTCTTCCTCCAAGGCCAGACAAACGGAACACTTTGTACGGAACTAAACAAAAAGCTTCTTCCTCCAAGGCCAGACAAACGGAACACTTTGTACGGAACTAAACAAAGAGCTTCTTCCTCCAAGGCCAGACAAACGGAACACTTTGTACGGAACTAAACAAAGAGCTTCTTCCTCCAAGGCCAGACAAACGGAACACTTTGTACGGAACTAAACAAAGAGCTTCTTCCTCCAAGGCCAGACAAACGGAACACTTTGTACGGAACTAAACAACAGCTTACAAACACTTGCAGGTATCACTATATGGAAGAGATAAACTGACAATTCTTACCAAGAAGAGATAAACTGACAATTCTTACCAAGAAGAGATAAACTGACAATTCTTACCAAGAAGAGATCAACTGACAATTCTTACCAAGAAGAGATAAACTGACAATTCTTACCAAGAAGAGATAAACTGACAATTCTTACCAAGAAGAGATAAACTGACAATTCTTACCAAGAAGAGATAAACTGACAATTCTTACCAAGAAGAGATAAACTGACAATTCTTACCAAGAAGAGATAAACTGACAATTCTTACCAAGAAGAGATAAACTGACAATTCTTACCAAGAAGAGATAAACTGACAATTCTTACCAAGAAGAGATAAACTGACAATTCTTACCAAGAAGAGATAAACTGACAATTCTTACCAAGAAGAGATAAACTGACAATTCTTACCAAGAAGAGATAAACTGACAATTCTTACCAAGAAGAGATAAACTGACAATTCTTACCAAGAAGAGATAAACTGACAATTCTTACCAAGAAGAGATAAACTGACAATTCTTACCAAGAAGAGATCAAGTGACAATTCTTACCAAGAAGAGATAAACTGACGATTCTTGCCAAGAAGAGATAAACTGACGATTCTTGCCAAGAAGAGATCAAGTGGCAATTCTTACGAAGAAGAGATCAAGTTGACAATATTAGATCTAAGAACTTACTACCATGAACTGAAATAGTACCTATGCTTATTTGACAAATTAAAACAGGACATATGGATGTGCACCTATGTGGGCAGGACAAAAAAAAAATACGGCAGAATATTTTCTCCAAGTCTGTTGATCACCATGAAAGAAGCAGAGGTACGGAATCACAATCAGCAAACTATCTAGAGGTATAAACTGTTTGTCTCCCCCCCCCCCCCCCATGTTCAATGCCCACATTTCAGGCCCATTCCTTTCTCCATTAATCATCCTGTTTTTGTTTTACTGCATAAGCTGTAGTCTATATAACCAAATAGGTCATGGAAGATGATCAAGAGGTGGAATGGAGCTCTCTATTTTCTGCATTTGAGACCTTATGGTTTAGTTGTGGAGTAGTAGTTTAGTAATAGTAGTAGCAGTGGTAGTAGTAGCAGTAGTGGTTGTAGTAGCAGTAGTGGTAGTAGTAGCAATAGTAGTGGCAGTAGTAGTAGCAGCAGTAATAGTAGCAGTAGTAGCAGCAGCAGGAGTAGTAGCAGTAGTAGTAGCAGCAGTAGTAGTAGTAGTTGCAGCAGTAGTAGTAGTAGTAGCAGTAGTTGTAGTAGCAGTAGTAGCAACAGTAGTTGCAGCAGTAGTAGTAGTAGTTGCAGCAGTAGTAGTAGCAGTAGTAGTAGTAGCAGTAGTTGCAGCAGCAGTAGTAGTTGCAGCAGTAGTAGTAGTAGTTGCAGCAGTAGTAGTAGCAGTAGTAGTAGTAATCGTAGCAGTAGTAGCAGCAGTAGTAGTAGTAGCAGTAGTAGTAGTAACAGTAGTTGCAGCAGCAGTAGTAGTAGCAGCAGTAGTAGTAGCAGTAGTAGTAGCAGTAGTTGCAGCAGCAGTAGTAGTTGCAGCAGTAGTAGTAGCAGTAGTAGTAGTAGTAGCAGTAGTTGCAGCAGCAGTAGTAGTTGCAGCAGTAGTAGTAGTAGTTGCAGCAGTAGTAGTAGCAGTAGTAGTAGTAGTAGTAATAGTAGCAGTAGTAGCAGCAGTAGTAGTAGTAGCAGTAGTAACAGTAGTTGCAGCAGCAGTAGTAGCAGTAGTAGTAGTAGTAGCAGTAGTTGCAGCAGCAGTAGTAGTTGCAGCAGTAGTAGTAGTAGTTGCAGCAGTAGTAGTAGCAGTAGTAGTAGTAGTAGTAATAGTAGCAGTAGTAGTAGTAGTAGCAGTAGTAGTAGCAGCAGTAGTAGTAGTAGTTGCAGCAGTAGTAGTAGCTGTAGTTGTAGTAGCAGTAGTAGTAGCAGTAGTAGTAGTAGTAGTAGTAGTAGTAGTTGCAGCAGTAGTAGTAGCAGTAGTAGTAGTAGCAGTAGCAGCAGCAGTAGAGCAGCAGCAGTAGTAGCAGTGCAATAACCTTTTAACTAATAAATACAAAATTGATAATATACTAATAGATGATAAATTAATAATCTGGCTTCTGAGATAGGGGTACAATATTATGATATACGACTACTATATCCATTACCATAGTAACCCCGACTCATAGGCTCTTCAGCCTTACCAACTTCAAGCCCACTCTAGAGGCTTAAAGTTAAAGGATTGAAAAATGAAGAACGATTTGATTATAGTCTAAATTAATATTTAAATCATAAACAAATAGGGAATTGCATCTTGCCTATCAACTCAAAAGAACAGAACTATTTCAAATTTGCCAAAAAGCAAATAGATCTACTTAAAGTTATTTAACAATTTTACAATAACAATGTCACTTGTACTTGTGATAAACCGGACTATTATTGTATGCCTACAAAACACATTTAAATATGTAGACAGCAGATCTAACAATAAATATCAATAATAAATAAACAATAACGTTGTTGATAATATTATTATTAGTCTATTAGTATAGTATAAGTATTATTAGTTTAGTTATGTTATTGATTGTTTTTGTAGTTTGTTTTGTATAAAGTAATTAAATAAACAACAATGAAACTATTGAAACTCATTAAAAATTAACTTGGAACAATCTGAAACTGAATTTACAAGCAAGCCTTAAGGCAATATACTAAAACATAACTGCACACATCATAGATAGATAGATCTAATACGAACTGGTTTCTTTTTTCAGCAGCCTTCCATAACATGAATTAAATTAGAGATTGATTCAGTCCATTTTCAGATTTTGACTGAGAACAAGTGCAGACAACAGACGACAGTGATACTGATAATGTGCAAAAAAGAAGCTTACTTAATTATTTCTGAAAGCCGTAGCACTTGAAGAAAAGCTGTCCATGTATGACTAGAAAACGCAAACACTTTGTAGATATTGTTTAGAGCGAAGAACCTTGTCTATCGTGCTCTCTATCTTGTCTCCCCACGCAAGAAGCAGCTTGGTCGATAGAGCGGCCTCCTCGCACTAAACAGTGTTCACGTCTGCGAGAGCAACTTTCACATTTTGGTAGTAGCTGCCCCTGAATTTTGAAGTCTGTTTTCTAAGAATCGATATCACTGCACTCCGGGCATACCTATAGATCATCAGTCTCTCTCTCGGCAAATAGTGCAGGGTATGGGTACTGACGGTCCCAGTAGCTCGCTGGTTGTACACTCTCCTGCTCCGTTCTCTCATGCGCCCTACTCCGCTGGAATCTCGTTTGATGTGGAAACCTTGTAAGTTGTAGTCTGTGGTTTGCTGATTCATCTTTATCGGTGCCCTCATCCAACAAATTGCCACAGTAAAATCAGGAAAGTTATGCTCTCCAAGTATAGATGTCAAATAGGGAGTGAGACAATGATGTTTTATGCAATATTCTGTTTCAAATTTTTTAAATTAAAAAAAAAATGCTGAGCAGTGCATGAGCTGCAGTAGATAGCTACCCATAGCTGACAGCTAGCGTCAGGGCCAGCGAACCAGAGCTGCCAAGAAAATTCTACACCTCCACACGGTGATCCTGGATAACAGGCTGCAACAAAGCCGACTGGCTAGGGAGAAGGGATCCAAGACGGAAGGCTGACCCGGTACTCAAAAATGCCTGCTGAGGTCGGATGTGTACCACACAATGGATTCCGGTCTCCGGACAACATCTTGCTACTTGCAAGTCTTTTTAAGGGCTTCGTAGCGGGAGATTGAGAACGAAGAAGAAGAAGAAGAAGAAGAAGAAGAAGAAGAAGAAGAAGAAGAAGAAGAAGAAGAAGAAGAAGAAGAAGAAAAAAAATATCTACACCGAATAAATATTATTTTTCCTTCAGCAAAAGTCAGCAATATGGGCTGAAAATCAACATTAAAAAAGACTAAAGTTGTGGTGTTCACCAAAAGAAAGAAAGTCCAAAAGCTGTCATCCATATAAATGGAGAAATTCTGAAATAAGTGTCAAACTTTGTATACCTTGGCCAACTCATTTTAGCTGATGGCAAATGTGAAAAGGGAGATCATTAAAATAATTGCAATGGCCTAAAGTACATTTAACAGCATGGGAGATAACTTCTGTCAAAGCAAATATCTCTGATCTTAAAAATGAGAACCATCACATGCTTTATGCATTCAGCTTTATTGTATGGAGTAGAAACCTGGACCTCGACAAAGAAAACGGAGAAGCGTTTTGAAGTCTTTGAAATGTACGTATTCAGAAGACCAGAAGAAGTTTCTTGGAAAGATCGGAAAACCAATAATGAGGTTCTGGAACAACTCCAAGCGGAAATGACACTTCTGAAGGAAATAAAAGCAGAAACATAAAATATTTTGGTCATGTCAAGCGCCATGACAGTCTGCTAAAAGTTATTTTGGAGGGCGGAGCAGAGGGCAAGAGAGCCAAAGGGTGACAGATGGACAGACAACATCAGGATGTGGTCGGAAGACATTTTGGCTGCGTGTACCAGCCTGGCTCGAGACAGAGACGGATGGAGATCCATTACCGTCAATGTCTGTTGCTGAGATGGTACTTGATGATTATGATGAATATAGGTAAAGGGGTTGGAGCGGCGCAGTTGTTAGTGCACTGGCTTCCCAGCCAAGCGAACAGGGTTCAATCCCCAGCTATGCAGGAATTTTTTCCAATCTCAAACCGGCTTCTGTGGCCGACCCAGCCATAGAAATTGGGTGTCATAAAAAATCTTGGCAGTAAAGACTTAACCTAACTTCTTTATACTAGTTTAGAAGCCTCCGCAGAGTCTGTATACAACCAGCTTCATTTACATCACCTTGCTCTAGAAGCTTTGCGCATCCAATTTATTCTTAAATGCATTAATTGTCCCTACCTCCGCTACTTCTTGTGGCAATGCATTCCAAGCAAGACTAACAAATTATTTTCTTATATCTAATCTGGAACTTTCTTTATATATTTGTAGCTATGCCTTGTTCTTGTGGTTGCACTTTGAAGAAAAAAAAAATTGTAATAGTTTAATTTATCCGTTACTTTGAACATCTTATAAACCTGTATTAAGTCACCACGAATTCTTCTCTTTTCTAGACACTGCAGGCCGGTTTTTCTGAGTCGTTCCTCATAACTATATTTCTGGAATCCCACTATCAGCTTTGTCGCTCTTTTTTGTATGCTTTCCATCATGTTTATATCCCCTCTACGATAATGACTCCACACATGTACATAGTACTCCAATCTAGGTCTAACTAAAGCTTTATACAGTTTGATTATCACTTCCTTGCTCCTATGTTTAATATTTCTTTTTATCATACCTAACATTGCATTTGTCTTTTTCACTACTCCATTGACTTCGCTCACTCACCTTATCTGTACGATCTATTATAAACCCTAGGTCCTTTTCCTTTTCTATCTTTCTAATATTGTTCTCTCCCATTCGGTAATTATGTTCCATATTGGATCTACCCATGAGGATGACTGTACATTTATCTACATTAAACTCCATTTGCCAGCTTACAGACCATTCTCGAATTTTATCTAAATCCGACCTCAATATATCCACTTCCGCTTTAGATGAAACACTACTGTATAGTTTTGTATCATCAGCGAATTTTGCAAAAATTGATCCCATATCAATGTCCAAATCGTTTATATATATATCAAGAACAAAATTGGTCCCAAAACCGAGTCCTGTGGCACTTCACTTTTTACTTCACACCACTCAGAGTACTTCTTATCTATGCCCACTCTCTGCCGTCTTCCCGTCAACCAATTTTCAATCCATTTGGCAACTTCCCCACCTATTCCATGTGATTTTAACGTCCTAAATAATCTTTGATGAGGTACTCTATCAAAGGCTTTTGCAAAATCTAAATAAATAACGTCCACTGGCTCCCCTATCTATCATTTTGGTAACCTCCTCCATGAATTCTAATAGATTTGTTAAGAACGATCTCCCACAAGTAAACCCATGCTGACTATTTCTAATTAGATTAAATTTGTCTAAATGCATTACAATGTTTTCTTTGATTATTGACTCTAACAATTTACAGACTATGCTCGTTAAACTCACCGGTCTTTAATTAGCTGGGTCTGATATTTTGTCCTTTTTGAATAAGTGGATCACTTCTGCATCTTTCCAATCCCGTGGAACAATCCCCTTTGAGAGTGATTGAGAACATAATATAGCAAATGGTTTTGCTAGTTTGTCTCTAATTTTAAACAACAATTTTGGATGAATACCGTCGTCACCTGGACATTTATCCACTTTCAACACCTTCAATTTTGTAAAAACGTGACCCAACCGTGTTTCTACATTCTACATTGACCGACTCAACTGTTTTTAACATTCGACATGGACTGACTCAACTATTTCTACTTTCTACATGGACCTACTCAACTGTTTCTACATTGACAGACTTAACTGTTTCAACATTCTACATGGGCCGACTCAACTGTTTCTACAATCTTCTTGGGAATGTCACAATGGGTATGACCATCAGCCCTCAATGAGACGGAAATTAAGGCCTGAAGAGGCACCAGCGACTCAGATGACTGGTTGCATCAGATTCAGTGAACCACAACTGACCAAAACCTTATTCCGCCTCCAATTGGCGGCCCTGGAAACACACTGCACTAGTCTAGTCTGGCTAAGGGATTGAGATCGAAGATAGAAGACAAACACGGTACCCCAAAAAGCTAGCTGAAATCGGATGTGTTGGACTGAAAGACGCAGATATTGCAGCTTTGCTGTAAACTACGACACAACATGACAATGTCCTTTTGTGGACGAACGCTGAAGAAGAAGAAGAAGAAGAAGAAGAAGAAGAAGAAGAAGAAGAAGAAGACGAATACGACGAATAAGAACAGAGGGCGGAAATTAAGACGAGGATTACATTGGCAAGAAGGGGCTTAAGAGAAAAACAAATATTGCTAGCCTCAACGTATGGCAGGATAGAACTGAGGAAAAGAATAATTACTACTCGTATGGTATGGACCTGAAACATGGACTCTAGCAAAGAAGAGTAAAAACAAACATGGAAGCGTTTGAAATGTGGTGCTATCGTAGACAAGAAAGAATGAGTCGGGCAGACAGAAGATCCAATGACAATGTACTTACTGAGGTTGACGCAAATAGATAAAATATTGAAAATGATACAACAGCGAAGAATGAGTTGACAAGGCCACAATATGCAACATGAAAATCTCATATAGAAGATATTAGGGGACGTTGTTGTATCTTGTTTTCGTTGATAGTATTGCTAAGTTTAACGCAAAAAAAATAAAAATATGTAAACTGTTTCTTCTTCTTCATCGTACGCAGTCAGACATCAACCTTTATTTTTTCGAAAAAAGCAGGGGTCATCCTGAGGCTGTCGACACTGCCATGGAGCTTGTCTAGTGTTGCCACTGGTAATGGCCCCATGTGCTCTCTCTGATCCTCGTATGTCGGGCAGTTTTGCAGCAAATGCTCAGCGGTCATTTTCCCGGTACCACACGGGCATTCGGCAGTGCTACCTATCTTCAATTTGTTGAATAGGTGGTACCTCAGTCTATTGTGGCCAGTACGAAGTCTGAAGACCACGACCTGCTCTCTTCTGTTCAACTGGTAAAAGGCATCGTTTCTTGTGTAGCCAGTATGTTCGGTTTCCCATTTGGTCATGTATCTGGCTCGTATAAGCCGTTTTGGCTCTTCGTACGTCATACTAGTATCCAACTGTTTCATTTCATGCAATAATTGTATCCACTGGATATTATCCTAATGGCTCGTGAACATTTTTTATTTCTTCTTCTTCTTCTTTTGTACTACTGCTCTTGCCATACGGCGTCGCAGAGAGATGGGATGCGCTGATTTCTCGTTATCGCTACGTGAGAGGTTTGTGCTGTCATTAGGTGTAGCTTACTGAGTGTTAGAGACAACTTCAATCCATCGACGTTCTGCCCTTGTTCGTTGATCGGAAACATGCATATGATATTCTCTTGCTGCAGGTTGGTAATAATGCATTCTGATTAAATGGCGAATCCACTTGATTTGTTGAGAGTTAATGTATGCACTAACTGGGTTTGTCTCCACTGTCTGCCTCGGCGTGGTGTTGTGGATTCGGTCACGGATTGTCATTCCGGCTGCACTTCTCTCACAGATCTGGATCTTACTCTTATGGGTTGCTAGTAAGGACAAAGATTGACATTAGTAACACAATGTAGGAATTAATAGTGCATTTATCAGCCTCCTCGTAGTTGAAAGATGCACCTCTGGGGTGTTTCAAAATCGGTGCAATTTGATAGTGGACACTGTTCGCATTATGAATTTTATATGCAATGTATCTGTTCACCCTGCCACCATAAGTGAACATATTACCTAGGTATTTGAACTCCTGTACTTGCTTAAAAAATACCAATATCACTGATATGGAAACTTGTCTGCAATTGTTCACGTGAAATCAACATACTCTCCGTCTTGTCTGTGTTGATCTTCGTGTTATATTTGTTACAAACGAAATGGAGGAAGTTCAGGTGGTGTTGTAGGTCTTCTCCATTTTGGTAAAAGATGACCTGATCATCAGCAAACAACAGTTCATTGAGGGACTCTTTACGGGGGTTAGCAAACTGCGTCATTTTATCCTTATAAATTATGAACAAAAGTGGAGAAAGAACACACCCCTGCCGTACACCACAGCACTGGGAACCAATTTGTCATACCTGCATTCGTTCATACTGCACATTCACGGTTTAAGTACAAGGCTCTGATCCAGTAGATGACCCTCCACCATATATAAGGCTCTGATCCAGTAGATGACCCTCCACCATATACAAGGCTCTGATCCAGTAGTTGAGCCTCCACCATATACATGGCTCTGATGCCATCCAGTAGATGACCCTCCACCATATACAAGACTATGATGCCATCCAGTAGTTGACCCTCCACCATATACAAGACTCTGATGCTATCCAGTAGTTGACCCTCCACCATATACACGACTCTGATGCCATCCAGTAGTTGACCCTAAACCCTATACAAGACTCTGATGCTATCCAGTAGTTGACCCTCCACCATATACAAGACTCTGATGCCATCCAGTAGTTGACCCTCCACCATTTACAAGACTCTGATGCCATCCAGTAGTTGACCCTCCACCATATACAAGACTCTGATGCCATCCAATAGTTGACCCTATACCATATACAAGACTCTGATCCAGTAGATGACCCTCCACCATATACAAGACTCTGATCCAGTAGATGACCCTCCACCATATACAAGACTCTGACCCAGTAGTTGACCCTCCACCGCATATTCCCCCATTACTTATCATAGCTTACATTGGTATACCCGGTCTAATGTCTTTTCTTGACCAATGAAGGCCAAGTGGTTTTCTTTTGTATTCTATAGTTTTTTCACTTAACTGTCTGAGCGTAAATATAGCATACATACATCCCTTTTAGAGTACCATACATTTCTTCCATCTCATCTTCATCGTGTGCTGATGTGGGCATATATATTTGTATTTTGACTGTGTCTAACGGATGAGAAACCATTCTCAATGACATCTGTGGTTGTGTATGGTCACCTCTCCTAGCGCAACTGTTGACTTTTTATCCAGTATGCAGGCTACTCATCCTTGCCTTTTTACACATCCTGGCTGCTTGCTTTCACCGAGTCACTATAACAGGGGGTACGACAGGGCTGCTTGCTTTCACCGAGTCACTATAACAGGGGGTACGACAGGGCTGCTTGCTTTTACCGAGTGACTATAACAGGGGGTTCGACAGGGCTGCTTGCTTTCACCGAGTCACTATAACAGGGGGTACGACAGGGCTGCTTGCTTTCACAGAGTCACTATAACAGGGGGTACGACAGTGCTGCTTGCTTTCACCGAGTCACTATAACAGGGGGTACGACAGTGCTGCTTGCTTTCACCGAGTCACTATAACAGGGGGTACGACAGGGCTGCTTGCTTTTACCGAGTGACTATAACAGGGGGTTCGACAGGGCTGCTTGCTTTCACCGAGTCACTATAACAGGGGGTACGACAGTGCTGCTTGCTTTCACCGAGTCACTATAACAGGGGGTACGACAGGGCTGCTTGCTTTCACCGAGTCACTATAACAGGGGGTACGACAGGGCTGCTTGCTTTCACCGAGTCACTATAACAGGGGGTACGACAGTGCTGCTTGCTTTCACCGAGTCACTATAACAGGGGTACGACAGTGCTGCTTGCTTTCACCGAGTCACTATGACGCATATTCTGAGAGGATGATGAACGTTTTGCGGAGTTGTAATAGGAGTGTCAAAGTTAATGGTATGAAAGTTAATGCCATCAAATTTGTAGATGACCAAGCGATAGTAGGGGGATCAATATCAACATTGCAAATACTGATTGATAAAATTAATAGCACTGCAACGATTTTGGCATGAAAATAAACACATCGAAGACAAAGACTTTGGTGATATCTAAGCAACATTGGCACATACATATATCCATCGACGGAGAAATAATAGAACGAGTACAGATGTTTACATATTTGGGGCAAACCATAACAGAAGACGCCCGCAACGAGACAGAAATTAAGACAAGGATTGCAATGGCAAAGAAGGGCTTCAGAGAAAAGCAGAAATTGTTAACCTCAAAGAATATCAGGATAGAACAGAGGAAACGAATAATTGCCAATCTTATATGGCTAATTACACTGTAGGGAGCTGGAATATGGACTTTAGCAAAGAAGGATGAAAAAAGCTTGGAAGAGTTTGAAATATGGTGCTACTGTTGAATGGAAAGAGTGAGTTAGGCAGAAAAAAGATCTAATAACAATGTTCTAACTGATGTGGGCGCACAAAGACAAATATTGTATATGATACAAAAACATCGGTTGAGTTGCCTGGGTCACAATATGAGACATGAAAGTCTGCTGCAGAAGATGCTTGAGGGCAAGATTCAAGAGAAGAGAGAACTTGGGCGACCAAGAGTCACCTTTACATCATAGGCATGCCGGGACATTAAAGTACCAACTTATGCTGCAATGAAGAGAACTGCAGAGGATAGGGTCAAATGGAGAGACATACTCAGACAACCAGTCTCCAGACTGATCAACCAGATGACGATAATGACATCCCTTGCTTTTCCAGAAGCCTGATTGTGAAGTTCTGAGCAGCGGCTCCATAATAGCTTGAACTAATTGCTCAAAGACCTGTGCAAAAATTTATCCAACATGGCTGAGAAGGGATATGCCCCTATAAGAGCTGCAATCTTTCTTGCTTCCCTTGTTTTTCAAAATAAGTACCACCATGGCTCTTTGCCAATCACAAGACACCTTCACTTCAATCCACATCCGATTAAAGGTCTTTGTGAGCCATCTTACCCATACATCGAGACAATTTTGCTCTTTGATGATCCTATTCAGTGAAAATCGCCTTTGAGATTCAACATAAGTGTAAACAATGAGCTCAACTACGCAAACGAGACAGTTGGTCTAAAAATAAATAGACTAAAGACACAATGGATGATGAACAGTTTCTGTCCCTACGAGTTAATGTGCCTTAGAACAAATTCCGTCAAAACGCTGAGTTCCTACGTCTACTTGGGCCTAGAAATTACGAACTCCCATGACATGGATAAAGAGATCTCACGAAGGTTAGCTGTCGGATAGTTCAACTTCAACCGCACCAAGACAGTTCTTCAACAGATGAAAAACAACAAACCGAGAGTTCACATCTTCAACAGATGAAAAACAACAAACCGAGAGCTCACATCTTCAACAGATGAAAAACAACAAACCGAGAGCTCACATCTTCAACAGATGAAAAACAACAAACTGAGAGCTCACATCTTCAACAGCCTGGTCATTCCAGCCATGGTGGATGGCTGCGAGTTGTGGAAACTGCGATAAAGTGACATGGCGCGGCTCCAAGCTGCTCAACGAGTGATTGAGCTGTCACTTTTACTACGTAACCACATCCGCAACACCGCCATCAGGAGACAAACCTGCATCAATGACGTCGTAGATACAGCGTTGATAAGAAAGCACAGGTTGGCAGGCCACGTGTTACTCATGTCTAACAATAGATGGACACGTGAAGTGACGTCATGGTGGTCCTACACCTGTAAGTCACCCTGGATATCCACCAATGAATGGAGAGATGGCCTGCGACAGGACCTTGGTCAGGCATGGTACTTAATGGCAAAGGACATAGATGAGTTTAGATGACATTTGGCTACCTGGCACAGGGCACAAAATTTACTTGAATGAATACCACAATTAAAGTATTAGAGATATTGATCTTCAACAGGCCCATGAAATCATATATTTGGGCCGTATTTTTTAGGAAGAGACTAGGTGTCAGAAAGCATTTACAGTGACTTATCAGCTGTCGCACCGGCACTCGAGCACTAGTCTGGCAACAAAGCAACAGCTGATAAACAGTATATCTATGCAGACTCTGTGCTACCAGTGCCAAACATGCTCCCTGTCCTAGGCAAGCGAGGGTAGAATTTTGGCGTGAGAAATGAAGTGTTTGAGGAAGGTCATCGGTGTTACCACGAAAGAAAGACTGCAAAACAAAGCCATTCGAAGTCTGGTTGGCACTACGTCTTGTGCACAATACATTTCCAGGCACAAATACGCTGGTTCGGTCATCTCATGAGAATGCAGCCTCATCAACTTCCACCGATGGCTTACAACACTGGTAGATCTGGTTACAGGGCAAGAGGACAGCCATGAGGCAGGTGGATAGATGACATTAAATTCATTGTGCAATGACAGGGGCTCCCAACGAACGACACACCGAACAGACAAAGTTAAGCTTCCCATGATGCTCAACGGCGTAAGTGGAAAGAAAACTAACCAACCAATCAATGAATCACCCATCCAATAAACCAACCACCCATCTAATCAACCAATCCCCCCAACCAATCAACCACCCATTCAATCAACCACCCATCCAATCAACCAACCACAATTAGTAAAATGGTAGTAAATTGTGCAAAAGGCATGAACACTTGACTAAAGTCAACAAAATATAGTATCTAAATCCTAACAGAAGACCAAGACCAAATACAATCCCTATGGGAAGATAGCTCATTAAAAATGTGTGCTGAAGTCAGATGCACTGGACTACATGGTGCTAAACATAGTGCAACACCTTTTGTCTTAGTGAACAAAACAGAAATAAAACATTAACAAAACTCTCAGTTTTGCCTGAACAAAGCAATTTGTAAAATATTTTAATGTTAACATGGTTGAACAATTCTGCAGCTTTACTAACCAACACAATAGAACATAGATATTGTGAATAGCAGACATGCGAGACACCGAAACAATTTCAACGGGTGTCTGTGCAGGCTGCTCAGAGTCAGGTGGCAGGGCAAAGTCCCGAACTCTTACAGTTTTTACAAGTTAAGCATCCATAAAAAAAGTAAGTAAAGATCCTGTTTTCCGCGAGGTGGTGTATGGCGGGATACAGTGTTTGGCCCATATTATTTGGGGACCCGTGGCACATAATGGGTGATGTGGTCAGTGTTAACGCGGGGCCGCATTTATTTCCCATATTTTTCTGGCACCCAATATCTGTGGCTGGTTCAGGGACAGGAGTCGGTTGCGATCGAAAAATAATCCTGCATCAACTGAGGACTGAACCCCGATCGTTTGGATGGGAAGTTAGTGCACTAACCCCTGCGCCCCCCCCCGCCCAGATAAGAGGGATGGGACATGTTTGAATGTCTGATAAGCAACCCCCCCCCCCCCCCCCCCCCCCCCCAGCTGTTATACGGTGATGTCAGAACATGTAGATGCTCATCAGAGAGGCAGAAGAAACGATACCAAGACTTCTTAAAAATGCCTCAGAAAAGCTTAAACATTATGTCACATCCTGTGAGATGCTTGTACAGAACTGTTCCATCTTCTTCCTTCTTCTTCGTACGCTGTCAGACGTCAACCTTTATTTTTTCGAAAAAAGCAGCGGTCATCCTGAGGCTGTCGACACTGCTATAGAGCTTGTCTAGTGTTGCCACTGGTGATGGCCACATCTGCTTTCTCTGATCCTCGTATGTCGGGCAGTTTTGCAGCAAATGTTCAGCGGTCATTTTCCCGGTACCGCACGTGCATTCGTCAGTGCCACCTGTCTTCAATTTATTGAATAGGTGGTACCTCAGTCTGTTGTGGCCTGTGCGAAGTCTGAAGATTACGACCTGCTCTCTTCTGGTAATAGGCATCGTTTTTTGTGTAGCCAGTATGTTCTGTTTCCCATTTGGTCATGTATCTAGCTCTAATAAGCCTTTTTGACTCTTCGTATGTCACACTAGGATCTGGTTGTGGTAGTCTTGCACCTTCTTTTGCCAGTCTGTCTGCCTACTCGTTGCCTTGGATGTTACAGTGGGATGGAACCCACTGTACCACTACTCTTTTTGGTGCGGACTGCTGGCATAGTTGACAGAGTACTGCTCTTGAATCATTAGAACTGTTCCATCTGGCATGTCAGCATCACAGAAGGTGCTAAATTAGCAGAGTGAAACATCGTCCCCGAGGCTCAGAACAAGCGAGCCGCCTGGAGGAACAGAACGTACCATGATCCCACAACCTACTCCTCACTTGCGTGGCCCAGGTTTTCCATAATAAGATTTGACTTTACAGTTATATGCGATCACATCTCGCAGCATATGTTTGATAATGTCGACATCTTTGCTTATGACGGGCAACTACTGCTACTACAATAGAACATAAAACAGATAATGTGACACCTTTTGTGTAATGCAGTGGCATCAGTCACTGTCACACAGTTTTAGTAAAATATCATCTTTGCTAAGCGAGAAGTAATGCAACATTCAATACCAGAATGTTAACTGATGGCACTACGGTCAGTAATCCTCCACATGCAGAGATGAGTATGAAATGTAAGTTGAACAGGGTGCCTGAAAAGACCAGCAAAAACTGAGGATTAAGTTCAACAGCGAGCTACAGGAACCATTATCGCTGATACCATTCCCCTATCTGTCGAAAGAGAGCAAGCACCTACAGGTCTGCTTGAATTGCAGTGATAACATACTTGACTGATTTAGTGAATCCAGCTTTTGGTTCTGTTCATCTTTACACGTCATATGTGGGCATTCGGTGACATGACATCACATCATCCTTGGCGCCAGGCAAATATGTAATTTTGCCAGGAAGTCAGCAATATTCTGTATGCAATCCGATCTTCTGCAGTGTGGGCCTGGTTATTTGGTCAGTCCATCTTGCCACCGCATTGGTGAACATGTACAGTCATAAAACCCAACAAGATGGCTGCCTCCATTATTAACAATGAATCGCCTGTCAAATTTGGAAGGATGGGAAGTTAAAGCATGTGTCAGGTCGATTTCTTGTGCTTCATTGGAAACTGACAGTGGCTGGTTTTTGGGCGAAGATTAGGCGAGGTTGCCAGACACGGAAAGTAAGTATTTGAAACTGTCCCATCCTTAGTGAGTAGCATGGAGTAAATAGATCTTTGGGAAACTGTGGCTAACTACAATAGACTCAATGACATAGGTCATTTTAGTAGAAGATTCAACGCCATTTTAGTCGAAGAATCAACGTCAGTTTAGTCGAAGAATCAACGTCATTGCACACAGTTTAACCTATAAATGCTCTGTTCTCTGAATTTTTGGAAAATCTAAGCACAGTGTACGAACTCCGTAGCACCGGCGAGGATACAATAATAGATAGCGTAGATTAAAAAATAATTTTAAATGATATGACTTGACTTAATTGCTGTCGTCTACTATGAGGTGTGGAGTTCTCTGATTTCTCTTGTTTTTATGGTTTATTGTTTCTATATGAGCCGCTATAACAGTCTCTCATGAAATGGATGAAAAAAAGAAACAGTGTCTGCTCGAAACCTGCACATTTCAAGTGACCCGTGATCTCAAGGAGGTGAGATCGAGTACATGGTCCTATAGGAGACGGACAATAAACTTTGCACATGAAAGAACTCCTGGCAGTTGACAATTGAAAAGAGCAGGCTGTTAGCCATTGGCCGAAAAGAAGATTAGAACAAAAATAAAATTCTTCCCCAATATTCCCCACTTTCCTCAAGGTCTACTAAATTGGAGGACATAAAACCGCAAAAAGAACCTACTATGGATAGCCTTTCACTACCTGGCAGTAGGCATTTGATGGCTTGTTTGAATAAGAGGATCCCTTACACAATCCTCTATAGCCTGATTGGTGTAGTTGTTCCTCTTGTAGAAAAAGACACATACATGTATACGAAACATCTTTAATTTGACACCATAACTTGTATAAGCTGTGGCTTAGTATAGTGAAGTCTCTAACAACTTCATTCCTCAACTTAAGTATAAATACTATGGGACAAACCTTTACTGAAGTCTGTAACAACTTCATTCCCCGACAGTAGTGTAACTACTATGGGACAAACCTTTACTGAGGTCTCTAAGAACTTCATTCCATGATCCATGACAGTAGTGTAACTACTATGGGACAAACCTTTACTGAAGTCTCTAAGAACTTCATTCCATGATCCATGACAGTAGTGTAACTACTATGGGACAAACCTTTACTGAGGTCTCTAAGAACTTCATTCCATGATCCATGACAGTAGTGTAACTACTATGAGACAAACCTTTGCTGAAGTCTCTAACAACTTCATTCCCAGACAGTAGTGTAGCTACTATGGGACAAACCTTTACTGAAGTCCCTAACAACTTCATTCCCTGATAGTAGTGTAGCTAATATGGGACAAACCTTTACTGAAGTGTGTAACAACTTCATTCCCAGACAGTAGTGTAGCTACTATGGGACAAACCTTTACTGAAGTCTCTAACAACTTCATTCCCAGACAGTAGTGTAACTACTATGGGACAAACCTTTACTGAAGTCACTAACAACTTCATTCCCTGACAGTAGTGTAACTACTATGGGACAAACCTTTACTGAAGTCTCTAACAACTTCATCGCCTGACAGTAGTGTAGCTACCATGGGACAAACCTTTACTGAAGTGTGTAACAACTTCATTCCCTGACAGTAGTGTAACTACTCTAGGACACCTTAACTTTCTTACTTATGTCACAGACGATAAGGAGTCTGTTCTTTAAGAATTGACATCACTGTACTCCAGGCAGACTGATAAGCGCTCACTCCCTCTTAGTGATTGTCGAAGAGTGTAGACACTGATGGTTCATATCGCTCGCTGATGGTACACACTCCAGCTCCATCCTCTACGGCATCCCTATCTGTTGGACCTGCGTGTGATTTCAAAACTTTGCATTGTCGTTTCATCGATTATAGTGTCTTCATTACTGAGGCAGTCTTTGATCAACCTTTAGCCGCTGTCGATTTAAAAAATAGGTGCCGAAGAACACAAAGAGCAGTACAACACACTACACTTTTTGAAATAAGGTAAATCAACATCCTCTAGTTGGTCAGTCCTAGGAGTGGTTGTTTGTCTGAGAATGTCTCTCCATTTGACCACATCCTCTGGTTGGTCAGTCCTAAGAATGGTTGTAAGGTTGTCTGAGCATGTTTCTTCATTGGAGCCTATCCTCTGGTTTGGTCAGACCTAAGACTGGTTGTAATATTGTCTGAGCATGTCTCTTCATTGGAGCCTATCTTTTGGTTCGTCAGTCCTGAAACTGGTTGTAAGGTGGTCTGAGAATGTTCATCAATTTGGCATTACCTCAAGTTGATGTCTGACATTCTGTAAGAACCACAAGCTCTATGAAGACACCAATAACCTCAGACTGACCCCCCCTCTCATCAGATCCACCAATAACCCCAGACTGACCGTTCCCCCTCTCATTAGATCCACCAATAACCCCAGACTGACAGTCCCCCTTCTTATCAGATCCACCAATAACCTCAGACTGACCAGCCCTCTCATCAACTTAAGTTGATGTTTGACAATCTATAAGAACTACAAGCTCTATGAAGACACCAACAGCCTTGTGCTGGCTGGCAACATTTCTATCAGAAATGCACAATTTAAAACAATAAATATTAACATGGCATTTGTACAATTTATTTCTAAGAACAAGATAACATTTGCATTGCTCTTAACATACTAAAAACAGCAAAGTGTGACACAACAGATGGACATACGCTCATTTAATTATCGTAGAAACATCAGTGATATGTTAAATGAGGACAACCTTTGATGATTAAAAGAAATATACTGACCTTATATACATACATGACAACGTGTACCCGATGAATACAGACTGTACTAAAAAGAGAAGAAAATGTAACTTCACAAGGTGCAAGCTATCACATTCTTATTTGTGTTTTGGGGTAATTTTAGATTTTAGTTTCCATTGGGAATGAGGGGGTTACTGTAATCTGTCACATATCTGGATGTCGTCACATTTGGATGATGTCACATTTGGATGATGCCAGTTGTACTGTTGTCTGTCATATTCGGACGATGCCAGTTTTACCTCAGTCTGTCACATATTTGGATGATGTCACATTTGGATGATGCCAGTTGTACTGTTGTCTGTCATATTCGGATGATGCCAGTTTTACTTCAGTCTGTCACATATTTGGATATTGCCATGGCATGGGGCCAGCTATCCGATCCTGTAGAAACTATAAAACATAACAAAATAACCAAAGATCTCTATAGCCATGGTAGAAGACTCTACTCACATGGTACAACAGTGAATCACCAATAAAATCTGTGTTTTTCCATGAAAAATGGGAGATAACTTAGCACATCTTCAAGTTATTTTCTATTTTAAATATCGAATACAATATCTGTTTCTCTGGTCAAGATGGCATACTCCAAGCACAAATAAAACTAAAGAAACATAACATAAAAGTAAACAAATAACCAAACATTTAAAAGTGAACAACTCTTCACTTGGCTTCCTTGTATCACATAGCGAGGATTCTGAGACTATTGTTGGACAGCATGCACTTCTGCAGAAAGCCCATTTGAGACGGGCTGACCACTTTGCTTGTTTCTCAAGTGAAAGGCTCCCACAGGTTAAAGGCGAGGGCTCGACTTCATCGCCCCGGGTTTCCCCATATGACTCGGTCTCTCTTAGCAGAACAGTATCCCCGCCTGCCGAGAGCATCGCACAAAGCGTGAACTCCATAGCTCCAGCGATGATCCCAGAGATCTCCTGAAAAATTGCACCTCGAATTCGAACTCAGACAGTCTAAACACAAACGGCTTGACCACTTCACTACAGAGACCCCAAAGTCTCCCAAAAGGCTTCCAAAGAGACTTCTGTAGAGCGAACTGTGTGAAGGAAGACGATCAGAGGAACGTACTAGAAAAACGTTTTAAGGAAAACCTAGTTCAAAATAGTTCAACCAGGAAAGGTGCGGTCAGAAAGACCGCTGCAATCAGTGACGGCCTCCGTGTTCAGGGAGCCCAGAATAAACGTTCAAACAGATAGTCTGGAACAGAGGAATACTAGTGGCAGCTGCGACTAATTTTTTACCAGTCATGTCATAGAACTTTCCACATTAACTTATCAGTCCTAAGCGCACACACAGACTCCAGGATGACATATGTTGGTGGTCCTCATCGACGATAACGAACAAATTATTACTATTATTAGACAGGAATAAAGCGCACACACAGACTCCAGGATGACATATGTTGGTGGTCCTCATCGACGATAACGAACAAATTATTACTATTATTAGACAGGAATAAAGCGCACACACAGACTCCAGGATGACATATGTTGGTGGTCCTCATCGACGATGACGGACAAATTATTACTATCATTGGGCAGGAATAAATATGAATGCAGTAAAGTAGAATATGACTAAGGAAGGTTGTGGATGGGGCTGTCCACTATATTACGTGATACATACATATTGCTACAAATATAATGACTGTAGGAGCATATTAACGGGATGGTCTTATGATACTGTAGAACAACGTTTCTGTATGTAATAAAAAGAAAAATTCAACATAGGAGCAAGGAAGTGATAGTCAAACTGTTTAAAGCATTAGTTAAACCTAGATTAGAGTATTGTGTACATGTGTGGAGTCCTTATCATAGAGGGGATATAAACATGGAAAGTATACAAAAAAGAGCGACAAAGCTGATAGTGGGATTACAGAATTACGAGTTGTGAGGAAAGACTCAGAAAAACTGGCCTACAGTGTCTAGAAAAAAGAAGAATTCAATGTGACGTAATACAGGTTTATAGGATAGTTAAAGGAAAGGATAAATTAGACTATAACAAGTTTTTTCAAAATGCAACCACCTACAAGAACAAGAGGACATAGCTACAAATCAACTAAAGAAAGGTCCAGATTAGATATTAGGAAATATTTTTTTAATTAGAGAGTGGTGAATGCTTGGAATGCATTGCCATAGGAAGTAGTGGAGACAGGGACAATTAATGCATTTAACAATGATTGGATGTGCATATCTTTTAGAGCAAGGTAATGTAAACGAAACTGGTTGTATACAGACTCTCCAAAACCAGTATAAAGACATTAAGTTAAGTTAAGCAGCACACCAATCTTCAACATGTAGCCAACCGAGTAAGTGAAAAAGAGGAAGCTAACATATTCATCTGATTCGGTATGGGCAGGTTAACATTAAAAAAAGTGAGATTGTCTTATTTTTTTATTTTTTTTGGCGTTCGCCTTATTTATCTATTCCCCAAGGCGTGTGTGCGTTACACTGTGGTTTTTATTTTGCGCCTGTCGGCCCAGTGCATCCGACTTCAGCATGCATTTTATGTAAGGGTCTGCTTCCTCCTGCATTTTCTAAGGGTTTGATTCCCCGGGGTAACAGCCGGTGCTGTGATGGGGATCGAACCCAGCACCTTGTGGTTGTGAGCCGTGCCACTTAACCACTAGGCCACGCCGTCCCCCTGAGATTGTCTTATGATATTGAAAGAACTTTTTCTGTGTGAGCCCACCCATATCTATCCCTGCTTCTCTTGGTCTGGGCCTCTGCTCTAAAAACAAATTCAACAAATAAATACGAACAGGTAACACAAATAACTATCAACAGTTCAAATGAATTATTAACCATTATTTACAATGTCACATTGCTCACTGAGGGGGTTGGGTAAAATGTCTGACATCAACTGTGGGGATTGGAGGGGAGAAAAAGACAATGAAACATGCTAGCAAAACGAACAATATTCCGGCTAAGTTGCGAATAATTTTCTTATTTGATCTCCAGTCCAAATTTAGCATGTGACTTCCCAAGCTGGATGCTGCAGATAAGGTGGCTTCCAGGCTGGATGGTCTGTGGATAATCATAAAGTAAAGTAAGTTTGAGGGAGTGAATGTAATGTGTACAGGAAATGGAGAGGAAGTATTCACTAAGGCTCAGAACATGTCAACTTGAGCTGATGAAAACATTCAACTAACAGGATTGATGGTATGCAATTAGTGTCAACAGAAATGATAGTAGTGTGTAAAATCAAATAAGATTGATGGGGTGGATGTAGTAATAATTTTCTTTTAGGTGCCTGAGGCCTGTTGCGTCAGCCGGCCACATCCATGACCCACAGCTGCGACATGGTTCTAAGCCTCGTTCACAGTGGAGGTTGCTATCTGCTGAAGCCATCTTGTGCGGGGACGGCCTCTTCTGTGCCTCCAGCCGGTTGGCGGAAGACTTTTGACACCGAGGAATGATTTGTGTAGTATCTTGTGGGTCGGGGTTTCCTGGCCCAGCAGTACAACATGACAGAACAAAGAAACTCGGTGGCAGTCAAGTGTTTTTGAAATTGGGAGGAGGCCTGTTTTAGCAGAGACGACCGCGTGTCGGATGTAGTCATGCCGTCGGATGTCCAGGATATGACTCTGGCTGCGCATGTAGAAGGCCTTCAGTCTCAACATGTTCTGTTTGAGTAATGTCTATGTTTCAGATGTAATGTGTAAGGCAAAAAGGAGAGGAAATATTCACTAAGGCTTGGCCCATCTAAACTTGAGCTGATGTAAACATTCCACTAACAAGACGGATGATCTGCAGATAACGACAACAGAAATGATAGTATTGTATAAAATCAAATAAGTTTTATGGGGTGTATCTACCTACCTACCTACCTATCTCTCTATTGTCTGATCCTGGTTTCCTTTTGGCGTTAGGTGTATAAGTGGCATGTGGACAGTGCCTTGGCGTGCGCTTCGTATAAGGTTGAAGAACTGGATGCCTCGGATATTCCGTCAATCCATCATTTACGTGGTTGGCCTCTAGCTCTGGTACCGCTGTGTTAGAGACATATGTGGGACGCTGTTGTGCTGCTGCCGCGATATGTGGACAAACCACTGAATTTACTGTTTTCTAATGAAGTCTAACACTGGCTTAGTGCCCATGTTTCCTGACCTCATCGTTTCTAATTCTGTCCCATCTTGTCTCATTTAGCATTCGCCTCAGGCATTTCATTTCTGTTGTTTCTATTTCTCTCTTTTCTGTTGCTGTCAGTGTCCAAGTGTGATACTGGTAGCATAGTGAACGCATGAAAATTGAGCAGGGCTCTTTTTTGTGCCAATCTTTACGTGCTTGTTCTTCAGTATTGTTGGCATCTGGCCAATGATTTGGTTTGCTTTGGTGCATCTGTGATCGATCTCTTCTTACATTCTTCCATTAGATGATTCTATGCGTCCTAAATATTTGAAATCTTTCACTGCTTGAGTTGTTGCTGTTCTATGTAGATCTTAGCGGTTGTTGCTGTTCTATGTAGATCTTAGCGGTTGTTTCTGTTCTATGTAGATCTTAGCGGTTGTTGCTGTTCTATGTAGATCTTAGCGGTTGTTTCTGTTCTATGTAGATCTTAGCGGTTGTTTCTGTTCTATGTAGATCTTAGCGGTTGTTTCTGTTCTATGTAGATCTTAGCGGTTGTTTCTGTTCTATGTAGATCTTAGCGGTTGTTTCTGTTCTATGTAGATCTTAGCGGTTGTTTCTGTTCTATGTAGATCTTAGCGGTTGTTTCTGTTCTTGCTTTTGTCATTATTTCTGTTTTACTCACGTTGATTCTCATGTTGTGTCGTCCTGTAGCCAAGTTATAAGGTGGATGTGTGAAGGAAATTGAGAGGAAACATTCACTAAGGCTCGTACATCTCAACTTGGAGCTGATGAAAACATAACAGATGTAATTCTAATTCTCTATTTACCCTGTGGCCCGTGAGGCTTCTACAAGGACTTCCCATGTCTTTCTGTCTTGAGCAACCTTTTGTATAGAGCCCCTTGCCAGTGAAGCGCAACACAGCACATCCTCTATTGTGCATCTCCAAGTAGTTCTTGGTCTACCTTTCTTTATTTTACCCTCCGGTGTAACTGGGAAACTGAGACGTTAGTCCAGTCAGGCACAAAATACTGGCCAGGGACATCGTGTTAGAGTCAATACGCTGACCTAGACCACAATTTCTCTTCCATGTAGCTTTCCCTGGAAACAAGCACTTCCGACTGGAGGACCGCGGCCCACCTTCATCAGTATGCTCGAGATGTGAGGAAAGCTACTGTAACCCGCTACTTAACGTCCTTTTCAGGGCACACAAAAGAGTAACCTACTCATTGTGGGCATTTGCAAACAACAACCATTACATGGTATTGGGCAGAAGGGCGAGAGCCCAAATGCTGCTGGATCCGTAAAAACAACAAAACAAGTGATCAAGCAAACAGAGACACAGACAAGAAGTTCACTGACCTTGAGAAGAACTCCTCGTCCTCCAGCTGCGACTGCTCAACTTTATCCATCATGTGCTCCAGACTCTGACTGATGGTGTTCTGCTGCTCTCTTAGATCATTCAGGTCTTGATTTAACTTTGCTTTCAAACCCTCTTCAAAACTGTGGAATGGTCATTGTCATAACTTAACGTCAATACACTGGTTTAGAAGACTCTGCTAAGTCTGTATACAACCAGTTTCATTTAAATTTCCTTGCTCTAAAAGCTATACGCATACAATCTATTCTTAAATGCATTAATTGTCCTTGCTTTCACTACTTCCTGTGGCAATGCATTCCAAGCATTCACCACTCTCTGACTAAAATAATATTTTCTAATATCTAATCTGAACCTGTCTTTAGTTAATTTGTAGCTATGCCCTCTTCTTCTTGTAAAGTAAAGTAAAGTAAAGTCTAGTAAAGTAAAGTCTAGTAAAGTAAAGTAAAGTCTAGTAAAGTCTACTACAGTAAAGTCTAGTAAAGTCAAGTAAAGTCTAGTAAAGTCAAGTCAAGTAAAGTCTAGTAAAATAAAGTAAAGTAAAGTCTAGTAAAGTAACTCATAGCATTACTGCTGAAGGGGTGTGAGGTGTTTGTGATCTCACATTTCAAAGGCTCGGCTATATGAGGGCGGTAGCCATCTCCTCTCCCTCGCCGCTTTTACTTCCTGGACTGAACCGGTACCCATTTAAGGCTGGGTCGACTTGGGAGCTGTTGCGGTCTGAAAAAAATATTTCTGCCTCAACTGGGGAATGAATCCAGGACCACTCAGATGCGAACCCTGCCTGCTAACCCCAGCACTACGTGGCTCTCGTTATTGTAGGTGGTTCTATTTTGAAAAGAATGATATGAAAGTTGACATACCCTTTTCTGAAAGCTTCTTCATCTTTTGAAATTCTAAAGTCCACTTTTTGTCCTCTGTTCTCAGACACTTTTTGTCCTCTGTTCTCAGATATGCTGTAGAATAGTCAACATATGGTTGTAGTAACACGCAGTGAGTAAGATTAGTAAGGGTGGGTTCAAATCTCAAGAGTTCGCTTATGAGGGGAAGAGAGGAGTAGGCGAGGTTGGAGAACATCTGGTATGATTTGTAGAAGAGGATCTCAGAGTGGTTGCATGTCAGGGTGGGTGGAGGTCATGGCAGATGAAGGTCAGGGCGAGTGGAGGTCAGGGTAGATGGAGGTCAGGGTGGATGAAGGTCAGGGCGAGTGGAGGTCAGGGTGGATGAAGGTCAGGGTGGATGAAGGTCAGGGTGGGTGGAGGTCATGGCAGATGAAGGTCAGGGCGAGTGGAGGTCAGGGTGGATGAAGGTCAGGGTGAATAGAGCTTCTTGGATGCAGATTAAGATGATGATCTCATTTTTCACTCCATCTGATGCAGAGAACCCCTACTACAGCTGACCCTTCTACAGGAAGCCTGTATCCAAGCATTTGAATAGTGGTTTCAATAGCAATACTCGGGTCTCCATGATCATAATGTTGCTATCCCCATACACAACCTACTCCAGTTGCATTGCGCAACTACTCTAGAATGTTGTCCTATTCTTTTCAACAGAGTACCACTCCGGTGATAGCCCAAGAGGACGTCCCAAAATCAATGGATACCATCTGGTGTGGCCCTATGCTCCATGTGGAACAAGATGGATTAGTTAAAGACGAGTTGCGGTATGGAGTAGACAACAGATGTTGCTAGTGTAGAAAAGGTTTAACATCTTTCATCTACCGGTGTCTGTGATCCATCCTTGGCGTTTCATGGAGTGACAGAGTGACAAATGCAGAGACACATTCTCACACCAGTCTCTAAAGCATGTTCACTCTTCTTAGGCAGCAAAGACTACGGTGGCTTGGTCATGTTTATTAAGATGGTTGAATTTCTAAAGATATTCTTTACCGACAGTTGGCAAAAGCAGTCAGCGAACCACAGCTGAGGTTCAAAGATGTGTGTAAGCGAGACATGAAGGTACTGCACATGAGTTAGGTTTAGTTTAGTCGAAGAATCAACGTCATTGCACACGGTTTAACCCATAAGTGCTCTGTTGTTCTTCATATTTTTGGAGACTCTCGGCACAATGCACGAACTCCGTAGCACCGGCGATCCCATAATAGATTGGGTAGATTTTTAACATAATTTTGAATTTTGCCCGGGCAGCGGCTGTTAAGCCTGCTCTTTTAGATTTTTTGTTATATAGTCCACGTGCACACAATTTGTCCACCTGTCCAGTAGCTTGTCGATGCCGTCTATAAAGAAAGTCCATTGGCGTGACCTTTAACCAATTCTGCACCACCTCCATTACCTAGTCAGCTGTCTTGGGACCCATCTGCTACACACATTCCTATAACCGAGGTCATTATGGACAATTTTGTGTGCAGCGCCGTGTCTCATGTTGAAATCTGTGACTATTTCATCAGTAGTTACTCACGTGTTACCACGGACTAGCTGTTTGATCTGCTGTTTCACTATGCCAGTTGCCACGCTTGCTGGTCTTCCACGTCGTGGTTCAACAATGACATTTTGTCTTCCGTTTTAAAATCTTTCTACCCATTCTTACACCCTCCCGTAACTCAAACAACTGTCTCCACACAAAACCTTCATTTCTGTAGATTTCAGGTTTCATACTCTCTGAACACAAAAAACTAATAACGCCTCGCTGTTCTTCCATGATGCAAGTTGACAGTGGGGCTGCCATGTTGTACGCTGTATTGCACATGCACATACTGCTCAATCATCACAATCCCTACATGGAGTATTGCTAAAGAGCCATTTTGTGTCCTGAAATAAGATTTTCTGTTGTACATACTCTTTCAGGCACTTTATAGAAAAAGCCCTGTTACTTAATGACTGTCCTTGTGCTGCTGCTACTACCACCAACACCACTACTATTACTACCAACACCACTACTACTACTACTACTAAGTGTAGTACAGAAATAATGCTGCTAGTGTGTGGCCTAAGAGTGTTTATGTTGAAGTCAATGAATGTCTTGTACCTTTTTTATCTGCTAGTGTTGAAAAGAATATATTTAGTCAGACATCATGACTTAACTGACTAAACATTTCTCATTGGAGCAAAGAAGTACAATGAATGTTCTCACTATATTTTTGGGATCATCTCTTAGAGCTCTGTCCCTGAGACAAACTGAGTTCAAATCTAAAACATGTCTGATTATTTCGTGGATCCATTCTGAGTGTGTGCATTTGATGATGATGTTCGAAGTTATTAATGTTAAGTCTTGATGTTTCTTTTCTAGGGCGCTAAGATTGCTCAGCTTACATCCCAAGATATACTTGATGTGGTGGACCAATGTACCTCCTGGTTGAAGTGAAATGTGAGACTACTCAGTAAGCTCACCAGTATCAGGATTACAGTGCTGATCCCCACCTCATTGGCCAACTCCTATGAAACAGTCTGTTTCCAGAAGCATGAGCGAGGATGTGATGTTGGGGGGATCTTGATCAGTATATTTCACCAGCCCCTGATTACTCTCTGCTCCCAATCGCATGTCCTGCCCTCCCCTTTTACCCACCTCCACTTTCATTGGTTGTTAGAGTGGTCTTTGCCGCAGTTCTGCATTTATTATCAATGTCCATTCAATGCTTTCTAAGCCAACATGAACAACTTTTGATGAAAGCCTGCAGCCTGTATGTGATACTCTTAGTGAAACAACTTGGAGGTAGTGACCACAGACTAGTATTTCTAACTATTGAAAATGACTATGTCAATGAAAGTAGTACCCTGCCTCGGTGGAACTACAGGAAGGCAGACTGGTCAATGTACCAGCATCGGTCTAGTGTGCTGACTAGAAATCTAACAACATATGAAAACATAAATAAGGTAGTCAATTTCAGCAGATGCATGCTACAGGCTGCCCATGAAACAATACCTAGAGGGGCCCGCAAACAATATAGGCCATACTGGAATAGGGAATTAAAACAACTGCAAAACGAGGTAGAAACATCTAGAAAGCGAACAGAGATTAGTCCTTGTCAAGAACACCACTAAAAATATCAACATGCTAAGGCCAAATTTCAAAGGGAAAAGTTGCAGGCTAGAAGAAGAAGTTGGAGGGAGAAAACAGAGTCTCTGAACTTTGAAAAGGATACCAGGAAACTGTGGAAGTTGGTAAAACAACTTAATGATGAGGGTGCACAGAGAAACACAAAGATTACATTAAACAAAGATGGAAACATCCTCACAGGCAAACAAGCCGCTGATTACTTTGCGGACTCTTTTTCAAAAGATAGCAACATCGAAGTAGACAGAGAGAAACAACGAAGTGTTCGTGAGGAACGACAAAATACAGAGCGAGATGGTGCCATGCCCGAAGTTATGGAGACACCAATCACATACAAAGAACTGGAGTTTGTAATATCCAAACTGAAAATGAGAAAGTCGCCAGGAACAGAGGGAGTGTCCAATGAAATGATCAAGAACTTGGGAACAGCAGCAAAAACAAAGCTGCTTCCGATCTTCAACATTTGTTGGACATCAGGTTCAGTCCCACAGACCTGGAGAGAAGCAATCATGATACCACTCTCAAAACCAGGGAAAGACAGTTCCATGGCATCCAGCTATAGACCAATCAGCCTCACAAGCTGCATATGTAAAACAATGGAACGTATTATCAACCTAAGGCTCCAGTGGTATCTTGAGAGCCAAAACCTTCTTGCGCCACAACAGGCAGGATTTAGGAAATGCAACTCCACTGTAGACCAGGCAACATACCTCTCACAAGAGATCGAGGATGCATTCCAGGACAAGAAATTGGTATTAGCAGCATGGATAGACTTAAGGAAAGCTTTTGATAAAGTTTGGAAAGAAGAACTTTTAAAGAAACTGAGAAATAATGGAGTGATGGGTAGGATGTACAAATGGATAAAAGCATACTTACATAACAGAAGAGCCAGAGTCCAACTAGATGGTCTCAAGAGTAAGAAAATTCTACTGCGTCATGGTGTGCCTCAGGGAGGAGTTCTTTCCCCTACACTTTTCATAGTCTTCATCAATGACTTGATTGCTGAGCTACCACAAGGAACAAAAGTTGCAATGTATGCAGATGACTTGGTAATATGGTGTGTAAATGAGCAAGCAACAGTGGCCACCAGAATGCTGCAAAAAGCTATTGATGCCTTGACCTCATGGACAAACAGATGGGGTGTAAACATTAACACTGAAAAATGTAGCACTACGCTTTTCACACTCTCCCCAAAACAAAAAAGCTGGAGTTATCAGGGTAAATGGAGAACACCTCAAAGAAGATAAACAACCCACCTATCTTGGAGTTACATTTGATGATAGGTTGACATGGAGGGAACATGTCAACAAGGCAGCCAAAAAAGCCAGGAGGAAGTTAGTCATCCTGAGAAAATTAAGTGGAACCACATGGGGGTACTAGTGGAAAAATTAACGAACAAGGTATACCGCCACATCTGGAATATGGGTCAGCAGCGTGGTGCCCCGCAGCAAACACTACCCTAAAAGAGGTGGATAAGGTGCAAAATCAGGCACTTAGGGTCATTACAGGAGCAATGAAATCAACACCTATTGTGGAGATGGAGAAAATGGGAAGAATACAAGCACTAAGAGAGCGCAGAGACACAAAGGTATTAACACAGGCAGAAAAGTTCCACTGCATGCCGAGCCATCCAATGAAAGACAGATTTCAAAATTTAGCAATGGGAAGACTGAAAAGAAGTAGTTTTATGCATCAGGCAAAATGACTTCGCAGGCAAATTATGGATCTACCTGAAGTTGACATCCTAAAGTCTGTGCCAGAACAAACCCCTTGGAGAGAGGAGCACGGACTATCAGTATGCATTCAAACAAAAGTGAAAGGAATATTAGACAAGGATGAACAGAACAGTGTGCAACGTAGGACAGTGATCCTCAACTTGCTGGATGAAGAATACCCACAAGACCTCTGGATCAGAGTATACATAGAATACCCAAACAACATAAGGGATACAGTCAGAGTACCAACTGGGAAATTCTGTCATATATATGATGCAGAAATACAGGCAATCAAGGTGGCAACTGAGAAACTGTTGAACACCAATGTCGGTCCACAACCTGTAGTATTTCTTACAGATGCACAATCAGCACTTAAATTTGAGAAATTGCCAGATCTACAGGCTCTACTGTCTGAACTGAGCAACCAGCGCAAGATTGTCATGCAGTGGATACCTTCTCATTGTGGAATACCAGGAAACGAGAGAGCAGATCGACTGGCAAAGGAGGGTGCTGCAGACGAGCAACCAGATGTGCCAGTTACTTACCAACAGAAGATAAGGAGGATCAAATCAATTAGAAAGCCACCAACAGTAACACCAGACGATTACCATAACATGAACAGACAAGAGCAAACTGTTGTGTTGCGCCTTAGAACAGGACACAACCGACTCCGCAGCCACATGTACACAAAAAACGAAGATTGGCAACTCAGCCATGTGTACATGCGCCCCAGATAGCAGAGCACATACTACAAAACTGCCCCGAATATGATATACAGAGAAAATCTCACTGGCCCATAGAAACAACACTGGAAGAGAAACTTTATGGACCTGTATGTGAACTACAAAAGACAGTGAAGTTTATACAATAGATAACATTGCAGATATAGACAATATTATAAAGCGAACGAAAGAAGAAGAATACTCTTAGTTACAAAACATTAATCTTTTAGATAGATGAGGTGTGTTCAAAAATTATTCCGGGGAAACAGATGAAGCATGGATGTTGTCCTTCGCCATGGAGGTATAGGGGACAGTCATGCACAGGCGTGAATTTTTCCCCGCCTGTAGATTGTGTTAGTTGCTGGCAGTCGGCCTTTCTGTGTTGAGTGTAGTGAGCAACAGCCACAAAATGACGGAAAGAATTTAGCAGCGGTGTTGCATCAAATTTTGCCAAAAGCTAGGCGATACCCAAGTGGTAATGTGTCGTGGGTTATAGGTACGCCCCGGAAAAAAAGCTGGAGTCGCCAAAGGGGAGACTTTCATCATCCCCGAGGCTGAAAAAAGCGAGGCAGGCCCCGCAGCAATGTCAAAGTCATGTTGACAGTTTTCTTTGACTCCAGTGGGGTTGTGCATCACGAGTACTCACCAGGTCAATACATTTAACTTAAAAAAAATTTTAAAACTTCAAGCGGGGGCTTGACTTCATCGCCTCGGGTTTCCCCATTTAGCTCGGTCTCTCTCGGCAGATGGGTGCCCCATCAGTCGAGAGCATCGCACAAAGCACAAACTCCATAGCTCCAGCGATGAATGCAGGGATCTCCAGAAAATATTTACATCATGGACAATTGTCGCAGCTCGAACTCGAAACCCCGACAGTCTGAACACGAGGCAAGTACTTCGCCACAGAGACCCCCAAGGAGTATTACCTGGAGGTCATCCGTCACCTTCGTGATGCTGTTCGATGCAAATGACTGGACCTGTGGAGAACGGGAACATGGCGGCTCCATCGTGACAACGCACCCGTCCATTCTTCGCACCTGTGACAACGCACCCGTCCATTCTTCGCACCTGATTCAGACTTTCTTGACCAAACACAATATTCCTCTAGTTTGTCAGGCTCCCTAACACAACATTCCCCTAGTTTGCCAGGCTCCCTAACACAACATTCCCCTAGTTTGCCAGGCTCCCTAACACAACATTCCCCTAGTTTGCCAGGCTCCCTAACACAACATTCCCCTAGTTTGCCAGGCTCCCTAACACAACATTCCCCTAGTTCCAGGCTCCCTAACACAACATTCCCCTAGTTCCAGGCTCCCTAACACAACATTCCCCTAGTTTGCCAGGCTCCCTAACACAACATTCCCCTAGTTCCAGGCTCCCTAACACAACATTTCTCTAGTTTGCCAGGCTACCTATCCTCCTTACAATAATCAAAGTTTCCCTGAGCTGAAAATTCAGCTGAAAGTGACCCGATTTGAGTCACAAGAAGACATTTTGTGGAACTCCATTCCTAAAAAGGCCTTCCTGAAATGCTTCCAACAATTGGAGAAGTGTGTGGAGTTCCAAGCAGAGTAATTTGAAAGGAATTAAGGTTTCAAACCTCCATTAGTAATTATATTTCTCGGCTCAAAAGGTCGGATACTTTTTGAAAATACCTAGTATAGTAGTAAGGTTAGAACAAACTGGTACAGATAGCACAAGACAGTAGAACATTAGCATACATTAGTTGAAGACATGTGCTCCACAGGGAGCATACCTGCTAGTGGTGGACTCCTTGCCCAATGAGAGTGAGGACGGTGAGGAATTGCCCAAAAATAATGACGGAGCCAAGGAGGAGGCTGCTGTAGCAAAGGTCACCTGTTTTTCTAGGGAACATCGTCTCAGGGCTGTGGTGACAACATTCTGTATGGATGTACTAGCCACAGCAGACTGGAACCTGGATTTTGGATCCTGTCAAGATGGTAATATATTTACTAGAACACATTCAACCAATGCAGCCATTTCAGCTACCGTACAAATCTTCAACACGTACAGTACACGTAAGTCCTCTTAACCATATGTCATCTGTTCCAGCTCTCTCTCCATGTCTTCCTTATCTATACACTTATTTCTCAAAGTTTGCAAATTTATGTCTGACGACGCCATTATTCGTAAACGGAAAGACACATCGAGCTGAAATTTTCACTGAACACTCTTTGGATGATTTTGTAGATCAGTGCAACTTAGTTCAAGTCACTATGTTGTTTCTTTTACAAGTTATGGGCATATGATTATATATATATATATATATATATATATTGTTCAAAATGCAAAATGGTGACCTCATGACATAATTTACTTGGTAAAATTGCACATGTGGTAACATGACCTTTAAATTTGCAAAGGTCACAGTAACGGTAGGGCACATGCTTAAGAGATTGATGCGTTGAAGTTGGGTGAAAAGAGTGGGTTGGAGAGCAGAGATGGAGGTGTCAAGAGCTTAGGAAAAGGGTTTTTAAAATTAACTACTTTCATAATTATCAATGGCAACACGAGAGGAAAGAAATTGGATGGCTGAGGGGGAGAGTATTGGGGAGTGGTTGGGGGAGGAGAAGAAAAAGAGAGAGAAAAGATGAGCAAATTGAGAAGAGAATAAATAGCCGGTGCCTGAGGGGTGTAGAGATGGTGAGTTATAAGGCAGATTAGGAGTGCAATGGAGATATGATGGAGTGGTTTAAACAATTAATTAATTTCTTCAATAATTATCGTATGAAACGCCTGTTACCCCAGCTAGTCATTGATATGTCCATATGAAGTTCTCTTTTTCATAAATGTTTTCGTCTGCCTCTATTTCTTTTACTTTGAGGACTCCATAACAGTGACTGCCCTGTAATGACATCAACTGGTTTCCCTAAAATGGGTTCTATCCAATGTTAGCATGCTCTCTTCACTGATGTTCTACTGTTGATTGTTTTTTTGAACAGTAACACATTGGTGATCATACCTTTCTTCTTCTTCTGCTGTGTCTGTCCCGATAATAATGCTACAGCGAGGCTGTGATATGTGCCTTTCCGCTTGACACATCTGGCTTTTTTGGTACCAGGTTTGCCTTTCGGCTGCGATCCCTATTCCCCTAGCCAGACTACACTAGTGCAGCCTGTCTTCAGGGCCGCCTTTTGGAGGCAGAATGGAGCCTTGATCAGTTACGGCTTGCTGATCCTGATGTAAGCAATCAGCTATGAGCCGCTGACTGGTACCAGATCATTTATAATGCTGCATCTTTAACCCTGGTCTTATTTTGCAGTTCCTATCTTTCCATTCTGCGCAGGTACTCATTTATGGAAATCTGTATCTGTTTAGTTGTTGCTTTTATTATTCTCCATGTTGCAGAGCCATACAATAGGACTGTGTTTACAATTGAGTCATTCCAAAACTGTGCATGGCTGTCTCTATTTAGTTGTTATTTTCCATGTTTTAGGGCCCTGATTTCAACATTTTTTATACCTGGCGCCCACTTTTATAACTTTTGCAAGGGTACATTTATATTACCACCCACTAAAACCGAATTGAAGGAAACTCTTTGATCGTTCTGTGTATTTTTGATGTTTTTAATCATCATGTAGCATGTCCTTTGCAGAATGTCTCTCCCATCGCACCTGAAAGAAACTCGATCTCTTGCCAAATCGTCAGTCTGCTCCAGATTTATGTCCAAGCACTCCTTGACATCTTGGTGCCCTCATCTTCTTGCCTCTGCCTCTCTTGCCCGGCACCATACCCTTCCAACACTGTTCTCTCAAGACCTTTCTGTCTTTTGATGTGGCCAAAGTATTTCAATTTTATGTTCATGATGGAATTATGAACCAATTCTCTTCTATGCTCAACTCTTGTTGAATAATCTGCATTATTTTTTTTGGTTCACAGTATTCTGAAGATCTTATATACAATATTTGACTCAAAGTACTTGAGGTTTAGTAACTGTCCATGTTTCACAGCCGTATGCTGCTACAGAAAAAATTAAAACAGGTTCTAAAAATTAGCACTTTTGTTAGTTTGCTGGTATTCATTCTGCGATAGTTTTCTTAGATTGTGTTTTAATAGTTTTCTTAGGTTGTGTTTTAATAGTTTTCTTAGGTTGTGTTTCAATAGTTTTCTCAGGTTGTGTTTCAATAGTTTTCTCAGGTTGTGTTTCAATAATTTTCTCATGTTGTGTTTTAATAGTTTTCTCAGGTTGTGTTTCAATAGTTTTCTCATGTTGTGTTTCAATAGTTTTCTCAGGTTGTGTTTCAATAATTTTCTCATGTTGTGTTTTAATAGTTTTCTCAGGTTGTGTTTCAATAGTTTTCTCATGTTGTGTTTCAATAGTTTTCTCAGGTTGTGTTTCAATAATTTTCTCATGTTGTGTTTTAATACATCATGTAATTGTTCTGATACCGCCCACCTGAAAGCAAAAAATGCCCCACAAGTGGACAGTAGCGCCCAGGTTGAAGAGCACTGTTTTAGAGTCATACAAAATGAATGTGTTTACATTTGAGTCATATACAAACTTTACCAATGAAAATAGTAAGCAAAAGTGTGTACAATGCTCATGCTCTCCTACACAAAAGTCAAAATGTGTACACAAGAAGAGAGGCTCAAGAAGCCAAATTGCTGAAACATTTGTTAGATGGTGAAGACCGCTTCTGACAATCAGATAATTTACTCTGCAGGGGCCAAAGAGTAATTGAGGTCAGCTAAAATATACTGATTGAGGTGGGAGAGAAGAGTAACCAAGGTCAGGTGAAATATACTGATCAAGGTGGGAGAGAAGAGTAATCAGGGTCAGGTGAAATATACTTACTGATCAAGGTGGGAGAGAAGAGTAATCAGGGTCAGGTGAAATATACTTACTGATCAAGGTGAGAGAGAAGAGTAATCAGGGTCAGGTGAAATATACTGATCAAGGTGGGAGCGAAGAGTAATCAGGGTCAGGTGAAATATACTGATCAAGGTGGGAGCGAAGAGTAATCAGGGTCAGGTGAAATATACTGATCAAGGTGGGAGAGAAGAGTAATCAGGGTCAGGTGAAATATACTTACTGATCAAGGTGGGAGACAAGAGTAATCAGGGTCAAGTGAAATATACTGATCAAGGTGAGAGAGAAGAGTAATCAGGGTCAGGTGAAATATACTGATCAAGGTGGGAGCGAAGAGTAATCAGGGTCAGGTGAAATATACTGATCAAGGTGGGAGAGAAGAGTAATCAGGGTCAGGTGAAATATACTGATCAAGGTGGGAGAGAAGAGTAACCAGGGTCAGGTGAAATATACTTACTGATCAAGGTGGGCGACAAGAGTAATCAGGGTCAAGTGAAATATACTGATGGTGGGAGAGAAGAGTAATCAGGGTCAAGTGAAATATACTGATCAAGACCCCATCTCATATCCTCATTCATGATCTTGGAAACAGGCTGCGACATAAAGTCTGATCAACGAAGTGGGGATCAAAACTGTAATCCCAATAGCAGTGAGCTTACTGAACAGTCTCACACTGCACTACCTTCAGGAGAACTCTGGCTCACCTTCTCAAAATGTAAGAGGAGCCACTGTAACCCGCTACCAAAAAGAACTGTCAAAAATTAACTTAGCACAAATAAATATGAAAAAATCCTATTTTGCATAATTGATATCATTATTACAACCAAAAAAACTATGGCTAAAAACATTGAATTAACTAACAGTGATAACGAGTTTGGCTTGGCTTGGTTCGATCGCCATATCCCACTACAAGCCCTGAAAAAGGATTTGCATGTAGCAGAATGTAGTCCAGAGATCAGAATATGTTGTCGTAGTTTACACATTGCGATATTTGCAGCTTTTGGCCCAACACATCCGACTTCAGCTGGGATTTATTTAGTGCCGGGTTAGCCTTCCATCTTCAATCCCTTCTCCTTAGCCAGTCTGCTCTATGGCAGCCTGTTATCCAGGATCACGGCGTGGGTGTGTACAAGGGTCTTGGCAGGTCTGGTGCGCTGGCCCAGAAGCTAGCAGTCCGCTTTGGGTCGCTGACCACTGCAGCTCATAAATTTATGATCAGTGTCAGTTTTGTCGATGAAACACACATCTTTTAACCTAAAACAGGTGAAACATTCTGATCAGATTATGTTAGTCAGGGTCAGGTGAAACATTTTGATCAGACTCTGTTAGTCAGGGTCAGGGTAAAACATTCTGATCAGACTCTGTTAGTCAGGGTCAGGGTAAAACATTTTGATCAGACTCTGTTAGTCAGGGTCAGGGTAAAACATACTGATCAGACTCTGTTAGTCAGGGTCAGGGTAAAACATACTGATCAGACTCTGTTAGTCAGGGTCAGGGTAAAACATACTGATCAGACTCTGTTAGTCAGGGTCAGGGTAAAACATACTGATCAGACTCTGTTAGTCAGGGTCAGGGTAAAACATACTGATCAGACTCTGTTAGTTAGGGTAAGGGTAAAACATACTGGTCAGATTATGTTAGTCAGGGTCAGACACAATTTATTTATCAGACTTTGATAGTCAGATGTTGATGATGATGTGCAAGCTACTAATAGAAACTTTATGATTGCTTCACATACGTGTTACAAACATATATATTTTATGATGCAAGAAATGTAATTGTATTTTGTGGTACCACCTGAGTAGTACTGCCATAGTAAATACTAACGATGAGGAAAATATATCAACATATTCAGGCTTATTATCAAATGAATCTAGACTCGTGTCAATATACCCTTTCATTATTCATCATCATCATGTAGCCTGTCCTTTGCAGAACGTCGCTCCCATCACAGTCCGCCTGAAAGAAAATCTCTTTCCAATACTCCACTTTACTCCAGAGTCATGCCCAAGCATTCCTTGACATCTTGGTGCCCTCACCTTCTTGGTCTGCCTCTGCCGTCTCTTGCCCAGCACCATATCTACCATTACCGTTCTCTCAAGACCATATGTTTTTTATGTGGCCATAGTATTTTGATTTTCTGTTCATGATGGAATTGAGTTTTGGCAAGGGAACGAGTTTCTTTCAGACAGACTGTGATGGGAGCGACGTTCTACAAAGGACATGCTACATGATGATGATGGAATTGATGAACCAGTTCTCTTCTATGCCTAACTATGTCTTCATTCTTTTTATTTCCAGTCCGTGGTATTCTGAGAACTTTCTGTAACATTATTCTTCTCATTGATACATCCATCCATTATTACCAAATAATATAGACTGTGTCAATATACCCATCCATTATTACCAAATAATATAGACTGTCAGAGGCGCGAAGACGATCAGATACCGTCGTAGTTCTGACCATAAACGATGCCGACTAGCGATCCGCAGGAGTTGCTTCGATGACTCTGCGGGCAGCTTCCGGGAAACCAAAGTGTTTGGGTTCCGGGGGAAGTATGGTTGCAAAGCTGAAACTTAAAGGAATTGACGGAAGGGCACCACCAGGAGTGGAGCCTGCGGCTTAATTTGACTCAACACGGCCAACACTGAAATGAGTGACATGCCGAGACCATTCTTCTGGGGTCTAATATGGAACTGGTGCTGGACTTAGACCCCCAGAACTCTGGGGTTATGCCCCTGTGGCTCGGTTCTGTCTGCATCCAGTGTGTGATAAAGGAATTGACGGAAGAGCACTATCAGGAGTGGAGCCTGAGACCTAAGTTAACTTACCACGCCAATACTGCAGAATGACTATCAAAAAGTACACCTTCGCGGGGTCTAATAGAGAACATGTGCTGGAATTAGACCCTCGAAAATTTTGGGGCTACCCTCTAAGAAACTTGATTGTCTCGCTAAGGGAATTGACGGAAGGGCACCACCAGGTGTGGAATCTGCGGCTTAATTTGACTGAACACGCCAATACTGTAGAACAACTGACAAATCGAGAGCACTGCCGTTTGGGTCTAATAATGAACGTACGCTGGTATTAGACTCACGGATGACAAGTCAGCTCTCAAACACTCAAATGAAAGAACGCTACGGAAATCGTGTCTTAACTCTGCAGAAACCGCAGATTTCAAATACCTGGTCATTGACAAACAAAAGCCCTCAATAAATTCGTCTGACCAAATAGTGAACGGGTGCTGGAAATAGATCATCTGAAGACAGGTCAGTTTTACCCTACAAATGACAGGGCGTTGCTACGGAAAACCAGCTCAAATCGAGAGGAGCCGCAGACACTTTGGTTCACGTACCAGGCTGATAAGCCAAGGGCGCGAGGCTACCATGTGGGGGATTACGGCCGAACCCTTGTAAGCCGCAATCCCGCCCAAAATCTCAGCACCACTGCAATGGGAGGCTCCTACATGCTCGGGATCTGGGGCTTGCGCCCCAGCCCTATCAGGTAGAGCCACAGTAAGAGGTCCTTGCCGCCCGCAAATCAAAGCGGGCGGACAAACTGCTTGATACTCACCCTATACGGCGATGGGGTGCGAAAAACACCAACCAAAGACTTAGAACCTGGTCGGGGTGTCGAAAACAGTAGAGCAGCCACCACACTGTGAACTGTCAAGACTCAACCACTGACCATGAGAGTTGTCCGCACACCAGGCGATCAACATCTCTGTGACATTACCAGGCTTGTCCTCTGGCTAAATACACTCCGGCTACGATATCTACCTCTGTACGTTATCAGCCATAACTATCATGCTGGACGCAGAAGAGATGCAGACCAGCGGACATTGCACACCTGCCCCACTGTGTCAACACCCCAGGTGGCGGGGAATGCTAGGCGTACCATCTCTGCATAGAAGCCAAGAAAACAAAGGGAAAAAGAGATACCCCACTCACATGCAAATGCTACGTTTCTGGCAGGACGTGACGATCCTGGGATACAGACACACTGGACTGCCTCTCTTCCGGGTAAACCAGTCCATCTCATATATCATCATCATTGCACCCTATAGACACGAGTAGTGAAGACTCGATAGTCTGGTAAGACAACTTCCATAGGAGAGAAAACTCTGATCGTAAACAACTGCTGCCTTGCAGATAGGCTGGGGACAGCCAAAGGCTAAGGAGGGCATCCCTACAGAAACGCCTGTTGAAATCGGATGCACGGGGCCGCAAGCCTAACAAAACAGTGCAACGTAAATCACAGTATGATGGCACAACCTATTCGAAAAACGTATGGCGCTCATCCTGAGGAGACCCGCCAGGCAGCGATAGCGCCGGGCCCCACGCCTCGAAGGGGCCCACCCTTGACTACTGGTGGTCACCCACCCATGTGTCGTGGAGTCAAGGCACATGGCTATGGGGAAACGACTATTGGCCAAAACATCAAGACCCTCAAAATATTACAGTGGAATGCGGAGGGAGTCATTAACAAAAAACTTTCCCTAACACATCACCTGCATGAAGGTAAGATTGACGTGGCATGTATCCAGGAAACGCACCTCAACAATAACCATAAATTCTCAATCAGAGGATACCAGACTTTCCGTCTAGATAGAGAAGGCCACAAAGGAGGGGTCCTGATACTGACCAGAAACAGCATACCGAGTAGCGCGGTACCTGTCAATCACACCGGACAAGCAGAAATTGTAGGAGTTGACATAATGGCTCAAGAGACGAAGCTCCGCATTTTCAATCTGTACGGACCACCAAACAGAGACCTATCGCTCTCGAGCATGGAGGTCAGAGACTCCAACTGCATAGTAGTTGGAGATTTCAACAGCCACTCGGAGAGATGGGGATACTCTGACACAGACAGCAGAGGTGACGAAGTGGAAGATTGGGAGATAGATGCAAATCTCTCCCTAATCAATAGGCCGGAGGATAGCCCTAGCTTCTATTCAAGAACATGGCATACCACCTCGACTCCAGATTTGGCCTTCTCCACACAGGACATACACTATAAAATAGGCCGCCAGGTGCTAAACCAACTGGCAGGTAGCGACCACAGGCCGATCAGGCTAACCATTGACATGGAAGTAGGCCCACAGGAAACAAAACCGCTCCCACGTTGGAATTACAAACGAGCCGACTGGGACAGATTTGCAATCCTGACAGATGGGCTGTGTGAAACCATCAACACACGAAACACCAAAATGAAGCCCATGGTAGAGAGCCTAAGCAAGGCAATAATGCAAGCCGCCACTGAAACCATCCCAAGAGGAGCTAGGAAAAACTATAAGCCCTACTGGAATGATGAGTTGCAGAAAGTGGAAGATACAGTAACAAATGCTAGGAACGTGGCAGAACGTGAAAAATCCATGGAGGCAAACATCGCCCTCAAAGCCGCCACGGCGAAGTACAAACACACTCTCAAGCAAACAGCAAGAGAAAGTTGGAAAAATAAAACAGAAAGTTTAAACCTGGACAAAGAAGGGAACAAGCTATGGAAGCTAGTCAGAGCCATGAACGACGAAACCCCGTCAAATAAACAAATTACTATCAAGCAGGGCGAGAACTTGATCACAGGTAAGAAAGCCGCAAACGCCTTTGTCGATCACTATGCCAGAGCAAACCACATCGAGGTCCCTGCAGATAAGCATACAGATATTAGCGAAGAGCTAAAAGGACACGAAAACATAAATACGGCTCCTGAAGAGCACATGATGGCCAAACTAACCATGCGCGAAATGGAAGAGGCTATGAGAACACTAAAGAAAAGGAAATCTCCCGGAAAAGACGGGATAACAAACGAAATGCTGATGGGGCTGGGCCAAACAGCGAAGAAAAAACTACTATCAGTCCTGAACCAAAGCTGGAAAAGGGGTATTGTACCCCAGGCATGGAAGGATGCAATACTGGTACCAGTACCAAAAACAGGAAAGGACAAAACAGATCCGAATGGATACAGGCCCATAAGCCTACTGAGCTGTGTCGGCAAGCTGATGGAACGGATGATAAACACCAGACTGATGTGGCATCTGGAAGAAAAACGAATACTAATTCCACAGCAAGCCGGCTTTAGACAGCACAGATCCACTGAGGACCAGGTCATCCTCATAGCCCAGGAGATAGAAGATGCCTACCAGGCACAGAAACACACAGTAGCTGTTTGGGTGGATCTGGAAAAGGCATTTGACAAAGTCTGGAAGGACGGACTTAGAGTCAAGTTAAGAAGAAGTGATGTTTGTGGGAAGATGTACAAGTGGATCAACCACTACCTCAAACAAAGAACGGCCAGAGTCCAAGTACAAGGGCAGATGAGCAAAAAGGTGACACTCGAGCAGGGAGTACCCCAAGGGGGAGTACTGTCCCCCACACTCTTCCTGGTATATATAAACGATATTACAGAGAATATACCAAGAAGAGTCCATAGCTCAATGTTTGCAGACGATCTGGCTATGTGGACTTCTGAAAAGAATCTCACCATAGCAAGAAATCGGATGCAAACGGCCCTAACATCGCTGGAAGAGTGGGCGAACTCATGGCTGGTCAAAATAAACGAGGAGAAAACCACGTGCACAATATTCTCGCTCTCATTAAAACCCCAAAGTACCAAATTAAGCCTAAATGGCAAAATCCTGCAGCCAAACGACAACCCAACCTATCTGGGAGTCACATTTGATCGGCGCATGACATGGAAAAGTCAGATTGAGAGAAACCGAATGAAAGCCAGAGAAAGAATGGCGATCATGAGGAAACTTGCTGGCACAAGCTGGGGAGCAGACGAAGGCATACTAAAGAAACTGTACACTGGAAGAGTGAGACCAGTTCTCGAGTATGGCATCGCGGCATGGACAACAGCAGCGAAGGCGAACTTCGATAAAGTTAACAAACTTCAAAACCAAGCTATGAGAATCATAACAGGTGGCATGAAGTCAACGCCAATTGTAGAACTTGAAAAGATTACAAAACTGCAATCCATGACCGACAGAAGAGACTGCAGAGCCCAGCTGCAGTCAGAGAAACTCCGAAGACTGACGGACCATCCAATGTACCAGAGGCTAAACAATTTGGGAACTGGGAAACTAAAGCGGAGAAACTTTGCAGAAATAGCCAAAGCAAAGATGCACGAAGACCCCATAAACGCACTAACAACACCAAAACCCATCACTACTGTACGAAAACCTACTTGGAGGCAGGACATATTTCCAGAGGTGGTAGAAAATATACCAGGTATTGCAAACAAAAACTGCCAGACCGAAAAAGAAAGGAGAGACACTACCCTAAGCTTCATAACGAAAAGCTACCCAAGCACGGACTGGACCCATGCATACACCGACGGTTCTGTAACAAACACTACACAGAACGGAGGGGCAGGAGCATTCCTGAACCTACCAAATGGCAGAAAAATAACACTGTCATTCGCTACTGGTAAGTACACAAGCAATTTCAGAGCGGAGGCAGAGGCACTGAGGGCGGCAGTGGAAGAAATGGCAACACACAGTGAAAATGAGAGCCACATAGTCTTGTTGACAGATGCTCTCGCCGTAGTCACAGCGCTAAAAAGCCAGAAAAACACTGAGCTTAATGACTTAAGAGCAGCACTCTGCAAACTGTGCCAGCTGTCCGCACCAAAAAGGGTAGTGGTACAGTGGGTTCCGTCACACTGCAACATCCAAGGCAACGAGGAGGCAGACAGACTGGCAAAAGAAGGTGCAAGGCTACCACAAACAGATACCAGTATGACGTACGAAGAGTCAAAACGGCTTATCAAAGCCAGGTACATTACCAAATGGGAAACCGAACATACTGGTTACACCAAAAACGATGCCTATTACCAGTTGAACCGAAGAGAGCAGGTCGTTGTCTTCAGACTTCGCACTGGCCACAATAGACTGAGGTACCACCTATTAAACAAATTGAAGATAGGGTGTACCGACGAATGCCCGTGCGGTACTGGTAAAATGACAACTGAACATCTGCTGCAGAACTGCCCGACATACGGGGATCAGAGAGAGCAGATGTGGCCATTGCCAGTGGAACTGCAAGACAAGCTCTATGGTAGTGGCGAGAGTCTCAGGACGACCGCCGCTTTTTTCGAAAAAATAATGGTTGCTGTCTGACTGTGTACGCAGAAGAAGAAGAAGAACTATTTACTAAAATAATAAAAACTGAAAAAGGTAGCCAGTTCGAACAAAATAATGATAATAATAATGATAATAGTTGTCCACTGAAAGCGAAGAAGTTGACAGGATCAGACGTGTTGTAACTTGTCATTATTGGCTTGGCTTCGTTTGTTCTCAATCTCCCGCTACCAAACTCTGAAAGGGCTTAAGTAGCAGAATGTAGTCCAGAGTACGGAATGCGTTGTGTCGTCGTTTACAGCTTGACTGAGATATTTGCACCTTTCGGTCTAACACATCCGACTTCAGCAAGCATGTTTTTAGTACCAGGTTAGCATTCCCTCTTCGATCCCTTGCCAGTCTGCATGTTGCAGCCTGTTATCCAGGATCACCGCTTGGAGGTGTAGAAGGGTCTTGACAGCTCTAGTTTGCTGACCCTGACGCTAGCAGTCAGCTATGGGTTGCAGTTCATGTGCTGCTCAGATCTTGAACCCTGTCATTATTTCATATGGTTGTAAAGTCTTATCTTTTTACTGCATGCTCTACCACACGTGGAACACATATAGATGGGGCGGAATAGGACAACTGTAATCTCCCAAATAAGTTACAAAAGGAAACTAAAGAGGGTTGAGGATGAGGTTAGCATTCTCGTCATGAAAAACCGTTGTTATCATTACTGCAAAAATAAATAAAAGCTTGGACATGAGCTTCCTGTTCAGAGACCATCTGTAGCTGTGGCCCTATGCTTCATGTGGAGCAGGAAGAAAAATCAATTAAAATAATATAGATTTGTGTTAACATATTCACAGGCAGGTCAAGACAAGCAAAGAAGAAATATCTGGAATAACATAGCAAGCTGGATGGAAAACAAAGCAGATTTAAAGTGCTCAAAGGACAGATGGTTGTTGTTAGAATTGTTTGTTGATACCTCCAGGTATGACACACGATGATGATGTTAATACAGGCATACCCAATTAATTGACGCTCTATTTACTGACGTTTCACTTAACATAACGTTTTCATTTATGACCCTACCTCAAACAATTGACTGCTTGCCTTGCTTAACAAATTTATTTCGTCATGTTTGAGGACCGACTCTTCGCTTATTCTCATAATCACGCCATCTTCATTCGTTCAGTGTATTAGTATGTTATTTAGGTTTGTCATACATTCACAAGTGATATCAAGTACGTTAGTTAGGTTTATCATGAAGAGGAGGTGTTGGTGGATAAGCCATACTTTAAGGAAAGCAGCGTAAAGCATTGCAAGACAGTTTCAATTGTGAAACCCCAAAGCCAAAAGAAGCAGAGGCATGCCTACTCATTCATGGCAGAAAGACCGTAAGACAAATATAAGGAAGATGTGGATTGAGCCGTTGCAGGAAGAATTGGTGTGTATTTGTTAAGGATCTATGCTTCATAGAAGGTGGTAAACGTTTTGATTGATTTACACTTTTTAGTTCCCAAAATGCATTGCCGGAATCATGGAGCCCAACTAATCGGTTAATGGCAGGAAGATACTGAAGATAAGTGTATGTTATAGGCAACCAGAGACGCATCCTCGGTATCCAGTGGTTCAGTCTCATCCGTAATGTCGAGGTGATCTGCAAAGGAGAGTCTTCACTCCCTCTCAAACACTCTGGTCTGCTGCTGCATGTCTGTACCAGGACATTTCGGCTCACCAGATCCTGTCAAAGTCAGCTATGTGTAACAACGATTTCCCACCGGCTGGCTGGAGGCGTGCAAGGGGATGCCCCCGTACTACATGGCTCCGGCAAATAGCAGTCTCTCCTTCGGCATTGAACGAGGTTTAGCTACAAGCATTAGTAGTGGTTGATTGCCGCAACGGACCCTTGACAGTTTGTCCATCACAAGTGATGAAGACCACTTTCTTTGTTCAGCCGTATGGACAGTCGTATCTCTTGCTGTGTCCGCTGAAATGGGTGACTTACGCGGAGATTTTGATTAAAGTGAGGAAGAAACTGCGCCTTTTGTCAACCTCACTCACAGAGCCTAAGCTACCTTTTGTCAGTGGCAAGACATTCATCGAGACGACTGGAGATAGCATAGGATGCAGATTTTGCCTCAGGGTTACCACCGAAGCCTTTCCGTAAACATGTAACCCGCAGGGTAGAAAGGTGGGAAGGCATCTAACGCAGTTTGTCGTGCCTTTTCGATAACCACAAGAGGTCGTATGGACAACACTCAGCGTGTGAGTGAGTCTGGCATCTCTCCCCAGCTGTATTCAGTTCATCATAGTAGCATCTAAAATTCCCACACGCCATATTCGTGAAGGTGAACCGGCAGAACCAACCTGTGAGATACGACACAGGTATAACTAGTTTATTAAGCATAGCGCCATTCAGCCGGCGTCCAGACCAGGATAAACGGATGGAAGAAATCACAAATAAAAGAACGAAATAACAAGTCCAGACGGAAAACCACTCCACATATCCGTGAACACAAGTGTAAGTTGTCGACTAGTGTGAATTCCAGGCAAATCCGTGGTCTGGCGGCATCCATAATGATCCAAAACAGTAGAGAAATGTAGACTCGCAGCCAGTTACGGCGCCATCTTTGCCAGGTGCTTAGGCAAACAACATTATTATTATTAAAATGCATTTGCAAACTAAATAAAGACTATACTTTTGCTGTACAACAATTTTCACTAATTGACAATGCTTTGATCCCTACGCCGTCAGATAAGTGTGGTATGCCTGTATAACCATTCAATATTCAATGCAACCAAAATGAATGAAGGATTATGGTTAATTCTTTGGTGTTATTAGGGCTAGCAACGAAGAAAAGGGAAAGGAAATGTTATTGGCAGATCTGTTACAGCAAAACGCCTAGCATGCTAACTCCAAAAATGCATCTCAGGCATTTTCCACAGAGTAATCACAAACTCAAGATATTTATAATTGTTCTTCGTTCCAGCTTACCGACCCATCTTCAGAATCCAGTGACCCGGTAGGTGTGCTTGTCTGCCCAACAAAGAGTGGCACATTTTCCTAGAGAATGTACTCAAAACATCAACTCTGTACTAACTCATGCCTAACTGGCATGTCATGTACAACGACTATATTTTTAGTTCCAAAAAAAAAGGACATCTGATTTTACGACTAAAAACGAGAGGAACAGGATGACAAGAGGAAGACACTCTAGTAGAAACGAAGGACAAAATAAGGGCACATTAATTTGACTAAAATAGTTCTTAGTTTGACCCGTTCTTTGCCAAGGGGTGGTCACCTTTGAGCGAGTCAGAACTCAGGATCCAGTCGTTTGTCACAGTAGTCTGTTGTGGAGGTCGTGTGTTGTGCTTATCAAGTGAATCTCGCCAGTGAGTTGGGGGCCATCCACGAGGTCTCTGTCGCACGGGTATCACATGGTGGTTATGATACTCCATCTTGTGTCTTGTCGCCTAGCTATATGGCCTGCTCAGCAGTGTTTCAAATGGTTGATGTACTGTAGGGCATCCTTGTGACATTCTCCGGACGTTGCTATTATCTAGTTCGTTTTGTGGTTGCTGTCTGAGAGTTGAGCCAACCAGGCGTCTTTCGAGAGATAACTTAACTTAACTTAACTTAACGTCTTTATACTGGTTTAGAAGACTCTGCAGAGTCTGTACGCTTGCGTGTTGGTCTCTGTTCTCTGCTGCTTTTGTTAGAGACCAGGTTTCGCTACCATAGCAGAGCGCTGGTAGGACTACAGAGTTGAATATGTCCGCACATAGTCTGATGTCTTTTGTGGCGTCTGTTGCTGTCATGACGGAGTTGAAAGCTGCCCAGCCCTCCCGTTTCCGTTTGGCGATCGCAGGTTTCATATTGTCTCCATGTTGAGGAGCCTTCCCAGATAGGCATATTCGTCAGCGTCTTCTATGGGCATTCCAATAATGAATTTGGGGTTGGGCTCTGCGAAACGGTTGCGCATAGCTCTGGTTTTGCCTAGGTTTATAGCTCAAATAGTGCATTTATAATGGCCTAGGGAAGGAGACAGTCAACAGGAGCTGAGTGGGGGATAGCTGAATGACCTCTATTTTTAGAGGTTAGCTGTTAATATACACACAAAAAACAGCTGTGAACCAGAAAAGGTTCATGCTGAACAAAAAGAGGCAGCCCCTCCACCATTTAAAGAAAGACAACAGCACAATCATATGTTTGTCTATACATCTGATTGCAAGTCTACAAGAAAGATAGTCTCAACGCTGATGGACTGAACTAGACAGAGGATGAGGGCAGATAGAATAGTTTGGTGCTTTTTCTGGCAAATGTCTACACACCAGAGAAGACGAGGATCACATCTCAGGGTAGAAGAGGATCACATCTCAAGATAGAAGAGGATCACATATCAGGGTAGAAGAGGATCACATCTCGGGGTAGAAGAGGATCACATCTCGGGATAGAAGAGGATCACATATCAGGGTAGAAGAGGATCACATCTCAAGATAGAAGAGGATCACATATCAGGGTAGAAGAGGATCACATCTCGGGGTAGAAGAGGATCACATCTCAAGATAGAAGAGGATCACATATCAGGGTAGAAGAGGATCACATCTCAGGGTAGAAGAGGATCACATCTCAAGATAGAAGAGGATCACATATCAGGGTAGAAGAGGATCACATCTCGGGGTAGAAGAGGATCACATCTCGGGATAGAAGAGGATCACATATCAGGGTAGAAGAGGATCACATCTCAGGGTAGAAGAGGATCACATCTCAGGGTAGAAGAGGATCACATCTCAAGATAGAAGAGGATCACATATCAGGGTAGAAGAGGATCACATCTCGGGGTAGAAGAGGATCACATCTCGGGATAGAAGAGGATCACATCTCAGGGTAGAAGAGGATCACATCTCAAGATAGAAGAGGATCACATCTCGGGGTAGAAGAGGATCACATCTCGGGGTAGAAGAGGATCACATCTCAGGGTAGAAGAGGATCACATCTCAGGGTAGAAGAGGATCACATCTCGGGGTAGAAGAGGATCACATCTCAGGGTAGAAGAGGATTACATCTCAGGGTAGAAGAGGATCACATCTCAGGGTAGAAGAGGATCACATCTCAGGGTAGAAGAGGATCACATCTCAGGGTAGAAGAGGATCACATCTCAGGGTAGAAGAGGATCACATCTCAGGGTAGAAGAGGATCACATCTCAGGGTAGAAGAGGATCACATCTCAGGGTAGAAGAGGATCACATCTCAGGGTAGTAGAGGATCACATCTCTGGGTAGAAGAGGATCACATCTCAAGGTAGAAGAGGATCACATCTCAGGGTAGAAGAGGATCACATCTCAGGGTAGAAGAGGATCACATCTCAGGGTAGAAGAGGATCACATCTCAAGGTAGAAGAGGATCACATCTCAGGGTAGAAGAGGATCACATCTCAAGGTAGAAGAGGATAACTTTTGCAGGGTAGAAGAGGACCCTGAAGAGGATCACATCTTAGGGTTGTTGAATGTCCACAATGAATAGGATTACTGTTTTGTGAAAGGCATGGATCACTATACTGAGCCTTCATTCGCTGATGAATTTCTATAGGTCTCACACTTTTGACTCTTAAAAAAAAAATGATGATAAAACGCTGTTCCTGTTTGATGCATGTCAATAGTGCGGCAGCCATCTTTTAACTGCAATTATGACGTCATGTTGTTTGTCTGTACCATGATGACACGTGCAGGACACTCTTGACATACTTAGCAACCATATTAACAAGTTAACATATTAACAATTCTCATTTCTATCCAACGTTTAAGGTTTTCATTTGAAGCCCCCTCGTAATAATAAACCAGCTGCATTGAACAAAATAAAGTCCCATATCTGAAACTGCCATCGGGGATGAAGTGTTAGCTTCATTGTAGGGAGACTGTGGTCTCGAGGTAAGGTGTCGGTTCGAATCACTGTGAAGACGAGGATTTTTTCCCCTCTGAATCTTCTGGTAAAAATTTTCCTGGTCTCTTGGTAGTGAACTCGGACTCCTGTGTTCAGTGTCGAACACGTTACAAATACCTTGACAGAAATAGAAAATAGTAGGCTTAACAGTCACTAGTTAAAAATCTACCCAAATTATTTGCATCTTCCCCCAGGTCTAGTAAGCCGCAGGAAGTTCTAAAATACCTACTACATATAGCCGAAGCATTCGGCTAACTGGCAACATGCCTGTTTGAACATCAGGATTCCAACTTGGAAATCGAAAAGAGAAGGCTTAACCGCCACTGCCCGGACAAAATTCTAATTAACAAATCTACCCAAGTTATTTATACCTTTCACCAGATGGTTTGTTAAGAGCAGCTATAGATGGCGCCTAACTGACTGCGGGTCTACTTAACTCTAGTGTTTTGAGTCTTTTAAGGTGGCCTCGCACATCAGTTAAACCACCCTCCAAGAAACTGGTTGTGTACAAAAGACGTTAAGTTAAATACTAAGCCACAGCTTGTGTGAGATAAAGTCGCCAGATCCTTTCTTCGCTGCTTGTCTTTCCCTAATTGTTGGTCAGGTACCCATTTACAAATGAAACCATCTACACAGCTCAGTTGACTGATGCGTGTCGATAGCTGGAGTTGAACTTCCTACGTTTGCCTTGAAACTCGGTTGACTGATGCGTGCCGATAGCAGGAGTTTAACCCAGGAGTTGAACTTCCTACGTTTGCCTTGAAAAGCGAGTGCTCTACCACTAATCAGACTGCACAGAAAGGATGCTTCTTCTTCTTCTTTGTTCATTCTCAATCTCTCGCTACCAAGCCCTGGTCAGGGCTCTGTAAATAGCAGGATGTAGTCCAGAGAACGGAATGAGTTATGTTGCTAGTTTACAGCTTGACTGCAATATTTTGCACCTTTTAGTCTCACACATCCATCTTCGGCAGCAAACGGATGCTATATTTGAGCAAGTACTTCCAGAGTGATGTGAGAAGAATAGTTGAAGCAAAACCATGCTCTTAATATATCGATGAATCGAGAATTAATTGGTTCGGCCACCTAATGAGAATGCATCCTAACTAACTACCACTGTGTGCCTATAACGCAAGACGTTCTGTTTTCGCAAGCGTGGTCGACCGAAAACTAGATGGATAGGAAATGTTGCGGATATTTTCAATCATCATGGGATGACTACTTCAGCGACACGTCTGGCCCTGGACAGAAAACTACGATGCCTCACGACACAAGCGGATAAGACAAGACAAGACTTCCAGAGCTTGTAAAGAAACCTACCATAGCAGCTGTAGGAGTCAAAGATGGACTGCCTGCTCCTCCAATGATTTTAGGTAAAGCAACTTCACTCCTTCTTCTCATCTGAAAGATGGAAACGATAAAAAAAAAGTTACTTCAATGTAAAAAAAAGCATAAATAGGTAGGGTCAGATATCACGTTAAGACGAAAACACAAACAAAACCAAAGTTGCAACCAATAGGCCTTCATCAGGAACAAGAAACAACGACAATAATGAACTAGCAAATCACAGAAGAAGGGACGAATACATAAATGAGGGACATGAATATATTAAGGTAAACAATGTGCTTATTTGAGAAATCATCACATAACGTAACGTCATTATAATGGTTTAGAAGACTCCGCAGAGTCTGTATATAACCAGTTTTTTGTCATGCCTTTCAAGAGATCGTAGGGGCATCCCTCAGAATGTCTTGGGCATTTTGCTGGGCCCAATCTCTCCTGGTCGATGTGTTTTAATTCTTTATTATCAGTGTCTATATTTCAAAGACACAGTAAAACTGACAAATAATGAATCCCACACTAAAATCATGAGTGGTCTACTGGGGTCTTTGTGTATGACAAGGACAAGAATAGCACGACTGCCTCACAGAGAGCATGTCGTAAGAGGCGACTAACTGTGCGACATGGCATAACAGAGGCCATGGTTAAGTGGTTTGTTTAGAGCCTAACAGGCTGCGGGTCTACTTTGCTCTAGTGTTTGAGTCTATTAAGATGGACTCGCACATCGGTTAAGCACCCTCCGTAAGTACTTGTCCCAACGTAGCGGAGTATTAAGCTGCTCAAACCTAACCTACTAAGCAGGAAATCCTTCTCTCGCCTATATCCAGCTCAAACCAGAGCTGGGATCTGCACATGGACTAAGAAAACTAAAACTGATAAGTAAGGCAAAAATCTGGCAGCCATGTACTAGATCGTGAAAATACATCACAGGATAACTGAAATACTATTTCAAATAGTTAACGGAAAAAGCACCACAAAATGAACTAACCAACCAACCCAAATGGAAACAGCAACACGTTTCCGTGGAAACACATGCAAGTCATTGACTGGTATGAATTCCAGTCAAATCCGTGGCCTGGGACATCCATAACAGACTAAAACACCAGAGCAAAGTTAGACACATGGCCTGTTAGGCGTTATCTTTGCTGCTCCTCTTGAGACCATAATGAGGGTTTGTCTTGTTTCTGTCTCAGTGCAGTGACTCACACATACCTAATTATGTTTTTAATCAACTTTTGACATTCAATTTTGATATAGCATCAATAAATTTTGTTCTGAATACATGTTCTAACAACTAAATTGTCATATTTATGCCAAGAGTAGAGCATCACTCTCAGATCACATAAATGTTCAGCATATCGCAAACAGACAAGCAAAGATACATACAGGAAACATACAGACATGCAATGATATATACAGCAAACATACAGACATGCAATGATACATACAGGAAACATACAGACATGCAATGATACATACAGGAAACATACAGACATGCAATGATACATACAGACATGCAATGATACATACAGGAAACATACAGACATGCAATGATACATACAGGAAACATACAGACATGCAATGATACATACAGGAAACATACAGACATGCAATGATACATACAGGAAACATACAGACATGCAATAATACATACAGGAAACATCCAGACATGCAATGATACATACAGGAAACATACAGACATGCAATGATACATGCGAGGCGTGTTAAAATGAAACCAGACCTAACTGCACCAAGTGAACATATGTGTGATGCGCATGACGACGTCACTTCCGATGTAAACAGCAAACACCAACTTTCATTATCCTCTGACTCATCATTTCCGCAGCAGGCCGCTGAAAACATGGCAGGTATGAAACGGAATCCGTCCAGAGTTGATCAGCGAGTGGTGATTCAGTTTCTAACAGCTGAAGGATGTCTACCAGTTGACATTCATCGCAGAATGTAGGCAATGTATGGTGACAAAAGTGTGGCAAACATAAGCTCTGGCGGCAGTCCACCCGAATTGCTGCATCAATTTTGGCGATGGTATATTCTGAAGCAACAATATACGCCTTACCTGGTCTTGGAAGATCTATCGTTAATCCTTCTTTAAACATCGTTGTCCAGTTCTTCCCTGTTGTCTTTGACACACTTTTTGTCACCATACACTGCCTGCATTCCACGATGAATGTCAACTGGTCGATATCCTTCAGATGTTAGAAACCGAATCACCGCTTGCTGCTCAACTCTGGACAGATTCCGTATCACACCTGCCATGTTTCCAACAGTGTGCTGAGGAAACTATGAGTCGGAGGATAATGAAATTTTACAAATTTGATGGTTGATGTGTGCTATTTACATCAAAAGTGACATCATGCGCATATTCAATTGTTGCAGTTAGGTCCGGTTTCATTTGAACATACCTCATAAAGTAAATATCTAGACATGCAATGATACATCACTGACAAATTCATCTATCTTGGCAGTATGATATCATCTGATGGGCGGATCGGACTAGCTGCGTCTGCTATGCACGACCACCGACGTGTGTTAAGTAATGGCAAGATCTCCTTTTGGACAAAAATCTGCATCTACCAGTCCTGCATGGTCCCAGCCTTACCTTTTGGCTCCAAAACCTAAACATTACTGAATCATGAGATGTCGAGACTGGAGATCTTCCACATTCGCAACAAGTGACGCATCAAGGGCCTCTGATGGCATGCCTACATCTGCCATGTAGGACTAAAACTCTCTACATCATCAGTGCTGAAATGCTGACCTCCCCAAAGTTCTTTTAGGGGTCCAAACAGGTGGAAATCATTTGGAGCAAGGTCTAGGCTGAAAGGTGGGTGTGGCAATACCTCCCAGCAGAGTTGCTGCAGATGGCACATAGTGCAGTGAGCCGTATGAGGTTGAGTAGGCTTGACCTCTCCTCTACCGGTTAAAAGCGGAAAGCTATCTTGGCACTCCACATGCACTAACCTTCAGAAAATGCAAATGTTCATGAATAAGTGTTCACCATACTCAGAGAAAGACTTGCTTCTTGTACAATTTCATGACAGGCTATGCGATAGGTTGTTAGCCATGCTGTCATGAAAACAGCCCATTTTCAGGAAGGGCTACAAGGATGCCAAGGTGAGGGTCTTGTCCAGTTTATTTTGCCTGCCCAGTCTTTAGTCTTCTTTCTTATTGTGGTGTGGTATTTACTTGTAATTTGAGTGTGGAGTCAAACATGTTATTGGCCTGTTATTTTTTGCATGATGGAGGGGCTGCTTATTATTCTAACTTAACTTAACGTTTTTATACTGGTTTAGAAGACTCTGCAGAGTCTGTATACAACCAGTTCCAATTACATCATCTTGCTCTAGAAGCTGTACGCATCCAATCTATAATATTCGGCCTTCATGTAGGCCACTACTGTGTAGGAATTTGATTACCTTTCAGAATTTTTGTACTGACAGCGCTTATCGCCAGCTCTTTTTTATATTCACTGAAACGTTTTTCTTTAGCACGGATAGTTTGTAAACAGGACCTCTGAACTTGCCGTCTGTCTTCAATAAGACGGTGTCAATTTCACCTTCCTCGAGACCAGAAGACACTTATGAAATTCTAAACTCCCAAAGTGTCATTTTTGTTCATTTGCTCTTGAGATGCAAGTACCATACTTCTCACCTTCAGCTAGCTCTACTCCTGACTGTCCTGTTAAGTGTCACCTTCAGCTAGCTCTACTCCTGACTGTCCTGACTGTTCTGACTGTCCTGACTGTTCTGTTAAGTGTCACCTTCAGCTAGCTCTACTCCTGACTGTTCTGTTAAGTGTCACCTTCAGCTAGCTCTACTCCTGACTGTTCTGTTAAGTGTCACCTTCAGCTAGCTCTACTCCTGACTGTTCTGACTGTCCTGACTGTTCTGTTAAGTGTCACCTTCAGCTAGCTCTACTCCTGACTGTTCTGTTAAGTGTCACCTTCAGCTAGCTCTACTCCTGACTGTTCTGTTAAGTGTCACCTTCAGCTAGCTCTACTCCTGACTGTTCTGTTAAGTGTCACCTTCAGCTAGCTCTACTCCTGACTGTTCTGACTGTCCTGACTGTTCTGTTAAGTGTCACCTTCAGCTAGCTCTACTCCTGACTGTTCTGACTGTCCTGACTGTTCTGTTAAGTGTCACCTTCAGCTAGCTCTACTCCTGACTGTTCTGTTAAGTGTCACCTTCAGCTAGCTCTACTCCTGACTGTCCTGTTAAGTGTCACCTTCAGCTAGCTCTACTCCTGACTGTTCTGTTAAGAAGTAACATTACTGAACTCCGGATAAACCCACAAGTACTCCTTTTCTAATGGCAAATCGGGAAGTGTATTTTGGATTGATTTAAATAATTCTTTTTAGATAAGGTAATATTTTTAAATATTTATTTTTAATCGTTCATCCTATTCCCTAAGGCGGAGTGAGTTGCAGTGTGTATTTGTGAGTTACAGTCCAGTACATCCGACTTCAGTACGCATTTTGTAATGGGTTAACTTCCCATATGGGTACGACCTTCTTGGTTCATGAATCGAAACACATGCCAGCTTGGTTTGTGAGCCTAGCTACTAACCACTAGGCAACACCATCCACTGTAAAGGTTGACAAATGCAATCCAAACACCCAGCATTTGAAGAAGGGAAAAAAAACATTCATAGAATTTGAAATAACAGAGCTGCTGAGCAGAAAAATCAATACAAAGCTTGATATAGTCAAACATAGAAGGGATGATGGACAAAACAAAATTTTGGAGCTGGCTAACTCAAACAAATTGACATAAATGCTTATGATTAACTCATGCGCACTGCGAAATGCTTTTAGATTATCAATAATGAACAGAAGCCGGAATCAGCAGCATATTTGGAATAGTTAGAAAACTTAACGTCTTTATACTGGTTTAGAATGCTCTGCAGAGTTTGTTAAAATCAGTTCCATTTATATTTCCGCGCTCTAAAAACTATGCAAGGCAAAGGCGCCGTCCATCGTAGACGATGAGGGTATAATTTATTTTGCTAGCGCTATTTTTAGTAAGGATTTTATCCTCACTGTCTCGTCTCGTGCCGCCCGTCCCCAGTGGCAAGTCAAGGACAAGACGATTAGGGGGGCGACTACGAGATGCAGGGGACTCCACATCAAGCACCTGTGAAAAAGACGGCAGAGTCTGGAGTCGAACCCACCCAACCTGATCCTGAGGTTGATGGCTTAACCGCTTCACCACGGAAAAACTATGCACATCCAATCTATTCTTAAATGCATTAATTGTCCCTGCCTCCACTACTTCCTGTGGCAATGCATTAAAAGCATTCACCGCTCTCTGACTAAAAAAATATTTCCTAATATCTAATCTTGGCCTTTCTTTAGTTAATTTGTAGCTTTGCCCAATTGTTCTTGTAGGTGGCTGTAGTTTTAAAAACTTGTTATGGAATAATTTATCCTTTCGTTTGATTATCTAATAAACCTGTATTAAGTCACCTTGAATTCTTCTCTTTTCTAGACATTGCAGGCCGGTTTTTCTTAGGTTTTCCTCATTATTGTAATCCCACTATCAGCTTTGTCGCTTTTCTTTGTATCCTTTCCAGCATGTTTATATCTCCTCTGTGATAAGGACTCCATACATATACAATCTAGGTCTATAAAGTTTGACAATCACTTCCTTGCTCCTATATTTAATATTTCTTTTTATCACATCTAACATTGCGTTTGTCTTTTTCACTGCTATCTGGAATTGCTCACTCACTTTACATGTATGATCTATTATAACCGCAACTATAAATATTGTTATGTGTGCATGTTCTTGGATGATTCCTACTCAGAATTGGTTAGGCTATGCAAAAAATATCAAGAAAAAGACATCAAATGCCTTAGAACACCAGGATAAGCTGTAATTAGAAATGTTTATATTACTTCTTAAATAATCTCTAGTTGAAAAATATAAACATAAATTAATACAGGCACAGAATGTTTTTTTAATGTGATAGTTAATGAGTTAAGGGAGAATGGCTTATACAGCTCGCTAAATAATGTAAAGTAACCAAAACAAGAAAAAATCAGCACAAGTAAGGATCAGCTTAAAGTATAACGGACAACTCATAGACAGAAAAAAATATGGAAACGTTGAGGCAGTAAGTTGTTAACAAAGAATGTTTGTTAATGACAAAAGTCACAAAGCAGAATACTTGTGACCGTTGTGCTGACTTCTTTTGCTTTGATCATAGATACCATGCTTCTAGCTCGGTGAAGTTCACGACGTTTCAGGTCTTTGTTGGTTCCCAACAGATTCTCGAGCATGGTTGCTCCGCCGGGCCAGACTGCCTCTCTTTAGTTTGCATAAGTGGGGCAGTCCTGCAGAATACGTTCTGGTGTTTGCTTGAGGGCTCCGCAATCGTACATGTGGTGTTTCTAAGACCCATTCTGTGGAGATGGGCCTTGAGTCTGCAATATCCCATTCTCTGAAGATCTTTGTCTACCCATCTCTGCTGTCATTTTCTGGCTTGTATTATTGGTGCTGGTTTCCCCATTCCGCCCTTATGGATTGTTTTATGACTCTCTTTTTCTTTATAGTTCTGTGGATGGTGAGTCTCTGTGCTGCCACTTCTGGCTTTTGTGAATCCACTGTAGAACTAAATCTGTTATTTAGGACAACAACCGGATATTGCATTTTATTTCATGTGAATATCTTTGTTTGGAGCTTGAGATGGCTTGGAGTATGCTCTTGGAGTCTGCTAGAATGACTGCTTTTTTTTTGTAGGTGTCTTGGCTGATAAGAATCTTTCTGACCGTGGTCACTAACAAACATACTTTAGAAACTTCTCACAAAAACATAACAAAACAAACAAAAATCAAACTGAGAATCCTCCATTGTTAAAAGAAAATTCTCACTCCACCTCAATAACAACAAAAATAAATAAAAACAAACTCAAACAACTGCCAAAATGAAACATTCAAAAAGTACAGCCCAAAAGAACCAGCCCGACATCTAAGAGAAAGCTCTTACACTGGCGTCACCAGCATCATTCACTGTATTACTTTTGACATTTGGTCCTTGCACCTTTGTTGAGAGCTAGCAGATGGTACAATATAAACAATAACAGGTGTTAGTGGTAGACAAGAGAAGATAGTCAGGTGGAGAGAGAGATGGAGCATCAAAGGAGGAAACATGCGGTGGGCATGGAATTCAAATGTTGGTTAAAAGATTTAAAAAAAGGATGAGTGAATCTATCATGAGCAAGAACAAAACAAGAAACCTGTGTTACCACCAAAAGGTCTTTATCAGGGATAAAGGAGAATACACATAAGAATAACTATCAATGTAATCAATATGAGGGGAAATGGATCAAGAACTGAACTTATCTAATCAATGAAAGAAAATGGATCAAGAATTGAACTTACCTAATCAATATTAGGCAAATGAACTTATCTAATCAGTATAAGGGAAAATTGATCAAGAATTAAACTTATCTAATCAATATAAGGAAAAATGTTTCAAGAATTGAACTTATCCGATAGTTCCTACTCAAATTACCAGAACTAACAAATGGACAGAAGAAATAGGATAGAACATTGGGGAACAGATAATGAGAGCAGAAAGAGGAACTGGTTAGGAAAATATAGGTACCACAGGAAGCAAGGGAACTTGAGTGAGTACATGAAATGTGTTCAGGCCATTTGCTTGAGGCATCACATGAGGAAGTTTCAATAGTTGTGTTGAGTAAGACAGTACAGGTGTGTTGATTACAGGTATTCTTAGTACACCAGATAAGGCAGAGAGAGTTGTCAGATTTATCAGGTCAGGTCAGGTCATCCCGTAACCAGAAGGTCGTTAGAGCACACATGACGACATGTTTGTGAGGCACAAACTCCCGCCATCCCTCTCTATCAGGAGTCGCTGCCTGTGCCTCTTCTGGTTGGAGATTTGTCCATTCTTTTATGTTGTCTCTTTTTTTGGACGGTCTCTTCGTCGTCTGCCTTGCACCTTCCAATACAGGATTGTATTTGCAAGACCATTTGATCTCGATATGTGACCGTGCCAAGCGAATTTCCTTCTTTTGACAGTTGCCAAGAGGTCTTCAAAAGGCCCTATTTCTGTTGTAATTCTTTCTCGTATTTTCTCATTTGTAACTCGATCGTTGTATGTGATGTTTAGAAGTCTTCAGAAACATCCCATCTCCAAGGCCTGTATCCTACACTGCAGGTCAGCTGTAATTGTCCATGTCTCACAAGCATAGAGGAATATTGACAGGACCAATGTAAGCATTAATCTGATCTCCGTGCATATTGTTAACTGTTTATCTTTCCAGATTTTGTTAAGCCATTTATAAAGACCGAAATATGTGTGGGGCTCAAGATACAGCACAGTGAATGAGCGTACAGCAGCCAGCAACTCGTAGTTGGCATTGTACATCAGAGTAGGCGAATCAGAACTTACAAAGACACTATTCTGTCTCCAAGCGGTGGCCCTGGAAATAGGCTGTGTATTCTGGGCAAGAGAATAGGGATCACAGTGTGAAGGCAAACCTGCTATCCTAAAAAAAAAAATTTAAAAAAAACCCCCAGCTAAAACTGGATGTGTTGGCCGAAAGGTGCCAGATATTGCAGCCTCTCAGTAAACTTATCTTCTGGTTAATCAGCTTCCCTAGAGCTCAAAAACTTTGGTTATATCCAACACCAAAAAGGTTTACCTTATCATGTTGGAGGGTGTGTTGCCTGGAAAATGAGGCAGAGGTAGACAGACCAACACCACAAAAGTTTACCCCATCATGTTGGAGGGTGTGGTGCCTGGAAAATGAAGCAGAGGTAGACAGACCAACACCACAAAGGTTTACCCCATCATGTTGGAGGGTGTGGTGCCTGGAAAACGAGGCAGAGGTAGACAGACCAACACCACAAAGGTTTACCCCATCATGTTGGAGGGTGTGGTGCCTGGAAAACCAGGCAGAGGTAGACAGACCAACACCACAAAGGTTTACCCCATCATGTTGGAGGGTGTGGTGCCTGGAAAATGAGGCAGAGGTAGACAGACCAACACCACAAAGGTTTACCCCATCATGTTGGAGGGTGTGGTGCCTGGAAAACCAAGCAGAGGTAGACAGACCAACACCACAAAGGTTTACCCCATCATGTTGGAGGGTGTGGTGCCTGGAAAACCAGGCAGAGGTAGACAGACCAACACCACAAAGGTTTACCCCATCATGTTGGAGGGTGTGGTGCCTGGAAAACGGGGCAGAGGTAGACAGACCAACACCACAAAGGTTTACCCCATCATGTTGGAGGGTGTGGTGCCTAGAAAATGAGGCAGAGTTAGACAGACCAACACCCCAAAGGTTTACCCCATCATGTTGGAGGGTGTGGTGCCTGGAAAACGAAGCAGAGGTAGACAGAAGAGATGATGGATATGCGTCAAAGATGTCCTGAAGATGTCAGTGATGGAAATAGGTAGACTGGCTAAGGATGAACTAATGATGAAGTGTCTTCTTCTTTGACATTGGGTCTTAAAAAGGAAGCTATGTTTCGGAGTTTACAGCGAGGCTGCAATATTTGCATCTTTCAGCCAGATACATCCGGTTTCAGCTGGCTTTTTTTGGGCCCCGGATTCGCCTTGCCACTGCAATACCCATTCTTTTAGTCAGACTACACTAGTGCAGCCTGTTTCCAGGGCGGCCGCTTGGAGGCAGAATAGGGTGTTGGTCGGCTGAGCAGCGCACGAGTTGCAGTGGTCAGTGACCAATAGTTGACTGCTAGCGTCAGGGCCAGCGAGCCAGAGCTGCCAAGACCCTTCTGTGCCTCCATGCGGTGATCTTGGATAACAGGCTGCAACAGAGAAGGCTGGCTAAGGAGAAGGGATCAAAGAGGGAAGGCTAACCTGGTACTCAAGAAATGCCTGCTGCCAAAGACAGATGTGTTAGTTGCAAAGTCATGTTCAAGGCTTCGTAGCGGGAGATTGAATGGTCAGTTCTGGTTCGCTGTACCTGATACAAGTGGCCAGCGACCAGCTCATTCATCTCCGGCCCTTCAACGAGGAATCTTACAGAGTGGCAGCTGTGATGAGAGAGACATTCTGCAAAGGACATAGTTTATTTTAGTTGAAGAATCAACGTCATTGCACATAGTTGAACCCATAAGAGCTCTTCTTTTCCATATATTTGGAGAATCTGAACACAATGCACGAACTCCGTAGCACCGGTGAGGATACCATAATAAATCGGGTAGAATTTAAACATAATGTTGAATTTTGCCAGGGCAGCGGTTGTTAAGCATGCTCTTTAAAATTTTTAAAAAAATAGTCTACGTGCACACACTTTGTTCACCTGTCCAGTAGCTTGTGGATTCCGTCTATAAAGAGAGTCTTTTGGCGTGAACTTTAACAAATTCTGCACCACCTCCATTACCTAGTCAGCTATCTTGGGACCCATCTGCTACATACATTCTTGTAACCTAGGTCTTTATTTTTGCCCGGGCAGCGGCTGTTAAGCCTATTCTTTCTGATTTTTAACACGGACGTCCGGTGTCTACTATCCAGACATCCGGGGAAATGCCACAAGGTCCACTGTAAAAAATCACGGGTCTCCACCGTGATTTAAAGCCGCAACCTCTAGCACCCGAGGCCAACATTTTACTTCGAGACCACTCAGTCCCCAAAGGACATGCTATGTGATAATGCAAGTCTACACAGAGAGAGTAAGAGTGAGACAGAGTGTGTGTGTGTGGGGGGAAGTGGTGTGGTGAAGTTTAGACACATACAACAGAGAGAACCAATGCCAAATTTACAGACCATTCGTCCAGCTGTGCCGAATCCACTCACTGACAAAGACCTTCTGGTGGCATTTGATTCTATTAAGATAAAAGAAACACAAGTAATTATGGATTTGTATGGTCAACAAGGAGATAAGTCGGCTTATCAATCAAAAATTTATCAGCTCGCTGTGGGACACATTTGATTAGGCTCTTTCCGTCTTGTCAGACGATAGTAAGTTGTGCTTTATAAAAGGTATGTAACTACAGTCCATGACGATAACGAATGTGACTCGTAAGACAAATCCGAGCAGAGAAGTGTTATTCCACAGTCAGTGTGTGCAAGGAAAGTCAGAGCCGTTCGCGGCATCGCATGGTGTGGTGTGTCTTCTCAAACTCTGAGTCTTTAGCCTATCAGCAATCAGTATCTCCTTTGTCTGTATTCCATGCTTAATCCTGAACCTCCATGTAACCCGATCCATGGTGTCTTGTTTCTATGATTCCAAATCAATGCCTATATCATTCATATCCCGCTTGCATACATCCTTGTATCGAAGTAGTGGCCGGCCCTGAGACCTTTTCCTAAACTGTAATTCCCCATGAAGAAGATATTTTGGTATTCCGAATGTGTCCCAGCCATTAGAGCGTTCTGCTTCTTCTTCGTTCGTTCTCAATCTCCCGCTACCAAACCCTGAAAGGGCTTAAGTAGCAGAATGTAGTCTGCAGAGAACGGAATGCGTTGTGCCGTAGTTTACAGCTTGGCTGCGATATTTGCACCTTTCGATCCAACACATCCGACTTCAGCAAGCATTTTTTGAGTACCGGGTTAGCATTCCCTCTTCGATCCCTTCTCCTTAGCCAGTCTGCCCTGCTGCAGACTGTTATCCAGGATCAACTCGCTGGCCCTGATGCAAGTAGTCAGCTATGGGTCGCTGACCGCTGCAGCCTCTTGATCCCCATTGGAGCCTTCGAAAACTAAGCATGGAAAAGATTGTGACAGTGCCTGTTCTCTCCAACACCTCTGCGCTGGTGATCTTGTTTTCCACCCAACCTCCAGGATTCTGCGCAGGCACCTCATGTGATAGCAGTTTAGTTGCGTCTCCTGGTGTATGGAGGTAAACCATGTTTTACTGCCATAAATAGGGGTGCTTAGGGCACAGGCCTGGTAAACAAGTGTTTTTTGTTTTAACAGTGACCTTCTTGTTTTCCCAGACCCTTTTTGTTAATCTGCTCATTGTTGTTGCTACTTTTCCTATCCTGATATTTATCTCTTGGAATTAGGCCTTTTTTTTAGTTATGGGTCACTGATGCGAATGCAAGCAGCCAGCTACAAGTCAACGGCTACTGTCATCTATGAACCAATGGCTACTGTCATTTATGAGTCACTCACTACTGTCATCTATGAGTCACTGGCTGCCGTCATCTATGAGTCACTGGCTGCCGTCATCTATGAGTCACTGGCTGCCGTCATCTATGAGTCACTGGCTGCCGTCATCTATGAGTCACTGGCTGCCGTCATCTATGAGTCACTGGCTGCTGTCATCTATGAGTCACTGGCTGCTGTCATCTATGAGTCACTGGCTGCCGTCATCTATGAGTCACTGGCTGCCGTCATCTATGAGTCACTGGCTGCTGTCATCTATGAATCAATGGTTGCCGTCATCTATGAGTCACTGGCTGCTGTCATCTATGAGTCACTGGCTGCTGTCATCTATGAGTCACTGGCTGCTGTCATCTATGAGTCACTGGCTGCTGTCATCTATGAGTCACTGGCTGCTGTCATCTATGAGTCACTGGCTGCCGTCATCTATGAGTCACTGGCTGCTGTCATCTATGAGTCACTGGTTGCTGTCAGCTATAAGAGTCACTGGCTGCTGTCATCTGACTCTCTGGATGTTATCTCTAAATCAATGGCTGCTGTCAGCTGTGAGTCACTGGCTGCCGTCATCTCTGAATCAATGGTAGCTGTCAGCTAAGAGTCACTGGATGTTGTCATCTCTAAATCAATGGCTGCTGTCAGCAATGAGTCACTGGCTACTGTCTACTATCTCTCTGGCTGTTCATTCACTGCTACATCTTCGCCCCCAGCCAAAAACTGCTAGACCAGCTGCTCTTCAAGTGCAAGTTAAGACACAATGTGCATGTAAATACATTAGAAGATGGAACCAACGTTTCCATATAGAAGTCTTTGTCAAGGTCTCAGCGGAAGAGAACAGCACATGCCATTAACAAACTGAACTGATACGAAAAAGTAAGATTCAAACCTGTTTCAACGCTGATGCAGTTTCCTGACCTTTCACTCAAAACTTTCCTGTGGGGAAATACACATTGTAAAATTACTACTACAGAAATGGCATGACAACTAAATATTATCAAAATCATGTTGTTATTGCTGTTTCTATACCTTAGCCTGCTCTTGGCAGCCCAATGCCATTCCTATATGCATACAGGTCTTCTTCAGTTGTTATAATGGGCCATATTTCCGGGGCTTAAACATTTTTAGAGTGGCTGACCGTTTAGTCAAAAATGTCACCGGTCAGCATGGTTGGACTAGTCATACAATTTATGTTAATAAATTAAAATTAGGCACTAATTAACCTTTATTTCTACGTAACAATGCGTACCAAACCAAAATATATTGTATTACTTACATAGTATTTGTCTATTTCTTCTTAAGAAAAAATGTACTGCTGCCTGAGGCATGGCGTTTGTGTCCTTGAACATGCTTGGTAGTTTTAGCAAGTACAATTTATCGATGGCTTTAGTAGGTTTAAAGTGTAGCAATGGAGGCCCATTTAGATTCACCATCATAAGCTAGCTTTTTTATATCTATTCTAACTGCAACATCATTAATAATCATGCGAGTCCTTATGTAGTAACCATTAAAAACTGATTTTTGTACTCGCAAGTAAAAATTGTTACTCATCACAAACGAGCGCTTTTTTCAAGCCCTGCATTTAACATACTGTCGATTATCGGAGTCATCTTCTCCCACTTAGTGTTATCTTCCTCTTGCATATTTGCCCTGTACGTACTTTCCTTCCAGTTTACAGCAAGATGTTTCGTTTGTTGATGTGGTCAACACGTTTCAACTGTCTCGTTTGATTATGTTTCTTAACTCCGCTTATTTCTGTGCTTGGTTTATGAATATTTACACCTGTGTTCAACACTAGGAAAACGGAGCTACTCATTGAACTAAACACTACTGTAGATATCCAACGGTTCTCCAGACAATTGCTAGGTTCACCTACCTATACAGTACTCTCACTAGAGAGGTGAATGTTAATTGTGAGGTCAATAACAGGATTGTTAAGGCGAGCTTTGCATTTGGAAGGTTCCAAGTAAATGTCTGGAACCAAAATAGCATCAGTGTCGTGACCAAGATAAAAGTGTATCGTACTGTGGTGTTATCCACTCTGCTACATGCCTGTGAGACATTAACAGTGTATAGCAGACATGCCAGACAGCTCAATCGTTTTCACTTGAGCTGTCGGCGTAGGCTGTCCAGGACCTGGTGGCAGGACAAAGTGCCTGAGATCCTTACCAATACTACCATGTTGAGCATTCACTTCTGAACTTGGCTCAGACGTTGTTGGCATGCCAGATAAGCCCATCCCCAAGCAGCTAGTGTACGGTGAGCTCACAACATGCAGACGCTCACCAGGAGGGCTGAAGAAAGGCTACAGTGACTCCTTGAAATTGTCTCTGAAGTGCTTCAATATTGAGGTCACCTCCCGGGAGATGCTTGCACAAGACCGCACCACCTGGCGAGCTAGTACCACCGAAGGTACTCAGCTCGCAGAGCGCATAGCCATCACGGAAGCTCCGAAAGCATACTGACCGAAAAAACTATTTTCACAACGATTCCACAGCCGACTTCCCACATGTGTGTCCTGTATGTGGCAGGGTATGCTGTTCCAGGATTGGTCTTTACAGCCATCAGAGAACACATTTTGCAGCAATAGTCTGATGCTGTCACCATCTTCGATTTGCAGCTATTGTTATACACACCTGTGTGGCTCCCGGGGTTAACAGAATTGAACCCCTGCCTCCTTATTGTTGTTGCTATATCATAGCTGTTGAACAAGCCTGGTCTTGGCAGATGTTCCATTGTGACATACAGTGTATTTACGAATGTCAGCAAGACTTATAAGAACCTTTTCCTCGTGCTGTAAACTCTTTGCACTCAGTGAGTAGGTATCGGTTTCATCAGGGTAAGAGGGGACGGCGTGTGCTAGTGGTTAATTGACACGGCTCCCAATCCGAAGGTGCTGGGTTCGATCCTCATCACAGCATCGCCCGTTACCCCTGGGAAGCAAACCCTTAGAAAATGCAGTAGGAAGCAGACTCTTACATAAAATGAATGCTGAAGTCGGATGCACTGGGCCATCAGGCGCAAAATAAAAACCACAACGCAACACACCTTGAGGATTAGAGAAATAAGGCGAACGCAAAGAAAAAATCCCCCCCAAATCTGGATGAGAGCTGTGTCTACACAAGGGCACGTGCTGAAGTTCTTGCTGTTTGCCCACAATAAATAAATTGACTCTTGTATGTGTCCTGAAAAGAGCATTAGGTAGCGAGTTGTATGTAGTAGCTTTCTTAACATACCAATGGAGCTGATGAAGGTGAGCCAAGGTCCTCCAGGCAGTTGTGCTATGCTCGACTTCATCTGCATGTGGTTCACGACTGTGGGGATCACATTGATTCCCCCTCCTTGCGTGGAAGTGAGGTGGGGGTCTTGGTCAGCTTGTTTTACTTGATCCTGACTCCCATGTTCGATCAGCATGTATTACCTGACCCTGACTCCAATGTTGGATAAGCATGTATTACCTGACCCTGACTCCCATGTGGTATAAGCATGTATTACCTGACCCTGACTCCCATGTGGTATAAGCATGTATTACCTGACCCTGACTCCCATGTGGTATAAGCATATATTACCTGACCCTGACTCCAATGTGGTATAAGCATGTATTACCTGACCCTGACTACCATGTGGTATAAGCATGTATTACCTGACCCTGACTCCCATGTGGTATAAGCATGTATTACCTGACCCTGACTCCCATGTGGTATAAGCATGTATTACATGAAACTGACTCCCATGTGGTATAAAGATGTATTACCTGACTCCCATGTGGTATAAAGATGTATTACCTGACCCTGACTCCCATATGGTATAAGCATGTATTACCTGACTCTGACTCCCATGTGTATAAGCATGTATTACCTGACCCTGACTCCCATGTGGTATAAGCAGGTATTACCTGACCCTGACTCACATGTGGTATAAGCATGTATTACCTGACTCTGACTCCCATGTGTATAAGCATGTATTACCTGACCCTGACTCCCATGTGGTATAAGCATGTATTACCTGACCCTGACTACCATGTGGTATAAGCATGTATTACCTGACCAGACGTTAGTCTCATCATCCCTTCACAGTTGGGTATACTTGATCATGGTGGTACAGCGGATGGAACCTGATGCATCTGTAGTAAGAAACTAGGCTCTAACGTATTTACTATGCAAACACTCAAGATAGCGAGGCCGAAGAGACAGCACAATGAATGAGCTGACAGCAGCCAGCGACTCATAGCCGGCTACTTCTCTCAAGGTCAAGATCTTATGCCGTCACCAAGCTGATGCCCTGGAAACAGGTTGCACTACTGTAGTCTGACTAAGAGAATATGGATCATGGTGGGAAGGCAAACCTGGTTCACAAAGAATCCAGCTGAAACCGGATGTGTTGGGCTGAGAGGTGCAGATATTGCAGCCTCGCTGTAAACTACAATACGTCCTCCTCTTCAGGATGAAGAAATGCTAGATCTCAACTTTTTGTTTTTGACGTTTTCATTCTCACCACCTTGTCTTCACTGCCAGGTAACTAATTACAGTTGGGTAGACTGAAGCATGTTGTGTTAAAGATGGAAACGGTTCTGCAAATGGATACCTGGAAACTCAAACACACCTGACAATGACAAGGCAGACATACTAGCAAAGAAGGGATCAAGTCAAGAACAGCCACGCATAGCAAAATCTTTATAAACAGCCAAACAGCTCATAATAACAGCAAGCAAAGAAACTTGGCTGAACAGATGGGCCATGGGAAGGGAGGTCTACAGACATATGGCAAGCCCCAGTCCAAATGGCAGTATAAATCAATTCACAAGGAAGGATCAAAGCACCATTTTCCGACTGAGAAAACAGCACATCCCACTAAACAAACACCTGAACAGAATTCAACTACAAGCCACTCCTGAGTGCCAGCTGTGTACACACCCATATGAAACCGTTTATCATCTTCTCTTTGAGCGATCAACGATGTTAGAAAAATACTTCTTCCTGCGCAGCCAGATACATGGAACACTTTGTATGGCACAAGACAACAGCTGATAAACACATGCAGATACCTTTACATGGCATTAGGCCGAAAGACGAAAGATGCTGGATCCGCAACAACAACGAAAAAAATTGAGCCCACTAGCTCTGCGGTGTGAAACAAGCTCTCTAATACAGGACACAAGAAATCCCAGGTACCAGGTTGGCTTAATAGTTTGCTGTGGGTACTATAAATTGTACTGTGGCACGCAGCATTCCATAATCAGTGCCCTATTTACTGGCACAATTTCCCCCATGGAATATATCCTGCACTATGACTGGCTTCTAGATTCTTGACCTGGCTCCTAAACAAATTTGTCACCCCTTAATCTAACTTCTTTGCTTTTCAAACGCTCAAATAAGATAATGGAATACAAACATTACCGAGCCTCGTGTAACTCTGACTCTTCCTTCTCTCGAATCCTGCGCAGGTTCTCCGTGTAGAGAACCATTACTTCCATGGCCTTGCATAATCGTCTCTCCTATAGAAGAACAGTTGGAAGCAGTGCGTTATATGAAGCAATACCGTCCTCATTTAGTCACTCCTGTTCTACTATCTATCTATCACCTGATCCTGGTTTGCCTTTCGGTATCAGATATATAAGTGACATCTGGACAGCGCCTTGGTGTGCTCTTTGTATAAGGTGGAACTGGCTGCCTCGGAAATTCGTACTAAGTCAAGTTTGCAAAATTTAATTATCCTCAGACTCAGCAAATCGTTGAAAACATGTCGTGTGTGATACGGAATCAGTCCAGAGTTGATCAACGAGCAAATATACCAGGTATTGGAAACAAAAACTGCCAGACTGAAAAAGAAAGAAGAGATACTACTCTGAGCTACATATCGAAAAACTACCCATGCATACACCGACGGTTCTGTAACAAACACAACACAGAACGGAGGGGCAGGAGCATTTCTGAACCTACCAAATGGCTGGAAAAAAAACACTGTCATTCGCTACTGGAAAAAACACAAGCAATTTCAGAGCGGAGGCAGAGGCACCGAGGGCGGCAGTGGAAGAAATGGTGACAGGTAAAAGGAATGAAAGCCATATAGTCCTGCTTACAGATGCCCTGGCCGTAGTCACAGCACTGAAAAGCCAGAAAAATACTGAGCTTAATGATTTAAGAGCAGTACTCTGTCAACTATGCCAGCAGTCCGCACCGAAAAGGGTAGTGGTACAGTGGGTTCCATCCCACTGCAACATCCAAGGCAACGAGGAGGCAGACAGACTGGCAAAAGAATGTGCAAGACTACCACAACCAGACTCTAGTATGACATACGAAGAGTCAAAACGGCTTATTAAAGCCAGATACATGACCAAATGGGAAACCGAACATACTGGCTACACCAAAAACGATGCCTATTACCAGTTGAACAGAAGAGAGCAGGTCATGGTCTCCAGACTTCGCACTGGCCACAATAGACTTAGGTACCACCTATTCAACAAACTGAAGATAGGTGGCACCGACGAATGCCTGTGTGGTAACGGGAAAATGACCGCTGAGCATTTGCTGCAAAACTGCCCGACATACGAGGATCAGAGAAAGCAGATGTGGCCATCACCAGTGGCAACACCAGACAAGCTCTATGGCAGTGTCGACAGCCTCAGGATGACGCTGCTTTTTTCGAAAAAATTAAGGCCGACGTCTGACAGCGTACGATGAAGAAGAAGAAGATCAACGAGCGGTGATTCGGTTTCTAAGAGCTGAAGGATGTCGACCAGTTGACATTCATCCCAGAATACAGGCAGTGTATGGTGACTAAAGTGTGTCGAAGACAACAGTGAAGAACTGGCCAACCATGTATAAATAAGGACAAGAGTTAACAAAATATCTTCTGAGACCAGGTCAGGCACATATTGTTGCGTTAACTCTCATCCTTCCTTAAACATCGTTGTCCAGTTCTTCACTGTTGTCTTCGACACACTTTTGTCACCATACACTGCCTGCATTCTGCGATGAATGTCAACTGGTTGAGATCCTTCAGCTGTTAGAAACCGAATCACTGCTCGCTGATCAACTCTGGATGGATTCCGTACCACACCGGCCATGTGTTCAAAGGTCTACTGAGGAAACTATGAGTCACAGGATAATTAAATTTTGCAAACTTGACGGTTGGTATGTGCTATTTACACCAGAAGTGACATCATCATGTGCATTGTACATATGTTCACTTGTTGCAGTTTGGTCTGGTTTCATCTGAACACGCCTAGTAGAATGGAAAGTCAATGGACAAAACACAACAACTATCATGTTATGTTGGAACTGCTTACAATTTGTTAAATCTGACCTACCAGGCATTCTATGCCTGCTTAATGGGAAATTATTTCATTCATCAAAATTCTCTGCTCATATACCTCAGACAGGAAATACGTTTGGCACTGGTAGCACAATGTTAACACACATATACCAACTATCAACTGTCACTTTGTAGGAAAGTTGATGCGAGGTGCTGTGCCAACATCTGGTAGGTCACATGAGATGCCTTCTGAAATCGAGATCCGATTTACCAATCAAGTCTACCATCGCTGGAAACAATAATGCCCAGATACCCGAGCTTAACGGGCCTGGTAAAGAGCAATATCACTGATGTTGAGTGGAGCAGGTGGTCTACTGATCCTGATAGTTTCTGTCTTCATATTGATAATTAGCAAGTGCTATTTTTGTACTCAAATGAACTCACTACCTACTTGCTGGCCTGTTCCAACTCACTACCTACTTGCTGGCCTGTTCCAACTCACTACCTACTTGCTGGCCTGTTCCAACTCACTACCTACTTGCTGGCCTGTTCCAACTCACTACCTACTTGCTGGCCTGTTCCAACTCACTACCTACTTGCTGGCCTGTTCCAACTCACTACCTACTTGCTGGCCTGTTCCAACTCACTACCTACCTGCTGGCCTGTTCCAACTTACTACCTACCTGCTGGCCTGTTCCAACTTACTACCTACTTGCTGGCCTGTTCCAACTCACTACCTACTTGCTGGCCTGTTCCAACTCACTACCTACTTGCTGGCCTGTTCCAACTCACTACCTACTTGCTGGCCTGTTCCAACTCACTACCTACTTGCTGGCCTGTTCCAACTCACTACCTACTTGCTGGCCTGTTCCAACTCACTACCTACTTGCTGGCCTGTTCCAACTCACTACCTACTTGCTGGCCTGTTCCAACTCACTACCTACTTGCTGGCCTGTTCCAACTCACTACCTACTTGCTGGCCTGTTCCAACTCACTACCTACTTGCTGGCCTGTTCCAACTCACTACCTACTTGCTGGCCTGTTCCAACTCACTACCTACTTGCTGGCCTGTTCCAACTCACTACCTACTTGCTGGCCTGTTCCAACTCACTACCTACTTGCTGGCCTGTTCCAACTCTCTACCATCCTGAAAAGACCACCCACTCACTTACATACCTGCCCCAACTCCCCCCTTTCCAATCTGAAACTACTTACTACATATATGCTGGACAGCCCCAACATCCCCCCCCCCCACCTGGTGGACTGCCCCAAACCCTCCACTCACCTGCTGAACTGCCCCAAAAACTTCCACTCTACTGGATTGCCCCCAGCCCTCCACTCACCTGCCCCAGCCCTTCACCCACCTGCCCCAGCCCTCCACTCACCTGCCCCAACCCTCCACTCACCTGCCCCAAAACTCCACCCACCTGCCCCAGCTCTCCACCCACCTGCCCCAACCCTCCACTCACCTGCCCCAACCCTCCATTCACCTGCCCCAGCCCTTCACCCACCTGCCCCAACCCTCCACTCACCTGCCCCAGCCCTTTACCCACCTGCCCCAACCCTCCACTCACCTGCCCCAAAACTCCACCCACCTGACCCAGCCCTTCACCCACCTGCCCCAACCCTCCACTCACCTGCCCCAGCCCTCCACTCACCTGCCCCCAACCCTCCCCCCACCTGCCCCAGCCCTCCACCCACCTGCCCCAGCCCTCCACCCACCTGCCCCAACCCTCCACTCACCTGCTGAACTGCCCCAAACACCTCAGCTCTACTGGACACCCTGGCAGCTAGTTGCTCCAGAACGTTGATGTGCAGCTTGATCTTCTGTAACAAGTGCCGCAGCTGGTCAACGGTGACTAGCTCACTCAGACTCTGTGGATGGAAGTGACATCATGACACATGATGTGTGGACTAGTAACACACGGATGACATTTGGTTATCATTTAAGTGAGTCAGCACTTCTCCTCTCCTCTTTAGAGTGTCATGAAACAAAGATAACAAACAAAGCTTGGTCTATCTATCTATTGTCTGATCCTGGTTTGCCTTTCGGCGTCAGGCATATAAGTGACATCTGGACAGTGCCTTGGAGTACGCTTCATATAATGTGGAACTGACTGCCTCTGAAATTTTGTCAATCCATCTTTTGCGTGGTCGACCTCTAGCTCTAGTACCGCTGTGTTAGAGCCATCTGTGGGACGCTGTTGTGCTGCCCTCGCGATACGTGGCCAAACCACTGAATTTGCTGTTATCTAATGAAGTCTAACACTGGCTTAGTGCCCATCTATTTCTTGACCTCATCGTTTCTAATTCTGTCCCCTCTTGTCACATTTAATATTCGCTTCAGCCATTTCATTTCTGTTGTTTCTATTTTCTCTTATCTGTTGTTGTCAGTGTCCATGTTTGACCCTGGTAGTGCAGGCATGAACATTGTGTTGCTACCAGTGCCAAACTTGTCAAAATCTTAGTCATCTATTGATAATAATTATTACTCTGTATAGAGGCACAGACCTACATAATCACTCCCACACAGACCTACACAATCACTCCCACACAGACCTACACAATCACTCCCACACAGACCTACACAATCACTCCCACACAGACCTAAACAATCACTCCCACACAGACATACATAATCACTCCCACACAGACCTACACAATCACTCCCACACAGACCTACACAATCACTCCCACACAGACCTAAACAATCACTCCCACACAGACATACATAATCACTCCCACACAGACCTACACAATCACTCCCACACAGACCTACATAATCACTCCCACACAGACCTACATAATCACTCCCACACAGACCTACATAATCACTCCCACACAGACCTACACAATCACTCCCACACAGACCTACATAATCACTCCCACACAGACCTACATAATCACTCCCACACAGACCTACATAATCACTCCCACACAGACCTACATAATCACTCCCACACAGACCTACATAATCACTCCCACACAGACCTACATAATCACTCCCACACAGACCTACATAATCACTCCCACACAGACCTACATAATCACTCCCACACAGACCTACATAATCACTCCCACACAGACCTACATAATCACTCCCACACAGACTTATATCTCAGTGGCTAAACATCATTACCATTATCTATTCCCATGATGGGGTCTGATCCGTAGAGCAATAAAATTAAAAACTGCTTTCCCCTGCAGTCACCACATAGTGTGCAAGGTAGTCTTTTATTTTATTCTCAATTAACAAAAAAACCTAGACTGTATCGAGGATTTGATCCTATTGTCCTCTTGGTAAAGACCCAGGTACATGAACAACTTGGCCACCAGCTGCTCAACCGTGACTGTTTACATTTAATTATAAAAACCTGGGTGAGCCATGGCAACGCAGAGGGTAAATAACCTGAGAAAATTATGGCAGAATCAAAATGTTATAGAAAGATCCTCAGAATACGCTGGACTGAGAGAAGGACAAATATAGACATTCGGCAAGAGTTGAACATACAAGAGAACTGATTTATTAATTCCATCATGGCCAGAAAATTGAAATACTTTGGTCATATCAAGGGACACAACGGTCTTGAGAGAATAGTGATGGAAGGTCTGGTACCAGGCAAAAGAGGATGGGGTAGACCGAGAAGACGATAGCACCAAGATATCCAGGAATGCCAAGACATGACTGTGGCGGAGGCTGGAGATTTGACTAAGGAACGAGTTTCTTTCAGACGCGCTGTGATATGAGCGAGGTTCCAGAAAGGACATGCTGCATGATGATGATGAGTAAGTATGGTACAGGTGCCAGTCTGGAGCAGAAATAAGAATAAAACCTAACTTATGACCAAAAGATCTTCATCAGGGACAACAGACAATACACATAAGAACAACACATCACAAAGGTAGAAAACAACATTTACAATCGAGATATCGACACACACAACAAATGCTTAACTCATAATAGGCGTTTTCTTCTTTTTAAATTCTACCCAATGAGACCAACAGTCGACACTTATCCTGAGCTGCTGTATGTGCTCTGGACGAAGATGCTGAGCAGTGTATGAGCTGCAGCGGTCAGCGACCAAAAGCTGACTCCTAGCATCAGGGCCAGCGAATCAGAGCTGCCAAGACCCTTCTTACACCTCCACGCGGTGATCCTGGATAACAGGCTGCAACAGGGGAGACTGGCTAAGGAGAAGGGATCAAAGAGGGAAGGCTAACCCGGTACCCAAAAATGCCCGTCGAAGTGCATGTGTCGGACTGAAAGGTGCAAATATTGGACTCAAGCTGCATTTGACAAAGTCTGGAAAGATGGACTTAGAGTCAAGCTAAGAAGAAATGATGTTTGTGGGAAAATGTACAAGTGGATCAACCACTACCTCAAAAACAGAACGGCCAGAGTCCAAGTACAAGGGCAGATGAGCAAAAAGGTGACACTCGAGCAGGGAGTAAACCAAAGGGGAGTACTGTCACCCACACTCTTCCTGGTGTATATAAACGACATTACAGAGAATATACCAAGAAGAGTCCATAGCTCAATGTTTGCAGACGATCTGGCTATGTGGACCTCTGAAAAGAATCTCACCATAGCAAGAAATCGGATGCAGCAGGCCCTAACATCGCTGGAAGAGTGGGCGAACTCATGGCTGGTCAAAATAAACGAGGAGAAAACCACATGCACAATATTCTCGCTTTCAATCAAACCCCAAAATACCAAGTTAAGTTTAAATGGCAAATTCCTGCAGCCAAACGACAACCCAAACTATCTGGGAGTCACATTTGATCGGCGCATGACATGGAAAAGTCAGATCGAGAGAAACAGAATGAGAGCCAGAGAAAGAATGGCAATCATGAGGAAACTTGCTGGCACAAGCTGGGGAGCAGACGAAAGCATACTAAAGAAACTGTACACTGGAAGAGTGAGACCAGTTCTCGAGTATGGCATCGCGGCATGGACAACAGCAGCAAAGGCGAACTTCGATAAAGTTAGCAAACTTCAAAACCAAGCCATGAGAGTTATAACAGGAGGCATGAAGTCAACGCCAATTGTAGAACTTGAAAAGATTACAAAACTGCAATCCATGACCGATAGAAGAGACTGTAGAGCCCAGCTGCAGTTAGAGAAACTCCGAAGACTGACTGACCATCCAATGCACCAGAGACTAAACAATTTGGGAAATGGGAAACTAAAGCGGAGAAACTTTGCAGAAAGAGCCAAAGCAAAGATGCACGAAGATCCCATAAACGCACTAACAACACCAAAACCCATCACTGCTGTACAAAAACCTACCTGGAGGCAGGATATATTTCCAGAGGTGGTAGAAAATATACCAGGTATTGGAAACAAAAACTGCCAGACTGAAAAAGAAAGGAGAGATACTACCCTAAGCTTTATATCGAAAAGCTACCCAAGCATGGACTGGACCCATGCATACACCGACGGTTCTGTAACAAACACTACACAGAACGGAGGGGCAGGAGCATTTCTGAACCTACCAAATGGCAGAAAAATAACACTGTCATTCGCTACTGGTAAGTACACAAGCAATTTCAGAGCGGAGGCAGAGGCACTGAGGGCGGCAGTGGAAGAAATGGTGACACACAAAGAAAATGAAAGCCATATAGTCCTGCTTACAGATGCTCTCGCCGTAGTCACAGCGCTAAAAAGCCAGAAAAACACTGAGCTTAATGACTTAAGAGCAGCACTCTGCCAACTGTGCCAGCAGTCCGCACCAAAAAGGGTAGTGGTACAGTGGGTCCCATCACACTGCAACATCCAAGACAACGAGGAGGCAGACAGACTGGCAAAAGAAGGTGCAAGACTACCACAAACATATACTAGTATGACGTACGAAGAGTCAAAACGGCTTATCAAAGCCAGATACATGACTAAATGGGAAACCGAACATACTGGTTACACCAAAAACGATGCCTATTACCAGTTGAACAGAAGAGAGCAGGTCGTTGTCTTCAGACTTCGCACTGGCCACAATAGACTGAGGTACCACCTATTCAACAAATTAAAGATAGGTGGTACCGACGAATGCCCGTGCGGTACCGGTAAAATGACCGCTGAACATCTGCTGCAGAACTGCCCGACATACGAGGATCAGAGAGAGCAGATGTGGCCATCACCAGTGGAACTGCAAGACAAACTCTATGGCAGTGTCGACAGCCTCAGGATGACCGCCGCTTTTTTCAAAAAAATAATGGTTACTGTCTGACTGCGTACGAAGAAGAAGAAGAAGAAGGACTCAAGCTGTAAACTACGGTACAGGGAATTCTGTTCTCTGGAAAACATCCTGCTACTTGCAAAGTCATTTTTAGGGCTTGGTAGCGGGAGATTGAGGATGAAGCGTGTGTTCATGTCTCATTTTTATGTGTTCAACTCTACTTCTATGTGTATTGTCTGATGAAGTCCTGTTGGTAGTATTGTAAGTTTCTTCGCACTTCTTTTTGTTTCAGCACAGTATCCGATCCCTGCCTATCAGTGCTTTTATACTCATATTAATCCATAGTACCTCTGTAGCCTTGCCTTATTTTTCTTATTCATATATATAATTATAGGTTCATTACTGGAGCAGTTGGGAGAGGAGACAAATGTCTGGTTAGGTGAAACATACTGATCAAACTATGTTAGGTAGGGTCAGGTGAAACATACTGATCAGATTATGGTAGGCAGGGTCAGGTGAAACATACTGATCAGGCTATGTTAGTCAGGGTCTGGTGAAACATACTGATCAAACTATGTTAGTCAGGGTCAGGTGAAACATACTGATCAGGCTATGTTAGTCAGGGTCAGGTGAAACATACTGATCATATTATGTTAGTTAGGTGAAACATACTGATCAGATTATGGTAGGCAGGGTCAGGTGAAACATACTGAGTAGATTATGTTAGTCAGGTAAAATATACTGAATAGATTATGTTAGTCAGGTGAAACGTACTGATCAGATTATGGTAGGCAGGGTCAGGTGAAACATACTGATCAGATTATGATAGGCAGGGTCAGGTGAAACATACTGATTAGATTATGTTAGTCTGGTGAAACATACTGATTAGATTATGTTAGTCAGGTGAAACATACTGATCAGATTATGGTAGGCAGGGTCAGGTGAAACATACTGAACAAGACCCCCCCATCTCACTTCCATGCTATCCTCCGTGGAAACATGTTGTTCCAATGCAGTCTGACTAACAAGGTGGGGATCCATGTGATCGCCATAGTAATGAGCAACACACAGATCAAGCCAAGCATAGTACAACAGCCTGGTGGACCCTGACCCACCTTCATCAGTACACTCGAGATGTGACGAAAGCTACTGGAACTCGCTATTTAACGCCATTTTTAGGCCGCACAAAAGAGTAAACATACTCATCATAGGCATTTAAGAACAACATCATCAGGTGCAGTAATGGTGACAAATATAACCCTAAATTACCTCCACAGCATTTCTCAGACCCTGTAGTTCTGTGTCGACATTCTGCTCAGCCAAATCTCGAGACCTCCCCTGAACACTGACTCTTCGGTCAAGGGTGAGCTTGTCTGTCTTGAAGGCCAGGGATAGGCTCACAAATTTGCTCTGTGGAATCCATGACAGTTTGGTTATAATTGATGAAATAGGCCCATTCTTACATTACAGTGGAATCTATTACTATCACATTATATGAGAGGGTACTGGTACATTATGAAACTTTTTAACTTTACGTCCTTAAATACTGGCTGTTTGTTGTATATATCTGACATGTGTTCAACATATTATTGTATGAGGGGAAGTCATTAAGTAACATAAATTTTATTATAAAGTGCATGGTAAGTATGTACAACAGAAAATCTTATTTCAGAACACAGAATGGCTCTTTAGCAATACTCCATGTAGGGATTATGATGATTGAGCAGTATGTGCATGCGCAATATTGCGTACAACATAGCTGCCCCACAGTTGACTTGCACCATGGATAAACTAGGTGTTATTAGTTTTTTGTGGTCATAGTATTTTGTGGTCAGAGAGTGTGAAACCACCTGAAATCCACAGAAGAATGAAGGTTCAGCATAGAGACAGTTGTTTGAGTCAGAGGCGAGTGTATGAAATATTTCAAAATGGAAGACAAAACGTCATTGATGAACAGCGTCGTTGGAAACCAGCACAGGTGACAGTTCAACAGCAGATCGACCAGCTAGTCCGTGGTAACAGGCGAGTCATTATTGATGGAATAGCCATAGATTTAATCATAAGTCACAGCGATGGACACAAAATTGTCCATGATGACCTCCCCTTCTTTTCACTTGTCCTGTTTGTGCCTTTGAGCGCCAGGTTATGAAGAGGTTTCTTGACTCGGCCCTGGTATGTGCTTCGTACACTGGGAGCTTTACTGCTTCTGTTATTTCTGCTATCCATCTTGTGCTTGGTTGGCCTTTGGCTTTGTATCCATTGTATCTGTATAGCATCGCATTCTGAGGGATACTATCTGGTGTTTGATGTGTCATGTGGCCAAACCATTTGGTTTGCTAGCTCTTGATAAGGTGTTGTACCTACTTGTTTCCTACTATCTTCATTTCTGATTCTACCCATTTTTGTTACTCCAAGCATTCTACGTAGGCATTTCACCTCTGTTGTTCCAATGTTTCTTTTACCTTTGCTTGTCAATGTTCAAGTCTGGCACTGATAGCACAATGTGGGTAGGAATATTGTGTTGTATAGCGTTCTTTTTGTATCCATTGTCACATGTTTACATTGTAATATCAGAGACATTTGCCGAATGATTTGACTTGTGTTGGATTTCAGTGTCTGTTTTGCCATTTGTTGAGATTATGTTACCCAGGCGCGTAAAATTTTTCACCTGTTTTACTTGTTGATATTGTATAAATATATTTCTTCTTGTTTCTTTTCTTTCAATCGTTATAACATCGGTTTTCTCTATGTTGATTTTCATACTATAATCCGTACATGCACCATTAAGATTGTTGATATATTCCTGTGGTCGTTTTTCCCGAGGTTGCTATTATTGCTTGGTCATCGGCAAAGAGAAGTTCATTTAAGTGATCATTGAGGTTGTTTCCCCTTACTAATGTTGGCTTTTTTACATATTACGTCCATAAATGTGATAATCAGTATACACCGGTCCTAATATGACATTTTTCTGAATGTCCTGCGTTTGTTCTTACTGTACATTGGCTATTCACATAAAGACTTTTACATAGATTGTCAAATGTTTATTTACTCAATAACGTTCTAATGCTGTCTACAGTTGGTATCTGTCCACTCGATCAAATACCTTCTCTTGGTCCACGAAAGCAACATGTAGTGTCTTATTGTACTCTATTGTTCTCTCTGCTAGTTGTCTGAACGCGAAGATTGCATTCTCTCTGCTAGTTGTCTGAACGCGAAGATTGCATGTGTACAGCTCCTGTTTTTCCATCTGTGCTTCGCTAAGTTGTGGTTCTATAATAGCTGACTATGAGGTAATGGAGGCGGTGAAAAATTGGTTAAAGGTCATATCAAAAGACTTTGCTCTAGAGGACATCCACAAGCTAGTGGACAGGTGGACAAAGTGTATTGGCAGGGACGAGGACTATGTCAACAAATAAGACACAAAGTTTCTGATTCATACTATCGTAAAAATTATTACTAATTAAATTGCTGTTACTTAATGCATGTAACAGTGCTAGTAGTAAATGTTACCTCTATCTCCTTCTCCGAGAGCTGGTCGATGCTGGAAATAGAAACAGTACAAGAGGTATAGTCAGCAGCACTCACATTAGAGAAGGTATTCTAGTCAGGTTCCAGGCTTACAGCTGGCATGTACAATAGTTTAGGGTGCTTCTATGGGAAGAGGGAACTAACGTCTGATCAGGCAGAACATACTGATCGGACAATGTTAGTCAGAGTCAGGCACAACATAATGATTGGAAAATGTTAGTCACGGCAGGTAAAATATACTGATCGGACAATGTTTGTCAGGGCCAGGTAAAATATACTGATCGGACAATGTTAGTCAGATCAGGTAAAATATACTGATCGGACAATGTTTGTCAGGGCCAGGTAAAATATACTGATCAGACAATGTTAGTCAGGGCAGGTAAAATATTCTGATCGGACAATGTTAGTCAGGGCAGGTAAAATATACTGATCAGACAATGTTAGTCAGGGCAGGTAAAATATTCTGATCAGTCAATGTTAGTCAGGGTCAGGTAAAATATACTGATCAGACAATGTTAGTCAGGGCAGGTAAAATGTACTGATCAGACAATGTTAGTCAGGGCAGGTAAAATATACTGATTGGACAATGTTAGTCATGGCCAGGTAAAATATACTGATCAGACAATGTTAGTCACGGAATATAAAATATACTGATCAGACAATGTTAGTCACGGAATGTAAAATATACTGGTTGGACAATGTTAGGCAGGGTCAGGTAAATTATACTGGCCAAGACTTCCACCAGATGTAAGGACAAGAATTGGAATGACAAGATATATAAAGTTTCAGGGAAATCAAGATTCCCACCGCCAGTGTCAAGTAAATGCTGTTGCGTGGAGCGATGCTGTTGTGTGGAGCGATGCTGTTGTGTGGAACGATGCTGTTGTGTGGAGCGGAGACACGGAGAACGACCAAGCACCACCAACAAAGACTCCAGTCCTTGGTTAACAGATGCCTACAAAGGGTAATGAACATCAAGTGGCAGGACAGGGTGAGGAATGAAGGCCTATGGGAAGGGAGCCAACAACATCTACTAGAACAACACATTAAGTGAAGAAAATGGATCTGATAGGAGATATGCTACAGAAGGCCCCGTATACCATAGTCAGACATGCTCTTACATGGAATCATCAGGGGTAGGGGAAGAGAGAGAGAGAGAGAGAGAGAGAGAGATCCAAAAAGAATGTGAGAAGGATTAAATTATTACACCTGGAGAGAGGAAGAGCAGTCCAGGACCGTGTAAGCTGGCATTAGGTTGGTAGCTCCTGGAATATACGATGGACTATTTTTGGGACTGGCGGTGGTGGAAGCATAAATTAGAGCAAGGTAGACCCACAGCATGTCAGGCGCCATCTATGCCGCTCAGCTAACCACATAACCAAGACCTGATGTTATAGTCACACAGTTCCCTTTCTACGACATACTCTCCGTAGGGCGAATATCCCTAGAATAATTTGAGTAGATTTTTAACTTGAATTTTGCCTGAGCAGAGGCCGTTTTCACATGCGTGCCACTGCATTGGGTATCTTTTTTTTTTTTTTCGTTCGCCTTATTTCTCTAATCCCCAAGGCGGTGTGCATTGCACTGCGTTTTTATTTTGCGCCTGTCGGCCCAGTGCATCCGACTTCAGCATGCATTTTATGTAAGGGTCTGCTTCCTCCTGCATTTTCTAAGGGTTTGCTTCCCCGGGGTAATGGCCGGTGCTGAGATGGGGATCGAACCCAGCACCTTATGGTTGTGAGCCGTGTCACATAACCACTAGGCCACGCCGTCCCCTCATTGGGTATCTGATGCCACTACTGAGAGATCAGAGAAATTTATTACCGGATGGTCCACATGAAAAAATCCCGGTCTCCACCATGATGTGATTTGAACCCACGACGTCTAGCACCCAAGACGAACACCTTACCTCGAGACCACTTCCCCGCCACCCCCCCCCCATTAATATTATTATTACTACTCAGCTCCCCTTAAACGATTAGGTATTGGGTGGGGATTTGATATTAGGCAATATTTTTTTAGTCAGAGAGTGGTGACTGCTTGGAATTCATTGCCAGGGGAGGTAGTGGAGGCAGGGACAGTTAATGCATTTAAGAATAAATTGGATGCGCATAGCTTTTAGAGCAAGGTGATGTAAATGTAACTGGTTGTATACAGACTCTGCAGGGTCTTCTAAACCAGTATAAAGACGTTAAGTTAAGATTCTAGATAATAGTTTAGTGGAGTCCCATGGCTTTCCATCTCACCCCGGACAGAAACCACAATGTGTGTGCCTTCTTCCCGACCACAGAAGAGAACGCGTTGTAGTGGACGGTTTGCAATGCCGAGTGCTGAGCTAAACAATCCTGAAGTGCCCCTGGTTGGCTCATCATCTCCACGAACATGCGTGGCCTCAGGGATTACCAGATCCACCAGTTCCAACGTGTTTCAGTTTTGCATTAGGGCATAGGACATGTTTCTCGCAGTGTAATGTTGAGTTGGGTACACTCAGCTATATGTAATGTTGGGTACACTCAGCTATATGCAATGTTGGGTACACTCAGCTATATGTAATGTTGGATACACTCAGCTATATGTAATGTTGGGTACACTCAGCTATATGCAATGTTGGGTACACTCAGCTATATGTAATGTTGGATACACTCAGCTATATGCAATGTTGGGTACACTCAGCTATATGTAATGTTGGATACACTCAGCTATATGTAATGTTGGGTACACTCAGCTATATGCAATATTGGGTACACTCAGCTATATGTAATGTTGGATACACTCAGCTATATGCAATGTTGGGTACACTCAGCTATATGTAATGTTGGATACACTCAGCTATATGTAATGTTGGATACACTCAGCTATATGCAATGTTGGGTACACTCAGCTATATGTAATGTTGAGTTGGGTACACTCAGCTATATGCAATGTTGGGTACACTCAGCTATATGCAATGTTGGGTACACTCAGCTATATGTAATGTTGGATACACTCAGCTATATGCGAGTTAGGCCCACCGCTGCCAAGTCCGGAGTGGATTAAACAGGCTCTGAGGCCAAGCTGATACCGGACCCTTGTCAGTCTACCACCACTACCAACAAACTGAGCACACAAAGATGGATATTGCACATAAAGTCAGGTATCCACTTACCTTTGGATGAACTGCAGCGTATTTCGGTAACGTTACATAGAAATAAACTAACTCTCCCATATAAACATCTTAGAAAATATGGAGGTAGTTTAAAATGAAAAAAAAAAAATTGCAAATCTATCTTCAGGTCAAGAGTATATAACTTTAAAATAATATAATGTACTATAACATAACATATTATAACTTTACGTCTGTATACTGGTTTAGAAAACTCTACAGTCTGTATACAACCAGTTTCTTGGAGGGTGGTTTTTAACTGATGTGCAAGTCCATCTTAATAGACTCAATCATTAGAGCTAAGTTAGTCGCCATTTATAGCTGCTCTTAACAAACCGCCCGGGGAAAGGTACAAATAACCTGGGTAGATTTTTAATTAGAATATTGCCGGGCAGCGGTCGTTAAGTCTACTCTTTTCGATTTCCAACTGCCGAGGAATTTTTAACGTGCTCGACACTGAACACTATATCAAAATATAATATAATAATCCACTTAGACAATCAAGACACGTCGCGCCGATCGTCTGCAACTACGATTGAGGGCCGAGGCCCATGATGGTCGCGGGCGATCTGCCGTGGTCAGATTGGGGGGGGGGGGGGGGGAGAAGAGAAAGACTCTACCTTTCGCCACACCCACCCCCGAAGTGGGACGAGCTCTTTTCCATTATTTATTTCGACATATAGACATATATAGACATACCAAACCCTGAAAGGACTTAAGTAGCAGAATGTAGTCCAGAGAACGGAATGCGTTGTGTCGTAGTTTACAGCTTCACTGCGATAATTGCACCTTTCGGAACAACACATCCGACTTCAGGAATCATTTTTTGAGTCCAGAGTTAGCATTCCCTCTTCGATCCCTTCTCCTTAGCCAGTCTGCCATGATGCAGCCTGTTATCCAGGATCACGGCGTGGAGGTGTAGAAGGGTCTTGGCAGCTTTGGTTCGCTGACCCTGACGCTAGCACTCAGCTATAAGTCACTGACCACTGCAGCTCATCCGCTCAAATGTATTATACAGATGGCATCACAGTCTGTTGTGTACTGTGCGCAGCCGGAAGATATTCACATAATCTCGTTTGGAGAGTTGGTAGGCGTCGTTTACAATTAGGTCAGGGTGGTGTCCTTTCCATTGTGATCTGTACCTGGCCTTGATAATTGCTTTCGTCTCGTCGTATGTTGTTGCTGTTTCACCTTTTTGTAGCATTTCTCTAAATGGGATTACAGTCCTGTGAGTTCTATCTGTGAGTTCTATCTGTGAGTTCTATCTGTGAGTTCTATCTGTGAGTTCTATCTGTGAGTTCTATCTATGAGTTCTATCTGTGAGTTCTATCTGTGAGTTCTATCTGTGAGTTCTATCTGTGAGTTCTATCTGTGAGTTCTATCTGTGAGTTCTATCTGTGAGTTCTATCTGTGAGTTCTATCTGTGAGTTCTATCTATGAGTTCTATCTGTGAGTTCTATCTATGAGTTCTATCTGTGAGTTCTATCTGTGAGTTCTATCTGTGAGTTCTATCTGTGAGTTCTATCTGTGAGTTCTATCTGTGAGTTCTATCTGTGAGTTCTATCTGTGAGTTCTATCTGTGAGTTCTATCTATGAGTTCTATCTATGAGTTCTATCTATGAGTTCTATCTATGAGTTCTATCTGTGAGTTCTATCTGTGAGTTCTATCTATGAGTTCTATCTATGAGTTCTATCTGTGAGTTCTATCTATGAGTTCTATGAGTGAGTTCTATCTGTGAGTTCTATCTATGAGTTATATCTGTGAGTTCTATCTATGAGTTCTATCTATGAGTTCTATCTATGAGGAGTTCTATCTGTGAGTTCTATCTGTGAGTTATATCTATGAGTTCTATCTGTGAGTTCTATCTGTGAGTTCTATCTGTGAGTTCTATCTGTGAGTTCTATCTGTGAGTTCTATCTGTGAGTTCTATCTATGAGTTCTATATGTGAGTTCTATCTATGAGTTCTATCTGTGAGTTCTATCTATGAGTTCTATCTGTGAGTTCTATCTGTGAGTTCTATCTGTGAGTTCTATCTGTGAGTTCTATCTGTGAGTTCTATCTGTGAGTTCTATCTGTGAGTTCTATCTATGAGTTCTATCTATGAGTTCTATCTATGAGTTCTATCTATGAGTTCTATCTGTGAGTTCTATCTGTGAGTTCTATCTATGAGTTCTATCCATGAGTTCTATCTGTGAGTTCTATCTATGAGTTCTATGAGTGAGTTCTATCTGTGAGTTCTATCTATGAGTTATATCTGTGAGTTCTATCTATGAGTTCTATCTGTGAGTTCTATCTATGAGTTCTATCTATGAGTTCTATCTGTGAGTTCTATCTGTGAGTTCTATCTGTGAGTTCTATCTGTGAGTTCTATCTGTGAGTTCTATCTGTGAGTTCTATCTGTGAGTTCTATCTGTGAGTTCTATCTATGAGTTCTATCTATGAGTTCTATCTATGAGTTCTATCTATGAGTTCTATCTATGAGTTCTATCTATGAGTTCTATCTGTGAGTTCTATCTATGAGTTCTATCTATGAGTTCTATCTGTGAGTTCTATCTGTGAGTTCTATCTATGAGTTCTATCTATAGTTCTATCTATGAGTTCTATCTATGAGTTCTATCTATGAGTTCTATCTATGAGTTCTATCTGTGAGTTCTATCTGTGAGTTCTATCTATGAGTTCTATCTATGAGTTCTATCTGTGAGTTCTATCTATGAGTTCTATCTATGAGTTCTATCTATGAGTTCTATCTGTGAGTTCTATCTATGAGTTCCATCTGTGAGTTCTATCTATGAGTTCTATCTGTGAGTTCTATCTATGAGTTCTATCTATGAGTTCTATCTATGAGTTCTATCTATGAGTTCTATCTGTGAGTTATATCTGTGAGTTATATCTGTGAGTTCTATCTATGAGTTCTATCTATGAGTTCTATCTATGAGTTCTATCTCTTATGACTCTGGCTTCCTCTCACACCATTCTTCGTCTCGTGTTTTTTGTGTGCGGCCTCCTCTTTTTTTCTGCCTGCTGTATATGTCTTCTTCGCTCGTTCTCAATCTCCCGCTAACAAGGCCTGAGAAAGGGGTTTGCAAGTAGCAGGATGTTGTCCGGATAACGGAATGCGTTGTGTCGTAGTTTACAGCTTGACTGCGATATTTGCACCATTTGGTCCGACAAATCTAATTTTAGTATGGCATTTTTGGGTATCGGGTTAGTTTTCCCTCTTCGATCCATTTTCATTAGGCAGCCTGCCCTGTTGTAGCCTGTTAACCAGGATCATCCCGCTTTGGATAGCTGGCCCTAACGCTTGCAGTCTGCTTTGCGCCGCTGTCCGCTACAGCTCACGCACTGCTCAGCATCTTGACCCCCCTGCTGTATATATGAACTCGGTCTTAGCAGACTGAATGAGTTTGTTGGATGGCGAAAGTGAAAGTGCTGAGAGAGACCACAGAGAGAGAGAGAGAGAGAGAGAGATAGAGAAAGAGAGAGAGAGAGATAAAGAGAGATATATACATAGAGAGAAAGAAAGATAGAGAAAGAGAGATAGAGAGAAAAAAGAGAGATAAAGAGAGAGAGAGAAAGAGAGAGAAGAATGATATTAGAGGGAGTAATGTAGGAGGGATCGCAGATTTAGATCAGTTTGGAGATTTGGGAAGAAAAAGAGTGACGGACAGAAAGATAGTGTGCGAAAGAGAAAGAGAGAGAGAATAGGATGGAGAAAGGGTTACATAGATAGAATGAGAGAGAGGGGGAGAGAGAGGGGGGGGGGATAAAGAATAGAATGACGGAGGGTGGGTGAGAAGAGGATGAGAGGTAGCTGGGATAGAGGCATAATAGAAACATAATTAGAGTGCCTGAGAACGGGGCGGTGAGAGAGGGAGAAAGATTAGGCTTGTTGGATAGGAGGAACAGAGAGATGGGGAGAAGGCAGGAGATATAGAGAAGCTCAGGGTGAGCGCCTTCAATTACACTTTGGTTGGGCTGGCCTCTGAGAGCGCACAAACCTAATATAGGTACATACAGAAGCACACATGCATCCAAGTACTGGTGTATGCGTCTTAATATCACCCAATTGACTACAGTCTGGGGTGGAATAGGCGCTAGTAGAGACTAGTGAAGCAAACACTTAAAATAACAAAAAAATAAAAACATATTGAGAAAGAGGATTATAACACGAGGAAAAAAGAAACCCAATTTTAGAATGGAGCGATACAAACTAGCAGGAGATTGATGCTACTGATGATCAGACACGCGGTACCTGCATGACGTCCTCGCTTACCTGTCTCGATTTCACACCTACACTGGTTTAGGAGTGCGTGATGTTGGGGTGTCAATCGAGCGCGAGCTCGGTACTTTGATCACTACCTGTCCAGTTTGGCTGGGAGAGCCGGGGAGTTCTGTCGGTATAACCACTTCTTCACGTACAGAAAGGATTGGCAAAACTACTTTACTGCAGAACTGTCATAGTGGAACACATTACAGATACACATAATCATCCACACACTGGCCAATACGTCCACGCTACAAACAGATACACACGCATACACACTGGCCAAAACGTCCACACTACAAACAGATACACACACGCATACACACTGGCCAAAACGTCCACACTACAGATACACACACAACCATACACTGGCCAATACGTCCACACTACAAACAGATACACACACACACACGCACTCATCCACTGACCAATACGTCCACACTACAAACATATATATATATATATATATATATATATATATATATATATATATATATATATATATGCGCGCACACACACACACGCACGCACACACACTCTGGCCAATATGGACTTCCCCGCAATCTTTCATGGAAACGGGCTGTTTTTATGGCAGTCTGGCTAATGAGGTCAGGGATCGACGTGATCCCCGTAGTAGGGAGCGGCACGCAGATAAAGCCAAGCATAGCACAACAGCCTTGTGAACCCCGGCTTCATCAGCACGTTCGGAACAGCAACTAACAGAAAAAGAGACAATATGAGAGATGCGAAACGAGACAGAATGAGAGATACATCTAGAGAGTGAAAAATAAGAAACAAAAAGAGAGACTGAACGCGGGAGAGACAGGACAAGATTGGCAGAAAGAGACAAAAAGAAAATTAGACAAAAGGAAGAAAAAGAAAGACAACAGAGAGAGAGACAACGAGGCAGAGAACGACATAACGAGAATAAGACGTGTGTGTGCAGGTGGGCCGCCTCCATGAAGTGACACGTCAGTCGCAGGTCCTTAATGGTTCCCCACGGTTTGTCGTGTATATTTCTTTCCTCATAACTTAACTTAACATCTTTATACTGGTTTAGAAGACCCTGCAGAGTCTGTATACAACCAGTTACATTTACATCACCTTGCTCTAAAATCTATGCGCATCCAGTTTATTCTTAAATGCATTAACTGTCCCTGCCTCCACTACCTCCCCTGGCAATGCCTTCCAAGCAGACACCACTCTCTGACTAAAAAAATATTTCCTAATATCTAACCTGGACCTCTCTTTAATCAGCTTGTAGCTATGCCCTCGTGTTGGCCGGTTTTTCTGAGTCGTTCCTCATAACTGTAATTCTGGAATCCCACTATCATCTTTGTCGCTCTTTTTTGTATTCTTTCTAGCATGTTTATGTCCCCTCTATGATAAGGACTCCACACCTGTACACAGTACTCCAATCTAGATCTAACTAAAGCTTTATACAGTTTGACGATCACTTCCTTGCTCCTATGTTTAATATTTCTTTTTATCATACCTAACATTGCATTTGCCTTTTTCACTGCTACCTTAACTTGCTCACTCACCTTACCTGTGTGATCTATTATAACCCCTAGGTCCCTTTCCTTATCTATCTTTCTAATATTGTTTTCTCCCATTCTGTAATTATGTTCCATATTGGATCTACCCATGTGGATGACTGTACATTTATCTACATTAAACTCCATTTGCCAGCTTACAGACCATTCTCGAATTTTATCTAAATCCGACATCAATATATCCACTTCCGCTTTAGATGAGACACTACTGCATAGTTTTGTGTCATCAGCAAATTTTGCAATCATGGATCTCATATCAATGTCCAAATCATTTATATATATCAAGAACAAAATTGGTCCCAAAACCGAGCCCTGTGGCACACCACTTTTCACTTCACTCCACTCAGAGTACTCCTTATTTATGCCCACCCTCTGCCTTCTTCCCGTCAGGTCTTCTCATGAGAGCCTTTGTTCAGTGGACATGTTTACAGGATGTGTTCTGAAGTCTGTGGTCGTCTCTGACATGTGAATTGTGCAGCTTTCATTTTATGCATGTGTGCATTTAGTCTGCAATGACCTGTTCTGAGGCGGGGAATTGTGGTATACTGTTTCCTATTTTTGGATCCTGTGGGTATTTGCTGTTTGTTCTCTCTATCCACTGTTTATATTTGTTGTGTGGATGTGTACCTTGACTTCTGGGAGTGATACTGGGTGGGTGAATTTTTCTTATTGTCTTCCCTTCCTGGCCAGTCTGTCCACCCATTCATTCCCTGGTATGCCGCAATGCGCTGGAACCCACTGGAGGGTGATTTTATTGTGGTCTGAGAGTTTATTTAGCTGGCATATCAGTTCCATCTCCATACTATCTCGTTGTTCTCTTTGTGTGGCCTGCAAAATGGTCATGCAGTCACACAAAAACACTATTCTGTTATCATTGAACACCTTTTCATCCAATAGTTTGACTGCTTCAATTATTGCCTGTTGTTCTCTTCTTAGACTTGCCGAGGGCTCCCCCGACAGCACTTGCTTTTCCTACTACGGTAGTTTTAGTGGACCTGTACGCTTTTCCTATAGCGGTAGTTTTAGTGGACCTGTACGCTTTTCCTATAGCGGTAGTTTTAGTGGACCTGTACGCTTTTCCTATAGCGGTAGTTTTAGTGGACCTGTACGCTTTTCCTATAGCGGTAGTTTTAGTGGACCTGTACGCTTTTCCTATAGCGGTAGTTTTAGTGGACCTGTACGCTTTTCCTATAGCGGTAGTTTTAGTGGACCTGTACGCTTTTCCTATAACGGTAGTTTTAGTGGAGCTGTACGCTTTTCCTATAGCGGTAGTTTTAGTGGACCTGTACGCTTTTCCTATAGCGGTAGTTTTAGTGGAGCTGTACGCTTTTCCTATAACGGTAGTTTTAGTGGACCTGTACGCTTTTCCTATAACGGTAGTTTTAGTCGACCTGTACGCTTTTCCTATAGCGGTAGTTTTAGTGGACCTGTACGCTTTTCCTATAGCGGTAGTTTTAGTGGAGCTGTACGCTTTTCCTATAACGGTAGTTTTAGTGGACCTGTACGCTTTTCCTATAGCGGTAGTTTTAGTGGACCTGTACGCTTTTCCTATAGCGGTAGTTTTAGTGGACCTGTACGCTTTTCCTACTACGGTAGTTTTAGTGGAGCTGTACGCTTTTCCTATAACGGTAGTTTTAGTGGACCTGTACGCTTTTCCTATAGCGGTAGTTTTAGTGGACCTGTACGCTTTTCCTACTACGGTAGTTTTAGTGGAGCTGTACGCTTTTCCTATAACGGTAGTTTTAGTGGACCTGTACGCTTTTCCTATAGCGGTAGTTTTAGTGGACCTGTACGCTTTTCCTATAGCGGTAGTTTTAGTGGAGCTGTACGCTTTTCCTATAACGGTAGTTTTAGTGGACCTGTACGCTTTTCCTATAGCGGTAGTTTTAGTGGACCTGTACGCTTTTCCTACTACGGTAGTTTTAGTGGAGCTGTACGCTTTTCCTATAACGGTAGTTTTAGTGGAGCTGTACGCTTTTCCTATAACGGTAGTTTTAGTTGACTTGTACGCTTTTCCTATAGCGGTAGTTTTAGTTGACTTGTACGCTTCTCCTATAGCGGTAGTTTTAGTGGACCTGTACGCTTTTCCTATAACGGTAGTTTTAGTTGACTTGTACGCTTTTCCTATAACGGTAGTTTTAGTGGACCTGTACGCTTTTCCTATAACGGTAGTTTTAGTCGACCTGTACGCTTTTCCTATAACGGTAGTTTTAGTGGAGCTGTACGCTTTTCCTATAACGGTAGTTTTAGTGGAGCTGTACGCTTTTCCTATAACGGTAGTTTTAGTGGAGCTGTACGCTTTTCCTATAACGGTAGTTTTAGTCGACCTGTACGCTTTTCCTATAACGGTAGTTTTAGTCGACCTGTACGCTTTTCCTATAACGTTAGTTTTAGTGGACATGTACGCTTTTCCTATAACGGTAGTTTAAGTCGACATGTACGTTTTTCCTATAACGGTAGTTTTAGTGACCTGTACGCTTTTAGTCGACCTGTACGCTTTTCCTATAACGGTAGTTTTAGTCGACCTGTACGATTTTCCTATAACGGTAGTTCTAGTGACCTGTACGCTTTTAGTGGAGCTGTACGCTTTTCCTATAACGGTAGTTTTAGTTGACTTGTACGCTTTTCCTATAGCGGTAGTTTTAGTTGACTTGTACGCTTCTCCTATAGCGGTAGTTTTAGTGGACCTGTACGCTTTTCCTATAACGGTAGTTTTAGTTGACTTGTACGCTTTTCCTATAACGGTAGTTTTAGTGGGCCTGTACGCTTTTCCTATAACGGTAGTTTTAGTGACCTGTACGCTTTTAGTCGACCTGTACGCTTTTCCTATAACGGTAGTTTTAGTCGACCTGTACGCTTTTCCTATAACGGTAGTTTTAGTCGACCTGTACGCTTTTCCTATAGCGGTAGTTTTAGTCGACCTGTACGCTTTTCCTATAACGGTAGTTTTAGTGGACCTGTACGCTTTTCCTATAACGGTAGTTTTAGTCGACCTGTACGCTTTCCCTATAACGGTAGTTTTAGTCGACCTGTACGCTTTTCCTATAACGGTAGTTTTAGTCGACCTGTACGCTTTTCCTATAACGGTAGTTTTAGTGGACCTGTACGCTTTTCCTATAACGGTAGTTTTAGTGAACCTGTACGCTTTTCCTATAACGGTAGTTTTAGTCGACCTGTACGCTTTTCCTATAACGGTAGTTTTAGTCGACCTGTACGCTTTTCCTATAACGGTAGTTTTAGTGACCTGTACGCTTTTAGTCGACCTGTACTCTTTTCCTTTAACGGTAGTTTTAGTCGACCTGTACGCTTTTCCTATAACGGTAATTTTAGTCGACCTGTACGCTTTTCCTATAACGGTAGTTTTAGTGGACCTGTACGCTTTTCCTATAACGGTAGTTTTAGTCGACCTGTACGCTTTTCCTATAACGGTAGTTTTAGTCGACCTGTACGCTTTTCCTATAACGGTAGTTTTAGTCGACCTGTACTCTTTTCCTATAACGGTAGTTTTAGTCGACCTGTTGGCTTTTCCTATAACGGTAGTTTTAGTCGACCTGTACGCTTTTCCTATAACGGTAGTTTTAGTCGACCTGTTGGCTTTTCCTATAACGGTAGTTTTAGTCGACTTGTACGCTTTTCCTATAACGGTAGTTTTAGTCGACCTGTTGGCTTTTCCTATAACGGTAGTTTTAGTCGACCTGTACGCTTTTCCTATAACGGTAGTTTTAGTCGACCTGTACATCTACAATGGCGGTTGACCTTGTGCAGGTCCCACCTCTTGTGCGAGTTGGTGGTAGCCGGTAGTTGCCTGCATTTCTCTGCTTAGTGGAGTGGGCTCGAGCAGTGATGGGTTTTTTGTTTTGTTTCGTGCGGGTCCCAGATCAGTTTCCTGATAAAACATGCGCTGGATTGGAGCCTGCAAGAGACGATAACAACAAGGAGGTCACACACACACACAAGGCGCGGTGAAGAACGGTGTCAGAGGAGTAATCACAACAAATATTTAAAAACTCGTACGACTTTATTCCCATTCTTTTTATATCTTTTATTTAAAGTGTTTGTCTCTCTCTGTATCCTAATAGAGGAGGCACGCCCTTTTTACCACGGGCCACAGCTTTTTAGGTGATATTTTTGATAGTGCTTGGATTCTCGTGTGTGCGTCTGCATGTACCTATGCTAGTTAGGGCGATCTCAGAGGTCAACCCAACCTAAGTGCCATTGAAGGGCCTTACCCTGTGGGCGCGCGTGACAGTTGTGTAAGAGTGTGGTTGTTGGACATGGTTCAATGAAATAGAGTGGTGGGTTAAGAGTTGTGTAAGAGTGTGGTTGTTGGATATGGTTCAATGAAATAGAGTGTGAGGTAAGAAGAGAGGGGTATCGTATATAAAAACCACAGAGATAAATAGTCGATGGGTTTAAAAGGCTGAAGACCGCTTCGCCACTGCTGTCGTGAGTGTGCTGCCTATCTTTGTTTATTTCACCCCCAACAGAAAAAAACAACATATGCGTTGCGGGGAATTCGATCCGATGCCCTTATTGTCAGCGTCAAAACCATTCGGCCACACTGTTCCTCCTAGATTCAAATAGGCGAGGCTCAAGAAGACGGTCCAACACATGAGATGTTCAAAAGTAACAGCTGTTGTCTTATGCTCTAATGAAAATTTGCAAGGAATATTTCAGTTTTGTTCATTTTCTCCAAATATTCACTCTACATCTTTATATATCGTTCTCTTGTCTTTCGTCCTCTCTCTCTCTCTCTCTCTCTCTCTGGTGGGTCTATTTCTGTCACTCGTCCACCCTCTCTCTATCTGTCTCTCTATCTCTATATCTATCTATCTATCTATCTATCTATCTCTGTATCTATCTATCTATAAATCTATCTATCTGTCTGTCTGTTGTAGCAGAGTCCAAGTTTTCACTGGGGTTTTTCTATCTAGAATGTTACCACATCATTCACGACCACACACATCAAATAACATAGCACGCAGCAGGTGACATATTTGTTACATCATACTCATACAACAACTATTAAAGTGAGTATAATGAGATTACAAACAACACAAGAAATACATCTTATCTTAATAGATACGCGGAGGTTATAAGCATAAGCTATTGAATGTTGCTCCAGACTACACCAACCCAGTTCTAGCTGCACACTCCCTTCCCCTTATCTGCACCCTCAACACTCTCTCGAAAACTCGCCCTTACGTTCCTATTCCGTGCATTCACTCACACTCAGATCCCCTCAGGCGGGTGATCTGGACATTATACATTCAATCTATTCAACGTATACTCACATGTGATCACACACTCAATCGATCTGTGTATACATACACTCTGGAACATACATCGTTCCCTCGGTGCCCTTCATACACCCCACACACATCCAGATCTCTCCTTAGGCGATCTGTACACTCGCGTAACCCTTCAGAACATACATCGTTCACAAGGTGTCCTGCACGTACAACACACATTCAGATCTCTTCTAGACACAAGGCGCCCAATACACACCCTATAGAGCGACTGGCCAAGACTCAATGGTGTATGCTGGTTCAGCAACCATGTATTCCATTCTATCTCACTAACATTCGTCAAACAGCCTATCAATCGCTCTTCTATAAAGTCGGCGAGCTAAACAGACTCCTCGCTAAATTCTCTCCATGGCCAGTCTCCTGAGTTAAACTAATATTATATAGTCTGAAGCAGCATCAGAGCTGTCCAATCGACCTCTGGGGGATGTCTGCTCCAGCCATCACCTAGTTTGGATCTATCTCCATTTAGTTATTATTGGAACGAATCACTCTGAATTCCTGTCACTCAAAATGTCCCAGCAAGCTCTGCTCGCCTCTGTCACCAATCCCACATTACCCAAATCGGAACGCCAGAGTGGTCAGCACCTAGCCCTACTTGTACTAGACACATTCTTTCCCACAACCCCCGTTTTCCTTTGTTGACTTAGTATCCAGGCGATGAGTGACCTTGCCAAAGTGTCGAGACGGAGAGTCACCTTGACACACATTCAGGTACATTTTATCTCACAGTCGCCGACCACATCATCCCTGCCCTAAACGCTCATGTTCCGGCTGGAACTGTTACACTGTCTGTGTCTATCTATCTACATTTCTTTCTATCGGTATGTATTACTGTCTGACTGCCTGTCTATATCTCTCTATATCTATCTATCTTTCTGTCTGTCCGTCCGTCCATCCATCCATCCATCCATCTGTCTCTTTATATCTCTCTCTTGTTTTTAATCCTGACTCTCTCCCGGTCTGTTTATTTCAGTCAGCCTCGTCCGCTCTCTCTCTCTCTCTCGCTATATATATATATATATTTATATATTGTGTGTGTGCGCGCGCGCGAGCGCATTCGCGCGCGTGTGTGTACGCCCACGCGTGTGTGTACGCCCACGCGTTTGTGTACACACCTTGTGGCCGTAACGTTGGTGTCTTGGTGCGTCCACTGAGCTTTTACCTGTTTGTGTTTTTATCTTGTTTACATTGGACGATGTGGCTAACGTCTGGTCAGGCAAAATACACAGATCAGACACTGTTAGCCAGGGTCAGGAAAATATACTGGCCAAGACCCTCACCTGACTTCCTCGTTGGTCGTCCTGGATATAGGCTGTTGTCGAGGACAACAGTCTGGCTAACAAGGTGAGGTTCGACGTGATCCGCGTAGTTGTGAGCGACACGCAGATGAAGCCAAGCAGTGCACAACCGCCTAGAGGACACCGGTCCACTTCATCAGCACGCTCGGGATGTCAGGAAAGCTACTGCAATGTGTCACAAGTTCCGTCCTTTTCAGAGCGCACAAAAGGGTTACCAACCCATTGTGGGCATTAGCAACCAACCAACCATCTGGTTTATGTGGGGGTTGAAACTAAAAGAGGGGACAGTGGTCTCGAGGTAAAGTGTCCGCCTCGGGTGGGGGGACCGAGTGGTCTCGAGGTAAAGTGTCCGCCTCGGGTGTGGCGGGACCCAGTGGTCTCGAGATAAAGTGTCCGCCTAAGGCAGGGGGACCCAGTGGTCTCGAGGTAAAGTGTCCGCCTTGGGTGGTGGGACCCAGTGGTCTCGAGGTAAAGTGTCCGCCTCAGGTGGGGGGACTCAGTGGTCTCTAGGTAAAATGTCTGCCTCGGGTGGGGATCCAGTGGTCTCGAGGTAAAGTGTCCGCCTAAGGTAGGGGGACCCAGTGGTCTCGAGGTAAAGTGTGCGCTTCAGGTGGGGTGGGGGGGGGGCGTGGTCTCGAGGTAAAGTGTCTGCGTCGGGTGGGGGGACCCAGTCGTGTCCAGGGTTAATCTACTAATCTACCCAGAGATTCCCCTCCATCCCCAGCTGATCTTCTGGTAAAAATGTCCTCTGATCTCTGGGTAGTGAGATCGGACTCCCGTGACAGTGTCGAGCACGTTAAAAATCCCTTGGCAGTTAGAAATCTAAAAAGAGTAGGTTTAACGGCCGCTGCCTGGACAAAATACAACATTGAAAATTCTAGTTGAAAATCGACCAAAATTATTTGTACCTTCCACCAGGCCTAGTAAGTAACAGGAAGTTGAAAATACCTACAACGGATAGCATTAGACTACCTGGCAACAGACATTAACATGCCAGTTTGAAAATCAGGACTCCCAGTATTCCAAGGAACTAGAAGAACAAGCCGCAAGTAAAGAAATGAAAGAAAGACAAAAACACAATATAGATAACAACTAACCTGATTTCCTTGACTTTGTCCCCACTGGAGGAATGCACTGCAGATAGTCCCAGCTTCCTGAGGAATGAGTCAGGCAGGCTTGGCGTTACTATCTCGTCTGATGGGGCAGGTGGCGCGTCTGCATCCTCGTCTGTCACCGAAATCTGTGGCATGTCCCTGACAGCAGAGATCTGAACCAAAGGAATTGGTCCGCCTGTGCTGGTCGGTGACGAAAGTTTGGATCTCGTGTCGAGTTCTGTCGCTTCTGCTAATTCCGGCAGCTTCATGCTTCGAGCTTTCATCTGTTGTCTCTTCTTACTGGCTATGTGGTTCTGGAATAAGAGAACAGAAAAGACGACACCGTTACTATCAGTATGCCAATGTATTAGCCCTGCTGGGAGGAGGCGTTGGGGAGAAGAAGCCATCGTTACTATCAGTATGACATTTTATAGATTTGCTGGGGCGGGGAGAAAGAGGGGGAGGGTTGGAGAGAATGACAAATTAGAGACGGGAATAAAAGTTGCGTACCTATGCAGTCGATACGCAGTGCACAGGATATGTTCTTTTAAAATGTCATTATTTTAATTAATATTAATGTCTTACCAGGGTTATGAACCCGTTTCCCCTTGGCCACGGAACTGGCATTCAAACCGTTCGGCCACATGTCGTGATAACAATGTTGTTAACAGTAGCTAAGCGTTATGACAACTTTAGAGTAATGAACATAAAGGGGTACACTTAACGATGTCTAAAAAATGTTGAAAAGTACTTGGTAGTTAACGAGGTAGTTAAAACCCATGCTGTCGACGTACTTCTGCACAGTTGTCCACGTTTTCTGGTCAATCAGCTCTAAGCGTCTAGGTTTAATTTCTAAAAAAATATCTATCAAAACTCTCCACATGATCTTGAGTGCACTTACAAGAAAGTTCCTTTTCTATAGAAATCGAAGCGAAATTCGATATTATTGGTCATAGAATTACGAAGATGTCAATTAATTCTGCCCAATGTTCTCATTGAACGTTCTGCAGTAGCCGAGCTTACTAGGACACAGAGAATCAGTTGCAGCAACTTGCCAGGCTGTCCATACATTGTTTGGAGATCGTTCTCTACAATGAAACCCCATAATTCAATGCAAAGGTTGGCTGTGTCGTCTGAGCTGTTAATATTTACCAGTTCATTGTGTTATGAAGTTAAACAATTTAGGGTGTGTGTTTTTAAGTTTTTGAAATTGACTGTCAGGAACTGATTTTTTGAACTGCCCTAATTGTGCATGGTATTTTTCATTTCAGGTGCACTCTTTGTTCAGAAGACAAAGTATCAAAAGAATTTAACAAGAAGTCAACTGAATTGAAAGAATCATTGTTGATGTCTACAGCGTCTCCCATTTTTTAAACAGTATTTTCATTAAATTCTTAAACATTACTGATATGAAAGGAAATTTGACACAACTTCACACAACTCAATAAAATAATACAACAATTCAAATGGCAATCACACGATTGAACAAAACTGTACTGAAATAACATTTGAAACAAATTTTGAGAGCGTGGAATAAACTATTCAGTAGAATGATCAAAGTTACGCTATAGCATTACTAATATAACTGTTAGATAGCTCTATAATAATTCCTGCAATCTCAGGTTATCTGGCAGAAATAACGTCATGTGCCACACATATCACAAAGAGTTCAATTTCTCACGGAACACTTTTTGAATCGTTCATCTGTTCTAAAACTTGAAATCCAGTCAGGGAAGGCTGGCCTAATTTGTAGCTATTTGACTGTGAGAAAAAATAGCGCGCTAATGACCGCCTCCGAGTTACCAATTGACTTGATTCCTACGCTGTGTTAGGTTAGACGTAATCAGCTTTGCCGCTTCGCACATTTGCTAACACGTCACTACGCTTAAACAAAAATGGCCATTACAATGTCAATTTCTAATTGATTTCACATCTGTTCTATGCAAAGGGATGTCTTCTCTAATCCTTCACACAACTTTTGGGATAGATCAACCAGCCTATCCTGTCTATTCAACACTTCGCTACTGAATGTTAGGAAGCTGCAATGTTCTGGAGTTTTCCGGGGGGACTACTGGAATCACATCAATCCACATCTCGTTTGCTTGAAAACAGCTCGTCTCTAGGGAACACTCATTGGGAGAGAGATGGTGATCCTGGTAAGTATATTGCCCTGATTCTGGGGCGCCGTCCTGGTAAGTACATTGACCTGACTCTGGGGCGCCGTCCTGGTAAGTATATTGACCTGACTCTGGGGCGCCGTCCTGGTAAGTATATTGACCTGACTCTGGTGCGCCGTCCTGGTAAGTACATTGACCTGACTCTGGGGCGCCGTCCTGGTAAGTATATTGACCTGACTCTGGGGCGCCGTCCTGGTAAGTATATTGACCTGACTCTGGGGCGCCGTCCTGGTAAGTACATTGACCTGACTCTGGGGCGCCGTCCTGGTAAGTATATTGACCTGACTCTGGGGCGCCGTCCTGGTAAGTATATTGACCTGACTCTGGGGCGCCGTCCTGGTAAGTATATTGACCTGACTCTATGGCGCCGTCCTGGTAAGTATATTGACCTGACTCTGGGGCGCTGTCCTGGTAAGTATATTGACTTGACCCTGGGGCGCAGTCCTGGTAAGTATATTGACCTGACCCTGGGGCGCAGTCCTGGTAAGTATATTGACCCTGGGGCGCCGTCCTGGTAAGTATATTGACCTGACCCTGAGGTGCAGTCCTGGTAAGTATATTGACCTGACCCTGGGGCGCCGTCCTCGTAAGTATATTGACCTGACCCTGGGGCGCAGTCCTGGTAAGTATATTGGCCTGACCCTGGGGCGCCTTCCTGGTAAGTATGTTGTGCCTGACCCCGGGGCGCCTTCCTAGTCAGTGTATTGTGTCTGACCGGATTAGCGCCTCAGTGTCCCCACCCAATTACGTCAAATCAATAAGACACAAGACAAAGACAATAGGCCTTCTACACACCAAAGTAGAAGAGTGACTCGAGGGTCGTGCATGGAGGCGGGGTGCCCCCATCTTGTGTGAACTATAAGACACATATAAGGCGAAGCATACATCTGGACCCCTGGGAAGACGCGCGGTAACTAAGCGCAGCCAGCATACATTGTCTCACAGATGACACACTATTGTTCAAGATATGCAGGGCTCGCTATAAAATGCATATTTGTAGACCTAAAACGGGTATGTCCAATGGACCCAAACTCCAGCAGTATCTATATGCGTGATCACATTCCCGACAACACACCCCAGTTTGAGAACCACTAGCGAAGATCTTGGAGGGGTCTCGAGATAGAAGCACTTGTAATATCAAGACGACAGTAGACCTTAAAATAGAAAGTCATAAAGTGCAGCACGACTTGTGAAAGCGTTGATGATGCTCATTGGCTCACATCTTCCTTTCTAAGGGCCACATGCACCCGAAACTTAAAGTTCGCGGGCCACTCATGATGGAAATCAATAAATAAATACGCTGAATAATAACAGACGAACGGTGCCAAGAGTAGCTGAAATCTGACGACATTTTTCGGCTATGTTGAAACTAAGGACGCTAACTCAGACTCAACAGTGATGGGTGATTGCCGACGGCTGTAGACTAATGCGCTCGCTGGTTCTTTCGATATTGCTCTACGCCTGCGGAACATTTTTACTAGACTATTACAGGAGACCTCGAGAGAATAATCCAGGCCAATTGAGATGAGATGTTTTAGGGGATCAAGATGCAGAGCAGCGTACGAGCTGCAGTGGTCAGCGACCCATAGCTGACTGCTAGCGTCAGGGCCAGCAAGACCCTTCTACACCTCCACCCGGTGATCCTAGATAACAGGCTGCAGCAGGGCAGACTGGCTAAGGAGTTGGGATCGAAGAGGGAATGCTAACCTGGTACTAAAAAAATGCTTGCAGAAGTCGGATGTGTTGGACCGAAAGGTGCAAATATCGCAGTCAAGCTGTAAACTACGACACAACGCATTCCGTTCTCTGAACTACATTCTGCTACTTAAGCCCTTTCATGGTTTGATAGCGGGAGATTGAGAACGAACGAAGCCAAGCCAAGCCAAGATGTATTAGAAGACCCCTAAATATCACCTACAAAGGTCGTATCACAAATGATGAAGTACGAGGTAGAATCTAGAATGCAAGTGGACTGTACAAGAACCTCCTCACAATGTTCAAAAGATGAAAGCTGACTTTGTATGGTCATGTCTCGAGGTACAATGGACTTTCTACAGAGCACAGTACAGAGCAGGCGAACGCGGGAACGTCCGATAAAACGATGGAAAGACAATATTCATAAATGGACTAACCTACGACCCGAGGAGGCACAATAAGCAACGGTAGACAGAGAGGGATGGCGTAGGTTTGTGGAGGTGTCAGCAGGGGTGCACCAACAATCTCAAGAGGTCACGGGATAAGCTGAACTGTAGACCATTGGGTTTCGCTGGACATTTTGGTCAACATTTCAAATCGTTAACCCCACACATATTTGAGAGAGATATCAGGTGTATAAATGAGGGCCGCCAACAATGTCACGAGCCCAGAAGAATGTCACGAGCGCCCCATTAGAGCCCAGAAGAATGTCACGAGCGCCCCATTAGAGCCCAGAAGAATGTCACGAGCGCCCCATTAGAGCCCAGAAGAATGTCACGAGCGCCCCATTAGAGCCCAGAAGAATGTCACGAGCGCCCCATTAGAGCCCAGAAGAATGTCACGAGCGCCCCATTAGAGCCCAGAAGAATGTCACGAGCGCCCCATTAGAGCCCAGAAGAATGTCACGATCGCCCCATTAGAGCCCAGATAGAATGTCATTAGACCAATCTGTACTAGAACACGTGTTTGATATTTATGATGAAGAAAATTCATTTTTAAAGACTCGAATATAATTTAAAAATTAAAAGTTCTTCGGTAAAAGCCTTTAGTTATAGTAAGACATGCTTTTTTTATGGAGTGGGTAAAGGGTGCGGGGGGGGGGGGTGGTGGTGTGGTGAGAATGAGAGAGATATAGAGAAAGGTGAGAGAGAGAGAGAGAAAGAGAGAGAGAGAGAGACGACGTCTGAGACTTTATGACCGAATCCGTCACGAGCTTATGTCCTAAACGTTCTGAAACTACAGCGTGGCGAGGGGTCACGTGACTGAGAGTGGAATTTAACAGATAAACAACATAACTAACACAGTGTGTGTGTGTGTGTGTGTGAGAGAGAGAGAGAGAGAGAGAGAGAAAGAGAGAGATGAAAGGGAACAGAGATATCATCAGGTGCGTTATCGGTTGTCGTTTGCGATCAAGGACCTCCATCCAACTCTATCACGTGTGTCGTTTACCAACTCCGTTGTTGATTGTCGCCCTTGCCATTCTCTCAGGCTGTCCAACATCTCTCTCTCTTTCCTGCTATCTTTCCCGCTGTCACTACGTACTCCAAGCCGCCTCTTCTCATAACATGCACGAAAAAGGATGACTGTCGTGTTCTGATCCCTGTAATGAGTTGTCTTCGTGCCTCCTCGAGTACTGTATCATCAGTCTTCCTTTCAGTACATGGGATCAACAGAATTCTTCTGTAAAACCGCATCTCCGCTGCTTCCAAAGATCTAAGCGCTTGCGTTCTGATTGTCCATGATTCACTGCCATATATCAGTACTGGTTCCACTAGCGACCCAAAGCTGACTGCTAGCGTCAGGGCCAGCGACCCAGAGCTGCCAAGACCCTTCTCCACCTCCACGAGGTGATCATGGATAACAGGCTGCAGCAGGGCAGACTGGCTAAGGAGAAGGGATCGAAGAGGGAAGGCTAACATATACCAATAATTGGAATGCTGAAGTCGGATGTGTCGGACCGAAAGGTGCAAATACCGCAGTCAAGTTGTAAACTATGACACAACGTATTCCATTCTCCGGATTTCACCCTGCTGCTTGCAAAGTCCTTTTCAGAGCTTGATAGTTGGAGTTTGAGAACGAACGAAGAAGAAGCATGGACAGTACGTAACGACTACAGGGACAAGCGACTTTTATTCCTCAGACCTATTCATTATTTCTGCGGATCTCGGGGAACTGACACGCTGGTCCAGTCAGGCACAATATACTGACCAGGACGTCGCGTCAGGGTCAGGCACAATATACTGACCAGGACGTCGCGTCAGTGTCAGGCACAATACACTGACCAGGACGTCGCGTCAGGGTCAGGCACAATACACTGACCAGGACGTCGCGTCAGGGTCAGGCACAATACACTGACCAGGACGTCACGCCAGGGTCAGGCACAACATACTGACCAGGACGTCGCGTCAGGGTCAGGCACAATACACTGACCAGGACCACAATCTCTCTTCCACGTAACGTCCCTGGAAACAGGCTGTTTTCAAGGCAGTCTGGCTGAGTGTGGATCGATGTGATCCCCGTAGTAGTGAGCGCTACGCAGATGAAGCCAAGCATAGCACAACCGACTGGAGGACCGCGGTCAACCTTCATCAGCATGCTCGGTATGTGAGAAAAGCTACTACAATCCGCCACTTAACGTCCTTTTCAGGGCGCACAAAAGGGAGAACTTACTCATTGTAGGCATTAAACAACAACAGCAACACAACAACTGCGAATCTCAGCCGTGTGAATAAAAGCCATCATCATGTAGCATCTCCCTTGCAGAGTGTCGCTCACATCACAGGCTGCAAGGGGACGGCGTGGGCAAGTGGTTAAGTGACGCGGCTCACAAACCTAAGGTGCTGGGTTCGATTCCCATCACAGCATCGACTGTTACCACGGGGAAGCAAACCCTTAGAAAATGTAGGAGGAAACAGTCCCTTACATAATATACATGCCGAAGTCGGATGCACTGGGACGACAGGCGCAAATAAAAACATAGCGCAACGCACAACGCCTTGGGGACTAGAGAAAATAAGGCGAACGCAAAGAAAAATGACAAGAATGAGCCTGTCTGAAAGAAACTCTTGCCGAATCTCCAGCTTGTCCAGATTGATGCCCCATCATTCCTTGACATCTTGGCGACATCGCCTTCTTGGCCTGCCTCGGCCTCTCTTGTCCGGCACCATACCTTCCTTTAACATTCTCTCAAGACCGTTTGGTGTGGCGTATTTCAACTGTCTGCTCATGTTGAAATTTACAAACCGTATTGGGTTAATTTGTGTTTGTTTTCTGTAATGTGCGAGTGAGTGGGGGGAAGTAAGAGAAAGATATGCCGAGGGGGAAAAAGAACTAATTGACAACACTGCTAATTTACACTGCCTTGCTAAAGTGAATTAATCTTTTGTCACTTTACATGCAGCCAGTCCTACCTTGGGCATCACAAAGAGACATCCGCCGCGCGATTTGAGGCAGTTAGACAAGGATCATTGCACTGAGAGCTAATTAACACAAAAACTTTGTGACAGTAAGAAGTCATTCACTAATTATACCCACTTAATAATGCATACTGAATGTACAAGTCATTGCACTACAGCCCAGTTTTATCTGAATACTATGAGTGGGAATTCATGGATCGATGTTTGAGTAAGGTACTGTAGTGAAACTCAAAAGATGGCTGCACGATTGACAGGAGAACAGAAACGGATGACATCGACGTCTCGAGGCCAAACATTCAGCAGTGAATGAACTGACAGCAGCCAGCGACTCTTAGCTGGCTTTCTGTGTCAGAGTCAATGAACCATAGCTGATCAAGACGATATTCCGCCGCCAAGCGGCTGTCCTGAAGACAGGCTGCACTCCTGCAGTCTGGCTAACAGAATAAGAATTACACAGGGAAAGCAAGTCCCGTCCCAAATAAACACTGAACGCGTTGGATCAACAGGCGCAGATATCGTAGTTAACTAGGATGCATCCTTCTGTTCAGGACCAACGCAGAAAACTTCTCGGCCTAAATAAGCCTTTATCGAGGACTGGACAAAGCAAAACAGCATACGTCGTCTTACACTCTCAAATAATGACATATAGTTTTCCCATATACTTGTCCGTCTCAGAGTTATCACGTCGCCGTCTTGTGGGAGTGATGTTTGAACACACATCTGATGGTAGATCAACTGGTTATTTGGGAAGTAGAAGCGATAGTTTAACACACGTCTGATGGTAGATCAATTGGTTATTTGGGAAGTGGAAGCGATATTTGAACACACGTCTGATGGTAGATCAACTGGTTATTTGGGAAGTGGAAGCGAGGTTTGAACACACGTCTGATGGTAGATCAACTGGTTATTTGGGAAGTGGAAGCGAAGTTTGAACACACGTCTGATGGTAGATCAACTGGTTATTTGGGAAGTGGAAGCGAAGTTTGAACACACCTCACATTGTCAATGAACCGGCTGATCAGCAAGTGAAACGGACAGACGGACAAAGTCATGGTCTCAAGCTAACCCGAGCTATACGAACCATGCGGAGCATTCGTCTTCAGACAAGAACAAGCATGTTAACAAACTGTCACATAATACTTGCTACAAGAGCAACGTTTGTCTCCCCACAACTGCTAACTAACATCACAAACATCTGCCGAGTAGCAGAACGGACAACGACAGACTATGAAGTTTGTCTCTCTACAACTGCTAACATCACAAACATCTTCCCAGTAGCAGAACCGACAACGACAGACTATGCTCAAAGTAACACTGCTTAAAATCGCACTATTTCGTTTACGTAAAAACACATTTTTTTAACATTCACATTCGTTTTCACTAATTTCGGTCCACAGATGTTTCTTAAATAAGTTTTAACATTCCCCGAACAACCTTGCCGGCATTTAAAACCTGTTTACGCTGAAAGCCGTCTACCATTTTTAATTCTGCACTCAGAACATGAAAGCGGTTAGAAGAAATACCACCTGACAGTTATAGTTACACCTGACAGTTATAGTTATTTCCCCTTTCATGGTTAAACACGTAATCAATGAGTGTGCATGCCGTGAGTGGAGCCTCGTTCCGACATCCTGTTTCTCCCTTCATGTTATTTTCGGCTTTTCTGAGCGATTACCTTTGGGGATTTAGATAATAGTGCTAGGGGCCCAGTGGTTTTCCTTCCCGCCCTGGTCTGAAATCAGAAATGTATCTGGGTCCGTCCCGAACAGAGGGGAAGCCTTTCTCTGGAGGTAACATCCCAAAATAGAGTTGTCTGGGTTCCGATCGTACGTGTTCAACAGGTGATGACTGGAAACTCTTGCACAACCTTCACACGCGCCCTCAGGGTGAGACCCTTTCATTGCACTTTGGTTGGGCTTGCTACCGAGAGCGCACAAACCTAGCATAGGTACATACAGATACACACATACATCCAAACACTGGTTTATGCGTCTTAATATCGCCCAATTGACTACGACCTGGGGTGGAATAGGCGCGCCTCCGTCAGTTGAAACTAGTGAGGCAAACGCGTAAAATAAAAATAAATAAAAAACGGGACATTTCATTACGGGTTAAGGAGAGGACTGGCGGATATAATATTATTTTTAATATATAAGTTAAGACTTATAAAACGATATAAGTGTAGAATAGATGTTAACCCCAACCCTAGTCCTAATTCTAATCCACACACAAGAACTTCATTGCTAAGACGGCAGGAATTAGCAGAAATTCGCGTCTATTCTCTCAGAATGATGGGAGGAAGACTAACGTATGGTCAGGCATGTTAGTCAGTGCCAGGCAAAATATACCGGACAAGACCCTTACCTTGGCTTCCTCGTATCCCTTACTGGAAACGGGCTGTTTTCATGGCAGCCTGACTAACAAGGTGAGGGATCGACGTGATCATCTTAGTAGTGAGCGACACGCAGATTAAGCCAAGCATAGCAGAACCGCATTGATGACCTCAGCCCACCTTCATCAACACGCTCGGGATGTGAGGAAAACTACTGCAACTGTCACGTAACGTCCTCTTCAGGGCGCACAAAAGAGTAACCTACTCATTGTGGGCATTCGCAAAAAACAACTCCCAGAATGTTTGACACCCCCACAGTAAAGAAAATGTGGACTATTTTGTAACGTCACCTCAAATCCGGCGCTAAAAATATATATTTATTTTTGTTTGTGGTGAATTAAGATGCTACTACCATAGTACTAGCACCACATTAAATGTTTCAAAAAGGAATATTTATGTCAAGAAAAAGAAAAAATCAATGTGATCCTATAGTAGTCCCGTCCGGCAGGGATGAAGTGTCGGAGAAAAAGTGTTGGGAGGACTAAATTGTACTCCGCTAATTATGAGACGGGCGTGGCCAGTTCCCTTCTTCGCTGTCTTTTATTCCGTAACAGTACGCAGATCGTCTACTTACAACTGAATCGGCTGGAGCGTACTGGTAACGGAAGCTGAGCCCCGTACTACTGCTGTGAAACGCGAAAGCCCTATGCCTAAGCCACTGGCCCACGGTAGATCTAGACCAGAGAATGAGGTTGGTGACCAGCGCAGTTTTCTTCCTCACTATAATCCAAATACAACGCCAGTTACACCATCAAGAGAAACCCGTCTGACGATGTCGCCATCATCGTTTGTGGTGGACAACTTCTTCTTTGTGGTCAGCATCTTTGGTCATGCTATATCCGCAGGCCAGTCGCCATAACGAAGTATGTAGTCTTCACCAGGTCGAAGCGGCTGCCCCCCCCCCTCCCCCCCCCCCAAAAAAAAAAACAAACGAGGCTGGGGGGCCCCGTACCAGATCCTCCCCGGTTATAACTTGTAGGAACGACACCATGACGATAGGAAAGACTGTCGCGCGACCATATCCTGGTGATGCGTGTGTGTGTGCCCTGGTTTTTCCCGATTCCAGCTTTTAGCTGACACACTGCGTCTTTGACAGGCGCAGCAGGACGCATATGGTATTTCAGTGGGGGGAAACCAGTGCCACCTGTGTCCTCGCCCCATCTTGCTGTACTACACGACGTTTGGTTCGAGACTGCTTATTCGTCCAGTTATTATTATAGTCTTAGTCGAATTGTACTTCTGCCGGAGCATCTGCCCAGCTCTGGCGTGAGCTAGGTGTAGCCGGAATGAGGATTTTCTGCTTAGCGGGCTAGGCTCGAGCAGCTTATTACTCTGCTGCGTTTGGGGGCAAGTGCCGCGGAGGGTCGTTAACTGTTGTGTGAGTCAGCTTAATATACTCAAACACTAGAGCAAAGTAGACCCACATCCTGTTAGGTGCTTTTCTTAACGAACCGCCTAACCATGACCGGTGTTATGCCATGTCACACAGTTAGTCGCCTCTTATGATATGAAGTCTGTGTGGCAGTGGTGCTATTCTTGTCGTCGTCATGCATAAAGACCCCGGTGGAACACTCGTATCACAGCTGACGCACCATACCTGGAGGTCGTTTCACTGTCCGCCACATGTGCAGCCTGATGGGGGTCGGTCCCCACTGTCCTCAAGTGATAGGCAACTAACTATTAAGATAGAATGACCAGGCAACTAACTCTTAAGCTAGAATGACCAGGCAACTAACTCTTAAGCTATAAAGACCAATCAACTAACGTAAGCTAGAAAGATCAATCAACTAACTTAAGCTAGAAAGACCAATCAACTAACTTAAGCTAGAAAGACCAATCAACTAACTTAAGCTAGAAAGACCAATCAACTAACTTAAGCTAGAAAGATCAATCAACTAACTTAAGCTAGAAAGACCAATCAACTAACTTAAGCTAGAAAGACCAATCAACTAACTTAAGCTAGAAAGACCAAACAACTAACTCTTAAGCTAGAAAGACCAATCAACTAACTCTTAAGCTAGAAAGACCAAACAACTAACTTAAGCTAGAAAGACCAATCAACTAACTTAAGCTAGAACGACCAATCAACTAACTTAAGCTAGAAAGACCTATCAACTAACTTAAGCTAGAAAGACCAAACAACTAACTCTTAAGCTAGAAAGACCAATCAACTAACTCTTAAGCTAGAAAGACCAATCAACTAACTTAAGCTAGAAAGACCAATCAACTAACTTAAGCTAGAAAGACCAATCAACTAACTTAAGCTAGAAAGACCAATCAACTAACTCTTAAGCTAGAAAGATGAAGCAACTTCACGTTTACATGGCCAATCTTAACCTTGAGTTTTCCAGAGGAGACACATTCTGAAAGGCTTTTACGAGACAGAAAACAGCCCAGGTAAATATAAACATGCCAGGAAACGTAAAAGCGCATGTGTAGGATTGCTTGTAATGCAATTGTGGACTGCAACAAGTAAGCGGCCGAGATGACTGTGTGGTTCAAGCGATTGTCTCTCGTATCAATGGAACGCGGTTCGCTTCATGATCTCGACATGTTCTAGTCTACCGAGCTGGGAGGGGTGGAAGACTAAAATCTGGTCAGGCAAAACATACTGATCAGACATGTTAGTCAGGGTCAGGCAAAATATACTGATCAGACATGTTTGTCAGGGTCAGGCAAAATATACTGATCAGACATGTTTGCCAGGGTCAGGCAAAATATACTGATCAGACACGTTAGTCAGGGTCAGGCAAAACATACTGATCAGACACGTTAGTCAGGGTCAGGTAAACAATATACCGGCTAGGACCCTCACCTCGGCATCCTAGTAGCTCTCCCTGAATATGGGCTGTTTTCATGGCAGCCTGGGTAACGGGATGAGGGATCGACGTCATCCCCTTAGTAGTGAGTGACACGCAGATGAAGCCAAGAGTAGCCTAACCACCCGAAGTACCCCGGTCCACCTTCATCAGCACGGGATGTGCGGAAACCTACTGCTACCCGCCAATGAATGGGTCGCACAAACGAGTAAGCTACTCATTCGCAAACAACAACATGGGCATTCGCAAACAACAACAACCGAGCTGTGAAATGAGACGACTTTCAGGAAGACAGGTAAGTGGTTACTCCCAACTAAAAAAAAAAGGGTTGATCCATTGTAATAAACCCCCTAACACTTCATCTCGGACGACAGTATCTGATAGTGATTGCCTTTGCTGTCTTTTCAATATTAGACTGGTGGTTAAATACAGGGCACCAACACTATCATCGGGAGTCGCATCTAGTGACGCTGACAACGATTTCCGTGCACAATGTTCTATGAGCATATCAGTACTTCGGTTTTATATGTTTCCCTATCCACTTTGTGCCATGTCATTGTAAGTATCTCTTAACTGTAGTTATAGTTCGTTTATGCTCTCACAACATCTTTCAGGTCCTCATTCATAAGTCTTGTCTTTTTCTGTTTGTCTTCATCCATCCATCTCATACAGCCATCCATCTACCTAACGACCTAAAACCCTACCCACCCACGAAATCGATCTATTTATCCACCTGCCCAAAACGCACTCATAGCCCCTCTCCCCCCTCCATATGGATCATTCATCCACCTACCTATGAATCCACCTAAAATCCACCAATCAATCTTATCCATTCACCAATCAATTATATCCATCCGTCCGACGGACCCTATCTATCTATCTATCTATCTATCTATCTATCTATCTATCTATCTATCTATCTATCTATCTATCTATCTCTCTCTCTCTCTCTCTCTCTCTATCTATCTATCTATCTATCTATGGGTGTATTGCACACCAAGTCACTGAAATAGGACAATGCACAAGACCACATATCACCCATTTATTACTCACACGTGTAGCAATAGAAACAGTAGCGGTATTCCCTGTTGTAGTTGCTGTGAATGCCCACAATAAATAGGTTTACTCTTTTCTGTGCCCTGAAACAGATGTTTAGTGGCGGGTGGCAGTAGCTTTCCTCACATCCCGAGCGTGCTGATGAAGGTGGACTGGGGTTGTGCCATGCTTGGCTTCATCTGCGTTTCGCTCACTACTGCGGGGATCTCGTCGATCCCCCGCCTATTTAGCCAGACTGTCAAGACGGGCAGCCCGTGGAAGTCGAGGTGGGGGTCTTGGGCCAGTATATTTTGCCTGACTCTAACATGTCTGATCAGTATGATGCACCTGACCAAACTTCCTTTTTTTAAAATTTCTTTTTCCGTTGAAGGTTTCCCATCTGAATTCTACTGGCGAAGGCACACCCCTTTCCAACTCGGCCAGCAGTTTTTTAGGCGGTATCAGGACGTATTAACCAGTGCTTAAATGCGTGTGTGCGACTGTATGCACCTATGCTAGTAAGGCGATCTCAGTGGTCAACCCCAATCAAAGTGCAATGGAAGGGCCTCACCGAGTGCGGGTGTTAAGAGTTGTGTAAAAGTGTGATTGTCGGACAGAGTTATATGAAACAGTGTTGTGGTAAGAGTTGTGTAAGAGTGTGATTGTCGGACAGAGTTATATGAAACAGTGTTGTGGTAAGAGTTGTGTAAGAGTGTGATTGTCGGACAGAGTTATATGAAACAGAGTGTTGTGGTAAGAGTTGTGCGGCATAACAAACGAGCGTTTTGATTTTGCTAGTCAAGAAATATACCTCTGTTACATGGCCCGCATAAAGGTTCATAACAGCTATATCTAGTGCCCGTTACATCACATGGTATGCAACAGCTGTTTTCAGGACAGGTATATTGAAACAAAAAACGACATTTACATGCGCTGATATAGCAGCTATATCTCTCCATTACCTGGCGGCACACACGTTCAGTGGAAGACAGAAGGAGGAATAATGATTACTAAACATTTGCAAAAAATGAAGAAATTTGACGGAAAGTGTGTCTTGTTTGTGTCTGTGTGTGGGGAGGGGCGCGGCGCGCGACGGACAGAATGTGAGAGGGGCTGGGTGGGAAGTTGAAGAACACGAAGAAGAAAAAGAAGAAGACAAAGTATAAGAAAGAGAGGAAGATACATAATAAAAAGATGATGTAGAAGAAAAAGAAGAAAATAAGAAAAAGAAATTTTAAAAAATCAGAAAGAGAAGAAGAAAAGAAAGAAAAAAAAGAAAGGGAAGGAGGAGGGGATACTAATGATGATGACGAAGACGGAACAAAGAAGACAGAAAGAAAAAAGAAGTAGAAACACACAAAAAAAATGAAAAAAGAAGACAAACAAGAATAAAAAAATTAGAAACAAGAAGAATAAAGATTAGAAAGGTGAAGAAAGATGACAAAGAAGCAGAAGTGGAGAAGGAAGGAAACAATAATGATAATAGTAAGAAGAAAAAGAAGAAAAATTAGAAAGAAGAAGAAAATTATGAAGCAAGAAGAAGAAAATGAGGGCAAAAAAGGAGAAGGCGGAGAAGGCAGGAAAATAATAATAGTAAGAAGAAGAAGAAGAAGAAGAAGAAGAAGAAAAAGATGATGAAGGAGAAGTAGGCGGAGGAGGAGAAGTAAAACATGAGGAATGAAAAGACGAAAAATAAAAAAAAAAGGGGCAAGAAAAGAGTGTGAAGAATACAAATCAGCCATGATGCTACCACATGCAACAACACGCGTTCCCCACTGCTGTAATCCAATAATCCACTAATGCTAAGGTAAAGTAACATTCAACTACCTGTCAACCAGTTTCCGCAGTTATTCGAAGGGGAAGCGAAAAGCTGAGACCAATAAACCAGACATATGATTGCTATTACAGATGAGAGAGTCAGACAGATTCACAAATAGATTCATAAGCTGCTGAAGGAAAGCAGGCTGAGAATAAGTTACCATAATACATTGGCAGATGACAACTATCTGAAACCACTTTGACAAGGGATGCTGTTTTAGACATTCGAAACCTGCAAGTTTCAAATGATGTCTGGTCTCAGGGGAGGTGAGATCAAACGCCTAGTCCTTTCGGTCACGGACGATAAACTCAACGACACACATTCGGTGTACGGAAAAAAAAGTCTTGAACAGTTGAAAATCGAAAATGGAGAGATCTCCGGGAAAACAATTTTAAAAACAAGTTCTTTATGAGTGGTAGAACAGCTAGAACGCTTGCCTCTAACAGGTAAGAGACCAGGTCCGCACCCGAGTATTGGTTCGCTTAATAACTCTACCCAACTTTATATTGCTATCCGACTCAGTGGTAACAGGCCTATAAACAAATTGGATGGTATCACCACCACCTCAAACACATTGAGATCCCATAAAGAGAAACTGAGCACTCCAGCCTTGACGGCACTTTGTATGGTACTAAATAACAGTTAACAAACACGTGCAGATACCATTACTTGCCACTGGGCAGAAGGGCGAGAGCCGGCATGCTGCTGTATCCGTAACAACAACAATAAAAACAACAACGCCAAGATTTGGTAACAACTAACTTCTCTTCAGACTATGGATATTTATTTCGAAGGTAATACCGAATGTTGGCGACCATGACCTTGCGCAATGTCGTACACTTCTAGTCAAAATGTCACTCACTATTCTTCATTCAGGTGTTCCCTATATATTACCCACCTGTAAGCTAGGTACAGTTTTTCCCACCCGGGCGGATCCAAGATCAAATAAATAACCGCGCAAGCGTTAGGTATAGGCGAGCAAGAAAGAATGAGTCGACTTGGCAGACTGGCCGAGGAGAAGGGATCGAAGACGGAAGGCTAACCCGGTACTCAAAAATGCTACGCTGGAGTCGGATGTGTCGGACCGAAAGGTGCAAATATACCTGTAAGGCTGTAAACTACGACATACGCATTCCGTTCTCTGTACACCATCATGCTACTTGCGAAACCTTTTCAGGGGTTAGTAGCGGGAGTTTGAGAACGAGCGAACGGAGAAGAAGAAGAAGAATGATTCCATCTTCAGCGTCAGTATGGCTACTTAAAATGCGACTTTTCAAAGTGCATTTGTACATCACGAGGCTAGACATCTTCACCTAGGCTCATCCACAAGGACCTCTTGAGGTAGAGCACTGGTTTTTCACGCCAAAGGTTCTTTATTCTATTACTTCTTGTGCTCATCCTCAAAAGGACGTTCTGCAGTAGTTAACGGCGCGATTGCGATATCAGACACATCAGATTTCAGCTGGCTATTTTCGGTACTGTGTCAGCAGCCTTCTCGCTGCGATCCATACGCTGTTAGTCAGACTACACTTGTGCCGCCTGCTTCTGTGGGCAGAATAGGGTACTGGTCATCTCTGACTAGCTGATATTGATGCAAGCTGCCAACTATGCGTCTCTGACTGCTTTCAGCTCATTAATTCTGCTGCATCTTCGGCCCTTGGCAAGAGTACGGGGTTCAACTATCGTTATCGACACGCTCCCATCGATCCAGCTGCGCACGTCTTTCTGTCAGGGAAGGGAAGGAAAATTAACGAAGAAGGGAACTAGAGCGTCCCCCACCATGAACAAGATACGAGTCCTCGTGAGGTGAATTCACCACTTCATCCCCAACAGCAGTGTTTGGTTATGGGTTTACCCTGACGTGTAACTCCATAAATTTTCCACAGGCGAGCATGTGGACACAATGAGGATTGTGCTATGGCTTCATTTTCTTGCAAATTGTCTTGGTTCGTCTGATCCTGTAACTTACGCTTGAATATACTAAAGGGGATCAAGATGATGAGCAGTGCCTGAGCTACAGTGGTCAGCGACCCATAGCTGACTGCTAGCGTCAGGGCCAGCGACCCATAGCTGCCAAGACCATTCTACACCTCCACGCGGTGATCCTGGATAACAGGCTGCAGCAAGGCAGACTGGCTAAGGAGAAGGGAAGAGCGAATACTAACACGGCACTCAAAATAGCCATGCTGAGGTCGGATGTGTCGGACCGAAAGGTGCAAATATAGCAGTTCAACTGTAAACTACGACACAACGCATTTCGTTCTCCTGACTATATCCTGCTACTCGCAAAGCGCTTTTCTGGGCTTAGTAGTGGGAGATTTAAGAACGAACGAAGAAGAAGAAATGAATAATTTAGTAAAGTGGGGGGAAAGTAATTTTCGCTGCGTCAGCACTACTATCTCGTCACCTGCTACCGTAAGCCGATGGGAACACGTAAACAAGAGGACTAAAGCTGGCACAGGATGCACATTTTTCCTCAGGGCTTACTCCGGATGTCTTTCCTGGTACATGTGCGTTAATTCACCCAAGGATTATAATAAGTCAGATTTAGTAGAAAAGCGACACACGAAGCACCATACTTTTCAATTCGCGCAGTAAATTTATGTCCATGTCATTATCAGACCTAACACCGTACGTGGAAGATGGATTTATTGCAGTTGTCACACTTGACACGCAAGAAAATAAATTGTGTGCAGTTTTTGCAGGAAAGACGAATTATACACACAGTCCAACTGTGTGCTAAAAATCATGTTATGACTTTGTCTCTCACAGTTCGCCAAGATCGTTAGAGATGTCGCACATGTCAGCAGGACATTCCTGTTCGTTCTGGCACATGGTTAGAGGGCACCTAACCCTAACCCTAACCAAAATGGAACACACAGACACATGATAGATTCCTACATGTGTGAGTTTCTGTGGCGACATCGGAATAAAGTCCGTCAGTAAGACCCGTTCGACAATATTCTGCCATCACAGAATTTTTGCCTCATATAGCTAGACACTTATAATTATTTTTGTACGGACACCCGTGTGGTCATTGAATGGTATAACATTTCAGAATAGGTGAATTAACGCACAAGAACCCCTTTCCCGTATACAGGTGACATACAAGGCAGCATGGAAAAGTAAGCAGAGAGGAGCGAGTGATCTCAGACAAAAGCACACATCCTCCTCAATTTCTGTAGTGATGTGTAGAGCGTGTTGAGTATGGTGGGGTGCGGTGGTTCCGCAGATTCCGCAGGTTCCGCAGATCAGTCAGCTTTGGGCACAAAGTCAGGAAGTGATCGTCAAACTGTATAAAGCTTTAGTTAGACCTAGATTGGAGTACTGTGTACAGGTGTGGAGTCCTTATCATAGAGGGGACATAAACATGCTAGAAAGAATACAAAAAAGAGCGACAAAGATGATAGTGGGATTCCAGAATTACAGTTATGAGGAACGACTCACAAAAACCGGCCTACAGTGTCTCAAAGAGAGAAGAATTCGTGGTGATTTAATACAGGTCTATAAGATGATCAGAGGAATCGATAAATTAGACTATAACAAGTTTTTTAAAATACAGCCACCTACAATAACACGAGGGCATAGCTACAAGCTGACTAAAGAGAGGTCCAGGTTAGATATTGGGAAATATTTTTTTAGTCAGAGAGTGGTGTCTGCTTGGAATGCATTGCCAGGAGAGGTAGTGGAGGCAGGGACAGTTAATGCATTTAAGAATTAACTGGATGTGCATAGCTTTTAGAGCAAGGTGATGTAAATGTAACTGGTTGTATACAGACTCTGCAGGGTCTTCTAAACCAGTATAAAGATGTTAAGTTAAGTTAAGTTAAGTCAAGTCAAGTCAAGTTAAGGTGCTCGACTGACTCCTCGTGGTAATGGCAGAGGCTGTAGTTTGGCTCACGTAGTGGGTCTAATCTATTCAGATTGTTGAGAGGGGCATGACCTATTCTCAGCTTGAAGACTAAACTCTGGTCTCTTTGTTTCAGAGCATGTTGTAAGAGGCGACTAACTGTGTGACATAACATAACACCTGCCATTGGTTAGATGGTTTGTTTAGAGCAGCATAGCAGTGTTTGAGTCTATTATGTGGCCATCACCAGTGGCAAAACTAAACAAGCTTTATGGCAGTGTCGACGACCTCAGGATGACCGCTGCTTTTTTAGAAAAATACAGGTTGACGTTTGACAGCGTAGAAGAAGAAGAAGAGTCTATTAAGAGTGTCTCGCAAATCGGTAAACCATCCTCTGCTGCACTTGTTCCAATGCAGCGGAGTAATAAGCTGCTCGAGCCTAGTCAGCTTAACAGGATATCATCCTCCTGGCTACATCCAGCTCACGCTAGAGCTGGAACATGCACAGAGGCATCTGCCCCCATAGAAGCACAGGTTGAGTAAGTCTAAGTGTACCATTTACATAGTATTGCGCGTATTCGTTTTTAAATCTAATATTAATCAATTTGAATTTTATAATTATTTAAAATAAAATAGAAACCGGACAGTAAATGAAACTGCTAATAATATAACGTCTTGAACTTTTGAGAATGCAATCATCACCATCATGAAGCATGTCTCATGAATTCATATAAAGCTCTCCCACCTCTGGAATTGTCAATCCCAGAGCCTCTGTAATGTGCCTTGTCCATCTTCTCCTTGGTTTGACTCTGCCTATTCTGCCAGGTACCAAACCCTCCAGTATTGCTTTTTCTATGCCATTGTGGCGTATGATGTGGCCGAAGTATGTTCATTTCAATATTTCATTTAAATACAGTTAGTGTCAAATCTGTTACCGCTTCCTGGTTAGAATATTTGTTATCTGTGGCTACAATGTTGTTTCCGAGAGACGAAGCGTTGCATTGGCACCCTCTCGGTTTCTCTGGTTTTGATTACTGACAGAGATGAACAATTCTTCTCAAACCAAATCGGTAGTCGAAATGCCCATAATCATCAGGTGCACTACCGGTTGGCATTGGCGATAATGGACTTCAATCCATTTCTATCGCATGTGTTGTTTGTCAACTCTGTTGTTGATTGTCGCCTGTGCCATTCTTTTAGGCTGCCCAGCATCTTCTTCTCTCTCTGCCTTTATCTGTCTCTCTTTCCCGCTATCTTTCCCATTGTCACAACGTGCTCGAGACAGACTTTTCTCATAACCGGCTAGAAAAAGGATGACTGCCTTGTTTTGATCCTTGCAATAAGTTGTCTTCGTGCCTCGAGTACTGTGTCGTTAATCTTCTATGGGATCCGGAGCATTATTCTGTCAAATCACATCTCCGTCTTGCTTGTTAATTGTCCATGACTCACTGCCATATGTCAGTACTGGTGTTCCACGCAGCACCCAAGGACTCTCTCAGTTCTAGCGACAAAGTTTTGTTGCACAAGATTCCCTTCATTGTCCGGAAGACCGACTTTGCTTGGGCTATTCTGCATTCTATTTTGCAATCGCATCTTCAATCTGATATGGTGTATGTGCCAAGGTATTTAAACGTGTGGTGTATGTGCCAAGGTATTTAAACGTGTGGTGTATGTGCCCTGGTATTTAAACGTGTGGTGTATGTGCCCTGGTATTTAAACGTGTGGTGTATGTGCCCTGGTATTTAAACGTGTGGTGTATGTGCCAAGGTATTTAAACATGTGGTGTATGTGCCAAGGTATTTAAACGTGTGGTGTATGTGCCAAGGTATTTAAACGTGTGGTGTATGTGCCAAGGTATTTAAACGTGTGGTGTATGTGCCAAGGTATTTAAACGTGTGGTGTATGTGCCCTGGTATTTAAACGTGTGGTGTATGTGCCCTGGTATTTAAACGTGTGGTGTATGTGCCAAGGTATTTAAACGTGTGGTGTATGTGCCAAGGTATTTAAACGTGTGGTGTATGTGCCCATGTATTTAAACGTGTGGTGTATGTGCCAAGGTATTTAAACGTGTGGTGTATGTGCCAAGGTATTTAAACGTGTGGTGTATGTGCCAAGGTATTTAAACGTGTGGTATATGTGCCAAGGTATTTAAACGTGTGGTGTATGTGCCAAGGTATTTAAACGTGTGGTGTATGTGCCCTGGTATTTAAACGTGTGGTGTATGTGCCAAGGTATTTAAACGTGTGGTGTATGTGCCCAGGTATTTAAACGTGTGGTGTATGTGACCAGGTATTTAAACGTGTGGTGTATGTGCCCAGGTATTTAAATGTGTGGTGTATGTGCCCAGGTATTTAAACGTGTGGTGTATGTGCCCAGGTATTTAAATGTGTGGTGTATGTGCCCTGGTATTTAAACGTGTGGTGTATGTGCCCAGGTATTTAAACGTGTGGTGTATGTGCCCAGGTATTTAAACATGTGGTGTATGTGACCAGGTATTTAAATGTGTGGTGTATGTGCCAAGGTATTTAAATGTGTGGTGTATGTGCCCAGGTATTTAAACGTGTGGTGTATGTGCCCAGGTATTTAAATGTGTGGTGTATGTGCCCTGGTATTTAAACGTCTGGTGTATGTGCCAAGGTATTTAAATGTGTGGTGTATGTGCCTTGGTGTTTAAACGTGTGGTGTATGTGCCCTGGTATTTAAACGTGTGGTGTATGTGCCCAGGTATTTAAACGTGTGGTGTATGTGCCCAGGTATTTAAACGTGTGGTGTATGTGCCCAGGTATGTAAACGTGTGGTGTATGTGCCCAGGTATTTAAACGTGTTAACTTGTCTTAATTCGGTCCACTTAGTTTTGCTGCAGCATTTTGGAGAGTCTGGTGTCTTCGTCACTACCATGAAGTCCGATTTCTTTTTATTTAAGCTCAACGAATTGAAGTCTTAACTGAAGAGCTCGCCTTCTTCTATTAAATTGTTGATAGTACAGAACATAAATAATCTACGGTATGCTGATGATATTGTATTGATAGCCCAAAAATGAAACCGACTAGCAGGAAATGGTAAACACGGTAACGTTGTAGTAGTTGTAGCAGTAGTAGTAGTAGTAGTAGTAGTAGCAGTATTAGCAGAAGCAGTAGTAGTAGCAATAGTAAGTAGTAGAAGCAGCAGCAAAGATGTAGTAGAAGTAGTAGTAGTAGTGATAGTAGCAGTAGTACTAGAAGTAATATAAGCAGCAGCAGTAGTAGTAGTAGTAGCAGTAGTAGTAGTAGCAGCAGTAGTAGTAATAGTAGCAGGAGTAGTAGTAGCAGTAGTAGTAGTAGTAGTAGTAGCAGTAGTAGTAGCAGCAGTAGTAGTAGTAGTAGTAGCAGCAGTAGTAGTAGTGGTAGCAGTAGTAGTAGTAGCAGTAGTAGTAATAGCAGGAGTAGTAGTAGTAATAGCAGTAGCAGTAGTAGTAGTAGTAGTAGTAGTAGAAATGGTAGCAGTAGCAGCAGCATCAGTAGTAGTAGTAGTAGATGTAGTAGCAGCAGTAGTAGTAGCAGCAGCAGTAGTAGCAGTAGTAGTAGTAGTAGTAGCAGCAGCAGTAGTAGTAGTAGTAGTAGTAGTAGTAGTAGCATCAGTAGTAGCAGCAGTAGTAGTAGTAGTAGTAGTAGTAGCAGTAGTAGTAGCAGCAGTAGTAGTAGTAGTAGCAGCAGTAGTAGTAGTAGTAGTAGCAGCAGTAGTAGCAGTAGTAGTGCCACCATCAGAACGAAAGTTGCAGAGACTGAATGCTTTCGGGCGGAGCACATTGTTAACCAGCTCCAAATTGCACATGGTTAAAGGACTGACCTCCCTCTATACTTATCCGTCCCACACGGACTGATCCTGTGGGTTCGATCACCTAACCATGAGCGACCAACCTAAAATAAGTATAGCACTGTGCGATATACCAAAAGGATAAATTAGATGTAAATAGTTTAGCTTCGTTAATTGACTCGGGAAGGGAACCACGGAACGAGCAGAAAAGAGTTACGCTTGACCAAGAAATTCCAGACTGAATTAGCTGTGCAAATTTCACGCAACTAGAGCTCACCGTTTGTGCAAGACGGACATACAGATACATGTATTTCTGTTTTATAATTAAGATTCCGTGGCAAAGTGGTTCAGCCGTCGAACTCGTGATTAGGTGGTGTGGGTTCGACTACGGACTCTGCCGTCTTTTCCACAGATGCTTGATGCGGAGTCCCCTGCATCTAGTAGTCGCCCCCTAGTCGTCTTGTCCTTGACTTGCCACTGGGGTCGGGCGGCTCGAGACGAGAGAGTGAGGATAAAAACTAGCGCAGTTAATCCTTGCTAAAAATAGTGCTAGCAAAACTAATTATACCATCATCGTCTACGATGGACGCCGGCCTTTGCCTTTAAGATGTTAGCTGACCAGGTAATCTACTGCTTACCTCTCTTATTTTAGATAGCTTTGATGGGGCCAGAGGCTGTGTCTCCTGGTCTGTAGGGGTATGGGACCTCGATCCTCGTGGGCTGGTTGGGACCAGAGTCTGCTGAAAATATGTAAAATTAAATCCTGTTAATGAGTTGAGGAAAAAATAATTCTTAAAAAGTAGTTTCATATTCGAGGCTGCCATCGGAGATGATGTGTTTGAGACGTCTTTGAGACACACGTTTGGCTTCCTACTCACAAGTTCAGCTTCCTACACACAAGTTCAGCTTACAACACACAAGTTCATCTTCCTACTTCTACAGTTTCAGCTTACAACATTCAAGTTCAGCTTCCCACACACAAGTTCAGCTTATAACATACAAGTTCAGCTTCCCACACACAAGTTCAGCTTACAACACACAACGAAAGAGTGTAGTCAACTCTCGGAGAAACACAGGCCCACCTGATTAGTTGATTTCCGCAGGGAAGGAGTTTGACTCGGGAGCCTTACCTCTGGACATCAAGCTGATTACGTTACTAGCACCAGCTTTGCGGGACTCGAACTCAGGTCTCTGGTTTAAAGCAACTGAGACATACGAGCTATGACTTGCTCGCTGATGATGGACCGACAGTTGAGGATGGCGATAAAGTACTCCAGAGTCTGGACTGTGTCAGCCAATAGCGAGGTGCTGTGTGACTGAAGGTAGCAGACCTTCTTCACGGCACAATGAAAACACTTCGAATCATTGGAGTCTGCATAACGTTGGATATCAGCCGTCTTGTGGAGCCAGGCATCCTGGATGGATCTTATCCTACGTTGGGCAACAACAAGTACCTTGTTGAGTGCAGTCCTCCTGGATGGATCTTATCCTACGTTGGACAACAACAAGAATCGTGTTGAGTGCAGTCGTCCTGGATGGATCTTATCCTACGTTGGACAACAACAAGAATCGTGTTGAGTGCAGTCGTCCTGGATGGATCTTATCCTACGTTGGACAACAACAAGAATCGCGTTGAGTGCAGTCCTCCTAGGTGGTAAGTAGCGTCCCTTTGGAGTAGTACAAACAGGCTGTGATTTTCATAGCGCAGAATTAAATGCTGTCACTGTACTCCTTCCGCGTATCCGACAGTCCTAGATAACATACAGCAATGGAAACATATCCCAGTCTGCCTAAAAGCTTTCCGCTCAAGGTTGGACAAGATCGTAAAGCGAAAGAATAAGCGGCTCTCCCCTGTGACAAGTACACCTGTACTATAGTATTTAAACAAAGCAACAACAACAACAACAAAAAACAAAACAAAAAAAAGAAAGAAAGAAAGGATCTCGGGGTTATAATAGATCATACAGGTAAGGTGTGTGAGCAAGTCCAGGTAGTAGTAAAACAAGCTAATGTAATGTTAGGGTTGCTATTGTTTAATGCCCACAATGAGTGAGTTTACTCTTGCGCCTCCTGACAAGGGCGTTAAGTGGCGAGTTGTAGTAGGTTGTCTCACATACCGAGGGTGCTGATGAAGATAGATCGTGGTCATCCAATCGGTTATGCTATCCTTGGTTTCATCTGCGTGACGCTCACTACTACGGGGATCACATCGATCCACATCTCGTCAGCCAGACTGTTACGAAAACAACCTGTTGCAAGGGAATGCCACATGGAAGAGAGTTTGTGGTCTTGGTCAGTATATCGAGCCTGACCTTGACGCGACGTCCTGGTCTGCATGTTGTGCCTGACTGGACTAGCGTCTCAGTTCCCCGTTAGGTTGATAAAAAGAATATTACACTTTGGAGTAAGGAAGTGATAGTCAAACTATATAAATCATTAGTTAGACCTAGATTGGAGTACCGTGTAAAGGTGTGGAGTCATTATTGTAGAGGAGATATAAACATGCTGGAAATGATACAAAGAGTGACACAGCTGATAATGGAATTTCGGAATTACAGTTATGAGGAAAGAAAACCCGGCCTACAGTCTCTAGAAAAGAGAAGAATTCAAGGTTACTTAATTAGGTTTATAAGACAAGAAAAGGAAACGATAAATTCGTCTATAACACGTTTTCAAAGTACAGCTGCCTACAAGAACAAGAGGACACAGCTATATATTAATTAAAGAAAGGTACACATTATATATTTGGAAATAATTTTTTACTCAGAGAGTGCTAAATGCTTGTAATGTATTGTCACTGGAAATAGTGGGGACGTGGTCATTTAATAAGAATAGATTGGATGCACATATTTGTTTCTAGATCCAGCGGAGCAGAAGAAACTGGTTGTATACAAACACTGCAGTCTTCTTAACCAGTATAAAGAAGTTAAGTTAAACAGTGTACTTCCATTTTGATCGATTGTACAACGTTCGATTATCCGTCTCCCGCACAACATTATTCCGGTATAGTTATATCTGACATGTTGCTGATAAATAATAGGGCAGTTAATGGGTGTTTTTCTCTCATTAGTAATATGAATCATGTCAATTATTAGGTAAACGACCATTAGAAAATACTGAGAACAGGTTCTAATTTCTGTAATGAAAGAAATGATAAATATACACATCTTTTCAGTATTAAATTTACGCAATTAGTGATCATTAAATTTACACATGAAACAATTTACGAGGGGGCTTCAAATGAAAACCTTAAAAGTAAGATAGAAATGATAGAAACCTTGCCTTTGTATTTTAACTTGATAATATGGTTGCTAAGGATGTCAAGAGTGTCCTGCATGTGCCATCACGGTGTGCAATCACGGTGTAGACGAACAACGTGACGTCATACTTAAAGTGGCTTAGCTTGGCTTCGTTCGCTCTCAATCTCTCGCTACCAAGCCCTGAAAGGGCTTAAGTAGCAGAATGTAGTCCAGAGAACGGAATGCGTTGTGTCGTAGTTTACAGCTTGACTGCGATATTTGCACCTTTCGGTCCAACATATCCGACTTCAGAAAACATTTTTTGAGTACCGTGTTAGCATTCCCTCTTCGATCCTTTCTCCTTAGTCAGTCTGCCCCTGCTGGAGCCTGTTATCCAGGATCACCACATGGAGGTGTAGAAGGGTCTTGACAGCTCTGGTTCGCTGGCCCTGACGCTAGCTGTCAGCTATGGATAGCTGACCACCGATGATATACCAGATACACTATAGACATACACCAAAGAGGAGGAGAGTTCTGTTATGTTTTTTATAGCTGCTCAGCTTGAAACCTATATACATTCATCGGCGAATGAAAGTCCACTATGGTGATGCATGCCTTTCAGTCCAGCAAGTGTATGAGTGGAGTAGGAAGTTACAAAGCGGCGTGAGATCTGTGACAGACCTATTACCGGGTCAGGCCCATCGAGTAGTGACCATAGAGTCGATTGCAGTCGTTGAACGCTTCGCAGAGGAAAATCGCAGATTGACTGAATGAAATTGCCGCACACGTGGACATCAGTCAAGGTTCAGCACACCACATAACCCATGATGTGCCACAGTACAACAAAATGTCTGTAAAGTGGGTGCCACGGCAGCTTACTCCAGAACTTACACAACGATGTCTGCTGATGAACTTTTGCGGCGCTTTGAAGCAGAAGGTAATGGTTTCCAAGAAAGAATTGGTACCGCAGATGAAACCTGGGCTCACTTCCACGAGCCTGAAATGAAAAGAGCAAGCAAGAAATGGCATAACCCCTGCGCACCAAAACGGAAAAAGTCGTCGCATTCAGCAATCTGCAGGGAAGGTCAAGCTGACTCTCTTTTGGGAGACTGTTTCTTCTTCTTCTTCTTCTTCGTACGCTGTCAGGCGTCAACCTGTATTTTTTCGAAAAAAGCAGCGGTCATCCAGAGGCTGTCGACACTGCCATAGAGCTTGTCTAGTGTTGCCACTGGTGATGGCGGGAGACTATTTAAGAGCACTACATGGCCAAGGGGAACACTGTCATCAGTGCCACGAATACAGATCTTCTCAGGAATCATCTTCGACCGGAATTCAAGCTCAAACAACGTGGACTACTGAGTTAAGATGTCCTTTGGCAAAATGACAATGCTCGGCTGAATACTGCCCGTACAACGGCAGCAACCATTGAGGACCTCCACCATCCGACGTACTCACACCAGACCTAGCCTCAGATAATTTCCATGTCTTTTTGCACGATTAAAAGAGGCATTGGGAGGAAAGAATTTCAGGTCCCCGATGAAGAGGACCAGCGGGTGGTTCAAGACATTGTTTCCTCTAATGGAATCCATGTACTGTATAGGCACTGAGAGACTTGTATTGGACACAATGGTGACTAGGTAGAAAAATGATTCAGTTGTGTTCCACTTTTCAGAACAAATTTATAACAAAATATTTATTAAAGGTTTTCATTTGAAGCAATATAGATATACACACATACACCTCCACTACTAAGTATAGCCGAAGCATTCTGCTACCTGGCAACAGACAGAAACATGCCTGTTTGCATACCAAGATTAAAAGTACACACACACACACCCAATGACACACACGCAATAACACACATCCAGACACACACACCCAGACACAAACACCCACTGACACATCTACACACACACACCAACTGACACACACACACTGAAACATCCAGACACGCACACCCACTAACACACACACACCCAGACAGACACACCCACTGACACACACACATCCAGACACACACACTTAATGACACACATCCAGACACACCCAATGACACGCATCCAGACACAGACTCAATGACACACAAACCCACTGATACATATCCAGACACACACCCAATGACACACACCCAGACACACAAACCCACTGACATATCCAGACACACACACCCAATGAGACACACATCCAGACAAACACACCCAATGAGACACACACCCACTGACACACATCCAGACACACACACCCAAAGACACACATACAGACACACACACCCAATGAGACACACACCCACTGACACATACACCCAATGAGACACACACCCACTGACACATCCAGACACACACACCCAATGACACACACACCCACTGACACACATACAGACACACACACCCACTGACACACATACAGACACATACACCCAATGACACACACACCCAATGACACACTACAAGACAGACACACACACACACTGACACACATCCAGAAACACACACACCCACTGATACACATCCAGACACCCCCCCCCCCCCCAATGACACACATCCAGATACAGACACACCCAATGATACACATCCAGACACAGACACACCCAATGACACATCCAGACACACACACACCCATTGACGCACATCCAGACACACACACACCCAATGATACACATCCAGATACACCCAATGATACACATCCAGATACAGACACACCCAATGACAAACATCCAGACACACACTCAATGACACACATCCAGACACACACTCAATGACACACATCCAGACACACACTCAATTACACATATCCAGACACAGACACACCCAATGACAAACATCCAGACACACCCAATGATACACATCCAGATACAGACACACCCAATGACACACATCCAGACACACACACACAATGACACAAATCTACACACACACACCCAATGACACAAATCTAGACACACACACACACACACACACAAACACACACACCCACTGACACACATTCAGACACACACCTAAACACACACACACACCGAATGACACACATCCAGACACGCATACACCCAATGACATACATCCAGACACACACACACCCACTGACACACACCGAATGACACACATCCAGACACACATACACCCAATGACATGACATACATCCAGACACACACACCCGCCCACACATACAAGGGCATGGATAATGTGAAGGACTAGCTCAATATAAAACACGAGCATTGAGGCGAAATCCTTCTGCTTGACACGCGACTGGCACAAATCAGTTCGTCCACGCGAGCTTGGCGCTGTGCATCCACAACTGTGGTCCGTCGTCCACGCGAGCTTGGTGCTGTGCATCCACAACTGTGGTCCGTCGTCCACGCGAGCTTGGCGTTGTGCATCCACAACTGTGGTCCGTCGTCCACGCGAGCTTGGCGTTGTGCATCTACAACTGTGGTCGGTCGTCCACGCGAGCTTGGCGTTGTGCATCCACAACTGTGGTCCGTCGTCCACGTGAGCTTAGCGTTGTGCATCCACAACTGTGGTCAGTCGTCCACGCGAGCTTGGCGTTGTGCATCCACAACTGTGGTCGGTCGTTCACGCGAGCTTGGCGTTGTGCATCCGTGCTGTGCATCCACAACTGTGGTCGGTCGTTCACGCGAGCTTGGCGTTGTGCATCCGTGCTGTGCATCCACAACTGTGGTCGGTCGTCCACGCGAGCTTGGCGTTGTGCATCCACAACTGTGGTCGGTCGTTCACGCGAGCTTGGCGTTGTGCATCCGTGCTGTGCATCCACAACTGTGGTCGGTCGTTCACGCGAGCTTGGCGTTGTGCATCCACAACTGTGGTCGGTCGTCCACGCGAGCTTGGCGTTGTGCATCCGTGCTGTGCATCCACAACTGTGGTCGGTCGTCCACGCGAGCTTGGCGTTGTGCATCCGTAACTGTGGTCGGTCGTTCACGCGAGCTTGGCGTTGTGCATCCGTGCTGTGCATCCACAACTGTGGTCGGTCGTCCACGCGAGCTTGGCGTTGTGCATCCACAACTGTGGTCGGTCGTTCACGCGAGCTTGGCGTTGTGCATCCGTGCTGTGCATCCACAACTGTGGTCGGTCGTCCACGCGAGCTTGGCGTTGTGCATCCACAACTGTGGTCGGTCGTTCACGCGAGCTTGGCGTTGTGCATCCACAACTGTGGTCGGTCGTCCACGCGAGCTTGGCGTTGTGCATCCGTGATGTGCATCCACAACTGTGGTCGGTCGTCCACGCGAGCTTCGCGCTGTGCATCCACAACTGTGGTCGGTCGTTCACGCGAGCTTGGCGTTGTGCATCCGTGATGTGCATCCACAACTGTGGTCGGTCGTCCACGCGAGCTTCGCGCTGTGCATCCACAACTGTGGTCGGTCCTCCGCTGTGAGCCGTGCCATGCAGTACTGATATCCACACAGACATCATCATGTGCTGCAGTCCCGTTTCGATGCCTATCGATGGCACACCGCCTTCCGGCGTCAGGAATTCAATTACAACCTGTCGCTTCAACCGTATTTCCATGTAAGCCGCAATTACAGCTTATCGCTTCAACCGAATTTCCATGTATGCCAAAATTGTACTACCTGACGTACACATGGGACAAGTCCAATATTACAGGCCCCATTTGTCGGTGGCTTTAACTTCCATCTGTGACAACACTTTTGAATATCTGGGGCAACGCTTTGACTATTGTTGTTATTAACATGGCAATTTAGTTCTGGTCACTCTACATTCCCAACATACTGGATGTCATACACCCCCTGCTTTGCGGGATACCAGTTTACGGGAGTGGCTTCGGAAATGAAAGGTTAAGGACAAATCGATTTCCTGTGTTATCTTCAGTCGTCTCGATAATGTCTTGCCACTTGGCCAAAGGTCATCAGGATGAGTGATAGAGAGGTTGAAAAATTACGCAAAGCTTCCTCACTTTAATTCAATCATCATCATCATCATCATCATCATCATCAACATGTAGCATGTCCTTTATAGAATGTCGTTCCCTTCGCAGTCTGTCTGAAAGAAACTCGTTCCCTTGTCAAAACTCCAGTCTCCGCCACAGTCATACCCAGGCATTCCTAGATATCTTGGTGCCATCGTCTTCTTGGTATATCCCTTCCTCTTTTACCTAGCACCATACCTTCCATCACTGTTCTCTTAAGACCGTTGTGTCTCTTGATGTGACCAAAATATTTGCAAACTATTTAATTCAATACACCGCGAAAATCACCCATTTCAACGGACAGAGAAAAAGGAAAATATTGTCTACACTGCTAAACAGATAGAGTGGTCTTCATCTTACGTGAAGGACTAACATCAAAACATGTTTCTAAGGCACTTGATTAGAAATTATTTTCACGTATGTGTCACGTGGCTCTCAGCACTGTTGTCATAGTTATGGTGTTGGAACAATACTCTTTTCAAATCTCCTTCGTTGAAGTACACATGTTCTGCCTAGTTCTTTCTTCTTTATACAAGGTGGTAGTGATATAAAGGATAGGCGATAGTATGAGGCGTGTTCAAATCAAATCGGATCAAACTGCAACAAGTGAACATACGTACGATGCGCATGACGTCACTTCTGGTGTAAACAGCACATACCAATAGTCAAGTTCGCAAAATTTCATTATCATCCGACTCATAGTTTCCTCAGCAGACCGTTGAAAACATGGCAGGTGTGGTACAGAATCCGTCCAGAGTTGATCAGCGAGCGGTGATTCGGTTTCTAACAGCTGAAGGACGTCGACCAGTTGACATTCATCGCAGAATGGAGGCAGCGTATACAAAAGTGTGTCGAAGACAACAGTGAAGAACGGGACAACGATGTTTAAAGAAGGACATGAGTTAACGCAGCAATATGCGCGTGATCTGGTCTCAGAAGATCTTTCGTTAAATCACCTCCACGCGAAGGTGCTAGGTTCGCTCAACAACCACAACACCGGCCGTTACCTCCAACAACTACAGCACCGGCCGTTACCTCCAACAACCACAACACCGGCCGTTACCTCCAACAACCACAACACCGGCCGTTACCTCCAACAACCACAACACCGGCCGTTACCTCCAACAACCACAACACCGGCCGTTACCTCCAACAACCACAACACCGGCCGTTACCTCCAACAACCACAACACCGGCCGTTACCTCCAACAACCACAACACCGGCCGTTACCTCCAACAATCACAGCACCGGCCGTTACCTCCAACAATCACAGCACCGGCCGTTACCTCCAACAATCACAGCACCGGCCGTTACGTCCAACAATCACGGCACCAGCTGTTACCTCGTGGAAACAAACCCTTAGAAAATGCAGGAGAAAGCAGAACCTTACATAAAATACATGCGGAAGTCGGATATACTGGGCCATAGAAAGCAGATGTGGCCATCACCAGTAGCAACACTAGACAAGCTCTATGGCAGTGTCGACAGCCTCAGGATGACCGCTGCTTTTTTCGAAAAAAATAAAGGTCGACGTTTGACAGCGTAAGAAGGAGAAGAAGAAGAAGGATACACTGGGCCGACAGGGGAAAATAAAAACCGTAATGCAAAGCACGTAAAAATTGTGTACCAATGAATATATATGTATATCTTAAATTTGAGTAATAAGTGTATTAACTATATTTTTCAACCCAGCAAATCATGAAAAGCATATATATTTATTTTGCAACCGAAGGGGGCGTGTATATTGTATATTTTACAGCTTATCGTAGAGCATATACATTTTCTATGTAAGTGAGTAAAACCTGTAAAAATGCCCAAAAGTGATAATCTTTTACACTAACTAAAAACCAAATATGTTTCTTAAAACTGAGTGAAAAGTGTATACGTTTCTTACAGTACAACCGAGTATAAAAAAGTATAGACTTTCAGAAAAGCATTTGGATTTCGTTAGAAAGGTATACATTTTTTGTTTAACAGTGAAACATGTATTCATTTATAACAAAGTGAAGAACATATATATTTCTGTCAACTGTACAAAATGTATACATTTACGCCAGAGTGAAAAGCACATACGTTTCTTACACCAGTTTGTTGTTTGCGAATGCCTACAATGAGTAGGTTACTCTTTTATGTTTGTGAATGCCTACAATGAGTAGGTTACTCTTTTATGTTTGCGAATGCCTACAATGAATAGGTTACTCTTTTATGTTTGCGAATGCCTACAATGAGTAGGTTACTCTTTTATGCAACATGAAAATGGCGTTAAGTGACGGGTTGCAGTAGCTTTCCTCACATCCCGAGCGTTCTGATGAAGGTGGACCGAGGTCCTCCTGGCAGTTGTGCCATGCTTGGCTTCATCTGCGTATCGCTCACTACTACGGCGATCACGTCGATCTCTCACCTCGTTAGCCAGGCTGCCATGAAAACAGCCCGTTTCCAGGGAGACCTGCTAGGAAACCCAGGTGAGGGTCTTGTCCAGTATATTTTGCCTGACCCTGACTAACATGTCTGATCAGTATATTTTGCCTGACCGTGACTAACATGTCTGATCAGTATATTTTACCTGACCCTGAACTAACATGTCTGATCAGTATATTTTATGATCAGTATATTTTACCTGACCCTGACTAACATGTTTGATCAGTATATTTTGCCTGCCCAGACGTTAGTCACACACCCACCCCGCCCCCCCCCCCCCTTTACAACAGTAAAAAGTATATACATTAACAACAGAGTGAAAAGAATACGCTGTCAACAGTAAAAAGCATTTACATTTACAACAGAGTGAAGAGCATGCATTTACCTGTCAACAGTAAAAAGAATATACATTTATAACAGAGTTAAAAGAATACACTATCAACGGTAAAAAATATGTATATTTAGAACAGATTTAAAACTCAATACATCTTTACAACAGAGTGGAATGTGTATTACTTTCTTGGCAGTGCGATTTGTAAACAGGATAAATAAAAGAAATGACTCACCTGTCGGCTAGAAAGTTTAACATCCGTGACAGAGGAGCCGTCAGAAGTGTGTGCCCCAGCGATAGGCGGTTTGGTGCCAGCGTGCCGTTTGATGCCAGTGTGCGAGCACTCTCTCGTGACTTCATGCATGTCCTGGTTGCTAGCTAGTTTCCTTGCTAGCTCCTCCGAGTTGGCCGGTAGTGGTGGCGTTGATGTCGGCGAGGAGGTAAGCGGCTGAGATGCTGGTTTGGTAGCTGATGCGAGTCTAGGGGGTGGTTGTGAGTCCACTGAGTGGTGTGGGATGGCATGTTTAGATTCGTGTGTTTTGATGTACTTGTCAGAGGAAGCTCCGACGTCATGATCTCTGACGTTCTGCTGACAAGTGGTGACCTCTAGGGATTGGATAAAGAGTAATTAGTGAAATGTATAGCAAGGGGACATGTTTAACATTGCGACAAAGACGGGTGGTGTAAGTTGAATATTTGGTAGCCAGTCTGTGAAATAAAACATTTGTCGAATTGTTTAACATTGCGACAATGACATATGGTGTAAGTTGAATATTTGGGAGGCAGTCTATGAAATAGAACATTTGTCGCTAGATTTAACTTAACGTCTTTATATGGGGAATTGAGATGCTAGTTCAGTCAGGCACAACATACGGACCAGGAAACCGCGTCAGGGTCAATAGACTGGCCAAGACCACAGTCTCTCTTTCATGTAGCGTTCCCTGGAAACATGCTGTTTTCAGGGCAGCCTGGTTGACGAGATGTGAATCGATGTGGATCCCCGTAATAGTGAGCGTTGCGCAGATGAAGTCAACCCGTTACTTATGGTCCTTTTCAGGGCACACAGAAGAGTAAACTTGCTCATTTGGGATGGGGGAAAGGGGGGGGGGGGGCGACTACGAGAGTTTGAGGAGAAAGGAAGATTGACGACTGGTCAGGAAAAATATACTGATCAGATATGCTAATCAGGGTCAGGCAAAAAATACTGGCTAAGACCCTCACCTCGGCTTCATAGTAGCCCTTCATGGAAACGGGCTGTTTTCATTGCAGCTTGGCTAACGATGTGAGGGATTTATGTGATCCCCGTAGTAGTAAGTGACACGCAGATGAAGCCAAGCATAGTACAACCGTCTGGAGGACCCCGGTCCACCATGATCAGCACGCTCGGTATGTGGGGAAAGCTAATGCAACCCGCAAACATAACGTCCTTTTCAGGGCGCACGAAAGAGTAAACGTATTGGGCATTAAACAACAAAGACGACGACAACAACGTCTTTATTCTGGTTTAGAAGACTGCCGAGTCTGTATACAACCAGTTTCTTGGAGGGTGGTTAACCGATGTGCGAGCCCATCTTAATAAGACTCAAACACTAGAGAAAAGTAGACCGGCAGACTGCTAGGCGCCATGTATGCTGCTCTTAAAAACCATCTGACCATGTCCGGTGTTATACCGTGCCACAGTTAGTCGCCTCTTACGACATGATCTCTGTGGGGCAGTGGTGCTATTCTTGTCCTTGTCATACACAAAGACCCCTTGGGACAATTTGAGAAAGAGAGTTCTTTGATGCTGCGTGGAACCAGAAATGGTATACGGATCATAAATCATGGAAAATCATCAAACAAGCACAAAGATTACTAGTAGCGACGGAGATGTGGTTTCACAGAAGGATATTAATAATTATATGGATTGCAAAGAAGACAACGATACGGTATTTGAAGAAGCACTGCCATAGACAACTCATTGTGAAGGTCAGGTCGGGCGTGTCATAACTTAACTTAACTTTGTTATACTGGTTTAGAAAACTCTGCAGAGACTGTATACAACCACTTTCATGTACATTTCCTTGCTCTAAAAGCTATGCGCATCCAATCTATTCTTAAACGCATTAATTGTCCTTGCCTCCACTAGCTACCGTGGCAATGCATTCCAAGAATTCACCACTCTCTGATTTAAAAAAAAAAATTTCCTAATATCGAATCTGGACCTTTTAGTTAATTTGTAGTTGTGCCCTGTTGTTCTTGTAGGTGGTTGTGTTTTGAAAAAAATTGACAGTCTAATTGATACTTCCCTTTGATTATCTTATAAACCTGTATAAGTCACCTGGAATTCTTCTCTTTCCTTAGACACCGTAGGCCGGTATTTCAGAGTCATAACAGGCGGGTTCGAGCATACTGGGACAACGAGTACAATAGCAGGAAAGAAAGATAAGGGGAGGCAGAGAGAGAGAGAGAGAGTGAGAGAGAGAGAGAATGTTGGACAACCTGAAGTAATGGCACGGGAGGATGATAAACGACACACGTGGGCGGAGAGCCATGATCGCCAACGCTAACCGACAAGGCACATGATGATGATGATTCAGTGAAACACGATACGCATGGCGAATTGGAGAAGTATCCAAAAACAAGCAACAGGTAAAATGTAGTTTTACTTAAGATATGTTACAATTGTAACATATTTGTAATCTATATTTTGACATACAAAGGTCTTCATCGCGGACTGGACAGAAAATAAAAAGGCAACACTAAAGCGGAATGTCAGATAAGCTAAAAGAAAAAACAGTTATGGATATAAAAAACGCGAATGGCGAAAAAAAGTTGATGCAAAATTCACGCAAAGGCACATTGGTGATGGACAGAAGTGACAGAGTACATGGGGCAGTGGATAGCTGCTGTTGAGGTCTCAAACCTCCAGGCGCTGACCTGGATCTACTGTCCTGCTCATGCCGGGGTTCAGGGCAATGAAAGAGCTGACAACTTGGCTTCACAAGCTCCCATCATGAGCACATTGGTGATGGACGGAAGTGACATTTTGAAATCAATCAATGACCGCCTGCTGGATGAGGACACTGCAATAGATGAAGCAGCAATCCACAGACTGCAAAGTTTCGACATTAAACGAGGTTTGAGCGGAGTTGGGCGCATGAGAGGATGGCGCAGGAGCGTGTACAACCAGCGAGCTACAGGGACCATCAGCATCCATACCTTACGCCATTTGATGAGAGACTGAGTACCTATGGGTATGCCCGGAGTGCAGTGACGTCAATTCTTAGAAACAAACAGAAACATGGGACATTCAACATAAATGCTAATCATAATGCTCTTTAACAGGCCGATGAGTTTAAGTATTTTGGCAGTATTATGTTGGGCAGACAGGGAAATCCAGACTAGTTAGAAAGCTTCGCGATAACTTATCAGCTGTTACCACTGCTTAGGCAAAACGAGCAGTTGTTCGGCAACAAACCAACAGATGATAAACAGTATATTTATGCCGACTGTGTGCTAACGGTGTCAAACACGGATTGGGTCCAGAGCGCGTGAGAGCAGACTTTACAGGTGTGAAGGAAGTGTTGAGGAAGATCAAGAATGTTAGCAGGAAAGACAAAATGCGAAACGAAGACATTCGAAGTATGGTTGTGTGCAGAATACATTACCAGGCACAAAGTACGCTGATTCGGTCATTTCATGAGAATGCACCCTCATCAACTTCCACTGATATCTTACAACGCTGGTAGATCTGACTACAGGGCAAGGGGGAGACCGCGAGGCAGGTGGATAGATGATAGTGATTGTGCAACGACACGGGCGATAAAAGACAGACGAAGCGCACTTGGCGCAGGACAGACGAGTTAAGCTCCCAACGGCATATGTGGAACGCAAACTAACCAATTAACGGGCAATAAAGTCTCTCTACTCATCCATTTGGAAACTGCTAGGCCTTGCTATGGGTGCAACTGTGAATGAGATGAATGCGGGTCTGGACAAATCTATGGTAGTGTGAGCAGCGCATGTGCACTTGATGTGACGGTTTCATTTCCCTGGCTGTTCTATCCTGTCTCCGTTGTTCCATCTATTTTTGTTTATGGATGTATCTCAGGCCGTTGCACCTTCATGAAGAGTTGCGAGTCAGGTGGTTTAGCAGCTTCGCAACTATTGGGTAATATGCCAAGAGCTTTTAGTCAAGCCTTAAGCGCATTTTTGAAGCCTTTCTATTGGCCGCCGTTAAAGCTTTTATCCTTCTGAATTTCACTGTCATCACCATCAGGTTAGTCAGTCATGAAACTGGTGTTTAAGTCTTATGACCATGTCACACCATCAGGTTAGTCAGTCATGAAACTGGTGTTTAAGTCTTCTGACCATGTCACGCCATTGTCTTGTTAGTCAGTCCGGAGACTGGTGTTGAAGTCTTCTGACCATGTCACGCCATTGTCCTGTTAGTCAGTCCGGAGACTGGTGTTGAAGTCTTCTGACCATGTCACGCCATTGTCCTATTAGTCAGTCCGGAGACTGGTGTTGAAGTCTTCTGACCATGTCACGCCACTGTCCTGTTATTCAGTCATGAGACTGGTGTTTAAGTCTTCTGACCATGTCACGCCATTGTCCTGTTAGTCAGTCCGGAGACTGGTGTTGAAGTCTTCTGACCATGTCACGCCATTGTCCTGTTAGTCCAGAGACTGGTGTTGAAGTCTTCCGATCATGTCACGCCATTGTCCTGTTAGTCAGTCCTGAGACGTGTTGAAGTCTTCTGATCATGTCACGCCACTGTGCTGTTAGTCAGTCCGGAGATTGGTGTTAAAGTCTTCTGATCATGTAATGCCACTGCACTTAGTCAGTCCTGAGAGCGGTTATTATTTTGCTCCTGTCGGGCCAGTGCATCCGACTTCAGCATGCATTTTATGTAAGGGTCTGCTTCCTCCTGCATTTTCTTAGGGTTTGCTTCCCCGGGGTAACGGCCGATGTTGTGATGGGGATCGAATCCAGCACCTTCGGATTGTGAGCCGTGTCACTTAACCACTAGCCCACGCCGTCCCCACTCGTCATTAGTTGTCTATGTGACGCACTTATTCATTTGAACTTGTTTCTACTCAGCACATTCATTGCATCCCACGATAGCACATCATCTCAAAAGCTTCTGATGGACGTTGAACCTTTTTGTCCACTGTTTCCATGAGTCCACATTTCATAGCCGTAAAAGTTAGTTGTCCATCGCGAGCGCTAATAGCGACATCATCAGTCGGTTTTGTCATAATGATGTAACTTTCGATGTATTTGGATTATAATGAGGAAGTAGCTACGCTGGTCATCAACCTCACTCTCTGGTCCCGAGCTACCTTGGGCCAGTAGCAAGACATTAGTCAAGACGACTGAGGGTAATTCAGAATTCAAGCGCTCTGGTTTTTCGCCAGTCCACTTCGTCATCGAATATGTGGGCGGCATCGTGGAGATGTACAAACATGTGGTCCCAAAACGTTGATCTATGTGTCCATTGTTAGTCAGGCATGCGTACCACATGTCCAGCTCAGTGATGTTTGATGAAATCGCTGCTTCCACAACGTCTGAAACAAGTTCGATGTCGAATTTCTTCGTTTCGGATCTTATTCCGAATCGAAAAGTTTAGAATTAAAATTATCGTTTTGTCTAGACTCTGATAAAAGTCATATTGGTTGAACATTGATCACCGTTATGTAAATAGGGATAAAGACTAACGTCTGGACAGGAAAATATACTGATCAGACATGTTAGTCATGGTCAGACAAAATATACTGGTCAGACATATTAGTCAGGGTCAGGCAAAATATACTGGTCAGACATGTTAGTCATGGTCAGGCAAAATATACTGGTCAGATATGTTAGTCATGGTCAGGCACAACATACTCATCAGACATGTTAGTCAGAGTCAGGCAAAATATACTGGTCAGATATGTTAGTCAGAGTCAGGCATAATATACTGATCAGACATGTTAGTCAGAGTCAGGCATACTATACTGATCAGACATGTTAGTCATGGTCAGGCACAACATACTGATCAGACATGTTAGTCAGGGTCAGGTAAAATATACTGGCCAAGATCCTCACCTCGGCTTCCTAGTAGCCCTTACTGGAAACGGGCTGTTTTCATGGCAGCCTGGCTAACGGAGATGGGCAGATCTACGTGACCCCCCGTAATAGTGAGGGACATGCAGATGAAGCCAAGCATAGCACAACCGCTTGGAGGACCCCGGCCCATCTTCATCAGCACGCTCGGGATATGATGGAAGCTATTCCAACCTGCCACTTAACGTCCTTTTCAGGCCGCACAAAAGAGTAAACTCACTCATTGTGGACATTCGCAAACAACAACAACCGTATGTGAATGGCCGTTTCCAAAACTAGAAGAGAAACTTGACTGAAAGAACAATCAGCTAAAATTGGACTGAATATTAATATGAAGAAAATCAGCTAAAATGTGACTGAATATTAATATGAAGAAAACCAGCTAAAATGGGACTGAATATTAATATGAAGAAAATCAGCTAAAATGGGACTGAATATTAATATGAAGAAAACCAGCTAAAATGGGACTGAATATTAATATGAAGAAAACCAGCTAAAATGGGACTGAATATTAATATGAAGAAAACCAGCTAAAATGGGACTGAATATTAATATGAAGAAAACCAGCTAAAATGGGACTGAATATTAATATGAAGAAAACCAGCTAAAATGGGACTGAATATTAATATGAAGAAAATCAGCTAAAATGGGACTGAATATTAATATGAAGAAAATCAGCTAAAATGGGACTGAATATTAATATGAAGAAAACCAGCTAAAATGGGACAATATTAATATGAAGAAAACCAGCTAAAATGGGTCTGAATATTAATATGAAGAAAGCCAGCTAAAATGGGACTGAATATTAATATGAAGAAAACCAGCTAAAATGGGACTGAATATTAATATGAAGAAAACCAGCTAAAATGGGACTGAATATTAATATGAAGAAAACCAGCTAAAATGGGACTGAATATTAATATGAAGAAAACCAGCTAAAATGGGACTGAATATTAATATGAAGAAAACCAGCTAAAATGGGACTGAATATTAATATGAAGAAAACCAGCTAAAATGGGACTGAATATTAATATGAAGAAAACCAGCTAAAATGGGACTGAATATTAATATGAAGAAAGCCAGCTAAAATGGGACTGAATATTAATATGAAGAAAACCAGCTAAAATGGGACTGAATATTAATATGAAGAAAACCAGCTAAAATGGGACTGAATATTAATATGAAGAAAACCAGCTAAAATGGGACTGAATATTAATATGAAGAAAACCAGCTAAAATGGGACTGAATATTAATATGAAGAAAGCCAGCTAAAATGGGACTGAATATTAATATGAAGAAAACCAGCTAGTTCAAATCTAACCCGATCAACAGCCAACCAATGTGGAGCTGGATGTTGTCAGAAGGAGGATTTCCTGCTTAGCGGACTAGGCTCGAGCAGCTTATTACTCCACTATGGAGGGTGGTTAACTGATGTGCGAGTTCATCTTAATAGACTTAAACACTAGAGAAAAGTAAACCCGCAGCCTGTTAGGCGCCATCTATGCTGCTCTTAACAAACCCCCTAACCATGGCCGGTGTTATGCCATGTCACACAGTTAGTCGCCTCTTACGACATGTTCTCTGTGGGGGCAGTGGTGCTATTCTTGTCTTTGTCATACACATAGACCCCGAAAAACCACTCGATGCGGATGTAAAGACCAGAATTGGAAAGGCAAGCATGGCATTCATGACACTAAACAATATATGGAGATTAAGCGAAATCAACATTCACACCAATTTTTGAATATTCAACATGAGTCGGTGCTGTTGTATGGAGTCGAAACATGGAGAACGACCAAAGCGATTCAACAGTGACTCCAGTCATTTGAATGATAATGGATATAAAGTGGCAAGCCATGGCGAAGAATGAAGACCTATGGAAAAGGAGCCAACAACATGAAAATAAAATTAATGCTGAGAACGGCTCTGTCCAACATAGCCAGACAAGCTCTTACATGGAAATCTCATCGGAAGAGAAAGAAAGGAGAAGTAAATGTGAGAAGGAACTACAATTGAATGATTGTACCTGGAGAGAGGTAAAAAGAGCAAGGCAGAACAGTACATGCTGGCGAGCTATGGTCAATGGTCTATATACCGAGAGAATCGATTGAGATTGATTGATTGATTGATTGACAGCTACATTTCAAAGCGTCTGTTTTTTCTCAATAACAATAGGAACCCGTTTACGATCCTATGCCAAATACACATGGTGATAAGCAGCACATGAGCTGCAGTGGTCCACGACCCATAGCTGACTGTTAGCCTCAGGGCCAGCGAACCATAGCTGACTGCTAGTCTCATGGCCAGCGAATCAGATCTGATAAGAACCTTCTACACCTGCACGTGGTGATCCTGAAGAACAGGCTGCCACAGCGCAGACTGGCTAAGGAGAAGGGATCGAAGTGGGAAGGCTAGCCCGGTACCCCGACTGGCTAAGGAGAAGGGATCGAAGAGGGAAGGTAACCCGGTACCCAGACTGGCTAAGGAGAAGGGATCGAAGAGGGAAGGCTAACCCGGTACCCGGACTGGCTAAGGAGAAGGGGTCGAAGAGGGAATTCTAGCCCGGTACTCCAAAATGCCTCCTGAAGTCGGACCGAAAGGTGAAAATATCGCAGTCAAACTGTAAACTACACCACAACGCATTCCGTTCTCCAGACTACATTCTGCTACTGACTCAGCCCTTTCCATGGATTGGTATCGGGAGATTGAGAATGAACGATAAAAAGAAACCAAAAAAATAAATATATATATACTGTCACATGACACCTCTCATTGATTACGTGTACTAATAACCAGTTAGTTGAACAAATTGTGCCGTCTTCCCCTCGTCATTTTTATCTCCCTCTTCTGCGTTCGTCCTGAAAAAGGACGTCGTGTTTTAGTTTTCAGTAGCTTCCTGCTCCTTTCGGCCCGACACATCTAATTTCACACAAGCAATTTTGGGACCGGGTTTACGTCTTCTCTTCGATCTACATTCGCTTAGCCAGGCTGCACGGCTGCAGTCTGCGTCCAGGGCCGGCACTTGGAGACAGAATAGTATCTTGGAGTGACCTAACTCTAGATGGTCTTGGTCAGGTATGGGTCGTGACCCTGATGCAAGCAGTCATCTATGGGTAGGTGGTTGCTGTCAGCCCCTTTACGGCCGCATCTTCAGCGCGAGGCATGTATGCGACCAATTAATGAATTACTGGACCCGTTCCTCAGAGGCGGGTACGCCGCTGTGGGTACCAACTTGGTCTCCCTTGTCTTCCGTCTTTGGCCACGGTGGACCAGCGGGTGATAAGTTTCCATTGTCTTCTGTCTTGGGCCACGGTGGACCATTGCCTTCTGTCTTGGGTCACGGCGGACCAGCGTCTTCTGTCTTGGCCCACGGTGGACCATTGTCTTCTGTCTTGGGCCACGGCAGACCAGCGTCTTCTGTCTTGGGCCACGGTGGACCATTGTCTTCTGTCTTGGGCCACGGTGGACCATTGTCTTCTGTCTTGGGCCACGGTGGACCATTGTCTTCTGTCTTGGGCCACGGTGGACCATTGTCTTCTGTCTTGGGCCACGGTGGACCATTGTCTTCTGTCTTGGGCCACGGCGGACCATTGTCTTCTGTCTTGGGCCACGGCGGACCATTGTCTTCTGTCTTGGGCCACGGTGGCCCATTGTCTTCTGTCTTGGGCCACGGTGGACCATTATCTTGTCTTGGGCCACGGCGGACCATTGTCTTCTGTCTTGGGCCACGGTGGACCAGCGGGTTATATTTTTCCCGTATGAAGCATCGTGGATGTTGTTTCTGAGGTCGAGGGAGTCTGTTCAGCGAGTAGGTAGCCTTCTCCGTGGTCGTCTTCTGTCTCGTGGGTACCAGAACGCTGTCGCTGTGCTCCAACGGTCTTCAGTTCTCCCAAGCAGGTGACCAGCCCTGCGATGCGTCTGCCCGGAGAATGGTCGGTACAATCCCACTAAACTTGTTTGGCAAAACTTCATTTCAAACCATTTACGAGCGCATGCGGGTCTGTCTTTTCCAGACAGCACAGACGACTGGAAGGACAGATAGTGGAGAAGATGGCACAAGCTGCCGTAGTGCGGGGGCTCTGGGGGAGCAGCGAGAGAGGAAAAAAGAGAGAATGTTGGAGAGTAGGATCATTAGCGGAATGAGGTGAAGAAAAGAATACAATTACACTTTGAGAGAGAGAGAGTGAGAGAGAGAGTGTATGCATGTGTGTGTGCGTGCGATAGAGAGAGAGAGAGAGAGAGAGAGAGAGAGAGAGAGAGAGAGAGAGAGAGAGAGAATGATAGCCTGTGATAAAGAATTGGAGGGGTAGAGTTCTTAGGGACATAAGCTGAAGAAGAGAATACACTTTCACTTTGAGAGAGAGGGGGGGGGGAGAGCGAAAAACAGAGAGAAAGGGGGGGGGGCAGCGAGAGACAAGAGAGAAAGGGGGGCAGCGAGAGACAGAGAAAGAAGGGGGCAGCGAGAAAGGGAGACAGCGAGAGACAGAGAGAGGGGGGGCAGCGAGAGACAGAGAGAAGGAGGGGGGGGCAGCGAGAGACAGAGAGGGGGGCAGCGAGAGACAGAGAGGGGGCAGCGAGAGACAGAGGGGGGCAGCGAGAGACAGAAGGGGGGGGGGGAAGCAAGAGACAAAGACAAGGGGGTGGGCAGCGAGAGACAGAGAGGACAGCTAGAGACAGAGAGGGGGCAGCGAGATACCGAGAGGGGGGGCAGCGAGAGACAGAGAGAAGAGGGGGCAGCGAGAGACAGAGAGGGGGCAGCGAGAGACAGAGGGGGGCAGCGTTTGACAGAGGGGGGCAGCGAGAGACAGAGAGAAGGGGGGGGCAGCGAGAGACAGAGTGGGGGCAGCGAGAAACAAGGAGGGGAGCAGCGATGGACAGAAAGAAGGGGGAGGGCAGCGAGAGACAGAGTGGGGGCAGCGAGAGAAAGAGGGGGGCAGCGAGAGACAGAGAGAAGGGGGGGGGGCAGCGAGAGACAGAGAGTTGGGCAGCGAGAAACAGGGAGGGGAGCAGCGATAGACAGAAAGAAGGGGGAGGGCAGCGAGAGACAGAGAGGGGGCAGCGAGAGACAGAGAGAAGGGGGCAGGGAGAGACAGAGAGAAGGGGGCAGGGAGAGACAGAGAGGGGGCAGCGAGAGACAGAGAGGGGGCAGCGAGAGACAGAGAGAAGGGGACAGGGAGAGACAGAGAGAGTGTGTATGTATGTGTGAGAGAGAGTACGAGGGGGAGTGTATGTACGATGGAGAGAGAGAGAGAGAGAGAGAGAGAGAGAGAATGTGAAATGTTTAGAATTGGAGGGGTAGAGTCATTAGCGAAATGAGCTGAAGAAGAGAACACACTTGCACTTTGAGAGAGAGAGAGAGAGAGAGAGAGAGAGAGAGAGAGAGAGTGAATGAACTGATGAGGAAGACGATTCTATAAATAGCTGATTCTTTACCTGCGCATCTGAAGACATTACTAAGTCAAACAGGTAAGACAAAGAACGTAAACAGAAAAGCTAGGCAGGTTTATCACGGAAGCTGGCGCTCAGAGTAAGCACAGCCTAGCGATAACTGTTGTCACTCAATCGTCCTGCTGTCTTCCTTCTAGCCCGCTCGTCCTGCTGTCTTCCTTCCAGCCCGCTCGTCCTGCTGTCTTCACGGCGGTTCTCTGGTGGTTTGTCTGGGGGTGGAGCTTCTTACATTCTGAGGAGCACTGATGGGATGGACCTCAGTCTTCTTCGATGTAGGGCGAGGTCTCCCGGCATGTTCAACACTTTAGAGATCAGAGTGTCATCGGCACCTTGTTGGTCGAATATGTTCTCTGACACATACGAGGGGCGTTCAAGTCAAACAGGGACTTTTTTTGTAATGAATAAAATCTTCTTTTTTTTCAAGCAGTCAAAATGGCATTTATTTGTCTGTACAATCTCCTACAACGTTTATGCACATATCCAAGCGTTTAAGTAATGGTTGAAAAGGCTTCAGCGTAGAACGATTTGTCAGTATGTCTGAAACAATCCGGGACAGCCTGTTTTACTTCGTCATTAGTGCTGAAATGCTGACCTGCTAGGAATTCTTTAAGGGATCAAAACAGATAAAAACCGCTTGGAGCTAGGTTTGGGCTGTAGGGTAGATGTGGCATTACCTCCCAGTCGAGTTGCTGCTGATGGCACACAGTGCTGTGAGAAGAATGAGGTCGAGCGTTATCTTACAGGAGCAGGACGGGATCATCCTTCACGGATGTACGGTCTTCACTAAAACGTTTACACCATTCAAATGTCTTACTGCGGCTGAGTCTCTTGTCACCGTAGTGTAATTGCAGTCTTCTGTAAATTTCCGCAGGTTTCACACCTTCTCTCACAAGAAACTTCATCAGAACACGCTGTGGCATGCAAGCACTAACAGTAATGTCGGCCATTTTTATTTGACTGCCACGTGACTGACCCATGGCCCACCTAGCAGTAATAGAACACAAGTGCCCCTAACTAATGATAGTAGTTCCAGCACGCTATAACCCATTCAGGTAGAACTATAACAACAAATCCCGATTTGATTTGAACGCTCCTCGTATATGTCTGAGCACGACTCTCCATGTCATAAGTGGAAAGAAAACTAACTAAACAACTTTGGGAATGCAAGCAGGGCTCACAACCGATTGACCACACGCGTCTCTGCTCGGTTTTATTATATGCGCTGTTGTGTATATTAATCAGTTCGGACCAAATCAACAAGTAAAACAGGTGATCAATATCACGATCCTGGGTAACAAAATCTCAGCAGATGGCAAAGACGACACCGAAATCTAAAACAGATATACTAAAGCAAGTCAAATCATTGGGCAAATATACCTGATATTACAATGTAAACACGTGACAATGGATACAAAAAGAATGTTATGCAAATCGATATTCCTACCCACATTGTGGTATCAGTTCAAGATTTGGACATTAACAAACAAAGATACAAGAAATATAGTAACAACAGAGATGAAATACCTGCGCAGAATGCTTGGAGTAACAAGAATGGATAGAATCAGAAACGGAGACTTTAGGAAACAAGTAGCCACACCACCAGTGCTAGACCTCATCAAGAGACAGCCAGCCAAATGGTTCGGCCAAGTGACATGTCGTACCAGACAGTATCCCACAAAAAGCAATGCTACACAGATACAATGGATACAAAGCCAAGGGCCGCCCACGCAAATAATGGATAACAGACATAACAGAAGCAGTAAAGCTTCCAGTGTACGAAGCACATACTAGGGCCAGGTCAAGAATCCTCTTCATAACCTGACGCTGAAAGGCACAAGCACATACTAGGGCCAGGTCAAGAATCCTCTTCATAACCTAACGCTGAAAGGCACAAGCACATACTAGGGCCCGGTCAAGAAACCTCTTCATAACCTGACGCTGAAAGGCACAAGCACATACTAGGGCCCGGTCAAGAAACCTCTTCATAATCTGACGCTGAAAGGCACAGCACATACTAGTGCCCGGTCAAGAAACCTATTCATAATCTGACGCTGAAAGGCACAAGCACATACTACGGCCCGGTCAAGAAACCTCTTCATAATCTGCGCCGAAGGCACAAGCACATACTAGTGCCCGGTCAAGAAACCTCTTCATAATCTGACGCTGAAAGGCACAAGCACATACTAGTGCCCGGTCAAGAAACCTCTTCATAATCTGCGCCGAAAGGCACAAGCAGGATTAATTTACAGCGAAAAGAAAAAGCTGAATTTCAAACATAAATTCCCGTGGTCCACTCAAGAGCTATAACACACGCAGATACCAGTACATGGCACTGGACCTGAGGGCGAGAGCCCGGATATTGTTGTTAACAAAATGTGGGCCACTGTAACATTCCAAACATAACTTAAAAACGACTAAAAGTGGGTTGCGAATGAGGTTAGCACCATCATCAAGAAAAACCAATGCAACTGAAACCGCAACTGCAAACACTGGGATACATGCATCATGTGAAGCGGCCAGTTAAAGTAGTGGTCCTGTGCATCACTTGGAGCGAATCAATCCATTTTATTTTTGTTTTACTTCACCATATTCGTTAGCACAGTGAAGGCGGTTATGTCTTGTATATCAATGGTGCGCAAATTTCATTGACGCGTGTACAATTACTGGCAATAAGCCACAACGAAACTAGATAGCGTTTGTGTGACTGTCACTGGATACCCACGTCATCTCTGACTGATGAGCTCCCTGAAAAGCCCTTAAACACGAATGTGGTCCTCGTGTATGGCTGCTGAATAAAGGCAGCGTGTTTCTGTAGTCGTCTCGCAGTGTCATTCGATACTCGCGTCATTCGTGGCCGGTGAGCTCACATGCAAGCGCTTCAGCACGATTGTCTGATTGTGGATCTGATGAAGAATAAAGGTCGCGTGTTCTTACAGTCGTCTCAAAGTGCAATTTGATCCCCATGTACTTTTAGACCGATGAGCTCATATTCGAGCGCTTCTTTTCTTATTCTTATTCCTAATCTTTTTTCTGTCCCTGATAGTTTCACTTTCTCTTATATATTCCCGTCTTTTTCTTCCGTCTTCTTCTTCTTCTTCTGTGTTTGTCCTGAAAATGATGATGTATCGTAGTTTACGAGGGATGGGGGGTCCGCTGCACCCTGAGATATCTGTACGGTCCGACACATGCGATTTCAGCTGGTGATTTGGAGTACGGATTTGTCTTTCCACTTCGATCTCTATTCTCTTAGCCAGACTCCACTGGTGCAGTCTGTTTTCAGGGCCGCCGCTTGGAGGGGATGCATATGGTCTTGGCCAGCCCTGGTTGACTGACCCTCATAAAAGCAGCGAGCTATGAGTAGCTAGTTGCGGACAGCTCATTCACTGTGCTGTATCTCCAGCCGTCTGCCCCGCTTCTTTATCTTCGTCGACCGTTCTCAAACCCACTACCCAATGCTGACAGGTGAAAGCAATGAAAGCCAGACAGTTCTGTTTACAGATGCCCTGTCCGTGGTTACAGCACTAAAAAGCCAGAAAAATACTGAACTTAATGATTTAAGAGCAGTACTCTGTCAACTATGCCAGCAGTCCGCACCAAAAAGAGTAGTGGTACAGTTGGTTCCATCCCACTGTAACATCCAAGGCAACGAGAAGGCAGACAGACTAGCAAAAGAAGGTGCAAGACTACCACAACCAGATTCTAGTGTGACCTACGAAGAGTCCAACAGGTTTATTAGGGCCAGATACATGGCCAAATGGGAAACATAACATACTGGCTACACAAAAAATGATGCCTATCACCAGTTGAACAGAAGAGAGCAGGTCGTGGTCTTCAGACTCCGCACAGGTCACAACAGACTGAGGTACCATCTATTCAATAAACTGAAGATAGGTGGTACTGACGAATGCACCTGTGGTACCGGAAAAATGACCGCTGAACATCTGCTGCAAAACTGCCCGACATACGAGGACCAGAGAAAGCACATCTGGCCATCACCAGTGGCAACACTAGACAAGCTCTATGGCAGTGTCGACAGCTGCTTTCTTCGAACAAATACAAGTTGACGTCTGACAGCGTACGAAGAAGAAGAAGAAGAAGAAGAAGAAGAAGAAGAAGAAGAAGAAACTCCCGCTACTAAGCGATGATAAGGGCTTTGTAAAGAGCAGCTTATAGCCCGGAAAACGAAATGCATTGTGTCGCTAGTTTACAGTTTGACTGCGATTTTTTTATTTTTTTTTGTTGAGTCGCTTTTTATCTCTAATCCCCCAAGGCGGTGTGCGTTGCACTGTGGTTTTTATTTTGTGGCTGTCAGCCCAGTGCAAAGGGACTTCAGCATGCATGTTTATGTAAGGGTCTGCTTCCTCCTGTATTTTCTAAGGGTTTGCTTCCCCGGGGTTACGGCCGGTGCTGTGATGGGGATCGAACCCAGCACCTTCTGGCTGTGAGCCGTGTCACTTAACCACTAGGCCACGCCGTCCCCGACTGCGAAATTTGAACCATTCGGTTCGACACATCCGACTTCAGTAGACATTCGTACCGGGTTAACCTTCCCTCTTCGATCCCTTCTCCTTAGCCAGTGTGCCCTACTGCAGCCTGTTATCCAGGATCACCGCGTGGAGGTGTAAAAGGGTCTTGGCCGCTATGGTCCGCAGGCCCTGACGTTAGCTGTCCCCTCTGGCCGCTGCAGCTCATGCGCTGCTCAGCACGAAAGGCGCAGACATCACAACCTCAGAGTACACAACGTCCCGTCCGTTTCAGGACGGGAGCCAAAGAAGAGGCAGCCTCTAGGAGCACGAGCAAGGAAGTGAGGTGGGGCGGCGCGGTCGTGAGCAGCGTGTACCACGTGACCCTGAATACTCTTCGCCCCCGGTTGATCCGTGAGACCAACTAATCGCACTGCTCCTGTTATTCGCACGCCACGGCTCAACAAAACACACATTAATGAAATAGATACGCCCGTTTTAAGTGAGTGTTCGTGTTTAAGAATGATGAAAGGGTTTATGACCACCAGATTACAGATCAATCGGTAACTGGGAATCGATAGTTGAGCCGGTAATAGAGGGTGTGGAAGGAATGGATGGTTATGCGGGGCTGGATCAATGTGTGACCAATTATACTTTGTGTCTTGCTTATTTGCAAGGTATAAACAGGCTAACGATAGAGATAATGAGAGAGAGAGAGAGAGAGAGACAGGGAGGGAGAGAGAGACAGTGATAGAAAGGTGACAAAAGAGAAAAGGAAAGGAGACGAGAGCAAAAAATGGAGTGAAGAGAGTGAATGAATGAAAAAGATGAAAGGGGGGGGGGCGTGAAACGGGAGCAGAGAGAGAGAAAGTGAAAGACGGGGTGCATGAAGAGAGAGGAAGGAAAGACGATGGGGAAAAAGCGAGTAAAAAAGAGAGTGAATGAGTAAAAAAAGATTAAGAGAGAAGAGAGGAAAGGAGCAGAGAGAGGAGGAGAGAGAGGAGGAGAGAGAGAGGAGGAGAGAGAGAGAAAGAGAACGAGTGAAAAAGGATTGTGCGAGAAGAAAAAGTAGAAAGACGATAGTTGAGTGACAGAAGGAGTGGAAAAGATAAGCGTGCGAGAAAGATAAAAAGGAGTGAATAGAGAGGGGGGGGGGGGGTAGAGAAAGAGATACTGAGAAGAGATCAGAGAGAAAAGTGACAAGAGGTAGTAGGGGAAAGAAAAGGGAGAGAGTGAGTGAAGAAGAGATTGAAAGGAGTTGGAGGAGAAAGTGAGCGGGATAGAGGTAGAGAGAGACAGAGAGAGAAAGAAAGAGAGAGAGACAGAGAGAGAGAATGGCTCCTACATTATAAACAAATGTGCTAGTCCCTGAATTAAATAAATAAATAAATAGAGCTTTAAACTAAAACTCTGCAGAGTTTAGAGAAAACTTCTGGGTTAGAGTGAAAAATTTAGAAATTTAAAAAATATTTACGCAAAAACTCTGTAGAGTGTAGAGACTCCTCCTTAAAGTGACATATCTAGAAACAAACAAAAAGGAGCTATATTCCCCACAATCCTGCAGAGACGCCTTCTTTGTTGGAGTGAAATATTTAGAAATAGAAAAGAAAGATATACCCCCACAACCCTATAAAGTGCAGAGACGCCTTCTAGGATAGAGTGAAATATTTAGAAATAAAAAAGAAAGATATACCCCACAACTCTATAAAGTGCAGAGACGCCTTCTAGGTTAGAGTGAAATATTTAGAAATAGAAAAGAAAGATATACCCCACAACTCTATAAAGTGCAGAGATGCCTTCTTTGTTGGAGTGAAATATTTAGAAATAGAAAAGAAAGATATACCCCACAACTCTATAAAGTGCAGAGACGCCTTCTTTGTTGGAGTGAAATATTTAGAAATAGAAAAAGAAAGATTTACTCCACAATCCTGTAGAGTGTAGATTCGCATTCTAGGTTAGAGTGAAATATTTAGAAATAGAAAAGAAAGATTAACACAATCATGTAGAGAGTATAACCTACTAGGTTAGAGTGAAATCTCTAAAGATAATCATTTGAAGAGTCCCATATGTTTTTCAACACGACAAAAGGCCACTTTTTTTGCCTTTTGTATCCTGGCTTTCACACCCTGATCCGCACTTCTTGTGATATGGAAACTACAAACAGTTAACAAAGACAATGACAGCACAAGGAGATATCAAGATAATCTGCAAACCAGCAACAGATGCTGAAGCTTCTATACAGACGAGTATACTGTGTCTAGTGTATAGATTAATGTGTTCGCATCAGCTCTCATCATTACTAAGACACAAACACATTCCAATGAAGACAAAGAGATGATCAGTTGTATTTTTATAACCACTGTCCTCTACCAGTGCTCTAATGTTCCTGTCCAAGCCCTATGGCATAGAACGTTCATCTAATGTTCCTGTCCAAGCCCTATGGCATAGAACGTTCATCTAATGTTCCTGTCCAAGCCCTATGGCATAGAACGTTCATCTAATGTTCCTGTCCAAGCCCTATGGCATAGAACGTTCATCTAATGTTCCTGTCCAAGGCCTATGGCATAGAACGTTCATCTAATGTTCCTGTCCAAGCCCTATGGCATAGAACGTTCATCTAATGTTCCTGTCCAAGCCCTATGGCATAGAACGTTCATCTAATGTTCCTGTCCAAGCCCTATGGCATAGAACGTTCATCTAATGTTCCTGTCCAAGCCCTATGGCATAGAACGTTCATCTAATGTTCCTGTCCAAGCCCTATGGCATAGAACGTTCATCTAATGTTCCTGTCCAAGCCCTATGGCATAGAACGTTCATCTAATGTTCCTGTCCAAGCCCTATGGCATAGAACATTCATCTAATATTCCTGTCCAAGCCCTATGGCATAGAACGTTCATCTAATGTTCCTGTCCAAGCCCTATGGCATAGAACGTTCATCTAATGTTCCTGTCCAAGCCCTATGGCATAGAACGTTCATCTAATGTTCAGCGACTTGAATTGTCCTGTCGATCGCCTTCAGCATGTCGCTCTCGTCACAAGTATCCGGAAGATTGGGACAAATCATTCTTCAGATGACCTGGATCTTGTACCGCACCTCAGTCACATTTATAGACGTCTGAGAGACCCCATCTCTTGCCTCCATCTCTTCATGTTCTTTCTACATCGTGATACGCCAGTTCAAAGTCTATTTATGGTCTTCCAAAGAGAGTAGGTTCAGTGATGTCCAGGGGACTTCCAAAGATGTAGGGTCAGTGATGTCCAGGGGCCTTCCAAAGAGAGTAGGTTCAGTGATGTCCAGGGGACTTCCAAAGATGTAGGGTCAGTGATGTCCAGGGGCCTTCCAAAGAGAGTAGGTTCAGTGATGTCCCGGGGACTTCCAAAGATGTAGGGTCAGTGATGTCTAGGGGCCTTCCAAAGAGAGAAGGTTCAGTGATGTCCAGGGGCCTTCCAAAGATGTAGGGTCAATGATGTCCAGGGGTCTTCCAAAGATGTAGGGTCAGTGATGTCCAGGGGCCTTCCAAAGAGAGTAGGGTCAGTGATGTCCAGGGGCCTTCCAAAGAGAGTAGGTTCAGTGATGTCCAGGGGCCTTCCAAAGAGAGTAGGTTCAGTGATGTCCAGGGGCCTTCCAAAGAGAGTAGGTTCAGTGATGTCCAGGGGCCTTCCAAAGAAAGTAGGTTCAGTGATGTCCAGATGCACGTTCCTCATGAAGGTCGATCCCCGGGTCTTGTATTATTTCGTGCCAAAATTCAATGCGATGACTTTCAGGGCTTGACTGTATGGGCTTTTGTTGATTTAAGGAAACTATGTCTGGATTTGGCTTGGCTTCGTTCGTTCTCAAATCTCCCACTACCAAACCCTGAAAGGGATTGCGTAGCAGAATGTAGTCTAGAGAACGGAATGCGTTGTGTCGTAGTTTACAGCTTGACTGCGATATTTGCATCTTTCGGTCCAACACATCCGACTTCAGCAACCATTTTTTGAGTACCGGGTTAGCATTTCCTCTTCGATCCCTTCTCCTTAGCCAGTCTACCCTGGTGCAGCCTGTTATCCAGGACCACCGCGTGGAGGTGTAGAAGGGTCTTGGTAGCTCTGGTTCGCTGGCCCTGACGCTAGCTGTCAGCTATGGGTCGCTGACCACTGCAGCTCATTCGCTGCTCAGCATCTTGATCCCTCGTCTGGATTTGAGTCTTGTGTTCTGCTGCTGGTGTCCAAACATTGGGTTCCTAGGGTTGATTGCCTGTTGTGCTCGCTCAATTTCAGCAGCCACGGTGGAGCTATGCCAATTATAGGGTATATTTTAACAGTGATGGTGGGGTTTAGACATCCTGACACTTTTCTGCATGCCTCGATTATTGCCATCAGTGTCAGACATGGACTGTCACAAAGGCACTAAGAAAGAAAAAGCATGGTATGCGAAATGAGGTGTTTCAGAAAGATTGTCGGGGTCACAGGACTGGAGAGAGTACGAAACGAACAAATCAGACAGACGATCGGGGGAACATCGTGCATGAAAAGGCAGAGAATCAAATGGTTAGGACACGTGACAAGAATGCAATCAAAGTTACCAGCTGCTCGTATTTACAATAATAGGCATCGGGGTTGCAGAGCAAGAGGTAGACTACGAAAAAGATGGATAGATGGTGTCAGGCACTGAAGAAACACGGGATGACAACAACTTTGGCGACAAAGCTGACCCACGACAGAAAACTACACCTCCCCACGCGGTCTAACGACAAAAGTGGATAAAAGATGATGGTGGTGGTGGTTACATACGTGAGGGCCAATTTTTTTTTACCACCGACTAAAATTTGTTGACAACAATTTAACGATCGTCCACCGTCTTGTGTATTTTGTAGGTTTTTTAAAAATACATCATCATCATGTTGAATGTACTTTGCAGAACGTCGCTCCCATCACAGCCCGTGTGAAAGAAACTCGATCTCTTGTCAAATCTCCAGCCTGCTACTGAGTCAGGCTCAAGCATTCCTCGACATCTTGGTGCCATCTCTCTTGCCTAGCATCGTACCTACCATTACCGCTCTATCAAGACACTTGTGTCTTGTGATGTGGCCAAAGTATTTACATTTTCTGGTAATGATGGAATTTATGAACCAGTTCTCCTCTGTCCAACTCTTGTTGAATGTTTGCATTCTTTTTGTCAGTCCATGGTATTCTGATAAACTTTCTATAACATTTCGACTCTAAGGACTCGATTCTCTTCCTTGAGTTTTGGGGAATTATCCATGTTTTGTCGCCGTATGTTGCGGTGGGGGGTGGGGTGGGGGAAGAGAACCATATTATGAACAGTTTCAGTTGTTGTTGGTGTGCTGGCATTGTGCCATAGTTTCCTCAGCTTGTGTAGCCTCTATATTACCATAAAGAGAGGATGTGGCTATCGTCTGGTCAGGCAAAACACACTGATCTGAGAATGTTAGTCAGGGCCAGGAGAAATATTCTGGCCAAGACCCTCACATAATCTCCTCGTTGGTCGTCCTGGAAGCAGGCTGTTGTCGAGGACAATAGGCTGGCTAACAAGGTGAGGTTCGACGTCATCCCCGTAGTAGTGAGCGACACGCAGATGAAGCCAAACATAGCATAACCGCCTGGAGTACCCCGGCCCAACTTCATCAGCACGCTCGAGATGTGAGGAAAGCTACTGCAACCCGTCACTTAAGGCCCTTTTCAGGGCGCATGTAAGAGTAACCTACTCATTGTGGGCATTCGAAACAACAACAACATTGCCATAAAAATAATGATTTTAATACAAAATGTAATGACTATGCTACCGCCCACCTGAAATCTAAAATTGTCCACTACGGGGCGCTAGCATCCAGGTTGAAGAGCACTGGTTTACACCACACTGGCCACAGCTTCTGACCCACAGGCTGCAGGAGCAGCGGTATGTATGCACACGTCGGTTGGACAGAGACAGGTGTATACAGGACGGGTATGAGGAAAAACTCAGAAAAACCGGCCTAGTGTCTATAAACGTGAAGAATGGTAATTTAACAATGGTTTGTAACATAATCAAGGGAACGGTTAAATTAGACTATTATAAGGGGGTCTGTGTGGCGAAGTGGTCAAGCCGGTTGCCTCGTGTTCAGACGGTCGGGGTTCGAATTCGGAGGTCCCTGGGTTCATCGCTGGAGCTACGGAGTTCGTGCTTTGTGTGATGCTCTCGACATATATGGGGTACCCGTCTGTCGAGAGAGAGAGAGACCGAGCTAAATGGGGAAAACCCGAGGCTACATTTTTGTTTCTGTTTTTTTTTGGGGGGGGGGGGGGGGGGGGGGGGGGGGGAGTTTAACCAAGAAAAAAAAAAAAAAAAAATACAGCTGCCTACAAGAACAAGAAGGGATCAAGTCAATAACAACAATACACACCAACAACCCTTCAACTACTGAAGACTGCGAACAAAGAAGTATGGCTGAATAGATGGGCAATGGGAAATACTGGGAGAGAAATCTACAAACATATGGCCATCCCAAATCGAACATCAACCTCCTTAACATGAGCTACTAAAGCCTCATTTTCCGCCCTCGCACTGAACACATACAACTTAACAGTCACTTGAACATAATCCAACCAGAACATAATCCAGAGTGCCGGCTGTGCAAACATCTCTATGAAACTGTTTAACATCATCTTTTTGAATTTCTGACGCTTGCCGGTGTTAGGAAAGAGTTTCTTCCTCCAAGGCCAGACACATGGAATACTGTGAATGGAACTAAACAACAGCTTACAAACTGCTGATTTCACTATATGGCATTGGGCCAGAGGGTAGGAGCCCATAGGCCGCTGGATCAATAACCAACCAACCAACTAGAACAAGAGGGCACAGCTACAGATTAATTAAAGAAAGGTCCAGATTAGATACCAGGTCTATTCAACAAACTGAAGATAGGGTGTACCGACGAATGCCCGTGCGGTACTGGTAAAATGACCACTGAACATCTGCTGCAGAACTGCCCGACATACGAGGATCAGAGAGAGCAGATGTGGCCTTTGCCAGTGGAACTGCAAGACAAGCTGTATGGTAGTGGCGAGAGTCTCAGGATGACCGCTGCTTTTTTCGAAAAAATAATGGTTACTGTCTGACTGTGTACGCAGAAGAAGAAGAAGAAGAAGATACCAGGTCAAAACGGCTTATCAAACCCAGATACATGACCAAATGGGAAACCGAACATACAGGTTACACCAAAAACGATGCCTATTACCAGTTGAACCGAAGAGAGCAGGTCGTTGTCTTCAGACTTCGCACTGGCCACAATAGACTGAGGTACCACCTATTCAACAAATTGAAGATAGGGTGTACCGACGAATGCCCGTGCGGTACTGGTAAAATGACCGCTGAACATCTGCTGCAGAACTGCCCGACATACGAGGATCAGAGAGAGCAGATGTGGCCATCACCAGTGGAACTGCAAGACAAGCTCTATGGCAGTGGCGACAGCCTCAGGATGACCGCCGCTTTTTTCGAAAAAATAATGGTTACTGTCTGACTGCGTACGCAGAAGAAGAAGAAGAAGAAGATACCAGGAATGTTCTTTTTAGTTAGAGAGTGGTGAATGCTTGGAATGTATTGTCATAGGAAATAGTGGAGGCAGGTTCAATTAATGCAATCAAGAATAGATTAGACGCGCATAGTTATTGTTAGATCAAGTGAATGTGAAATAAACTGGTTGTATATAGACTTTGCAGTCTTCTAAACCAGTATAAATACGTTAAGAATGGAGTGTGTACAGCTAGCTAGCTACAGAAACTAACAGTGCTCATACAGTTCAACTGGAATCCTGGTATTAGATCAGACAACTCAGTATCTGCATGCCACGATTGTTTACACCTTACCATCACATGGCCCCATTGTCTTGCTTACGTTTTGTGTAGGCGGGGTTAAGCAATCGTGGGTTGGAGATAGATAGATACACGAGAGCGAGAGAGAGATAGAGAGAAAGAGAGAGAGAGAAAGAGATAGAAAGAGAGAGCAAGAAAGAGAGAGACAAAGAGAGAGAGAGAAAGATAGAAAGAGAAAGAGAAAGAGAGAGAAAGAGAGAAATATATATATATAGAAAGAGAGAGCATGAGAGAAAGAGAGAGAAAGACAGAGCAAAAGAGAGAAAAAGAGAGCGCGAGAGAGAGACAGAGAACGAAAGAGAGAGAGAGAGAGAGAAAGAAAGAGAAAAAGGCTCTTACATGACGCTTTGGAAGTGTGTACATCCAACCAGCTCCAGCAACTAGACGTACCCATACAGCCCAACTATAATCCTGGTATTGTATCAGACAGTTCAGTACATGCATGTCAGGAAGCCTAAAACACTGTTTACACCTTATGATCCACACCTCTCCATTTTCTTAGCACACGTTGTGAGGAGGTTTTTAAGGATACGTGGGTTGTGAAAGATATAGAGAGAAAGAGGGAGACATATAGACAGACAGACAGAATAGCAGACAGAATGGCAGGCAGGCAGACAGACAGACAGACAGATATATATAGATATGTGCACACATGCCGGGTTTTTAGTGTGTACAGCCAGTCAGCTACAGTAACTAGAAGTATTCATACAGACCAACTAAAATCCTGCTATTCAATCAGACAGCTCAGTACCTGAATGCCAGGTAGCCAAACGCTATCCTTTCGTTCTCTTAATTCTCATGTCCGGCCATACTATCCGATGTCGTTCACGGCCTTTACTACTTTGATCTGGCTATTAGTAGTAAGTTTGTGAGTGGTTTCTTTCCCTTGGACTGACTAGGTATAGGGACGGTGCGTTTCTGAGGATTACAGCCTCCAAGCTTTTCCCTATTGACAATTAGCCTACCCAGCAGTATTAGCCTAGCCTATCCAGCAGTATTAGCCTATCCAGCAGTATTAGCCTACCTAGCAGTATTATCCTAGCCTATCCAGCAGTATTATCCTATCCTACCCAGCAGTATTAGCCTACCTAGCAGTATTAGCCTACCCAGCAGTATTAGCCTACCCAGCAGTATTATCCTACCCAGCAATATTAGCCTACCTAGCAGTATTATCCTAGCCTATCCAGCAGTATTATCCTAGCCTATCCAGCAGTATTATCCTACCCAGCAGTATTAGCCCACCTAGCAGTATTAGCCTACCTAGCAGTATTATCCTATCCTATCCAGCAGTATTAGCCTACCCAGCAGTATTATCTTACCCAGCAGTATTATCCTACCCAGCAGTATTAGCCTACCCAGCAGTATTATCCTACCCAGCAATATTAGCCTACCTAGCAGTATAGAGGATGCAGCCTGCTTTTGGAGGTGCTTGTAGCTGCTAAATTGTCCGTGTGGGAGGTCTTGCTGCTGGGAGGTTCCCACTATCCCCTCTATGGGGTATGTTTCCGTCTTCTTGGCGGTCGTTCGTTCTCAAACACTCGCATTAAGCCCAGAAAAGGACTTTGCAAGTAGCAGGATGTAGTCCAGAGAACGGAATGCGTTGTGTCGTAGATTACAGCTTGAATGCGATATTTGCAATTTTCGCTCCGACACATCCGACTTCAGCTTGGCATTTCTTGGGTACCGGGTTGCCTTCCCTCTTCGATCCCTTCTCCTTAGCCAGTCTCTGCCATGATGCAGCCTGTTATCCAGGGCCACCACGTGTAATGTGGAGAAGGGTCTTCGCAGCTCTGGATCCCTGACCCTGACGCTAGCAGTCAGCTCTGGGTCACTGCCCTGACGCTAGCAGTCAGCTCTGGGTCACTGACCCTGACGCTAGCAGTCAGCTCTGGGTCACTGGCCCTGACGCTAGCAGTCAGCTTTGTATCACTCGCCGCTACAGGTCATGGACTGCCCAACAGCATGATCCCATTTGGGGTATGCCAACATCGATGGTTCAACATTTTTTACAAAGACTAATACCTGTGAATCTTTCTAGAGTGCAGTAATGTCTTTGGGCTTTAAAATAACTATTACCAGGGTCTGTAATAGTGTTTATCAATGTCGTGACATTTAGAGGGCAATTTCAAGGATCATACGCGAAATATATTTCAAAACAAATGTTACATTAAGAAACGCATGAATCTATTTTTTTCAGTCTTTATTGTAAGAAGTATTGAAAATGACAATTGTCAGATGTTATGTATACTCGTCACTACTTTATGGCGCAGAAACATCAACACTAAATAACAAGTTGGAAAAATAATATTGAAGCCATTGAAATGTGGGTATATATAAGATTAGGTCACATTTCTTAGAAAAAGAAGAAGAAACATTTTTGAAGTATTGAAAAAAATTGGAGGTGAAAAGAAAATTAATCATCGAATTCAGGGTTACACAATTACGTTATTTTGGCAATATAACGAGACAGTCCTCCTTATTGAAGACCATACTAGAGAATAGGGTGGATGGGTGTCACTGAAGAGGCAGACATTTTAAATGGGTGGATGACACTAGGAGATGAACTGGAAAAAACCTCTCAGATTGTACCATTACAGCAAGAGATAGAGTACACTGGAGACCATTGCAGTAGACCATCGATTGGGAGATGGCACTTGAACTTGTATATAATGTCATTATAATATAATTTAAATGTAACGTAATGTAATTATCAGGGCTTGACAAAAGCGCTCGTCTATGACTAGTAAATATTTGTTGCTTGATGGGTGAAATAAATCCGTTTTAAATAGTTAATTATGTGTTTAACCGTTAGAACATAACGACTCTCGCAAGATTATTAATTATATTACAATTCGAATAGATTGAACATAAGCTGCTTATGATGGGGAATCTAATTGGACCTCACCTACCACAATTCAAACTTATTAAAGCCATCGATAAATGAAACTTTAGTGCTAAAACTTCAAAGAATGTTCAAGGACACACACTACCATGCCTCCGACTGTAGTGAATATTTTCTTAATAAGAAATAGACTAACACTGTGTAAGTAATACAATATATTTTGGTTTGATACGCATCGATATGAAGAAATAAAGGTGAATATGTGCCTAGTTTAAACTTGTTAACATAAATTGTATGACTGTAGTCCGACCAGGTCTACATTTTTGACTGACTGGTAAGCCATTCTACAATTAGCCAGGCCCTAGTATTTATAATATAATATTATATAATATAATGTAATATAATCATTTAAACTACTTTATTGACATCGATACCGATAGTAATAACAATAATAATAATAATTGTTATTATTTAAAATTACATGGTACTGTTTCAAATCAGTTTTGTTGTTCGAAACTACTTAGTGTTTAGTGAAACTCTCGACGTTTCTTTCCAGGTGGGTTACGATGGCTCCTTCTACATCCCTAAGCCTACTTGAGAAGACAGACTGGGAAGGGGACCTTTTTAGCTGTAGTGCAAAGCAAGGCTCATCAGTAAGCTCCCTACTATGGGGATTTAAATTGCCGATCCCCACGTTGTAAGCCAGACTGCTTTGCCACAGCCAGTTTTCAGGCGCACGAATACGTTTCACCTGACCCTGATTACTCAGTAAGTGTTACTCTCACATCAGCGAGGCTGGCGGTAATCTGTAAGTTTTTATACAGCAGAAACATGATATTTGGTATTTACATATGTACTGCCCCCAGCTGCTTCTCACCGACGGTGGGCTGTAGAGAAGTCGTCTCTCCATGTTCTCGTGGTTAGAGTTTATACAAACGGGGCAAAGCAACCCCGCCCCTAAAAATAAGTATTCGCCTTCACAACATGCCTGACCCATTGCTACTATTCGTTCCCAATTCAGGCCCCGGTAACACATGGGTGAACTGATATATGTTCAAATTTTTAAACATAATATGGTTGAGAAGGATATGGCCTACAGTTAGCTAGCTAAAGGTCACAGTAGGTCATAACAAGATTTAAGAAGAGCATATCGGATTCAGCCGAAGGGATACACGATCTCCTACGCCTGTAGAGATGGCACCCCATGATGGTTAGTGATATTTCTGATTCAACCGGAAGGGATGAGGTCCTTCACTACGTTCTGTGGTTTCATTGCGTCCTACCCTGTACATTTTTCCCTAGCGCACATTCCAAATTTAGTAAATGAAAGGTCGAATGCAGACAGGAAACATTTCTTATGAAAACGGACGTACTGATATAGAAAATGTCGGATGGCTATAACATCAAGAGAGACGGCCCGTTGCAGAATCTACAAACTTATTCTTCGACGATCGTCCTTAAAAGGACGTTGTGTTGTAGTTTACAGCGAGGCTGCGATATCTGTGCCTTTCGGCCCAACAGAACCGATATCTGTGCCTTTCGGCCCAACAGATCCGATTTCAGTGGGCCTTGTATGGTACTTGGTTTGCCTGCCCAGTGCGATCCCTAATCTCAGGGGACGGGGTGGGCTAGTGGTTAAGTGGCACGGCTCACAACCCGAAGGTGCTGGGTTCGATCCCCATCACAGCACCTGCTGTTACCCCGGGGAAGCAAACCCTTAGAAAATGCAGGAGGAAGCAGACTCTTCCATAAAATGCATGCTGAAGTCGGATGCATTGGGCCGACAGGCACAAATTAAAAACCACAGTGCAACGAACGCCGCCTTGGGGATTAGAGAAATAAGGAGAACGCAACAACAACAAAATCCCTATTCTCATAGTCAGACTACACTAGTGCAGCTTGTTTCCAGGGGCTTCGCTTGGAAATTGAAAATAGCCTTGGTCAGCACTAGTTGATCCTGACGCAAGCAGACAGCTACGAGTCGCTGTGTGCTGTCATCTCTTCCACTGTGCTGTATCTGCGTAGGCTGATCAGGTCCAGGTGGCAGGCCGAGGTGCCCAGTTCTGACATTCTTGATATGTCTAACATGTTGATCTGATATCCTAGACGCCGTTAGAGAAATCCGCTGGGAGGAAGATTCGGAAGTTGATCCAGACTCTACGTTCTTGGCACGATTGGTTGAATTTGTGTGAAACGAGAGGAGGCGAGGAACACCGCGCGGGGATCCATAGACGTCTAGTTATCCAACACAGGACAGGAAGGGTCAGTCATCACATGCTGGCAGACATCCTGAGGATGAGATCTTAGCGCGCGTGGACTTGTCCCGAGTGCGATGAAGATGATCCGACGACTGACGGACTAACTAACTAAACTAACTAACCTAACTAACTTAACTAAACTAACTTAAGTAACTAGCTAAACTTTAACTAACTAAACTTAACTAACTAACTTAACTAGCTAAATTTAACTAACTAAACTTAACTAACTTACTTAACTAGCTAACTAACTTAACTAACTAATTAACTAAACTAACTAGCTAACTAACATGTTGAGCATCCGTACGCTTCTGCAAAACGCCCAGTTAAGATAGCCGGGACATGTTGTTCACATGCACGATGAGCGCGTTCCCAGGCAGCTGTTGTAAGGTGAGCTCATCCGCTCATTAGGAGAACACAAAAAACGGTATAGAGACTCATAGAACCTAGAACGGTTCGTTGAAAAAGCTTCAACATTGACGTCACTCCTGTGAGTTTGCTTGCGCAGAACCGCTCCACTTAACGCGTCAGCATCGCGCAAAGGTGCTCAGATAGCAGAACGTAACTCCATCGCCAGAACTTAGAGCGAACGTGCCGCCCGAAAGAGAAGAACGCACGACGCTTTCCCATCCGACTCCCCACATGAGCACAAAGAGTTGGACAAAGTCTGATGTATGTCTCTATAGCCATGTTAGAAGATTTCCCGCAGCACTAGTAGCCGTCTTCGCTTGCTAAGGGTAACTTATTATTATTATTATTATTACTATTATCTTCGAGCTGAATGTATAAACAACACTCAACAAATGAAGTTGTGGATATTACATGATCTCTTACGCATGTCGAGATGGCACACGATGATGGATATAGCTATTCCAGATACTGCAGCAAAGGATGAAGTGAAAGGAGGATCATTATGTTCGATATTTAGCCATGAGGGTGGGTGACTTTTCGTTGTCTTCAACAGTCGCACAAGACAAAAACAAAACGAAACCTGCGTTACGGCCACAAGGCATTCGTCAGAGACAAAGAAATGCTAAAACAACTAACAAATCACAAAAAGCCACAATTTAGGTGAGGATAGTTAAGTAGGTAGGTAGGTAGGTCGGTAGGTAGGTAGGTAGGCTGGCAGGCAGGCAGGTAGGACGTCCGCTTAGTCAAAACGGCCCCATCGCACCAATCGTATATAGGCACGGTGAGTTGTGCCGAGTCATAGGCCGCATGCAATGAAGATGATGTCTTTCAGATTTGACCCAACCAGATGGTGCGGTGGCGAGCTCAAGGCGGAGACGGTAGCTTCCCATCCTTGATGATCAATGCCTGATTTAAGAGCTGGTGGTCGGGGAAATCCTCGGAACGGCAAGTACATGTACACATAGCGCCAAATGGCGACGGTTTAGAATGATGAGTGTGCTCTCGAGGCCTGTCTGTCGGGTGACTTCGCCGTTTGAGACCAGGTCATACCAGCGTATCATAAGAATGCGCCTCCGGTCGCGCACGTGGAAAGCTTCAATGCGCTTCTGATTGCCCTGCAGAATTGTCCATGTTTCGGCACCTTACAGCAGGATGGGGACAGCATAAGTCATGTCAATTCGTTGTTTGATTTTTACTGAAAGCTTCAGTTGACTACAGACTAGATGCAGGGTCGCCGCCTTCTTTCTTGCTCTTTTCCTTAGTCTTCCTCCTTTTCCTTAGTCTTCCTTCTTCCTTTGTCTTCCTCTTCCTTTTCCCTCCTCCGTCTGCCACCTCCTTCTTCTTCCTCTTCATTTTCTGAGTCCCGGGTTTGTCTTCCTGCTGCAACCCCTATCTCTTGGCGAGACTACACTTAGTGACTAGTGCAGCCTGTCTCCACTGCAGCAGCGTGGAAGCACAATACGGTCTCGGTCAACTAAGATTAGCTGACCCTGATATGGCTATGAGCCACAGGCTGCTGTCAGCTCATGTGCTGCTGCATCTTGGCCCCGTAGGGCTTTCTTAGAGACGACAGCCAGACTGGTTCTCTCATTGATATCTGGCGGGATTCGTGCGTCCCAGTTGTGTTTTCTGCCAGGTATGGTTGCTGTTGTTGTTACGGATCCAGCATCAACCGGGCGCTCGCTCTTCAGCCCAATACCGTGTAATGATATCTGCATGTGTTCATCGATTGTTGTCTAGTGCCATATAAAGTGGTGTTCCATTTATCTGGTGTGGGAGAACGATGCATTTTCCTAACATCGTTGAGCCATGAGCACTCAGATTATGGGCAACAGTTTCGTATGGGTGTGTACACAGCTGGCACTCAGGAGTGTGTTGTGGTTGGATTCTGTTCAGGCACAACAAACTGATCAGATATGTTGGTCAGGCACAATATACTGATCAGATATGTTAGTCAGGGTCAGGCACAACATACTGATCAGATATGCTAGTCAGGTTCGGGCACAATATACTGATCAAATATGTTAGTCAGGGTCAGGCACAACATACTGATCAGACATGTTGGTCAGGCACAATATACTGATAAGGCATGTTAGTTAGGGTCAGGCACAATATACTGATCAGACATGTTAGTTAGGGTCAGGCACAACATACTGATCAGACATGTTAGTTAGGGTCAGGCACAACATACTGATCAGCCATGTTAGTCAGGATTAGGCACAACATACTGATCAGACATGTTAGTCAGGGTCAGGCGCAACATACTGATCAGACATGTTAGTTAGGGTCAGGCACAACATACTGATCAGCCATGTTAGTCAGGATTAGGCACAACATACTGATCAGACATGTTAGTCAGGGTCAGGCACAACATACTGATCAGACATGTTAGTCAGGGTCGGGCAAAATATACTGGCCAAGACCCTCACCTCGACTTCCTCACTGGAAACGGATTGCTTTAATGGCAGCCTTGCTAGCAAGGTGGGAAATCGACGTGATCCTCGTAGTAGTGAGTGATACACAGATAAAGCTAAGCATAGAACAAGCACCTGGATGACACCGGCCCACCTTCACTTTTATGATCGGGATGTAAGGAAAGCTACTACAACCCGCCACCAAACGTCCTTTTCAGGACACACAAAAGATCACATTTGTTGTGGGCATTAACAACAAGCTTTCATTTAACCTGACATCATAACTGTCCGTTTACATGTACTTCTATTTCTCCTATTTTTACCAAATTCCTCATAACCTAGAAAGCTGGAGTTGTGTACACAGCCTCCTCTACTAGTGCGACCTGTTACCTCCTAACCTAGAGAGCTGGAGTTGTGTACACAGCCTCCTCTACTAGTGCGACCTGTTACCTCCTAACCTAGAGAGCTGGAGTTGTGTACACAGCCTCTACTAGTGCGACCTGTTACCTCCTAACCTAGAGAGCTGGAGTTGTGTACACAGCCTCTACTTGTGCGACCTGTTACCTCATAAGCTAGAGAGTTTGAGTTGTGTACACAGCCTCTACTAGTACTATGGGTTAATTTGACAAGGACTCGCACGCCAGGCTATCACATTTAGATCGACAGTGACTTGTTGATAGGGCAGCCAATTAGATTTTAGATGGGTTTGGACCAAAATTAAATTCATAGCTAACCAGCCAACTTGACTGCCATTTGTTTCTAGAACTAAGAAAACAGTCTACAAAAAAAAAAACACGTAGAGAGAGCAGATTCGGAGAGAGAGAGAGAGATTATGGGATTGTTATCCCATCATACACCTAGAGCCTTGCATTTACATTTAAAGGTGCAAATAATGGACACCCTGAAAGCAATAAGAGGTAGAGATCTGATCACAAGGGGACCCAGTGATCTCGAGGTAAGGTGCTTGCCTTGAGTGCTGGAGGTTGCGTTCAAATCACGGTGGAGACCGGCATTTTTTTCTGGATCATCCGGTTTTAATATTTCCCCTGATCTCTGAATAGTGAGATAAGATACCGGTGTTCAGTGACGCACACGTTAAAAATACCTTAGCAGTTCGAAATCGAAAAGACTAGGCCTGACGGCCGCTGCTCTGTAGAAATTCAAGTTAAATATCCACTCTAATTATTCTAGGGATATTCGCTCCACAGAGAATATGTTGCAAAAAGGGCCTAACTTACTCTAATTTACGCTTCCATCTCTACCAGTCCCAAAAATAGGTGATTGTATATTCCAGGGGCTAACAGATGCTGGGATTCACCTCGCAAGTCCCCAGTGGATTTTCATCTGCCAAAATACATGAAACAAAGGAGGTCACACCTCCCCATGACGTCTAACGACACAAGTGGACTGAAGATAGATAGATCTGATCACATGCAAGTGTTCAGATTTGTCTGGGTAGGAATTAAGATTGATCTAGAAGGCTCTGACTGTTCTTCAGGACCATTGCATCATTGTCTGTTGGAGGAATAGTAGCCCTTCTATGATTGAAGTCCCTCGTCTCGTTGAAATTTGTGGGAAAAGTAGTTCTTCCTTAATCGTGGGACAGAATCCCAAGTCTTTCGTCTGTGAAATTGGTGGCACAAAGGGGTTCTTCCATAATCCTGGGTTAAAATCCCGAAGTCTTTCGTCTCTTGTTAAAATTTGTGGCAAAAGTGGATCTTTCAGAATCCTGGGATAAAATCCCGAAGTCTCTCGTTGAAATTTGTGGCAAAAGTGGTTCTTCCAGAATCCTGAGATAAAATCTTGAAGTCTTTCGTCTCTCGTTGAAATTTGTGGCAAAAGTGGTTCTTCCAGAATCCTGGGATACAATCCCAAAGTCTCTCATTGAAATTTGTGGCAAAAGTGGTTCTTCCAGAATCCTCGGATAAAATCCCAAAGTCTTTCGTCTCTCATTGAAATTTGTAGCAAAAGTGGTTTTTCCAGAATCATGGGATAAAATCCAGAAGTCTCTAGTCTCCTCCGGGAGCTCATTTGTTAACCAATGTTTGTACGCTTGACAGCATAAAACAGTCAACCCTGACAAAGGTCAGACAGATTCATCCCCACCTAGACGACGGACGGAGGAATGACAGAAGACGAGTTAGCTAAAACCACTGATTTATAATACGATTGACTTAGACTAAGTTTAGGGTTTAAATTATTTTACTTGTAAATATGAAACTTAGAACCTAGGTATACGCTATTTTTCGGAGGTGGCACCAAAAGCTCTTACTTGAATCCTCTGTGTAGATTAGTATATGATATTTATTTAGTTAGTAGTACTTTTCGTTTGTTGATATTATGTAATAATGATTCGTGCAAATAAATTCTATTCTTTTGTCTTAATGGTTAACGACAGTTTGAGTGTTTTCTGTGATTGAAGAGTAACGTCTTACAGTCTATGTTGTAACTCGTTAGTGTTTTCTGTGATTGAAGTATAACGTCTTACAGTCTACGTTGTAATTCTTAAGTGTTTTCTGAGATTGAAGTGTTACCTCTTACAATCTACGTTGTAACTCTTTAGATAACTACGTAAGATAAGGAAAGGGACCTAGGGGTTATAATAGATCATACAGGAAAGGTAAGGGAGCAAGTTAAGGTAGCAGTGAAAAAGGCAAATGCAATGTTAGGTATGATAAAAAGAAATATTAAACATAGGAGCAAGGAAGTGATAGTCAAACTGTATAAAGCATTAGTTAGACCTAGATTGGAGTATTGTGTACAGGTGTGGAGTCCTTATCGTAGAGGAGATATAAACATGCTGCAAAGAATACAGAAAAGAGCGACAAAGCTGATAGTGGGATTCCAGAATTACAGTTATGAGGAACGACTCAGAAAAACCAGCCTACAGTGTCTCGAAGAGAGAAGAATTTGTGGTGACTTAATACAGGTTTATAAGATGATCAGAGGAATGGATAAATTACACTATAACATGTTTTTTTAAAATACAGCCACCCACAATAACACGAGGGATAACTACAAGCTAACTAAAGAGAGGTCCAGATAAGATATTAGGAGATATTTATTTAGTCAGAGAGTGGTGTCTGCTTGGAATGCATTGCCAGGGGAAGTAGTGGAGGCGGGGACAGTTAATGCATTTAAAAATAAACTGGATGCGCATAGCTTTTAGAGCAAGGTGATGTAAATTAACTGGTTGTATATAGACTCTGCAGTGTCTTATAAACCAGTATAAAGACGTTAAGTTAAGTTAAGTAAGCCTACTCTGCTACACTCACAATGTGGCCAAACGAATTCCTTCTGTTTCTCGGTGTACTGTAGACAGGGAATTGTTCTAACCCTCTTCAGAATATTTGTGATTATGCCTCTTCTGGTGTTGTTATGGGATTCCGTGGCTGAGTGGTTAAGCCGTCGGCCTCGTGATCAGGTGGTGTGGGTTGGACTCCAGACTGGGATCAAGATGCTGAGCAGCGCATGAGCTGCAGTGGTCAGTGACCCATAGCTGATTGCTAGCGTCAGGGCCAGAGAACCAGAGCTGCCAAGACCATTCTACAGGCTGCAGCAGGGCAAACTGGCTAAGGAGAAGGGATCGAAGACGGACTGCTAAACCGCTACTAAAAAAATGCTTGCTGAAGTCGGATGTGTTGGTCCGAAAGGTGCAAATATCACAGCCAAGCTGTAAACTACGATGCAACGCATTCCGTTCTATGGACTACATTCTGCTACTTAAGCCCTTTCAGGGTTTGGTAGCGGGAGATTGAGAACGAACGACGAAGAAGAGGACTCCAGACTCCGCCGTCTTTTTCACGGGTGCTTGATGCGGAGTTCCCTGCATTTCGTAGTCGTCCCCTAGTAGTCTTGTCCTTGACTTGCCACTAGGGTCGGGCGGCACAAGACGAGAGAGATGATAAAAAGTAGCGCAGTTAATCCTTACTAAAAATATCGCTAGCAAAATAAATTATACCATCATCGTTAACGATGGACGGCGGCCTTTTCTGGTGTTGTTATTGACCTTTTGTAGGAACTGCGTTTCGCAGGTGACTAACTTTCGTCAATGCCCATGTTTGTCACTGATAGCACAGGGTTGACTAAGTCGACAAGACTAAGACCGGAAAATGTCATTGCCCAGTAACGGGCAAGTTGTGCGTCTGCTGCCTCCTTGGGCGCAGGAGCATTTTTTCATGCCCCCATACCAGAATCGAATCCCGATTCTCCGCTCTCAGTTACACATGACAGACATGTCACGTACCGTCGACATCTGATAGGGCAGATATTGAAAAGATGTGTGGCTGGCACGTGTGGCCCTAACACCTTCGTAAGATAAAAGGTAAAAAACGATCCTATTGCAGACACTGACAGAAGGGATGAAGTGTTATGGATACGCTACAATTTTTTTTGAAGTGGTTTAGACAGTTCAGTTCCTTAATGACTAGATTTTTATAGGAGTGAAGTCGGGTACCAATTTACAACTGTTCTTGGCTGGAGCGTGTCCATATGGAACATCTAACTTGGTAACCTTGCTGTAAGAAGCGATAGGTGGTCTACAGATCTACCACTCGGATACTCATTAGCTCGCCTTATTAGATACATGAATAAGCGGGTGAATACATGGGGGACAGACAAAGAGAGACAGAGAAAGAGAGTGGCATACAGAGAGAGTGACATACATAGAGAGTAGCAGAGAGAGAGTGACATACAGAGAGAGAGTGACATACAGAGAGAGTAACAGACAGAGTAACAGAGAGAGTATCGGATAGAAAGAGAATGACAGACAGAGAGAGTGACAGACAGATAGAGATAGTGACAGACAGAGAGAGAGAATGACAGACGGATACAGAGAGTGAAAGATAGAAAGAGAAAGTGAGACAGAAATAGAGTGACAGACAGAGAGAGAGAGTGACAGACGGAGAGAGAGAGATATATAGTGATAGACAGAGAGAGAGTGACAGAAAGATAGAGACAGACAGAAAGAGAGGCAGACAGAAAGAGAGCCATGCAGAAAGAGCCAGACAGAAAGAGAGAGAGGCAGGCAAAGAGAGACAGACAGAGAGAGATACATTCAGACACACACAGACAGAGACAAACACAGAGAGAAACACAAACTGACTTATGCGACCTAATAAAACCAAGAAGACTGTGTTTGCAATGGGCGCACGTCATAAATCCTGAAGGTCAACCAACAGAACAAGCTGGCAAATCAAGACTAATAGCAAATGGTGATTGTTTAGCTCAAACGTCCAGTCAGTACTCATGTACGGAGTTTCTTCTTCTTCTTCATTCGTTCTTAATCTCCCGCTACCAAACCCTGAAGGGGCTTAAGTAGCAGAACGTAGTCCAGAGAACGGATTGCGTTGTGTCGTAGTTTACAGCTTGGCTGTGATATTTGCACCTTTCGGCCCACCACATCCGACTTCAGCAAGCATTTTTTGAGTACCGGGTTAGCATTCCCTCTTCGATCCCTTCTCCTAAGCCAGTCTGCCCTGCTGCAGTCTGTTATCCAGGATCACCGCGTGGAGGTGTAGAATGGTCTTGGCAGCTATGGTTCGCTGGCCCTGACGCTAGCAGTCAGCTATGGGTCGCTGACCATTGCAGCTCATGCGCTGCTCAGCACCTTGATCCCATACGGAGTTTAACCCCTCACAAAACTAAAATCAAATGGAGGTTGTTTAACTTCAATGTCCAGCCAGTACTGATGTACAGAGCATGAGCTCCTCACAAAATGCTCCCCTGCTGATCCCAATCATTCTCAATGTTAATCCAAAACCCAACAAATAGGAGCGTCCAGAGAGATATAGAAGAGTGTCCAGAGAGATATAGAAGAGTGTCCAGAGAGATATAGAAGAGTGTCCAGAGAGATATAGAAGAGTGTCCAGAGAGATATAGAAGAGTGTCCAGAGAGATATAGAAGAGTGTCCAGAGAGATATAGAAGAGTGTCCAGAGAGATATAGAAGAGCGTCCAGAGAGATATAGAAGAGCGTCCAGAGAGATATAGAAGAGCGTCCAGAGAGATATAGAAGAGCGTCCAGAGAGATATAGAAGAGCGTCCAGAGAGATATAGAAGAGCGTCCAGAGAGATATAGAAGAGCGTCCAGAGAGATATAGAAGAGCGTCCAGAGAGATATAGAAGAGCGTCCAGAGAGATATAGAAGAGTGTCCAGAGAGATATAGAAGAGTGTCCAGAGAGATGTAGAAGAGTGTCCAGAGAGATGTAGAAGAGTGTCCAGAGAGATGTAGAAGAGTGTCCAGAGAGATGTAGAAGAGTATCCAGAGAGATGTAGAAGAGTGTCCAGAGAGATGTAGAAGAGTGTCCAGAGAGATATAGAAGAGCGTCCAGAGAGATATAGAAGAGCGTCCAGAGAGATATAGAAGAGCGTCCAGAGAGATATAGAAGAGCGTCCAGAGAGATATAGAAGAGCGTCCAGAGAGATATAGAAGAGCGTCCAGAGAGATATAGAAGAGCGTCCAGAGAGATATAGAAGAGCGTCCAGAGAGATATAGAAGAGCGTCCAGAGAGATATAGAAGAGCGTCCAGAGAGATATAGAAGAGCGTCCAGAGAGATATAGAAGAGCGTCCAGAGAGATATAGAAGAGCGTCCAGAGAGATATAGAAGAGTGTCCAGAGAGATATAGAAGAGCGTCCAGAGAGATATAGAAGAGCGTCCAGAGAGATATAGAAGAGCGTCCAGAGAGATATAGAAGAGCGTCCAGAGAGATATAGAAGAGTGTCCAGAGAGATGTAGAAGAGTGTCCAGAGAGATATAGAAGAGTGTCCAGAGAGATATAGAAGAGTGTCCAGAGAGATATAGAAGAGCGTCCAGAGAGATATAGAAGAGTGTCCAGAGAGATATAGAAGAGCGTCCAGAGAGATGTAGAAGAGTGTCCAGAGAGATGTAGAAGAGTGTCCAGAGAGATATAGAAGAGTGTCCAGAGAGATATAGAAGAGTGTCCAGAGAGATATAGAAGAGTGTCCAATGCTTTAGATTGGAAGGACATGGCAGAGAAGCAAGACATATGATAGAGCAGCCAAGAAGATCCAGTGGAGCAGCAGACGAAACGTTGGAAATGGGGTTGGCTGGACAAGAAACAAGCTACGGATAGCACCATTAGTGATCAAGATCAAGATGCTGAGCAGCGCATGAGCTGCAGTGGTCAGCGACTCATAGCTGACTGCTAGCGTCAGGGCCAGCGAACCAGAGCTGCCAAGACCCTTCTACACCTCCACGAGGTGATCCTGGATAACAGGCTGCAGCAGGGCAGACTGGCTAAGGAGAAGGGATCGAAGAGGGACTGCTAACCCGATACTCAAAAAATGCTTGCTGAAGTCGCATGTGTTGGACCGAAAGGTGCACATACCGAAGTCAAGTTGTAAACTACGACACAAGGCATTCCGTTCTCTGGACTACATTCTGCTACTTAAGCCCTTTCCAGTGTTTGGTAGTGGGAGATTGAGAATGAACGAAGCCAAGCCAAGCCAAACCTGGCTAGACAGGCACTCACACGGAATCCCCAGGAGACGATGGTGGTGAAGCAAGACATATGATAGAGCAGCCAAGAAGATCCAGTGGAGCAGCAGATCAAACGTTGGAAATGGGGTTGGCTGGACAAGACACGCTATGGGTAGCACAATTAAACTTGGCTAGACAGGCCCTCACACAGAATCCTCAGGGGAAGATGAAGATAGGTAGACAAAGTCACACTTGGAGAAGAGACTGGAAATGAAATTTGTTACTGGACGTCAACATGAGAAGGTAGAAAGGTCAGCTCAAGATGACACTTACTGGACAAGGGTTGCCAATTGCATATGTGCTGAAAGGAGGGACGTGACATTGGTTGACCGACAGAACAAACTCACAAATGAGTGGCCTGCAGTATGTAGAAGAAATGGTTTGCACCCCTGCCTGCAGTATGTAGAAGAAATGGTTCGCCCCCCCCCCCCTGCCTGCAGTATGTAGAAGAAATGGTTTGCACCCCCTGCCTGCAGTATGTAGAAGAAATGGTTTGCACCCCTGCCTGCAGTATGTAGAAGAAATGGTTCGCCCCCCCCCCTGCCTGCAGTATGTAGAAGAAATGGTTTGCACCCCTGCCTGCAGTATGTAGAAGAAATGGTTCGCCCCCCTGCCTGCAGTATGTAGAAGAAATGGTTCGCCCCCCTGTCTGCAGTATGTAGAAGAAATGGTTCGCCCCCCTGCCTGCAGTATGTAGAAGAAATGGTTTGCACCCCTGCCTGCAGTATGTAGAAGAAATGGTTTGCACCCCTGCCTGCAGTATGTAGAAGAAATGGTTTGCACCCCTGCCTGCAGTATGTAGAAGAAATAGTTTGCACCCCTGCCTGCAGTATGTAGAAGAAATGGTTCGCCCCCCCCCCCCTGCCTGCAGTATGTAGAAGAAATGGTTTGCACCCCTGCCTGCAGTATGTAGAAGAAATGGTTCGCCCCCCTGCCTGCAGTATGTAGAAGAAATGGTTCGCCCCCCTGTCTGCAGTATGTAGAAGAAATGGTTCGCCCCCCTGCCTGCAGTATGTAGAAGAAATGGTTTGCACCCCTGCCTGCAGTATGTAGAAGAAATGGTTTGCACCCCTGCCTGCAGTATGTAGAAGAAATGGTTTGCACCCCTGCCTGCAGTATGTAGAAGAAATAGTTTGCACCCCTGCCTGCAGTATGTAGAAGAAATGGTTCGCCCCCCTGCCTGCAGTATGTAGAAGAAATGGTTCGCCCCCCTGCCTGCAGTATGTAGAAGAAATGGTTCGCCCCCCTGCCTGCAGTATGTAGAAGAAATGGTTTGCACCCCTGCCTGCAGTATGTAGAAGAAATGGTTCGCCCCCCCCCCCTGCCTGCAGTATGTAGAAGAAATGGTTTGCACCCCTGCCTGCAGTATGTAGAAGAAATGGTTCGCCCCCCTGCCTGCAGTATGTAGAAGAAATGGTTCGCCCCCCTGCCTGCAGTATGTAGAAGAAATGGTTCGCCCCCCTGCCTGCAGTATGTAGAAGAAATGGTTTGCACCCCTGCCTGCAGTATGTAGAAGAAATGGTTTGCACCCCTGCCTGCAGTATGTAGAAGAAATGGTTTGCACCCCTGCCTGCAGTATGTAGAAGAAATGGTTTGCACCCCTGCCTGCAGTATGTAGAAGAAATAGTTTGCACCCCTGCCTGCAGTATGTAGAAGAAATGGTTCGCCCCCCTGCCTGCAGTATGGAGAAGAAATGGTTTGCACCCCTGCCTGCAGTATGTATGCATGAACGCAATGTATTGGAACAGAACAGTAATTCTTACCTTTCATGTCGAGAAGAGTCTGGTTCCTGTTTGCTAACCCATCATCGGCAGCGTGAACGCACGCACTTAAATTCCCGTCCATTCCATCCTGGTTAGCTTCCTGGAAGACAGAAATAAACACGGAGCTCGTGAAAAGAGGGTTAGCTTTTCAGAAGTGGTGTAGCGATGGTAACGTGTAGGTGACATGCTAGCAAAAATGGCATGGATTTACGCCAAGGCTGTTTTCTTAATTAGGCGAACAGTTTTTTTGTGGACAATTCTTCAACATCAAGAGCCGCGTTATGCGGATATTGCCGATCATTTCGTACTATACTGTTGTGTTAAACAGTCTTCCTGTCTTCTTACTTTCGTCGTGACCCATCTGTTTATGGGTACCTGACTTACTGTCAGGGAAGGACGGAAAACGAGGAATGGAAAAAGCTGCCCCACCTCATAAACAAACTGTGTCGTCGTAAAATGAAGTATCTAGCACTTCATCCCCGACAGCTGTGTCTGCCATGTAACTGTATGTACCATTACCTACCTGCCAGACAGTCACTATTCAGTACAACATGTTTCCAAAGGTAATACCTCCCATTAAAATCTTTTTCGCTCCCTATGGAGCATATGTATTAAAGTGCGACAATAATCAAATGTTGACTTGCCAATATTTCAGAGCTTTCTTTCTTTTTCTTTCTTTCTTTTCGCTTTTTTTCCTGATTTTGCCTTTCAGAGTCAGATTATGAAGAGGTTTCTTGACCGGGCCCTAGTATGTGCTTGTGCCTTTCAGCGTCAGGTTATGAAGAGGTTTCTTGACCGGGCCCTAGTATCTGCTGGTGCCTTTCAGAGTCAGGTCATGAAGATGTTTCTTGACCGGGCCCTAGTATGTGCTTGTGCCTTTCAGCGTCAGGTTATGAAGGTTTCTTGACCGGGCCCTAGTATGTGCTTGTGCCTTTCAGCGTCAGGTTATGAAGAGGTTTCTTGACCAGGCCCTAGTATGTGCTTGTGCCTTTCAGCGTCAGGTTATGAAGACGTTTCTTGACCGGGCCCTGGTATGTGCTTGTGCCTTTCAGCGTCAGGTTATGAAGAGGTTTCTTGACCGGGCCCTGGTATCTTCCTCGCAGATGGAGAGTTCGACAGCTTGTTATTTCTGCTAACCATCTTTTGTGTGGTCGGCCTTTGCTTTGTATCCACTGTATCTGTATAGCAGAGCTTTCTGGTCGAAGACGGATGTGTTTAGCCGAAATGTGTAAATATCGCAGTCAAGCTGTAAACTAGCGACACAGCTCATTCCGTTCTCCAGACTACATCCTGCTACTTGCAAAGCCCTTTTCAGGGCTTGGTAGCTGGACATTGAGAACGAACGAAGAAGAGGATACTAACTGGCGTTTGTCGTGTCCCATGGCCGAACCATTTGGTTTGTTGTCTCATGATGAAGTCTAGCACTGGTGCTGTACTTACTTGTCTCCCAATATCTTCGTTTCTGATTATCCATTCTTGTTATTGCAGCTTTTGTGACTCAAAGAATCTAGAGGATAAGATATTCAGCCCGATCCTCCTTTGACGCCTCGTATGACATTCCTGACTGGCCACGTTGTTAAAATTTTCTCTCCAATCGGGTCCAGGATAACACGGCTTAGCAGTATCCAAAGAAATACTCGGGCAATGAAAGGCTTTATATTACCCCAACGAAATACTTGGGCGATACGACGCTTTACATTACCCAAAGAAACACTCGGGCGCTGAAAGACTTTACATTACCCAAGGAAACACCCGGGCGCTGAAAGACTTTACATTACCCAAGGAAACACTCGGGCGCTGAAAGACTTTACATTACCCAAGGAAACACTCGGGCGCTGAAAGACTTTATATTACCCCAACGAAACAATTGGGCGATAAACTTTACATTACCCCAAGAACCCCTCGGGCGATGAAAGACTTTACATTACCCCAAGAAACACTTGAGCGATGAAAGACTTTACATTACCATAAGAACCACTCGGGCGATGAAAGACTTTACATTACCCCAAGAACCACTCGGGCGATGAAAGACTTTACATTACCCCAAGAAACACTTGAGCGATGAAAGACTTTACATTACCCTAAGAACCACTCGGGCGATGAAAGACTTTACATTACCCCAACGACACAATCGGTCGATACACTTTACATTACCCCAAGAACCACTCGGGCGATGAAAGACTTTACATTACCCCAAGAACCACTCGGGCGATGAAAGACTTTACATTACCCCAAGAAACACTTGAGCGATGAAAGACTTTACATTACCCCAATGAAACAATCGGGAGATACACTTTATATTACCCCAAGAACCACTCGGGCGATGAAAGACTTTAGATTACCCCAACGAAAAAATCGGGCGATACACTTTACATTACCCCAAGAACCACTCGGGCGATGAAAGACTTTACATTACCCCAAGAACCACTCGGGCGATGAAAGACTTTACATTACCCCAACGAAACAATCGGGCGATGAAAGACTTTACATTATCCGACAAAACAGAGGCCCAGATGGCGCATTACAAGCTGCGGGTCTACATTGCTCTGACGTTTTAGTTTATTATTGGTGTCGCCAGGCCACAGATTTGCCTGAAATTCACACTAGTCGACGACTTACACTTGTGTTAACGAAAACGTGTCGATGTTAGTCAGGGTCAGGTGACACACACTGATCAAGACATCTCAGGAGGAAGCGAAGGATCAATTCTATGGTCAGTTGGAGGAAATTATCAAGAACAGCCCCAGGGAAGAAGCACTCATCCTTCTCGGAGACTTTAATGCTAGAGTACGTGGGGACCACATAGCATGGCCCACCTGCCTTGGGCATCATGGGATTGGCAGGATAAATGACAATGGTCAGAGGTTGGTGTGGAGCTGTGCACTCAACAAGGCCTATGTATCACAAATACATTCAAGGGCAGGCCAAAACAAAGTATCCTGGAAACACCCACGGTCACATCGATGGCATCAAATCGACTTGATTGTCACCAGACGTTCAACTCTAAACATGGTCCTCTTCACTAGAAGCTATCACGGTGCAGACTGCGACTCTGACCATGCTCTTGTATGTAGCAGGGTACGCTTGCAGCTTCGCAAAATATGCCGCTCCAAACAGATGGGAGATCCCCGTATCAACACTGCGCAGATGATGATTCCTTTCAAGACGGAGAGGTTTGTGTCTACCCGAATCTTGCTGTTCAGGGAGGACCTGACTGTGACGTCACAGCTTAGTAGAACGTTATGAAAGGTGCCATCTATAATACAGAATTAGCTACGTTTGGCATGAGGGAATTGGTTCAATGCACAACTCTCAAGAATGGAACCCGTAATCGAGGCCAAGCGAAAAGCTTTCATTAATTATTTTTAAAAAGTCCATCAGAGGACGCTTGCTGCTCACAGGATGGCCCGAGGCATCAATCAACGAACCGCTAGATAATGCGCGAATTAGTACTGACAGAAACTTTGTGAAGAAATTCAGCTAAATGCAGAGACGGGAAATATCCAGAGCATGTACAGAGGCATAAATGGCACTGGGCCCTACCGCGAGAGGTACTGTCCCCTAAAATCAGGTGTGAGAATCATGGACCATGACCAGCAGATGGGTAGAGCACTACTCTGAGCTCTACTCTCGGGGAAACGGTGGTCACTGATGAGGCTCTGTGCATGCTACAGACCCTGCCCATTATGGAGGAACTTGACCGACCACCTACCCTGGATGAGCATGATAAGGATATCAACTACCTCTCAAATGGCAAAGCACCAGGGGGAGATGGTATCCTACCCGAAGCCATCAAATGCAGGAAATGAGCACTGGAAAAGCACCAGAGGGAGATGGCATCCCACCCGAAGCCATCAAATGCAGGAAATGAGCACTGGAAAAGCACCAGGGGGAGATGGCATCCCATCCGAAGCCATCAAATGCAGGAAATCAGCACTGGCAAAGCACCAGGGGGAGATGGTATCCTACCCGAAGCCATCAAATGCAGGAAATCAGCACTGGCAAAGCACCAGGGGGATATGGTATCCCACCCAAAGCCATCAAATGCAGGAAATCAGCACTGGCAAAGCACCAGGGGGATATGGTATCCCACCCAAAGCCATCAAATGCAGGAAATCAGCACTGGCAAAGCACCAGGGGGAGATGGTATCCCACCCGAAGCAATCAAATGCGGGAAATCAGCACTAGCTCAGCTGATGTTTGATCTTCTATACCTCTGCTGGAAGGAAGGTGCAGTCCCCCAAGATATGCGTGACGCCATCATTGCGACTATTTACAAAAACAAAGGTGACCGCGGGGACTGCAATAATTATAGAGGGATCTCGCTCCTGAGCGTTGTAGGCAAAGTTTACGGCCGCATGTTACTAAACAGGTTGAGACTGTTCGCCGACAGGCTGTACCCATAATCTAAGTGTGGCTTTAGAGTAGGTAAATCAAAAACGGATATGATTTTCTCGCTTCGCCAAATCCAGGAGAAGTGCAGAGAACAAGACCAGCTGCTCTGTATGATGTTTCTAGACCTCACCAAGGACCTTCAACTTGGTTAGTAGGAAGGGTCTATTCCAACTCCTCGAGAAGATCGGCTGTCCCCCAAAACTGCGTGGCCTGATAATTTCTGTTCACACTGATATGAAGGGCTCAGTTCTAAATGATGGATCATCTTCAAACACTTTTCACACTGATATGAAGGGCTCAGTTCTATACGATGGATCATCTTCAAACACTTTTCACACTGATATGAAGGACTCAGTTCTATACGATGGATCATCTTCAAACACTTTTCACACTGATATGAAGGGCTCAGTTCTATACGATGGATCATCTTCAAACACTTTTCCCATCAAGAGTGTAGTGAAGCAGGGATGCCTGCCCGGCCGACCCTCTTTGGGATCTTCTCCATGCTCCTACCCTACGCTTATGACACATCTGTGGACGGTGTCTATCTGCGCACCAGGTCAGATGGGCGGCTATTTAACCTGTCCCGACTGTGTGCGAGGACCAAAGTGAGGACGGTGCTCATTAGAGAGATGATATTTGAAGGTGATGCAGTTCTGGTGACCAATAGTGAGGAGGCTTGCAGAGACTAGGAGACAGATTCGCTGAGGGGTGCAAGCAGTTTGGGCTCACCATAAGTCTGGTACAGACAAAGGTCTGCGCATAGGGCATTACCACTACGTCATCCATAAAGATTGATGGCGTCACTCTGGAGGTCGTCAACAGTTTCACTTAGCCAGGGTCTCCCTTCAGCAACACGCCCGAGAAGGAGATAAGACAATAGACTTGGCAGGGCGAGTACCGTCATGGCCCGCCTGACGAAGCGAGTCTGGGAGAACACTGCGCTGTCTCACTACACCAAGGTACGGGTCTATCAGACCTGCGTTCTTGGCACTCTCATTATGGAAGAGAGACTTGGAGCACTTACACTAAACAGGAATGGCGGCTGAAAACCTTTCACGTGAGGTGTCTACGTCGTATATTGGAAATTGGCAAGAGAGAGAGTGTCACATAATACGGTTTTACACAGAGCAAACACTCGATGTTGAGTCAGCGGCGTCTACGATGGTTGGGACTTGTTTATCGCATTAAAGATGAGAAGCTACCAACGGATATCCTTTATGGACAGCTAGCCATTGGAGTTAGAAGAATCGGCCGTCCCTCACTGCGATTAGAAGAATCGGCCGTCCCTCACTGTGATTAGAAGAATCGGCCGTCCCTCACTGCGATTAGAAGAATCGGCCGTCCCACACTGGGATTAGAAGAATCGGCCGTCCCACACTGTGATTAGAAGAATCGGCCGTCCCACACTGTGATTAGAAGAATCGGCCGTCCCACACTGTGATTAGAAGAATCGGCCGTCCCACACTGTGATTAGAAGAATCGGCCGTCCCACACTGTGATTAGAAGAATCGGCCGTCCCACACTGTGATTAGAAGAATCGGCCGTCCCACACTGTGATTAGAAGAATCGGCCGTCCCACACTGTGATTAGAAGAATCAGCCGTCCCACACTGCGATTCAAAGTTGTATGCAAGAGGGACATGAAGTCAGCGATATCCCAGGGCTGGGAAGACATTTCTCATGATCGAGCTATCTGGAGACAGTTGGAGGGGGCATAGTGGCTGCTGACGGAGACAGTTGGAGGAGGCATAGTGGCTGCTGACGGAGACAGTTGGAGGAGGCATAGTGGCTGCTGACGGAGACAGTTGGAGGGGGCATAGTGGCTGCTGACGGAGACAGTTGGAGGGGGCATAGTGGCTACTGACGGAGACAGTTGGAGGGGGCATAGTGGCTGCTGACGGAGACAGTTGGAGGGGGCATAGTGGCTGCTGACGGCGACAGTTGGAGGGGGCATAGTGGCTGCTGACGGAGACAGTTAGAGGGGGCATAGTGGCTGCTGGCGGAGACAGTTGGAGGGGGCATAGTGGCTGCTGACGGAGACAGTTGGAGGGGGCATAGTGGCTGCTGACGGAGACAGTTGGAGGGGGCATAGTGGCTGCTGACGGAGACAGTTGGAGCGGGCATAGTGGCTGCTGACGGAGACAGTTGGAGCGGGCATAGTGGCTGCTGGCGGAGACAGTTGGAGGGGGCATAGTGGCTGCTGACGGAGACAGTTGGAGGGGGCATAGTGGCTGCTGACGGAGACAGTTGGAGGGGGCATAGTGGCTGCTGACGGAGACAGTTGGAGGGGGCATAGTGGCTGCTGACGGAGACAGTTAGTTGGAGGGGGCATAGTGGCTGCTGACGGAGACAGTCAGTTGGAGGGGGCATAGTGGCTGCTGACGGAGACAGTTGGAGGGGGCATAGTGGCTGCTGACGGAGACAGTCAGTTGGAGGGGGCATAGTGGCTGCTGACGGAGACAGTTGGAGGGGGCATAGTGGCTGCTGGCGGAGACAGTTAGTTGGAGGGGGCATAGTGGCTGCTGACGGAGACAGTTAGTTGGAGGGGGCATAGTGGCTGCTGACGGAGACAGTTGGAGGGGGCATAGTGGCTGCTGACGGAGACAGTTAGTTGGAGGGGGCATAGTGGCTGCTGACGGAGACAGTCAGTTGGAGGGGGCATAGTGGCTGCTGACGCAGACAGTTGGAGGGGGCATAGTGGCTGCTGACGGAGACAGTTAGTTGGAGGGGGGCATAGTGGCTGCTGACGGAGACAGTCAGTTGGAGGGGGCATAGTGGCTGCTGACGGAGACAGTTGGAGGGGGGCATAGTGGCTGCTGACGGAGACAGTTAGTTGGAGGGGGGCATAGTGGCTGCTGACGGAGACAGTCAGTTGGAGGGGGCATAGTGGCTGCTGACGGAGACAGTTGGAGGGGCATAGTGGCTGCTGACGGAGACAGTCAGTTGGAGGGGGCATAGTGGCTGCTGACGGAGACAGTTGGAGGGGGCATAGTGGCTCCTGACGGAGACAGTTAGTTGGAGGGGGCATAGTGGCTGCTGACGGAGACAGTCAGTTGGAGGGGGCATAGTGGCTGCTGACGGAGACAGTTGGAGGGGGCATAGTGGCTGCTGACAGAGACAGTCAGTTGGAGGGGGCATAGTGGCTGCTGACGGAGACAGTTAGTTGAAGGGGGCATAGTGGCTGCTGACGGAGACAGTTAGTTGGAGGGGCATAGTGGCTGCTGATGGAGACAGTTTGTTGGAGGGGGCATAGTGGCTGCTGACGGAGACAGTTAGTTGGAGGGGGCATAGTGGCTGCTGACGGAGACAGTTAGTTGGAGGGGGCATAGTGGCTGCTGACGGAAACAGTTTGTTGGAGGGGGCATAGTGGCTGCTGACGGAAACAGTTAGGGGGCGTAGTGGCTGATGACGGAGTCAGTTAGTTGGAGGGAGCATAGTGGCTGCTGACGGAGACAGTTAGGGGGGATAGTGGCTGCTGACGGAGACAGTTAGGGGGCATAGTGACTGCTGACGGAGACAGTTAGTTGGAGGAGGCATAGTGGCTGCTGACGGAGACAGTTAGTTGGATGAGGCATAGTGGCTGCTGACGGAGACAGTTAGGGGGCATAGTGACTGCTGACGCTAGTAATCTTCTGGCTGCAGAGAAAAGAGAAAGACTGAAGAGATCAAAGAACAGCCGGGCAAGCCAGCCTCCTCAGCACGGGTGTACGATCTGTGGCCGGGACTGTCACTCGCGGATCGGCCTTCATAGCCATAGCAAACTGTGTCGAAATACAGGAGACAGAGATGGACAAAACTTACAGGGCGCCACGCCGTTGGTCTATAGAGACAGACGTCTATGATGATGATATATATATATATATATATATATATATATATATATATATATATATATATATATATATACACATACATATATACTCTCTCTCTCTCTCTCTCTCCGGAACACATCTCAACATAAGTCAATTGGAAACGTGACCTTCTTGATCTGACTTGAGAAAAGATAATCTAGCTAGCTTCTGTCAAACTGCATCCCACTTGAAAAGGCTCAAAGAAATACGTATATACGGGGCATGTTATCCTATCTACAAACAGGTTATTTGATCTACATGAAAGTTACATGGCTAATAGTAATGCAGAACAGATGGGACACTGATGAGCATACAATGAGCCAGGAATTATAAATACAGCCAAGCAAGGCAAAGGTAAAAATGTACTTAAATTTGGACCAGAAATAAGTCAAGGTTGATCCGTGATATACACTGTCACAGTGGATATAATGTTGGAGATTTCACTGAATGTAGTTTAAATAGTAATACAGAAAAGATGGGACATTGAAGCGCACATAATCAGCCCATCGACATGCATTGAAGAATGACTGTGGTCAACGTGCATTGAAGAATGACTGCGGCCAACATGCATCGAAGAATGACTGCGGCCAACATGCATCAAAGAATGACTGTGGTCAACATGCATTGAAGAATGACTGCGGCCAACGTGCATCGAAGAATGACTGCGGCCAACGTGCATCGAAGAATGACTGCGGCCAACATGCACCGAAGAATGACTGCGGTGGACATGCATCGAAGAATGACTACGGTGGACATGCACCGAAGAATGACTGCGGTGGACATGCATCGAAGAATGACTACGGTGGACATGCACCGAAGAATGACTGCGGTGGACATGCACCGAAGAATGACTGCGGTGGACATGCACCGAAGAATGACTGGGGCATATGGTGACGTCTGTGTGGATGTCAGTACGGCCAGGAGATGGACATGGACGAACATACATGAAAAGACTCACAACCGAAAACAGGCTGTAGACGCACAGCATCCAGCTCGCGTTGACGGACCGACTCGTGAAAATCGCCGTGTAAAGCATAAGTATACCACCTCAATGCTTTTGATATCGATTATGCGAATCCATCACATTATACCCTGCATGTGTATGGGAAAGTGTGTGCGAGATGCGTCCCTCGCATGCTGTCGCAAGCAATTCTTCAGAACGACAGTAATCGTCAAACAGGGGCTGCATTTCAGCGTCTCAAGTTTGACGACATTTCCCCAATCTGACACCTTGTGACTTCTTCTTCCTCCCGAAGCTGAAGGAACGCCCTTAAGGATCACCCTTAAGGGACACCCTTCAGTGACACCTTCACGCTTTTGACGAGGAGGTGCAAACAGCTGCGCACACCTGATTGTTTTCCTCGACCGGATGCAACTTGTCGGACGTTGGCGTTTGTATGTGGACTGGGATGATGACTTCATTGAGAAGTAGTCACATCACCTAAACGATATTCCAAGCTTGAAGAAAATGTGTAACTCATGCGTCAAAATTGCACGTTAATGAAATTATCTCCTTAAACGCAAAACATTTTTAATCGAACTCATAATAATAATAACAATAATAATAATAAGGTTCATAATTATCATAATAAAAATTAAGATAATAATAACATTGAGATGATAAAAAAATTAATAATCCGTTTGGGACATCAGGGCCAGTCATGTCGTTCGTCTATGACCACGACTGATGGCACAGGTCCATGAGTCATATAGTTCTAATGGGATCAAGATGCTGAACAGCACATGAGCTGTAGTGGTCAGCGACTCATAGCTGACTGCTAGCGTCAGGGCCAGCGAACTTGAGCTGCCAAGACCCTTCTACACCTCCACGTGGTGATCCTGGATAACAGGCTGCAGCAGGGCAGACTGGCTAAGGAGAAAGGATCTAAGAGGGAATGCTAAGGCGGTACTAAAAAAATGCTTGCTGAAGTTGGATGTGTTGGATCGAAAGGTGCAAATATCGCAGTCAAGCTGTAAACTACTACACAATGCATTCCGTTCTCTGGACTACATTCTGCTACTTAAGCCCTTTCAGAGTTTGGTAGCGGGAGATTGAGAACGAACGAAGACAAGCCATATAGTTCTAATAAGGTGAGCGATTTGTTGCTGTCAGGTGTGTAACAGGTCCAGCCCGAGCATGAGCGTTTAGGGCAGGGCTGATGTGGTTGGCGACTCTGAGAACAAAGGTACCTGAATGTGTTCCAAGGTCACTCTCCGTCTCGACACTACGCCAAGGTCACTCGCCGTCTCGATACTAAGTCAACAAAGGAACACGGGGGGGGGGGGGAAAGAAAGAAGAGGAAAGAATGTGTTTGGTGCAGGTAAACGCTAGGTGTTGATGACTCTGGCGTTCCGATTTGGGTAGTGTGGGATGAGTGACAGACAGAGGCCAACAGAGTTTGCTGCGACATTTTGAGTGATGCGTTCCAATGGCAGCTGAATGGCTGAGTCAAGACATCCCACAGACTGGCCATTGGGATGCTCACAGTTATTTGTATCATCGGTGGAGTGGAATAAACTGGTTGTATACTGGCTCTGTAGAATCTTCTAAACCAGTATAATGAAGTTAAGTTGAGAAAATACCTACCCAGAATGCAATCCACTTCCCCAAGGCCTAGTAGGCCACAGGAAGTAAACATTGCTACTATGTGTAGCCTTCGGCTACCTGGCAGAAGGCATAACCTGCCTGTTTGAATACCAGTGTTCTAAGTAATACTACTACACATTTTTATTTTTATTTTATGTGGTTGCCTCACTAGTTTCTACTAGCGGAGGCGCGCCTATTTCACCCTAGACCGTTGTCAACCTGGGCGATATTAAGACCCATAAACCAGTGCTTGGATGTATGTGTGCGTCTGTAGGTACCTATGTTAGGTTTGTGTGCTCTCAGAAGCTAGCCCAACCAAAAGTGCAATGGAAGGGTCTCACCCTGAGGGCGAGTGTCAAAGTTGTGCAAAAGTGTGACTGTAGGACAGAGTCAAATGAAACAAGAGTGAGGTGAGAAGAGAGAGGAAGGGGAGCCAGCCCCTACTCCACAATGTGAATGATTGGGTTTTTTATGTGCTGCAACGGCTCCTGCTTTAGAGGGAATAAACAGAGATTCGGTGGTATAGAGGTTGTGAGCTTGGTTCACAATTCCTGCGTACCAGGTTCAAATCGCGTCGTGTTCAGTGTACATACAGGGCATTTCCATAGTATGATCACTTCGTCCAGTCTACTTAGCTGTAAATGGGTACCTGACAATGTCTGTGGACAATTTCAAAGCCGCCGCAGGAGCAAGGGAGTTAATGCTCTGCTGCCAGAACTTTCAACAACGTCAGGGACTGAGCTCGTATGTGCTCGGGTGCAGTGAGATCGGTGGTTCTATGAACAATTTTCCATTTTTATAGTGATTAAGACCTCATGTAGCAACATGCTTTCAGTGGAGCAGTGGCCCTCTCCTCGTCTCTGTCCCCCGCAGAGCCCTCCATGAAAGAACTCGAACAACTGAAATCCTCGAATGATGTACGAGAGAATCATCAATGTCCTGTCCGTGGCAGCTACAATGAAAAGACATTGAAGACACCCTGGTTCATTCCCATGTTTCTAATATTGTTCTCTCCTAGTCTGTATGTATATAACCGTGACGCTAAGCCCTAGCACACTTGGAGACCAGCCGACAATCAACTGGTCAATAAATATGTAGACAAGTAATGGTCCCTTCAACAAGAGGAAACGTATAACACAATGAAAAGGGGGGGGGGGGGGAACTACGTTACGACCTGATGGTTCTCGTCCGGGATGAGGTAATAGAGACGGCATTGCACATGCGTTAAGAAATGAATAGAGGGCAAGAAACAGAAGTGAGAGAAATAGGTGCAGATATTAGAGATTTTAAGAAATAGGGGGGGGGGGAGAGGGAGAGAGAGAGAGAGAAAGGAAATTGAAGGTGGAGAGATAGAAAAACATGGCGTTATGAAGGGATTGGAGAGATGGAGGGAGATGGGAGGTATAGATGGAGACAGATGGAGAAATTGAGGTGGATAGTGAGAGATGGAGAGTGAGAGTAAAAGATTGAGAGAGAGAGATAGGAAGATGGAGAGAGAGATTGAGAGAGAGAGAGAGAGAGAGAGATTGAGAGAGAAAGCTGAAGAGAAATAAGGCGATATTGAGAGATAGAAATGGAGAGAGGTAAAATTAAAGCTCGTCAAGGATACGTCAAAATTGAATAAATAAACTGGTCTCTCTGGTAGAGAATGTCTACAAAATGTCAGCTGTCTGGGTTATGGAGAAGTTGGTTAAAATAGGAGAAGTCCATCAACATGCTAAGTTAAATAACATCTTGTCTTAACAGGTCTCATCAGTAGAGGTCTTGTACAAACTATCAGCGCTCTAGGTTATGACAGAAGTTGGCCGTCTGTCAAGTCAGTTGAGCGGTCTAGAGTGACAGAAGAAGGCCGTCTGTCAAGTCAGTTGAGCGGTCTAGAGTGACAGAAGTTGGCCGTCTGTCAAGTCAGTTCAGCGGTCTAGAGTGACAGAAGAAGGCCGTCTGTCAAGTCAGTTGAGCGGTCTAGAGTGACAGAAGTTGGCCGTCTGTCAAGTCAGTTCAGCGGTCTAGAGTGACAGAAGGTGGCCGTCTGTCAAGTCAGTTGAGCGGTCTAGAGTGACAGAAGTTGGCCGTCTGTCAAGTCAGTTCAGCGGTCTAGAGTGACATAAGATGGCGGTCTAGAGTGACAGAAGATGGCCGTCTGTCAAGTCAGTTGAGCGGTCTAGAGTGACAGAAGTTGGCCGTCTGTCAAGTCAGTTGAGCGGTCTAGTGTGACAGAAGTTGGCCGTCTGTCAAGTCAGTTGAGCGGTCTAGAGTGACAGAAGAAGGCCGTCTGTCAAGTCAGTTGAGTGGTCTAGAGTGACAGAAGTTGGCCGTCTGTCAAGTCAGTTCAGCAGTCTAGTGTGACAGAAGGTGGCCGTCTAAGTCAAGTCAGTTGAGCAGTCTAGTGTGACAGAAGGTGGCCGTCTAAGTCAAGTCAGTTGAGCAGTATAGTGTGACAGAAGAGGAACTACTGTCAAGTCAGTTGAGCAGTATAGACAAACTACTAGGCATGCAAATACTTACAACATCCAGACCGGTACCAGCAAACAAACACACATTAGCTTCCAACAATAACACAATACGAAATAGCGAGCCTCATTTTCCAATATGCTTCGTTTATAAAACTGACATTAAATCCAAAACAAAACTAGCACAAGCCCAGATCTTGGCAGAACACACAAATAATATCACATGACTTCGGTGGCGTATCAAACACCTGGGTGGGCCTGGCCAATTCGAGGGGCATCCAGCCCCTTAGTTTTAGTTGAACTGTATATCTACAATGGTGGTTGCCTGTGTGTAGGTAGCAACTCTTGTGCGAGTTGGTGGTAGCCGGTAGATACATTTCTCTGCAACGCGGGTTGGTGGTAGCCGGTAGATGCATTTCTCTGCAACGCGGGTTGGTGGTAGCCGGTAGATTCATTTCTCTGCAACGCGGGTTGGTGGTAGACGGTAGATGCATTTCTCTGCAACGCGAGTTGGTGGTAGCCGGTAGATGCGTTTCTCTGCAACGCGAGTTGGTGGTAGTCGGTAGAAGCATTTCTCTGCAACGCGGGTTGGTGGTAGCCGGTAGATGCATTTCTCTGCAACGCGGGTTGGTGGCAGCCGGTAGATGCATTTCTCTGCAACGCGGGTTGATTTCAAGCAGTATTGTGCTTTTTTTTTTTTTTTTTAGCGGTCCCATCTCAGTTTCAATTGGTTCTGTCTTGGACACGCGTTGTCCAGTGGAAGGCTGGCTTGTTTGTTGTGAGCGGTTCCATCTCAGTTTCAATCGGTTCTATCTTGGACACGCGTTGTCCAGTGGAAGGCTGGCTTGTTTGTTGTGAGCGGTTCCATCTCAGTTTCAATCGGTTCTATCTTGGACACGCGTTGTCCAGTGGAAGGCTGGATTGTTTGTTGTGAGCGGTTCCATCTCAGTTTAAATCAGTTCTATCTTGGACACGCGTTGTCCAGTGGAAGGGTAGCTTGTTTGTTGTGAGCGGTTCCATCTCAGTTTAAATCAGTTCTATCTTAGACACGCGTTGTCCAGTGGAAGGGTAGCTTGTTTGTTGTGAGCGGTTCCATCTCAGTTTAAATCAGTTCTATCTTGGACACACGTTGTCCAGTGGAAGGCTGGATTGTTTGTTGTGAGCGGTTCCATCTCAGTTTAAATCAGTTCTATCTTGGACACGCGTTGTCCACTGGAAGGCTGGATTGTTTGTTGTGAGCGGTTCCATCTCAGTTTCAATCGGTTCTATCTTGGACACGCGTTGTCCACTGGAAGGCTGGATTGTTTGTTGTGAGCGGTTCCATCTCAGTTTAAATCAGTTCTATCTTGGACACACGTTGTCCAGTGGAAGGCTGGATTGTTTGTTGTGAGCGGTTCCATCTCAGTTTAAATCAGTTCTATCTTGGACACGCGTTGTCCACTGGAAGGCTGGATTGTTTGTTGTGAGCGGTTCCATCTCAGTTTCAATCGGTTCTATCTTGGACACGCGTTGTCCACTGGAAGGCTGGATTGTTTGTTTTAGGATCGCAGAGTGTTGCGCAGCTGCAGCGAAACTAGTGGTGGGAATTCCCGGAGGTCTATTCTTTGCCACGCTGGAACCACCGAGTGGTTGCTGTGCTACAGCATTCGTCATTCCGTCTGACTAAATGACAAACCAAACGGTGCTTGGAGTTGGTGGTATGTTGTAGAACATCATTAACGTCCGACAATGCACGGATGTCACTGCTCTGTAGGCCCATCTGACGCTGTTGCCTAAGTGATAGGCGACCATCCCCTGGGAGCAACAGCCAACAATTCTGGTGAACGTTTAACAGAAACCAATCGAAGGCTTGCCAAATGTAGAACACAAACAAGTGCAGCCGAACAAATGTAATGTAGGATACGCTCTAGAAGACAAGAATCAACTGATCAGGACATGTATTGTTTGTGTGTCAACATATGGACTTGAAACAAAACAAAACACGCGCACACTCACACAATATATCTTTCAGAATTATATGCTATAGAGCAGGGGTCAGTATACTACGCCCCGCAGGCCAAATCCGGTCTGCCGCCTCTTGTTTTTCTGTCCAAACTCTTTCAAACTTGTTAACGGAACAGCTGACTACCGAGTTGAGTTACGAGAAAGATCGCATGTGACAGATTTCAAGTGAAGAATCTGTCAAAATTATATAAATGTCTTCCAAGCGATGAATATGCACAGTTAAGATAATATGCTGGGGGATTTATATTTGTGTTTGGCAGATGTGTGAAATGATATTTTCAAAGATGAAATACGTCAAATCTCTACACAGATCAGCATTAACAGATGGACATTTACAATCAATTTTGATATTAGGAAATACTGTCTTTGAACCCCCCATTTGGTGAAATATTATTGTAGTCAAGCAAACATTTACACAAAACTATCTCCGTCTTCTGATTGGTTCAACTGTATTTCAAACAGCTGTAGTCTACTTATTATTATCATTCTGATTATTATTATTATTAGACTAGTTAGTTAGTCACCCATCACAAGCGATGATTTCACTTTCCTTCCCGACCTTCGATAAGAACCCTGCTTGAAATTGGGCCATAAAGTTGACATAAATGTTGATCAGTACTTACTTACTTCCCCTTGCCCAAGCACTACGTCATACAGTATGCATCCAGTAATTTGCCACATGGATTGCCTTGCCATTCGACTCCAGCATGTCACACTTATTGCATGTTTCCTGGAGGTTGGGGCAGGTCATCACGTGGTCTGGGTCCTGTATTGCACCAGTCATCATCTGTGTAACCCCATCGTTTCATGTCCGTCTTAATTGAACGTCTTTATACTGGGATAAAACACTCTGCAGTCTGTAAACAACCAGTTTCTTTTACATTCACTTGATCTAAATATATTTAAGTGCATCCAATATGTTCTTCGATGCATTAATTGACTCTGCCTCCACTATTTCCTGTATCAATGAATTCAAAACATTTACCACTCTGATTTTTAAAAAAATTAAATATTTCCTGGTATCTAACCTGGACCTTTTTTTAAATTAATTTGTGACCTCTTGTTCTTGTACGCGACTATGTGTTGAAAAAAAAACGTGTTATAGTCAAATGTATCCTTTCCTTTGATTATCTTATAAACATGTATCGTCCCCTCGAATTCTTCTCTTTTCTAACCACTGTAGGTCGGTTGCAGAATGACACCAGTTCGAAGTCTCTTGAATGACTTCCAAGTTGTGTATGGTAGATGATGTCCGTGAGGAAGATCCCTCCTGAAGTTCCATCTCTGGGGACTGCATCAATTCGTTGATCAGCTGTTGCTTCCTTTTGACACGCTGATGGTCGCGTGTTTAAGTAGTAGTGGCAGTTGACAAGTCACAGCAGAGAACCGAGGTTCAATTTCTCCATCAAGCCTTCCATCTTCTGCAAAAACACACACTAGGTCTTGCGTTTGTTATGTTAAGTAAGACACTGTTCACATGTACGTGGGGCGCTCCGAAAGTAATGCCTCCTATTTCATTTTGATGTCCCACGACTTCAGAAGTGGATTTTGGTAGCATGTCGGCGACATTCCAGCCAATATCAGTAAAAATGTTTCCGTCCGACAGTGGAGGAGCAGTCTGACAAAATGGCGTATGTCATGGAAGTGCGTTATAAACACAGATGCGTTGAATTGTTACATTCGGAAAACGTTGCACCAATTGACATTCAGCAGACGCACGCTTAACGTTTATGGAGACCAGGGAACTGTCTATGGAGCAGGATATCGTCCATTGAAAGATGGGGTGCGTGGGCAACATTTTCCTAGTGACGACGCCGTCATAGCAGCTGTGAAACAGTGGGTCACCTCCGCTGGTGCAGATTTTTACGAGCGGGATATGTATGCTATTGTTCGTGGTTGGAGAAAATGTATAGCCAAGAGTGGTTATGTTTTAAAAAATAGTTGTTTTTTTTAAGGCAAGACATTTCTCTATCAAAAGGGGTTATTGTGCTATTTTAATATGTTATGGTTTTCATGGAATAAAATAGGAGGCATTACTTTCAGAGCGGCCCTTGGTGAAGAGAAGGTCTTGCAACACAAAGAAGAAAAAAAAAGATAGGCATATTTTCTGTTGTTATCACTTCGAGTCATATTATCATATAGTCAGTCATGACTGAAAAGGGGCTACTATAACTACTACTGCTACCCAGTTCCTTTGCCATGCGAGGCAAATGCTTCAACTACTCTGGTTGAAGTACATGTGCAATATATTCAAAGAATGGGCGCTTAGCTTAATAAATACCCCCGAGGGGGGATGGGAACCTTTAGTTTGTAGTTAGGCCATTTGTAATATGCTGTGATCTCAGGCTTCTTGGTGAAGCTGACAGGTTGACTAAAAATAGGATTGGAAGCAGGGGTTTGTATGGTAGTGGGGTGGTTGTAAACACTGCTCACCAGATAAGGATGGGCGGGTCATTTGGTACCATCTCGGTTATCACATCGAGCGTTGAGGGCGTAAGGATACAAATGTGTGTGTGTTGTGTTTAGACGGGAAACAGATGGTGTTGTGGAGATATGCAAATAACAGAATTATGTTAAATGTAAGTTGTCGGAGGACGTGTTTACGTTTGAGTGTATGTGTGTGTGTGTGAGAGAGAGAGAGAGAGAGTGCGAGAGAGTGTAAGAGAGAGAGAGTGCCAGAGAGAGTGAGAGATAGTGTGAGAGAGAAAGAAAGAGAGAGAGTGCGAGAAAGAGACTGTGTGAGAGAGAGTGTGTGAAAGAGAGAGAGAGAGAGAGAGAGAAAGAGTGCGATAGAGTGTGTGAGAGTGAAAGAGAGAGAGAGAGTGTGAGAGAGAAAGAAAGAGAGAGAGTGCAAGAAAGAGACTGTATGAGAGAGAGTGTGTGAAAGAGAGAGAGAGACAGAGAGAGAGAGAGAGAGAGAGAGAGAGAGAGAGACAGAGACATAGATTTAGGGATAGATTGATAATTGACGTTTGAATGGCTGGACGGAGGGACATCAGCGGACATCGAGCGGTAGGGCAGATGGACAGGCAGATTGACGGATAGGTAAACGAACGGACTGATGGACAGGCAGACGGAAGGACGGACGGTTATGGATGGATTTCGGATGCACGGATAAACATGCACGCGTTATGACACACACATTGGAATATACAACAACATGATGGCTAGACATAGAAACAAGACAGATAGGGCAGGGCAGGGCAGGACAAGACAGACATGACATGACAAGACAAGACAAGACAAGACAAGACAAGACATGGCATGGCATGGCATGGCATGGCAGGGCAGGGCAGGGCAGGACATGACAAGAAAAGACAGGACAAGAAAAGACAGGACAGGACAGGACAGGGCAAGGCAAGACAAGACAGACAGACATGACATGATAAGACAAGACATAAGACTGTGTATAACAAAAAGCATAAAAACATGTCGCAAGTGGCGATTAGCTGTGTGACATGGCATAACACCAGGTTAGATGGTTTGTTTGTAGCAGCATGCGGGTGTACTTTGCTCTTGTATTTGAGTCTAGATGGACTCACATATCGGTTGTTTTTTTTAAACACCCCCCTTGCTCGTCTAGCCCGCTAAGCAGGAAATCCTTTATTCCAGCTATATCCAGTTCATGCCAGACTTGGGACCTGCACAGGGACATGTGCCTCTGTAGAGGTACTGGTCGACTAAGAACTAATAAGACTAGACAGAGAGACAGACAGACAACCATAAACCAGAACAGGGACAAACATAAATGCACTGACCTGCCCCGTGTACATATCAGTGTCGGTCGGCCGTCCATCTTGAGAGAATCTGAAAGGAACGATGTCATCTCTGGTCAGTTATATTTGAATTCTAGCCTGTCATAAACTGGCTTGATCATTACTTGATGTGTGTTACACAGATCCAACATCACTTTCAACCATATTCTTCTCTTAATTTATTCTTGGTTAACCTAGCAGGGAATTCCGTGGCGAAGTGGTTAAGCCGTCGGCCTCGTGATCAGGTGGTGTGGGTTCGACCCCGGACTCCGCCGACTTTTTCACGGGTGCTTGATGCGGAGTCCCCTGCATCTCGTAGTCGCCCCCTAGTCGTCTTGTCCTTGACTTGCCACTGGGGTCGGGCGGCTCGAGACGAAAAAGTGAGGATAAAAAGTAGCGCAGTTAATCCTTACCAAAAATAGCGCTAGCAAAATTAATTATGCCATCATCGTCTACGATGGACGGCGGCCTTTGCCTTTTGAACCTAGCAGTATCTATAATTAATGTCAAGGTCAGATGCAGCTACTGAAGAGAAACATGCAAAGAAAATATTATACAGCTAAACCGAAGGCGTTCGAGTGGCTCTTGGGGCATGCCGATTCGTATCCGTTTCCTTCGTTGCAGGCCGTAAGAGGTGACTAAAGAAGATTGTGCGTGGTCGTGGCAACCTGATCATATAAAAATCATTGCAAGAAAACCGTGGTGCAAATGATAGGAAACAGGATTTCTGAAGCACTGACTAGACTGGCCAACTAGTGTTGGACAGATGCCAAAACAAATGGGGAAATGTTTGTTCACTTGAACTGAAAGAACCCACTAAAAGGAAAGCTGTGACAGAAGGTATCAAAAGACAACAGAAGGCATAATAAAATATCCACAATTTGAGTCAAAACTTCCAACAAATTAAACACTATACAAAGAAGGCATAATAAAATATCCACAATTTGAGTCAAAACTTCCAACAAATTAAACACTATACAAAGAAGGCATAATAAAATATCCACAATTTGAGTCAAAACTTCCAACAAATTAAACACTATACAAAGAAGGCATAATAAAATATCCACAATTTGAGTCAAAACTTCCAACAAATTAAACACTATACAAAGAAGGCATAATAAAATACCCACAATTTGAGTCAAAACTTCCAACAAATTAAACACTATACAAAGAAGGCATAATAAAATTCCCACAATTTGAGTCAAAACTTCCAACAAATTAAACACTATACAAAGAAGGCATAATAAAATAGCCACAATTTGAGTCAAAACTTCCAACAAATTAAACACTATACAAAGAAGGCATAATAAAATAGCCACAATTTGAGTCAAAACTTCCAACAAATTAAACACTATACAAAGAAGGCATAATAAAATACCCACAATTTGAGTCAAAACTTCTAACAAATTAAACACTATACAAAGAAGGCATAATAAAATATCCACAATTTGAGTCAAAACTTCCAACAAATTAAACACTATACAAAGGCGGCAGAAAATCATGCATGGGTTATCGTGAAAAGAAAATTATATAATTAGAGAGTCAAAGCAAAGGCAAAGGTGGCCTCCATTGTAGACGATGATGGCATAATTAATTTTGCTAGCGCTATATTTAGTAAAGTTTAACTGCTCTACTATTTATCCTCACTCTCTCGTCTCGAGCTGCCCGATCCCAGTGGCAAGTTAAGGATAAAACGACTAGGGGGCGACTACAAAATGCTATAATTAGATAAACCCAGAAATATTTTATAACATCACAGAGATGGAGCAGTGTGACACTAATATGGCACCCTAGAGACAAGAAGCGACCACGGGGACGACCACCAACGCACTGGTCCGACTCCCTTGCACTCCAAAATCCACTGGTCCACCGTGGCCCAAAACAAAGACCAGTGGAAGAGAAGATGGGGTCCGCAACGGTGTAACCGCCGCTGAAGGACAGGTGATCCAGTAATCCAGGTGTTATAATAGATCATATGTGTAAAGTGCGGAAGCAAGTCCAGGTGGCTGTGAAAAAAGCTAATGTAATGCTGGGTATGATTAAAAGAAACATTACACATCGAAGCAAAGAAGTGATAATTAAACAAAATAAATCATTTGTGAGACCTAAATTGGAGTACTGTGTTCCGGTGTGGAGTCCTTATCATAGAGTGGAAATAGATATGTTAGAAAGGATGCAAAGAATAGCTACAAAAATGATTTTAGGATTCCAGAATTACAGTTGTGAGAAGAGACTTAAAAAACTGGTCTGCAGTGTCTAAAAAAGAGAAGAATTTGAGGTGACTTTAATAGAGGTTTATAAATTAATCAATCGAAAGGATAAATTAGATTATAACAATTTTTTAAAAGTTCAACTGACTACAAAAACTAGAGGGCATAGCTTCAAATTAATTAAAGGCAGGCCCAGATTGGATATTAGGAAACATTTTTTCAGTCAGAGGTTGGTAACTGCTTGGAATGCATTGCCACAGGTTGTGGTATAGGCAGGGTCAGTTAATGCGTCCAAGAATAGATTGTATGATCAGTCATTTTTAATATCGGTAGAGTGGAATAACTGGTTGTATACAGACTCTGTGGAGCCTTCTAGCCCAGTATAATGACGTTAAGTTGAGTTACGTTTAATAGAGATGAGAAATCTGCGAGAACAGGCAGGTTTCAGGAAAGACTTCAAAACCACTGACCACCTCCACACAATCAACCAATAATAAATAATCTGACCAATGAAATGCTAGCGAATACGGACATATTTACATGCCTGGTAAGCATTGTTATACCAATCAGAAAGTAGTACAGGCAAAATCATCAAAAGTCAACAAAGTTTAAACATTTTGAAATATTTGCAGTATAGCACAAACAACAAATGAAAAATATTGTTGAAAACTTGGTAGGGTCAAGATGCAGTAGTGAATGAGCTGACATTTGCATCAGGGTCAGCAAAACATCGCTGACCAAGAGCCTATTCGGTCTCGACATTTTGGCTCTGTAAACAATCTGCACTTGTCACTTGGGATGGGGATCACAATGGAAAGGCAAACTCGGTACTAAAAAAGCTGAAATCAGATTGCTGGGTCGAAAGACACAGATACTGCAGCCATGCTGTAAACTATGACACAAACTCCATTTCAGGATGAACGCAGAAGTAGAATACCTTTCATGTGGAGCAGAATGGAGAACAACAGACGAAGAGGTGTCATCTTCTTCTTCTTTCAATTGCTTGAAAATATATTGTCTATATCTGCAATGTTGTCTCTTGTATAAACTTCATTGTCTTTTGTAGTTCACATACAAGTCCATAATGTTTCTCTTCCCGAGTTGTTTCTACGGGTAAGTGGGTTTGTCTCTGTACATCATAGCTATGACAGTCTGGGGTGTCTGTCCGCATGTACATATGACAGAGTGGCCAATTTTCAATTCTGTGTACATGTGGCTGCAGAGTTGGTCGTGTCCTGCTCTGAGCACAACACAACAGTTAGCTCTTCAGTCCACTTGTGTCCTTAGACGTCATGGAGACGGGTGACTTCCTTTGTTCCATATTTTTTGGCAGGCAAAAATCCGCTGATGGCTTGCCAGGTCAATACCAGTATATGTATCCCCTGAAATATACGATCGCATATTTTTGGGATTGGTGGTGGTGGAAACGTAAATTAGACCAAGGTAGATCCGCAGCCTGTCAGGTACCATCTATGCTGCTCCGATAACCACATAACCAAGACCTGATGTTGTAGCCACACAGTCCCCTTTTTGCGACATCTTCAATGTGGGGTGAGAATCCCCAGAATAGAGTAGATTTTTAACTTGAATTTTGTCAGAGAAGCAGCCGTTTAGCCTATTTTTTTCGATTTCCTACGGATTTTAAACGTGCACGCCAATGCAGACGGGTGCCTGATTTCACTACTCAGAGATCAGAGGAAATTTTTACCGGATGATCGACATGAAAAAAATCTGTCTCCACTGTGATTTGAACCTGTCACCTCGTGCACCGAGGCGAACACCTTACATCGAGACCACTAGATCCCCTGTTCATCTTACGATAATCGTCTTGTGTTGGTGGCTCTTTGATTGGATTGATCATCCTTTTCTTCTGTTGGTATGTAACTGGCACCTCCGGTTGCTCATCTGCAGTACGCTTCTTTGCCAGTTGATCTGGTCTTGTTTCCTCGTTTCCTAGACTTCCATTCTTGGGGTGCTGCTTTTGCACCTGTCAGAAATCCTACAGGTTGTAGATCGAGATTAGTGTCGAACACTTTCTCAGTTGCCACCTTGGTTGCTTTTTTTTTTTTTTTTTTTTTTGCGTTCGCCTTATTTCTCTAATCTCCAAGGCGGTGTGCGTTGCACTGTGGTTTTTATTTTGCGCCTGTCGGCCCAATGCATCCGACTTCAGCATGCATTTTATGTAAGGGTCTGCTTCCTCCTGCATTTTCTAAGGGTTTGCTTCCCCGGGGTAATGGCCGGTGCTGTGATGGGGATCGAACCCAGCACCTTCGGATTATGAGCCGTGCCACTTATCCACTAGGCCACGCCGTCCCCTCCTTGGTTGCTTGAATTTCTACATTATAATTGTGACAGAATATCCCGGTTGGTACTCTGACTGTATCCCTAATGTTGTTTGGGTATTCTATGTACACTCCCATCCCCACATTCTGTGCTGGCCCACCTGTCTATACACATAATACAATTTTAAAATAGATTGGATGTGCGCATAGGTTTTTTTTAGATCGTGAATGTAAAAGAAACTGGTTGTATACAGACTCTGCAGGGTCTTCTAAACCAGTATAAAGACGTTAAGTTAAGTTAAGTTAAGTGGCAAAGCTGTTATATTTTAACTTCAACATCTTTTTACTTGTTTAGAAGACTCTGCAAAGTCTGTATACAACCAGTTTCTTTTACATTCACGATCTAAAAAAAACCTATGCGCACATCCAATCTATTTTAAAATGCATTAATTGACCCTGTCGCCACTACTTCCTGCAGTAATGCATTCCATTGCAATCACTACTCTCTGACTAGAAAAAATATTTTCTGGTATCTAATCTGGGCATTTCTTTAATTAATTTTTAGCTGTGTCTTCTTGTTCTTGTAGCCGACCGTACTTTGAAAAGCTTGTTCTTGTAGCCGGCCATACCTTGAAAAGCTTGTTATAGTGGCATTTATACTTTTAATTGATTATCTTAAAAATCTGTATCACATTGAATTATCCTTGGAATCAATATGCTGAGCAGCACATGAGCTGCAGTGGTCAGCGACCCATAGCTGACTGCTAGAATCAGGGCCAGCGAACCATAGCTACCAAGACCCGTCTACACCTCCACGCGGTGATCCTGGATAACAGGCTGCAGCAGGGCAGACTGGCTAAGGAGAAGGGATCGAAGAGAGAATGCTAACCCGGTACTAAAAAAATGCTTGCTGAAGTCGGATGTGTTGGACCGAAAGGTACAAATATGGCAGCCAAGCTGTAAACTACGACACACCGCATTCCGTTCTCTGGACTACATTCTACTACTTAAGCCCTTTCAAGGTTTGGTAGCGGGAGATTGAGAACGAACGAAGAAGAATTATCCTCTTTTCCAGATACTGTAGGCCGGTGTTATTCTGTCCTCATTACTGTATCTCTGGAATCCCATTATCAGTTTTGTCGCTATTTATTTGTGTCCTTTCTAGAATATTTATATCCCACATTTCACACAACCTGCCAAAGAAGAATTCATAGAACTGTCTGGGTAAACACGATCACTAACCAAAAACCGGTTGCCGTAAACAATCACAAAGACATGCACACCATTTTACAACTGGCCAACACTGGAATTTGATCGACCTTGTCCTGAGAACCATGACATAGACCCCACAGGCACGGCAAAAGTGAGGCTGACCTAAGACAACCTGACGAAGAACTGAAGAAGTCAAAATGAACATCATGAATCAATGCTGGGGCTGCAGAACGGGTGAAATGGTGAGAATTTGTTGCTGCCCTAAAAGATGCTATCAGGTGCGATGGTCACATACCATGGATCTGTGAAGAAGGCTCTTAAGTAAGCATACAACTGTAAGATTAATATTACCTTATTCCCTTAAGTAATCATAAAACTGTAAAGTAATCATACAATGGTAAGATTCAAATTACCTTAAATATAATCATAAACTGATAAAATTCAAATGACCTTATTTAATCTTATGACCTTAATTAATCATAAAATTGTAAGATTAGTATTACCATATTCTCTGAAGTAATCATGAAAAATAAAAGATCAATATTTCCCGATTCTTTTAAATAATCAATCATAAAACAACTTATTACATAATTCTCTGAAATAATTATAAAACATAAATATTATTACTACCTGATTCTCTTAGTTATCATAAAAAGAAAAATTATTTTTACTTGATTCTATAAGCAATAATAAAACATAAAGATTATTATTACCTGATTTTCTTAAGTAATGGTTCAACTATTTAATGGCAAGTTTCATAAATATGTATTATTGTCTTCTCTTGTGCTGCATACAATCCATTCCTATAATGTTGGATATAATGCACTCACATAATGTTGGAAATATTACACTGACATATTGTTGGATATAAGACACATATAATGTTGCTCTGTTAATCTGGCAAAGATGGCGCCATAACTGGCTGCGAGTCTACATTTCTCTACTGTTTTGGATCATTATGGATGCCGCCAGACCACGGATTTGCCTGGAATTCACACTAGTCGACGACTTACACTTGTGTTCACGGAAACGTGGTGTTTTCCGTCGGGACTTGTTATTTCGTTCTTTTTTTGTGATTTCTTCCATCCGTTTATCCTGGTCTGGATGCCGGCTGAATGGAACTACGCTTATACCTGTGTCGTATTTCACGGGTTAGTTCTGCCGGTTCACCTTCACGAATTTGGCGTGTGGGAATTTTAGATGCTACTATGATGAGATGAATACAGCTGGGGAGAGATGCCAGACTCACTCACACGCTGAGTGTTGTCCATACGACCTCTTGTGGTTATCGAAAAGGCACGACAAACTGCGTTAGATGCCTTCCCACCTTTCTACCCTGCGGGTTACATGTTTGCGGAAAGGCTTCGGTGGTAACCCTGAAACAAAATCTGCATACTATGCTATCTCCAGTCGTCTCGATGAATGTCTTGCCACTGGCAAAAGGTAGCTTAGGCTCTGTGAGTGAGGTTGACAAAAGGCGCAGTTTTTTCCTCACTTTAATCCAAATCACCGCGCAAGTCACCCATTTCAGCGGACACAGCAAGAGATACGACTGTCCGCACGGCTGAACAAAGAGAGTGGTCTTCATCACTTGTGATGGACAACTATTAATGTTGCTCATAATACACTCATATAATGTTGGATATAATAAACATATATAATGCTGGGTATAGTGCATGTTTTGGGATCCCTGATCAGTGACGAGGGCTCGGAGCCTGAGATAAATGCTAGAATAGCACAGACAACAGTGGCGCATAAGCGTTTGAAACCTATATGGCAGGATAAGCGGCTCGCCATCAGCATAAAAGTTAGACTAACATGCTCATTGGTGCCCTCAATATTTTTGTAAGCCTGTGAGACTTGGACCATTACTGTGAGGCTTGGACCATTACTGTGAGGCTTGGACCATTACTGTGAGACTTGGACCATTACTGTGAGACTTGGACCATTACTGTGAGACTTGGACCATTACTGTGGACATCCATGCAATGGAAATGAGGTGCTTTAGAAGACTCTTAAATGTTACATATAAGGATCGTGTCACGAACGTAGAAATATGATTAAGAGTGGAAAACACAATTGAGCCTTTAGATGATCTGTTCACAGCTATCAAAAGGCAAAAGATGGTTTGGTATGGGCACGTCACAAGGTCCAGCAGAATTACAAATTCGATACTGCATGGTTCCGTACCAGGTAAGAGAGGGCGGGGTCGTCCAAAGAAAGGATGGGCAGACAACATCACTGAGTGGTCAAACCTTTATCCCAGTGAGGCACAACTGGCGGCAGCAGACAGAGAGAGATGGCGTGGGATTGTGAGTGTCTTCAAGTGTGCCCCAACGATCTGATGAGTTACGGGAGGAACTGAACTGAGCGCACTTACATACTGTTGGATATAGTGCACTTATATAATGTTGTATATAATACAGTTAAATAATGTTGGACATAATGCACTTTTAAAATGATGGATATAGTAAACTTATATAACGTTCGATATAATACACTCCTATAATGCTGGATATAATACTTTTATTTTGTTCTATATAATTCACTTATATAATGTTGAATATAATATACTTATATAATGTTGTATATAAAACTCTACTATAATGTTGGATATAAAACACTACTATAATGTTGGACATAATCCACTACTATTATGTTAGATATAATCCATCCATATAATGTTGAATTTAATACACTTTTATAATGTTGAATATACACGTATATAATGTTGAATATAATATACTTATATAATGTTGAATATAATACACTTACATAAATGTTGGATATAATCCATCCATATAATGATGTATATATTTAACAAAAAAGTTAATGGAGTGATGATGAAGAGCTAGATTGTTAGTAAATGGTTTGAAATTATTTCTTTTACCTTGAACCCAAAGATAAATTGTTCATTTGATCATCAGGGACTGTGTATGAAGAAGATGGAGATGAGTACAAAGATGCTGTCATCAGATTTGAAGACTGTGATGAAGACAACGATGTAGATGAAGAAACAAACATTGCTGCTGCTGACGTTGTGGTATCTGTAGGGCTTTGTTGATCCGAGGATCCCCACACCAAATCTCCGGTGCACGCTTCACCGGAAGGATCTGGTACGTGCTCATCCAAATAGAACTTGACAGCTTTGGATGATTCCGAGATGGGGACATTACTCTCACTGATGATAGATCTGTGCGTGGTGATGTCCTTCACAGTTATTTCCCGATTTTCTATGATCTCTGGTGAGGCTATCTTAACAACTTTACGTCTGCTGGTAGGATTTGATAACGGAAACTCATTCTTGCCTCGTTCAATTGCAGCACGGTAACTTGGCCGCCTCGTTTCTTCAGATGAGAATTTTTTGTCCTTCCTAGTCTGAGAATTTTGGGGTTGGACCGGAGAAGGTTGATTTTCTCGCTGGCTTTGCTCAACGGCCAGTGTGAAACTTGACCTGCGAGCACCTACAGCAGACTCAACAACATCACCTGGAACGTGTATGTTATAGTCCGCAGATGGATCACGGATGGAACCGTTCAAGACATTTTTATTAGAGACAAACTGATGACTTGTTCGGATGTTGCTGCCCACATTAGTTTCATTGCCTTTGTGTGGTATCGTGCCTGACACCAACGGTTGGCTCGGAATGGTGTTCTTAGAAACTGCTCCTTTTACACCACGTCCAGAGCTCTTGATGAAGTCCTGTCGTCTGTAACTGCCATATAAGCTTCTCTTTCTCTTAGGAGTATTTGTAACACAAAAATCTGCATTTGTAGCCACATCTAAAGATCTTGTTCTGGTTCCCGGACAATCTTTTGTATTAATCTGGTGATCATCGTCAATCATTGGCTCATGGTCATCAGCCAAAATGTTATTGACACTCGACAGCATAATTGACGGGCATGAATTTGCAAACCTAGCGCAGAAAATATCAAGGACAAATATTAACATTATCATAATGTTAGGTTATTAGTAAACAGTAAAGTAAAGATCCTTTAACACACCAATGTGGCATATTGGGAATATGGTGTAAGATGCATATTATCCTGGCCAACAGCACGACTAAGGGCGATATGGTCAGCATCACACCAGTGACCTTTACCTTTACCAGGTTGTTCTGGTACCCAATTTGTAAGGCTGGGAGAGTAGGCTAATACTGACTAGAAATGCAAAGGCAGGTATTTTTTGCCCTAAAACATATGCACATTAAACATCTGAAAGGGGCATCAAGATGCTGATCAGTGCATGAGCTGCAGCAGTCAGCGACCCAAAGCTATCTGCTAGCGTCAGGGCCAGTGAACTACAGCTGCAAAGACCCTTCTACACCTACATGCGGTAATCTTGGATAACAGGCTGCAACAGAGCAGACTGACTAAGGAGAAGGGATCAAAGAGGGAAGGTTAACCTGATAACACAAATTCCTACTGAAGTCGGATGTGTCGGACCAAAAAGTATAAATATCGCAATCAAGCTGTAAACTATGACACAATCCTGCTACTTGCAATGCTCTTCTCAGGGCTTGGCAGTAGGATTTTGAGAACAACGAAAATGAAGAAAAACAACTGAAAGGAATAGAAGGCAACATGAAAATGACTCAAAGAACCGACTTCATTCCACCATACTCCTAGTTCCCTTCAACGTTGAATGTGTCAACGAGAAAGCATGAACTCTGTAGCTGAAGTGGTGGCTTCAAAAATTGTCAGACTCTGGTGTCAGGCACCCCTTAAAAGCTGGGTAGACTACCATGAAAAAAACCCACTACATGCTTGGTGTGAGCATAGTGTGAACCTTATCACCTAGATACATAGGCTTCCACGCAATAGTCGGGAACAAAACTATGATTCATGAGGGGATGAAAGTGCCTGGCTGCAACATGCTAAGGGATTCCGTCAGTCAGACACAAAGAATGGAAGGAAAAAACAAAAATGATTGCATGCACTCACCCATACTGGCGCGCAAACACACGCACACAAATTAATGTTTACTATGTCCAAGTCTTGTTTCAGAAAATCCCAGCCTCGGAGGACTCTGCGCATGTCAAATTTATTGATACAGCAATGAATGAGATAGGTCAGGTAGTCACTGGATGCCTAAGGAGGTCAGGTAGTCACTGGCTGCCTAAGGAGGTCAGGTAGTCACTGGCTGCCTAAGGAGGTCAGGTAGTCACTGGCTGCCTAAGGAGGTCAGGTAGTCACTGGCTGTCTAAGGAGGTCAGGTAGTCACTGGCTGCCTAAGGAGGTCAGGTAGTCACTGGCTGCCTAAGGAGGTCAGGTAGTCACTGGCTGCCTAAGGAGGTCAGGTAGTCACTGGCTGCCTAAGGAGGTCAGGTAGTCACTGGCTGCCTAAGGAGGTCAGGTAGTCACTGGCTGCCTAAGGAGGTCAGGTAGTCACTGGCTGCCTAAGGAGGTCAGGTAGTCACTGGCTGCCTAAGGAGGTCAGGTAGTCACTGGCTGCCTAAGGAGGTCAGGTAGTCACTGGCTGCCTAAGGAGGTCACGTAGTCACTGGCTGCCTAAGGAGGTTAGGTAGTCACTGGCTGCCTAAGACTACGCCAACTGAGAAAATTTACCCCATAATCGGCATAGCGAGACACGAAGAATTGTTGCATCAGAGATAGAAAGAGAGAAACAGGTAAACAACCCGAGGCATCCTATATTTGGACATCAGGTACTGTGTACAAGACTAAATTTCTTTCAGTCAACCCAGACCCTACAGATTAGCCCTGCAAAAGTCGAATCGAAATATGGAAAGAGCTGATGCTGGTCCCCTGGATCAAGTTAGGGAAGAACTTGCAACTAGACATCTCCTGCATTATGTAACATGGAAGCCACTAAATAGACTTTGAACTGCCGTATCACGACGCAGGAAGAAGCTAAAAATATGGGGATACAGGTATGATGAAACATGCAAGTGTGGGGCAACACAAGACCATCTGATGATCTGCCCAAACCTCCCGGGGGCTTGCGGTATGACAACCTGCTGAGTGGCAACAACAGGGCAATCCATGTGGCTGGAAGAATGATGTGTGGTATAGTGCCTGGGACATGGGAAGTAAGTCAGTTCAGGAAATCAATTTAACTTAAGCTGTCTGCGTAAGCTGCTCACGATCGGGTAGCAGGATAAAGTTCCCAATTCTAATAATTCTTAGCAGTACTAACATGTTCAACATCCAAACACTTCTGATAATAGTTCGGATAAGATGGACAAGACATATTGTTCATATGCCAGATAAGCACATCCCCAAGCAGTTGTTATACGGTGAGCTCACAACATGCTAGTAAAAGTAAAGTATCCCATAGCATTACTGCCGTAGGGGTGTGAGGTGTTAGCGATCTCACATTTCAAAGGCTCGGCTATATGAGGACGGTAGCCATCTCCTCTCCCTCGCCGCTTTTACTTCCTGGACTGAACCGGTACCCATTTAAGGCTGGGTCGACCCGGGAGCCATTGCGGTCTGAAAAAAACATAACCGCCTCAACTGGGGAATGAACCCAGGACCATTCAGATGTGAAGCCAGCGCGCTAACCACTGCGCTACGCGGCTCGCTAGGAAGAGAGAAGAAATGCTAGAGAGACTCCTTGAAAGTGTCTCTTAAAAGCTACAATATTGATATCCCCTCCTGGGAGATGCGTGCACAAGACGACCTACCATCTGGTGCGCTAGTATCACCGAAGCTGCTCAGTTGGCGGATGCTCAGCGAAAACATGCTGCCCGAAAAAACAATACTCACAACAGTTCCACAGCCGGGTCCCCACATGTGTGCCCCGAGTGTGGCAGGATATACCTATTCTAGAGTTGGTCTTTACAGCCATCAACGAACACATTTCGCAGCAATTGCCTGATGCTGTCACCATTTTCGCTTGCGATGGGCAACTATTATTATTATTCTTCAAGGTCAACTCATAACAATGTCTTAACACTGGTATTGAACCAGTTTCATTTACTTCACTTGATCTAAAAATAACTATATGGAATCAATTTATTCTTGAATTCATTAATTGACCCTGCCTCCACGATCAATATCAATCAATTAATCAATCAACTAACCAATAATCTCTCTTATCCCAGTGGCCTACAGATTTTCAACAAATACGCACTAAGGCCCAAATGTACTAGCTCCGGCCACATCTTTCTATGTATCTTTGTTATATGGAGAGTGTACCTAGTTGACAGTGAGCTTGCTTACTAGATTGGGATTACAACGTGCCAAGGTTCTAAATCACGGATGGACACCAACAAATGTGGGCGTGGTTTGTACCTGGTACAACCGCTCCTCCAGTCGACCCAGTTGTAAATAGATACCTGGTGTATGAGTTGGGGAAGGTAAAAACAGCAAGGTAAAGAACTGGCCACCCCTCCTCCCATAGGCTGCATCTTAGTACATGAAAAGAGTCATCTTCATCCCCGACAGCAGTTGCTGCCATGGGACTGACCTTTACCTTTTTTCATGCTATACTCAAGCCCTTTGTGACATGTGTTTCAGTCTTCCCTGATGCCTCTTACCCTTAGGAGCCTAGAGTACAACCTACCTGGCAATGCTATCCAGGTGGTGACCTTACTGTATGGACTAGCCAGCGTCATTGTCGGATGAAGCAGCGGGTGACCATCTCGCTTGGTGGCATCTTGTGTGGCAGCAAAAAAACATCTTCCACTTTTCACAGCCAGTGACCAATCTTCATTTGATTCCCCATCTCTGGTTCATGGTTTTCATTTTAGCTTCTACAGATCTCAGATTTGTATTATTTACGAAAACTGCCCAACTCTCCACATCATGCGTTCGTTTAGATTTTCGTTATCTGTGTCATAGAATGCTGCAGGGCACTCAACTATCACCTTGTCAATATTCAATTCGATATTGTTCAATATTACTATCGCTTTTTCATGGAGATATGCAGAAAATTTATTAAAACCACGCTCCAGCATCCTCATTAGTGCACTAGTCAAGGCGCAGAAAATTTACAAGTAAACAACGGCTGGTGAAGACAGAGGGAGTTGTGTGGCAGCCAGACAGAAGTAGTGAAACCAACAACTATGATCATGACTTGCCCTCTGATCAGAAAAGAGATGGCCAATGCCAACCCCAGATCAATCAGTTCAGACCCCTACAACCCTGATCATGACTTGCCCTCTGATCAGAAAAGAGATGGTCAATGCCAACCATAGATCTATCAGCAAATCCACGCTTAGGAGACTATAGTGGCCATGGACAATCCAGTCATCCACTGGTCACTTTGTGACAAATCTGGAGAATATTGGGACCGGCACTTATGAACACTCAGATGATGCTCAAACTTCAGACCAGATATGATTACCATATATAAAGAGGAGAGGAAATCCAAGGCCTGGTCAGGCACTACATACTGATCGGACATGTTAGTCAGGGTCAAGCAAAATATACTGGCCAAGACCCTCACCATGGTTTCAAAACCTAGGTAGGAAACAAAGTTTTTTTTCTACTAGTTTGAATAAAATATAAACTTAACCTGCACACTCCATGGTGACTGCCATGGCAGGTGGCTTTTACTCCCCTCTCCATGACATCACCATTAGGAATAGATGCTGCAATAATTAGGTTGAAGATGCTGCAGTGAATGAGCTGATAGCAGTCAGTGACTCATAGCTGGCATGCTTGCATCAGTGACTCATAGCTGGCATGCTTGCATCAGTGACTCATAGCTGGCATGCTTGCATCAGTGACTCATAGCTGGCATGCTTGCATCAGTGACTCATAGCTGGCATGCTTGCATCAGTGTCAGTGACTCATAGCTGACATGCTTGCATCAGTGTCAGTGACTCATAGCTGGCATGCTTGCATCAGTGACTCATAGCTGGCATGCTTGCATCAGTGTCAGTGACTCATAGCTGGCATCAGTGTCTCATAGCTGGCATGCTTGCATCAGTGTCAGTGACTCATAGCTGGCATGCTTGCATCAGTGTCTCATAGCTGGCATGCTTGCATCAGTGTCAGTGACTCATAGCTGGCATGCTTGCATCAGTGTCTCATAGCTGGCATGCTTGCATCAGTATCAGTGACTCATAGCTGGCATGCTTGCATCAGTGTCAGTGACTCATAGCTGGCATGCTTGCATCAGTGTCTCATAGCTGGCATGCTTGCATCAGTGTCAGTGACTCATAGCTGGCATGCTTGCATCAGTGTCAGTGACTCATAGCTGGCATGCTTGCATCAGTGTCAGTGACTCATAGCTGACATGCTTGCATCAGTGTCAGTGACTCATAGCTGGCATGCTTGCATCAGTGTCAGTGACTCATAGCTGGCATGCTTGCATCAGTGTCAGTGACTTATAACTGGCATGCTTGCATAAGTGTCAGTGACTCATAGCTGGCATGCTTGCAGCAGTGTCAGTGACTCATAGCTGGCATGCTTGCATCAGTGTCAGTGACTTATAACTGGCATGCTTGCATAAGTGTCAGTGACTCATAGCTGGCATGCTTGCAGCAGTGTCAGTGACTCATAGCTGGCATGCTTGCATCAGTGTCTCATAGCTGGCATGCTTGCATCAGTGTCAGTGACTCATAGCTGGCATGCTTGCATCAGTGTCAGTGACTCATAGCTGGCATGCTTGCATCAGTGTCAGTGACTTATAACTGGCATGCTTGCATAAGTGTCAGTGACTCATAGCTGGCATGCTTGCAGCAGTGTCAGTGACTCATAGCTGGCATGCTTGCATCAGTGTCAGTGACTCATAGCTGGCATGCTTGCATCAGTGTCTCATAGCTGGCATGCTTGCATCAGTGTCAGTGACTCATAGCTGGCATGCTTGCATCAGTGTCAGTGACTCATAGCTGGCATGCTTGCATCAGTGTCTCATAGCTGGCATGCTTGCATCAGTGTCAGTGACTAATAGCTGGCATGCTTGCATCAGTGTCAGTGACTCATAGCTGGTATGCTTGCATCAGTGACTCATAGCTGGCATGCTTGCATCAGTGTCAGTGACTCATAGCTGGTATGCTTGCATCAGTGACTCATAGCTGGCATGCTTGCATCAGTGACTCATAGCTGGCATGCTTGCATCAGTGTCAGTGACTCATAGCTGGCATGCTTGCATCAGTGTCAGTGACTCATAGCTGGCATGCTTGCATCAGTGACTCATAGCTGGCATGCTTGCATCAGTGACTCATAGCTGGCATGCTTGCATCAGTGTCTCATAGCTGGCATGCTTGCATCAGTGTCAGTGACTCATAGCTGGCATGCTTGCATCAGTGTCTCATAGCTGGCATGCTTGCATCAGTGTCAGTGACTCATAGCTGGCATGCTTGCATCAGTGTCTCATAGCTGGCATGCTTGCATCAGTGTCAGTGACTCATAGCTGGCATGCTTGCATCAGTACACCGTAGCTGGCAAACTTGCATCAGTGTCAGTGGACCATGGCTGGCATGCTTGCATCAGTGTCAGTGGACCATGGCTGGCATCAGTGTCAGTGGACCATGGCTGGCATGCTTGCATCAGTGTCAGTGGACCATGGCTGGCATGCTTGCATCAGTGTCAGTGGACCATGGCTGGCATGCTTGCATCAGTGTCAGTGGACCATGGCTGGCATCAGTGTCAGTGGACCATGGCTGGCATCAGTGTCAGTGGACCATGGCTGGCATGCTTGCATCAGTGTCAGTGGACCAAAGCTGATCAAGACCCTGCTCCACCTCCAAGCGGCAGCCCTGGAAACAGACTGCACTAGTGTAGTCTGGCTAAGAGAATAAATATAATCATGGGAAAACAAATCCAGTACCCAAAGAAAGCCAGCTGTAATCTGAAATTGGATGTGTCGAGACAGAAAGTGTAAATATCGCAGTCTTGCTGTAAGATTATGAAACGTCGTTTTCAGGATGAAAGAAGAAGAAGAAGAAGAAGAAGAAGAAGAGGCTGTAATTACCTTTATTTTTTTTTAAAAGATAATTTTAAAAATTAACAAATCATAAATGGCGACGGCGTGGACTAGTGGTTAAGTGACACGGCTCACAACTCGAAGGTAATGGGTTCGATCCCCAATCACATCACAGCACCGACAATTACCCCGGAGAAGCAAACCCTTAGAAAATGCAGGAGGAAGCAGGCCCTTACATAAAAGGCATGCTAAAGTCAGATGCACTGGGCCGACAGGTGCAAAATAAAAAAATTATTACAAATATGTAAGTTGTTCATAAGATGAAAGTCAAAGCAAACTCATAACAAAGAATACAATACAGCAAAGTGTTATAACAATAATAACAATAATTATCAATGCTCAGGACAGTAGAAATGACTACCTGTTTTGAAGGAACAAACGGCCTGCCCGACATTCGTAGCAGTCGACATCCTCACAAGACACAAACGAGGGTGTGTACGGATAGTTGGAGTGGTACATTGGCAAGTTTCCATTAAACACATCAATAGCTAGGGCATCTGTGTGGGATATATATACAGAAACATATATAGGTAATGGCTCAGTGACTGCACCAGGATTAAAATAGAATGATACCTGCGTTGCTGCCTCAAAGCCGTCGTCATGGACGAAAAATTAACGAAAACTAACAAGAAACAAGATATGATGTAAAATGAGCAGTTTAAGTTTGCCATTATACCAGGATGTGCCAGGAAAGTGTGAGACTTTGTATGCCCGCTATAAAATAGAGTGGATGCAATACAAAACAGTCAGTATGATGGCACATAGACATAAACAGATTTTTCCTCATCGTATCCGTTCTCAAACTTTCTCTAACAAGCCCTGAATAGGGCTTTACAAGTAGCAGAATGTAGTCTGGAGAATGGAATGCGCTGTGTCGCAGTTTACAGCTTCACTCCAATATTTGCACCTTTTGGTCCAATACATCTAACTTCAGCATGCCTATTTGAATACTGGGTTAGCCTTTCCTCTTCGATCCATTCTCCTTGGTCGGTCTGCTCTGTTGCAGCCTGTTATCCAGGATCACCATGTGGATGTGGAGGTCTTGCCAGTTCTGAGTCGCTGGCCCTGATGATAGCAGTCAGCGTTTCATCGCTGGCCACTTCAGCTCTTGCACTGCTCTTGAAACAGATAAAACATGAATAAACACAAAAACAGAAAAAATACAAACCACACAAAAAACTACGAAGAATTCAACCCGGAAATACAAACAGCTCAACAACATGAAAACAGCACACCAAGATGGAAACACAAACAGCTCACCAAGATGGAAGCACAAACAGGTCACCAAGATGGAAACACAAACAGCTCACCAAGATGAAAACACAAACATCACACCAAGATGGAAACACAAACATCACACCAAGATTGAAATACAAACATCACACCAAGATGGAAACATAAACGTCACACCAACATGAGATGAAACCCTGATGGAGCACAACACAAATCTTACCAACAAGTGGTGAACCAGGCGACTGTCTCCGACCTTTATAGCAGTGCGAGGTCTGACATATCTCACCATAATTCAACGTCAAATGAAGGTTTAGGTTATTATTTTTCTGTGAATGAAGATATACCTGTTAAGACAGTCTTTCGTGAGTATTTGTTTACATTATTACAGGATAACTCTATGATCATCATGAGTCCCGTAACCTAGAAGGTCGTTGAGTCACCGTTATTGCAGTTTGTCAAACCAGTTCCTGCCATACGTCTCGATTTTCGACAGGGTATTAGTTTCAGCTAAAAACCTTCCAGTCCACTCTTTTATATTGTCCTGCCATCTCTTTTTTGGTTTTCCTCTCCCACGCTTCCCAGGCACAGTACCTTGCAGGACGGTTTTGGTCAGCCCAACGATCGTGATATATACCATGTCAAATAAAATATTGTTGATTAATGAAGTCTGTTTAGTCATAATCATACATACAGCAACTTACTTACTGTTTCTGTTTCTAAGAATCGACGTCACTGCACTCCGGGTATACCCATAGGTGCTCAGTCTCTCTCATCAAATGGCGTAAGGTATGGATGCTGAGGGTCCCTGTAGCTTGCTGGTTGTACTCTCCTGCTCCGTCATCTCATGCGCCACACTCCACTCGAACCTCGTTTAATGTTGAAACTTTGCAGTCTGTGGATTACTGCTTCATCTATTGCGGTGTCCTCATCCAGCAGGCGGTCATTGATTGATTTCAAAATGCCACGTCTATCCATCACTAATGTGCCCATGATGGGAGCTTGTGAAGCCATGATGTCAGCTCTTTCATTGCCCCGAACCCCTGCATGAGCAGGACAATAGATCCAGGTCAACGCCTGGAGGTTTGAGGCCTCAATAGCTGCTATCCACTCGTACCTAAGCCATCCCTTCTGTACCTTCTGAAGTACGGTTTTCGCGTCTATCAGACAGCACTTGTTATAGAAGTCTTAGATACCCATTTCTTGCTGAGATCACTGCTTCCGTTAATGACCAACAAGTCTCCATCAGGGACAAGGGACAACATAAATTGGAATAAGTTTACTAACCTAAATGATTAATATCAAAATGAATAAATAAATTGTACATATTTAAACAGGAGATGGGGAGGAAGATTAACGTCTGGTCAGGTAAAACATTCTGATCAAACATGTTAGTCCGGATCAGGCAAAACATACTGGCCCAGACCCTCATCTCGCCTTCCCCATAGATTTCCTGGAAACGGGCTGTTTTCATGGCAGCCTTGCTAACGATCGATTAGATCCCCGCAGTAGTGAGCAACATGCAGATGAAACCAAGCATAGGACAACTGCCTGGAGGGCCGCTGTCCTTCTTCACCAGCACGCTCAAGATGTGAGAAAAACTACTACAACCCGCCACTTAACGTCCTTATACATACAAGTAGTTGTTGTTGAATACCCAAAACGAGTACAATTTACTCTTTTGTGTGCCCTGAAGAGGATGTTAAGTGGCGGTTGTAGTAGTTTTCCTCACATCCTGAGCATGCTGATGAATGTGTATCGCTGTCCTCCATGCGGATGTGCTATATTTGGCCCTCATCTGCATGGCACTCACTACTACAGGGATAACATTGATCCACATCTCGCAAGACAAGCTGCCTTGAAAACAGCCTGTTTCCAGGCAGCGCTGCATGGAAGAGAGACTGGTCTTGGTCAGTATGTTGTGCCTGACCCTAATGCAACATTCTGGTCAGTATGTTGTGCCTGACCCTAATGCAACATTCTGGTCAGTATGTTGTGCCTGACTCTGACGTGACATTCTGGTCCGTAGGTTATGTCTGACCCTAGATCGACATTCTGGTCAGTAGGTTATGTCTGAGCCTGACGCGACATTTTGTCAGTAGGTTGTGCCTGACTGAACTAGCGTCTCAGTTCCCCATACATACATCTTCTTCGTTCGTTCTCAATCTCCCACTACCAAACCCTGAAGTGCTTAAGTAGCAGAATGTAGTCCAGAGAACGGAATGCGTTGTGTCGTAGTTTACAGCTTGGCTGCGATATTTGCACCTTTCGGTCCAACACATCCGACTTCAGCAAACATTTTTTGAGTACCAGGTTAGCATTCCCTCTTCGATCCCTTCTCCTTAGCCAGTCTGCCCTGCTGCAACCTGTTATCCAGGATCACCACGTGGAGGTGTAGAAGGGTCTTGGCAGCTATCATTCGCTGGCCCTGACGCTAGCAGTCAGCTATGGGTCGCTGACCACTGCATCATCTTGATCTCAGTTCCCCACACAAACAATTAAAATTACTCATTGTAGGCACTCTACAATAAACAGGAGATAATCCTACGGGAATGCATGTGTGCATTTTCATTGTTATCTCCCTTATGTTTTCTACATTATGTTCGTTAGCATGGTGGAGGTGTTTGCGTGTGTCGGTGTGCTCCCGCCCCGCCCATTATACTTGGTGGAAGGTTAGCACAACCAGGTTCTAGTGTGACCTATGAAGAGTCCAAAAGATTTATTACGACCAGATATATGGACAAATGGAAAACAGAGCACACTGGTTACACAAGACATTATGCTTTTTACCAGTTGAACAGAAGAGAGTAGGTGGTGGTCTTAAGACTCCGCACAAGCCACAACAGACTGAGGTACCATCTATTCAATAAACTGAAGATAGGTGCTACTGACGATGTTGCCTGTGGTGCGGGACAATGACCCCCGAACATCTGCTGAAAAATGGCCCGACACAGGAGGACCAGAGAAAGCCCATGTGGCCATCACCAGTGACAACACTAGACAAGCTCTATGACAGTGTCTACAGCCTCAGGATGACAGCTGCTGTCTTCAAACAAATTCAAGTCGATGTCTGACAGCGTGTGAAGAAGAACACATATTTATCTAGAATTTCAACTAATTGACCATGGAGGACAGGGTCGACCGACCCCAACCAAGCACGTACACGGGTTGCAGACAATGGAACAACCTCCAGAAATGCGGTGTCAGTTGCGAAATAAGCAAATTATTGGATGAAAAAGCAGTCGCAGGCTAAACGGCGGTATAGCCCAAACGGACAGGATGGGGCAACAGACGGCACTTCAAATACCCTCTGATTCCTAAGACAGGTATATCAATCAAGCGAGTAAGTGCCGCTATAACATAAGCTCTAGCCACCGAGAAAGGACACTGCAGCAAAGAAACCAACCTGCTGCCTCGCAGGTATCATCGGAAGAAGAAGAGGCTACATGAGGCATGCCAGAAGGAAAGACACAACCTGTTCTGCCGAAGACGGAGTGTGTCAGCTAAGGCACAGATACTAGGGGAGATTAGGGCACACATGCACTTACTGGTTAAAAAACAACCAGAATACAGAAGAAGAGAGAAAAAAAAAACTTCTTGAGAGTTGTACAATTACCAGTGATCCCAGAAATGCTTCTCTCTTGTCAAGTTTGCTCCTTAAAACTTCAATCTCGCTACTAATTCTCTCCTTCAGCTGATCAGATGTGCTTGTGCTTACAGAGTCCTCCTGAAATGTCAAGAACAAACATTTGATAATACATTGAGGTATGCCCTATTGCTCAATCTTCTCTAAATCGTCTGTTATAACTGAGCACAGGTTTACAGTATTATGAGGACCCACCACTCCCGAAGTCTGGCTCCCCAGCCGAGCAATCGGGCATCGGTCCAAATTTGATGCAGGATTTTTTTTCTGATCGCAAAACGGCTCCCGGGATCAAACCAACTTCAAAAAATGGGTCCCAGAACAACCTGGAAAGTAAAGGAGGCAGACATGATGGTGACCACATCGCCACTATTGTGCCGATAGTCAAGAAAAAGATGGGCCTAACACTATGTTTCTAATATGTCACACTGACGTACAAAAGAATCTCTATGACAAATCATTAACCCCCCCCCCCCCCCCCCCCCCCCCAGTAAAAAACAATTTTAGACCTTGTCAATACTCAGGTGAAACCCAGAAAAAACCAAAAGAAAGAAGCCCAACCCAAGACTAAAATAATAATCATCATCTCCAGGAAAAAGTCTCGTCCCACTGCTTGACTCTGAACGATGGAGAAAAGCAAGAACGAAGATTTTCACAAATAGGTGCTTGTGGCAGTATGGCAGCAAAGTTTTAACCTTGCCGCCAATTTCTGTTGAACCAACATTGCTTATGAAGACATGTTCCAATTCACTGCTAAGTTCTGAGAGGACCAGTACCCTGCCTTCCCTAACGATAATTCAGGTACCATTCTGCAGCTGGATATAGATGGGAGCATGTTGAAGCTGTGGAGTGTTAATCTAGGTCCCTTTGCTGCAAAATAGAAGTGTCCTAACCGTTCTAAAGAAAAGTACAAATTCTGTACAATTTAAGGGTTATGTAGAAATAAATAGATCAACATTGCAGTGGTCCTGAAGGTTAATGGTAGATTAAAAATACATATAGACAAGGGCTCAGTGAGAAAATAAATTGATACCTACATTACGGCTACAAGGTCTTCATCTGGAAACACACAAAAATGATGTTATGGCAACGAACTTAAACCACTCGTCTTGATTTTTATGTGAATTGTTAGTTTGTTTTTGTTAAATTTTTGTCCTTGATGAGGAAAACAGACGCTGGTCAAGTCAGGTATAACATACTGACCAGGGCGTCACATCCGGTACCAACATACTGAGTCACCGAGCCATTACCTAGCTAACATCTATAGATTTGTCCCAGTGCAGTCACTGAGCCATTACCTAGTTTGCATCTATAGATTTGTCCCAGTGCAGTCACAGAGCCATTACCTAGCTAACATCTATAGATTTGTCCCAGTGCAGTCACTGAGCCATTACCTAGTTTGCATCTATAGATTTGTCCCAGTGCAGTCACAGATATTACCTAGCTAACATCTATAGATTTGTCCCAGTGCAGTCACTGAGCCATTACCTAGTTTGCATCTATAGATTTGCCCCAGTGCAGTCACTGAGCCATTACCTAGCTAACATCTATAGATTTGTCCCAGTGCAGTCACTGAGCCATTACCTAGCTAACATCTATAGATTTGTCCCAGTGCAGTCACTGAGCCATTACCTAGCTAACATCTATAGATTTAATCACGTAATGATTTCAATCACCTGAAGGTCTTCACACTCAGTCTCCACATCCTTCTGAACTAGTCTCCAGATGTCATGAAGGTCCAGCTGCCTGGCTAGAGTGCTGCTGTACAGACATTCCTAAGCAAAGACACAATACACACAAACAAATAAAGACAACAACAAGCTCATGAGCAAATTATGTAGATATTAAGGCTAAAAGCCTTCCTCCGAATGGCTGGAGGCACTTAAACTTAACGTCTTTATACTGGTTTAGAAGACTCTGCAGAGTCTGTATACAACCAGTTCCAATTAAATCATCTTGCTCTAGAAGCTGTACGCATCCAATCTATTCTTAAATGCATTGACTGTCCCAGCCTCCACCACCTCACTTGGCAATGCATTCCAAGCATTCACAACTCTCTGGCTAAAGAAATACTTCCTAATATCTAATCTGGACCTCTCCTTAGTCAACTTGTAGCTGTGCCCTCTTGTCTTTGTTGGTGGTTGTACTTTAAAAAACTTGTTTTAATCTACCTTATCCATTCCTCTGATCATCTTATACACCTGTATTAAGTCACCGGAATACTTCTCTCTTCTAGACACTGTAGGCCGGTTCTTTTTAATCTTTCCTCATAACTGTAATTCTGGAATCCCACTATCAGCTTTGTTGCTCTTTTTTGTATTCTCTCCAGCATGTCTATATCCCCTGTCTGATAAGGACTCCACACCTGAACACAGTACTCCAATCTAGGTCTAACTAATGCTTTATACAGTTTGACTATCACCTCCTTGCTCCTATGTTTAATATTTCTTTTTATCATCCCTAACATTGCATTTGCCTTTTTTACTGCTACCTGAACTTGCTCCCTCTCACCTTACATGTATGATCTATTATAACCCCCTAGGACACCATAAAACACCATCCTCCCACAGTATGGATACAGCAGATAACAGCCTCCACTTCCGCTCTGGACGAGGCCTGGAGCCGTGGGTCACAGATGTGGCTGACCGACACAAGGGGTCACGAATGCCTAAGTGAACTCTGAATATTATATCTATGTTTTCAGTCATCATTATTAATCATCTTTACAACCGCCAGTGGAGCATAGGCCTTACATAAATACTGACCAAGCCTTTTTTTCTTCTGTCAACACCTCCTGCTTGTTCAATGTCTCGTCCTGCCTCCGTTATGTTCAGACCTATTTTCCTTATCCCAAGTGTGATTAGCGAGTTCAATTTACATCTGAGTGGTCCTGGGTTTATTCCCCAGTTGAGACAGAAATGTTTTTCAGGCTGCAACGGCTCCCGGGTCTACCCAGCCTTAAATGGGTACCGGTTCAGTCCAGGAAGTAAAAGCGGTGAGGGAGAGGAGATGGCTACTGCCCTCATATAGCCGAGCCTTTGAAATGTGCGATCGCTAACACCTCACACCCCTACGGCAGTAATACTATGGGTTACTTTACTGTAAGTGTGTTTTATCAGTTTCTTGTAGCCTGAGGCTGGGATAAGTTCCATGGAGCACCTGGAACGATCAGCTTCACATCTGGGCCTCAATATTTCATGAGCAAAGACCAAAATCCAAAGTTTTGGTGAGGGTCGGCCTGCGACAGGAATCACTATTAATGGCAATAATGTCAACACCAGCGAGGGCTTGTTCTACCGAGACAGAAAACAGACCTCTGAAGTATTTTACAGTTCTGAGATTGCCTGAAAGATCGGTATGGCAGTCTCATTAATGAACTCCCTGCATAGTCTCATCCCAGCAGAGGCTTTCCCTGGAATTAATTATGTGCCTTTACAAACTCTGTGTCATCCCAATCTTTCTGTATGGCTCTGAAACATGGACGGTATTGAAATTAGATTAGAAGAGTCTTGAAGTCTTCCATTTGTGCAGACAGAGACGTATTCTTGGAATCCATTGGTATGACCTAGTTAACAACGCAAGGTTGCCAGACAAACACATCTCGAGAGTATTGTGTCTATGATGGACTGTCTCGCCACCTCTGTGTCTTTGGTCACATGACCTACCTCCACCAGGATGTTCTTCCCTACAGGGTCCTGCATCTGGCTGCCGAAATCAAGAAAGAAATACCTGTCCCCACATAGAGTTGCCAGCGCAACACCTGGCTGTGAGAAATCATCCTTATCTCATCAGAACTATACATCTCATGGGCCTCAATGTGATGGGCCTCGACGTGATGAGCCTCGATGTGATGGGCCTCGACGTGATGGGGCTCGACGTGATGGGCCTCGACGTGATGGGTCTCGACGTGATGGGCCTCGACGTGATGGGCCTCGACGTGATGGGCCTCGACGTGATGAGCCTCGACGTGATGGGCCTCGACGTGATGGGTCTTGACGTGATGGGCCTCGACGCAATGGGCCTTGGTCACCTAAGCATGTCTCGGATGCCCTCTACTCCTTTTGCCCTTATAAGCTCGGAGAAGAGCCTGATGAGTAAAGCTGTTTGACGTTCTTCTTAATGTGTGTCCAAGCCGCCACCTCCTCATTATGTTCTCACCAATTGGCGATTGTTCTGTTCTTTCCAGAGGCTCAATCTTAGTAACCTTGCCTTGCCAGTGAGAACAGTTATGTAATGGATTCCTGGCCACTCAATTACATCTTGCAATGGCAAGGCAGACAGACTGGCTAAGGGACCAAGTCAAAAACAACAATACACACCAACAGCCCTACCGACAGATAAACAACTACCGAAGACTGCGAACAATGAGGTTTGGCTGAATAGATGGGCAATGGAAAATACTGGAAGAGAGATCTTCAAACATATGGCCATCCCAAATCCCAAAGACAACATCAACCTCCTGAAAAAGTGAGATTAAACAACTATTTTCTGGCTTTTGCACTTTACGAAAGAGCTTCTTCCTACAAGTTAGACAAATGGATAACTCTGTACGATACTAAACAACAGCTCATAAACACTTGCAGATATACCTTTACGGTATTGGGCCAGAGGGAAGGAGCCCACAGGCTGCTGGGACAACAGCCAGCTAACCAACCAACCATCACACCAGTGCAGTATTTTGAGCAAGAACTTATTAAGAAAGTTGTTTTTTTATCTGACTAATCATGTTCATATCGTCTGTAGGGAACGGCTAGTGGGCTAGTGGTTAAGTGACACGGCTCACAGAGCGAACGTGCTGGGTTCGCTCCCCATCACACCGCCTGTCGTTACCCAGGGAAAGCAAACCCTTAGAAAATGCAGGAGGAAGCAGACAATAACATAAAATGCATGCCGAAGTCGTACGCACTGGGCCGACAGACGCAAAATAAAAACATACCGCAACACACACCATCTTGGGGAATTAAGCGAACGCAAAAACTAAAAAATATCGTCTGTAAGGGCAGCCATGAATAGCAACACTGTATCCTACAGGCATGGCATATGAGGCACACAGCGCGCTGCGAAAACTGAGTTGGGAACCCCCTCGGAGCAGTAAATACACTCATTGCGGTGCAATGTTGAGTCCTGGTGGTCTATCATCCTCACTGGCCCAGCGGCTCCCTTATCAGTGAGCTTCACAATGTTTCAGTTTTGCAATAAGGCAAGAGACAGTCAAAGCACTGTGCAATGCCGAATGCAGCAGAGCAGACAGGAGGGACGGACTGAACCGTCGACCTCAATGCCTGTTCACGCGCTTGCTCGCTCGGGGAAGGATAGCAGCGCTCTGTGCAGAACGTATCCCATCAATCAATCAAAGCCTGTAGCTCCTCTCGGTGCATAGGCCATTGACAGCATCCCGCCAGCATGCATGACCCTGAGCTGCTCTTTCCGCCTCTCTCCAGGTCTAATCATTTAATTTTAGTTCCTTCTCACATTCTCTTCTCCACGTATTTTTTGGTCTTCCTCACTCTCTTGAGAATTTCATTTAAGAGCCTGTTTGGCTAGATTGGACTGTGCCTTCCGTAGTGTGTGTCCTATCCCCATTTTCTTCGCTTAATTTGCTGTTCCAGTGGATGTTATTGGCTCCATTCCCACAAGTCTTCATTCCTCACCATGTCCTGCCACTTCATACCCATCATCCTTTGTAGGCAGGACTGGACAGTTAATGAAGGACTGGACAGTTAATGAAGGACTGGACAGTTAATGAAGGACTGGACAGTTAATGAAGGACTGGACAGTTAATGAAGGGCTGGACAGTTAATGAAGGACTGGACAGTTAATGAAGGACTGGACAGTTAATGAAGGACTGGACAGTTAATGAAGGACTGGACAGTTAATGAAGGACTGGACAGTTAATGAAGGACTGGACAGTTAATGAAGGACTGGACAGTTAATGAAGGACTGGACACTTAATGAAGGACTGGACAGTTAATGAAGGACTGGACAGTTAATGAAGGACTGGACAGTTAATGAAGGACTGGACAGTTAATGAAGGACTGGAGTTTTTGTTGTATGTCTTTGGTCGTTCTCCATGTCTCAACTCCCTACAGCAGGACTGACTTGACACTGAAGTGGAATATTCTAACTATGGTGCGAACCTCGACGATTTCTCTGGATCATCTGTTCCCATCAGTCCAAGCTATTTCCAAAGGAAAAGGAGACAAATTTAGACCGCTGGCCTGCCTACCTGTCAAAAATTTGACAAGGACAGCAAACAGGTGGTCAATGATTTGGTTCAGAATGTTCCCCCCAATCAATATCTAACTACAGGTAAATTCAAAACCAAAACATCAGTTCTTTCATTGAGCCCCAATTTAAGAAGAATACAAACTGTTGAATATTTGTGTTCTATTCCTTCATCCTGCATCAATCAATCCTGTTCCTTTCAAAGTAAGGATTACCTTCCAAAGTACGAACTACCTTTCAAAGTAAGGACTACCTTCCAAAGTAAGAATTACCTTCCAAAGTAAAAACTACCTTTCAAAGTAAGAACTACCTTTCAAAGTAAAGACTTCCTTCCTTCCAAAGTAAAGATGACCTGCCAAAATAAAAACTACCTTCCAATGTAAGGACTATCTTCCAAAGTAAGAACTACTTTCCAAGGCAAGAACTGAGAATATCACAAATGGACAGAGTGTTTATAAGGCTCTGGATTGCCACACTAGAGCTACAGTGGTTGAATAACTTTCTGTAATGCAAAATGGCTCATGAAATCAATTTCATTGCACCTGAATGCCCCCATGTGTACTCAGTATCTTTCACTGCAGAAAGTTTCAAAAAATAGAGCACAATCTCAGTAGCTCCAGCAGCAGTCTCAAGAATAAGTTTAAGGGGAAGAATATAGTAGATGAAGAGGAAGTAATATAGTAGGTTAAGGGGAAGTAACATAATAGGTGGAAAAGAAGTTATATAATAGATTAAGGAAAAGAATTATAATACACGAAGAGGAAGTAATATAGTAAATGAAGGAAAAGTAATTCAATAGATGAAGGTATAGTGATATACTAGTAAATAGGGAAGTAATCTAATAGTTTAAGCGGAAATAATATAGAAGATGAAGGGGAAGTAATATACTATATAGTAGATAAAGGGGAAGTAATATTTTTTTAATTAAAAAATTTTTTTTGGGTCGTTCGCCTTATTTTCTCTAATCCCCCAAGGCGGTGTGGGTTGCGCTGTGTTTTTATTTTGCGCCTGTCGGCCCAGTGCATCCGACTTCAGCATTCATTTTATGTAAGGGTCTGCTTCCTCCTGCATTTTCTAATGGTTTGCTTCCCCGGGGTAACGGCCGGTGCTGTGATGGTGATCAAACCCAGCACCTTCTGGTTGTGAGCCGTGCCACTTAACCACTAGGCATAGCCGTGCCCGGGAAGTAATATAATAGATGAAGAGGAAGTAAAATGTATATAGTAGATAAAGGGGAAGTAATATAATAGATGAAGGGGAAGTAATATATTGTATAGTAGATAAAGGGGAAGTAATATAACAGATGAAGGGGAAGTAATATAATTAGATGAAGAGAAAGTAATATATGTATGGGAAGTAACATAATAGATGAAAGGGAAGTAATATAATAGATGAAGGAAAAGTAATATAACAGATGAAGGGAATGTAATATAATAGATGAGGGGGAAGTAATGTAATAAATTAAGTAGAAGTACTTTAGTCAGGATCAGGTGAAAATGCTGATCAGACTATATTAGGACTCTTTGAAAGACCCCACCTAACTTCCTAGCAGTCCTCTGTGGAAACAAGCTGTTTAATGACAGTCTGTCCTAAGTAGGTGGGGATATTGGTTGTGATCCCTATAGTACTGAACTACAGCTAAGAGGTCCACCTTCTCAAGTACGGCTTGGGATGTGCGGAGAGCCCCTGTATCCCACCCCCAAAGAAAGTCATCAAGAGTACCTAACTGTGGCATGAGTGGCATTAGCAACAAGTGGTGTCTAAATGAGTTACCTCCAACTCTGCACACCTTTGCCTTTCACTATTCAGGCCTGACTGTGTGTTCTGGTAGTCTTCGTCCAGTTCATACATACGTCCTGGAAGGAAATTAGGTTGAAACAAGTGATTGATATGTGATAGGTTGCTGTTGCTGCTGTCTTTGTTTGGTGAAGATGATGTTGCTGGTGATGTTTTTATCTGGTGGTGGTGGTGGTGGTGTTGGTGAAGATCATGTTGCTATTGTTACTGCTGCTACTGCTGTTGGTGATGATGATGCTGCTGCTGCTGGTGGTGGTGATGATGATGTTGTTGTTGGTGGTGATGTTTTTGCTGTTGGTGGTCATGATGATGCTGCTGTTGTTGCTAGTAATGAAAATGTTGCTGTTGTTGGTGATGTTGTTTTTGCTGTTGGTGGTGGTATTGTTGCTGTCACTGTTCTTCTTGTTGCTGCTGTTATTGTTGGTGATGATGAGGTTGCTGTTGTTGTTGGTGATGATGTTGTTGCTGTTGTTGGTAGTGGTGTTGTTGCTGCCGTTGTTCCTCTTCTTGTTATTGTTGCTGCCGTTGTTGTTTGTGGTTGTATTGTTTGCTGCAGTTGTGTGTGTTGATGGTTGCATTGTTGCTGCTGCTGTTGTCAGTTTTGGTGGTTATATTGTTGTTGTTGTTGTGGGTGTTGGTGTTGTATTGTTGCTGCGGTTGTTGTTGTGGGTGTTGATAGTTGTATTGTTGCTGCCACTGTTGTTGTTGGTGGTTGTAGTGTTGCTGCTGTTGTCAGTTTTTGTGGTTATATTGTTGTTGTTGCTGCTGTTGTTGGTGATGTTGTTGTTGCTGTTGGTGGTGGTGTTGTTGCTGTTGCTGCTGCTGGTGATGTTGGTGTTGCTGGTGTTGTTGCTGCATGTCACTGTTGTTGTCATCGTTGTTTTTGTTGTTGCTGCTGCTGCTGTTGTTGTTGGTGATGTTACTGTTGCTGTTAGTGGTGGTGTTGTTGCTGCATGTGACTGTTGTTGTCATCGTTGTTTTTGTTGTTGCTGCTGCTGCTGTTGTTGCAGACATATTCTGGCCTCACGCAGGAAGTCCTCTATTCTAGTGGGGGTTAGACTGCACCGCCTACGGACCCTAACAACATACTCTCAGTGTGACAGTGGTCCTATTCTGTCTCTATCACACACAAAAAGCTCCCGCTAACCTCTCGGTCAACATTGTGAGATCAAAGTCGGGTACCTCAATCCTTATCTTGTGCGAACTTTTCTGTGCGTATGTCTGTCTGTCTCTCTTATTCTATCTCTCCCTCTTTCTCTGCCACATAAAACCCTCTCACACACCCTGTATCACTCTCTTTCTCCCTCAAACATAGAACTATCGAAAACCTTCTACACACGACAACATTACGTTGCACAGATCAAGCCCCCATGGCTTGAGTTACCCTATCACCCACCTTCACCCCTCCCTTCCCCTCTCTCTCTCTCTGTTTTAGTCGCACACTAAACCCTCTCGAACAAACTTCCGGACAACATCGCGATGTACGGCCAGCAAACACACTCAAACACACTCCCTAATTTTCTTGACCTGTGTTTCAACTCTCTCTTACCACCACACTCCCAAATCCCAACAGGAAGACACATCACTACAGTTGTTTGTTTGTTTGTTTTTCTTCAATCTGTACCTGCATTCCCTCTGACATTCTTCACCACTCGCCCACATATCCCGACTATTTCCAACTGCCCTCCTAAATCTCCCTTAGTTCTCCCTCATAAAATCGACATCACTCGTGAATGGATAATCACATTTTCATTCCACCACCGCCTTTTTTTATTCAAATTAGTTAGATATTTTCATCTATGTTGTAGGTAGTCGCTGATCAAGATCTTTCCATAGTAACATAGGTTGTCCGTGTGTTTATGCCCATGGCATAACCAACTCCAACGTCAAATGGTTTTACATACTCATAATGTCCATGATTTCACTTCACCATTATTGACGGTCGACTTTATTCCCATTGCTGAGGTAATCGAGGGCGTTTTAGGCAGAGGACTGCAGGCCGCTTCGCCACTGCTGTTGCCGCATCATGTGCTAGCTATATTTGTATATTTCACCCCCAACAGAAGAGGGTCACCCTTCATCATTACGCCCCATAAAACCTGCCTATGACTATTCTCATCACCATACTGTCTCAATCAATCAAACAATCAATCAATCAATCAAAATCATGGCCACATCATCTGGAGCATAGGCCCTCAACAAATATACGCCAAGTCTTCCTATCACGAGCCATCGGAGCCCACGTCTTGCTTGCCTGTCGCCTATTATTGGCATCCAGCTCCCATTTCCATAAGCGTCTCGGTTGCCCACTATTAGCCCTGTCCTGTGGATTCCAGGAGAGAGACTGTCCTCTAATGTTATCAACATGTTTCCGTAATCTGTCGCCTATCCATCGCCATGTCAAGCTCCACTGGTACTTCTTCTTCTTCTTCTTACGCTGTCAGACGTCGACCTTTATTTTTTCGAAAAAAGCAGCGGTCATCCTGAGGCTGTCGACACTGCCGTAGAGCTTGTCTAGTGTTGCCACTGGTGATGGCCACATCTGCTCTCTCTGATCTTCGTATGTCGGGCAGTTTTGCAGCAAATGTTCAGCGGCCACTGGTACAATTTCCGAAAGTGTGTATCTTTCTCGCAAGTGCCCTTGTTGTCCTCTCCATGTTTCACAGCAATTCGGCTGTACAGACTTCACATTTGAGTGGAAGATTTGTAATTAAGTGGTAGTTTCAAATTCTTGTGATTTCCGTAAGGTTCATGATGCAATGAAACCTCCTCTCGTCTTATGTATAACTAAATTGTCTTTTTTCTCTTCTGTCTCAACATTGTTCAAACACAAATATATTCCAATGGGGACAAAGGGCCAGTTTATATACAGTGTTTTTATATCAACTCTCTGCTACCAGTGTCAGACATGGACTCTCTCCAAGGAACAAGAAAAAAGATCATGGTATGCGTAATGAGGTGTTTGAGAAAGGTTGTCGGGGTCACAAGGCTGTCGGGGTCACAAGGCTGTCGGGGTCACAAGGCTGTCGGGGTCACAAGGCTGTCGGGGTCACAAGGCTGTCGGGGTCACAAGGCTGTCGGGGTCACAAGGCTGTCGGGGTCACAAGGCTGTCGGGGTCACAAGGCTGTCGGGGTCACAAGGCTGTCGGGGTCACAAGGCTGTCGGGGTCACAAGGCTGTCGGGGTCACAAGGCTGTCGGGGTCACAAGGCTGTCGGGGTCACAAGGCTGTCGGGGTCACAAGGCTGTCGGGGTCACAAGGCTGTCCGGGTCACAAGGCTGTCGGGGTCACAAGGCTGTCGGGGTCACAAGGCTGTCCGGGTCACAAGGCTGTCGGGGTCACAAGGCTGTCGGGGTCACAAGGCTGTCGGGGTTACAAGGCTGGACAGATTACGAAACGAATTAATCAGACAGAAGGTGGGTGCGACACCGTACGTGGAATTCATGGAAAGGCAGAGAATAAAATGGTTCAGACAATTGACAAGAATGCAACCAAGAGAGAGCGGATCTACAATACCAGACAGCAGTGTTGCACAGCAAGAGGCAGACCACGTAAAAGATGGATAGATGGTGCCAGCCAGACACTGCAAAATCTGCATTTTATATTTGTCTTTTGAGGAGGAAGACCCAGTTGTTAGGGACAACATACTGATCAGACATGTTAGTCAGGGTCAGAGACAACATACTGATCAGACATGTTAGTCAGGGTCAGAGACAACATACTGATCAGACATGTTAGTCAGGGTCAGAGACAACATACTGATCAGACATGTTAGTCAGGGTCAGAGACAACATACTGATCAGACATGTTAGTCAGGGTCAGACAAACTATACTGGCCAAGACCCTCCCCTCGGCATACTAGTAGCTGGAAACGGGCTGCTTTCATGGCAGCCTGGCTAACGGGGTGAGGGATCGACGAGATCCCCGTAGTAATGAGTGACATGCAGATGAAGCCAAACATAGCACAACCGCCTGGATGACCACGGTCCACCATCAGCACGTTCGGGATGTGAGGAAAGCTACTGGAACCATCCACTTGACGTCCTTTTCATGATGCACATTCTGCGTATTCGAAACAACGAATCTATTGTCGTTTCAGATGGTCCTGCAGTAACCTCTTTTCAATTATAATTATTTCATCAGGCTGTGGGTATGGGACATACGTCAAAACATCGACACAGTCGATTACCCCACAAATAGCTACGTCGACAAAGCCGACAACCCCACACATAGCTACATCGGCACAGTCGACTACCCCACAAATAGCTACATCGGCACAGTCGACTACCCCACAAATAACTGCATCGGCACAGTCGACAACCCCACAAATAGCTACATCGGCACAGTCGATTACCCCACAAATAGCTACATCGGCACAGTCAACTACCCCACAAATAACTGCATCGGCACAGTCGACTACCCCACAAATAGCTACATCAGCACAGTCGACTACCCCACAAATAGCTACATCGGCACAGTCGACTACCCCACAAATAGCTACATCGGCATAGTCGACTACCCCACAAATAGCTACATCGGCACAGTCGACTACCCCACAAATAGCTACATCGGCACAGTCGACTACCCCACAAATAGCTACATCGGCACAGTCGACTACCCCACAAATAACTGCATCGGCACAGTCGACTACCCCACAAATAGCTACATCGGCACAGTCGACAACCCCACAAATAGCTACATCGGCACAGTCGACTACCCCACAATTAGCTACATCGGCACAGTCGACTACCCCACAAATAGCTACATCGGCACAGTCGACTACCCCACAAATAGCTACATCGGCACAGTCGACTAATCCACAAATAGCTGCATCGGCACAGTCGACTACCCCACAAATAGCTACATCGGCACAGTCGACTACCCCACAAATAGCTACGTCGGCAAGGCCGACAACCCCACAAATAGCTACATCGGCACAGTCGACTACCCCACAAATAGCTGCATCGGCACAGTCGACTACCCCACAAATAGCTACATCGGCACAGTCGACTACCCCACAAATAGCTACCTCGATCTCCATCCCCTAACTGGTGGCCCAGTGTCTGCTATCTCTGTCTGCTTATACAGTCCATCCCTAAAATAACTACATCTGATAGTGGTATTCCGGAATTATAGTTACTAGCAAAGACTCCAGAAAACCCGGTCTACATCGTATAGAAAAGAGAAGGATTCGAGGTTTGTAAGATAATCAGCGGAAAGGATGAATTAGACACCAAGTTGTGTCAAAGTTCACTCGGCTTCAAGAACAAGAGGCTGTCACAAATGAATTAAAAAAGGTCCAGATTAGACATTAGGAACTATTTCTTGTAGTCAGAGAATGAATGATTGCCACAGAAAATAGTTGGGACATGGTCAGTTAATGCATTCAAAAGTAAATTGGATGCACTTATTTATTTTTAGAAAAAAATCGAGTGGAAGAAACTTAACTGAACGTCTTTATACTGGTTTAGAAGACTCTGTAGATTCTGTATACAACCAGTTTCATTTACATTACCTTGCTCTAAAAGCTATGCGTATCCAATCTATTCTTAAATGCATTAATTGTCCATGCCTCATCCACTACTTCCTGTAGCAATGCATTTGAAGCATTATCTGACCAGGAAAACATTTTCCAATATCTATAAGAAACTGACATATACATGTATATACTCTGCAGAGCCTTATCTATCTATCTAATCTAATCTAATCTAATCTGTCAAGCTATCTATCTATCTAATCTAATCTACTCTGTCAATCTATATATATATCTATCTATCTAATCTAATCTGATCTGTCAATCTATCTATCTATCTATCTATCTATCTATCTATCTATCTATCTATCTATCTATCTATCTATCTATCTATCTATCTATCTATCTATCTATATCTATCTGTCTGCCTGACTTCCTGCCTGCCTACCTATCTATCTATCTGCAGTTCACGTATGTCGTTAGACGTCGTGTGAAGGTGTGACCTCGTTTGTTTCATATGTTTTGGCAAGTGAAAATACACCAGTGACTTGCCAGGTCAATCCCAGCATATGTTAGGCCTTGGAATATACGCTCGCCTATTTTTGAGGCTGGTGGATGTGGAAGTGTAAATTAGAACGAGGTAGACCCGCTGCCTGTCAGGCGCCAACTAAGCCGCTCCGCTAACCACATAACCAAGACCTGTTATGGCCACACAGTTCACTTTTTTGCGACATATTCTCTGTGGGGCGAGAATCCCTAGAATAATTTGAGTAGATTTGTAACTTGAATTTTGCCCGAGCAGCGGCGTTAGGCCTACTTTCTACGATTTCCAACTGCTAAGGTATTTTGAACATGCCTGCCACTGAACACGGGTGTCTGATCTCACTTCTCAGAGATCAGGGGAAATATTTACAGGATGATCCACGGGGGAAAATCCCGGTGTCTACACCGGGATTTGAACCCACGACCTCCAGCACCCGAGGCACACCTTACCTTGAGACCACTGGGTCCCCTGCAGAAAGTATAATAAAATTGATGGCCTGTGCCAGGCTCCTTTCCTCACCATACAATCGACCCCTCTAATAAAATACTATTTTTTATCATAAAGCTGGCAGTACGTCTCAAGCATTGCCCATTGTCGGTATAACTTATCCTCTTAACGCAATGGAGTTGACCAGGCAATCACTCTAATCCTATCGACTTTTCTGGCCCAATATCCTGGCGATGTGGGCAGGCTAAAAGGGGGTTCGGTAAACATACAAAAATAGAAATATGTGCCACGTCAATCATTCAGAGAATTCAGTTTAAATCTGTGAATTCGTGTTTGTAGGCTGTTTCAGAGTATCCGGATAGAACTGAGGAAAAGAATAATCGCCTCTCATATATGGCCATATGCACTGAATGGGGCTGGAACATGGACTTTAGAGAAGAAGGATGGAACAGGATTGGAATGTGGTGCTACCGTAGAATGGAAAGAGTGAGTTGGACAGAATGAAGATCCAATAATAATCCACTCAATGACGTGGGCGCACAAAGACAAATATTGCATATGATACAAAAACGTTGGTTGAGTTGGCTGGGTCACAATATGAGACATGAAAGTCTTCTACGGAAGATACTAGAGGTCAAGATTCAAGGAAAGAGAGGACCGGGGCAGCCAAGACTCGCCTTTACATCTCAGGCATGCAGGGACATTAAAGTACGAACCTATGTTGCAATGACGAAAACTGCAGAGGATAGCGTCAAACGGAGAGACATGCTCAGGTAACATTACAACCAGTCTCAGGACTGATCAACCAGAGGATAGGGTCAAACGGAGAGACATGCTCAGGTAACATTACAACCAGTCTCAGGACTGATCAACCAGGGGATAGGGTTAATTGGAGAGACATACTCAGGTAACATTACAACTAGTCTCAGGACTGATCAACCAGGGGATAGGGTTAATTGGAGAGACATACTCAGGTAACATTACAACCAGTCTCAGGACTGATCAACCAGAGGATATGGTCAAAACGAGAGAGACATGCTCAGGTAACATTACCACCAGTCTCAGGACTGTTCAACCAGGGAATAGGGTTAATTGGAGAGACATACTCAGGTAACATTACAACCAGTCTCCGGACTGATCAACCAGAGGATATGGTCAAACGGAGAGACATGCTCAGGTAACATTACCACCAGTCTCATGACTGATCAACCAGAGCATATGGTTAAATGGAGAGACATACTCAGGTAACATTACAACCAGTCTCAGGACTGATCAACCAGAGGATAGGGTCAAACGGAGAGACATGCTCAGGTAACATTACAACCAGTCTCAGGACTGATCAACCAGGACATAGGGTTAATTGGAGAGACATACTCAGGTAACATTACAACCAGTCTCAGGACTGATCAACCAGGGGATATGGTTAAATGGAGAGACTAACATGTCTAATCAGTATGTTTTATCTGACTGACTAACATGTCTAATCAGTATGTTTTATCTGACTGACCAACATGTCTAATCAGTATGTTTTATCTGACTGACTAACATGTCTAATCAGTATGTTTTATTTGACTAACATGGCTAATCATCATGTTTTATCTGACTGACAAACATGTCTAATCAGTATGTTTGATCTGACTCTGACTAACATGTCTAATCAGTATGTTTTATCTGACTGACTAACATGTCTAATCAGTATGTTTTATCTGACTGACCAACATGTCTAATCAGTATGTTTTATCTGACTGACTAACATGTCTAATCAGTATGTTTTATCTGACTGACCAACATGTCTAATCAGTATGTTTTATCTGACTGACTAACATGTCTAATCAGTATGTTTTATTTGACTAACATGGCTAATCATCATGTTTTATCTGACTGACAAACATGTCTAATCAGTATGTTTTATCTGACTGACTAACATGTCTAATCAGTATGTTTTATCTGACTCTGACTAACATGTCTAATCAGTATGTTTTATCTGACTCTGACTAACATGTCTAATCAGTATGTTTTATCTGACTCTGACTAACATGTCTAATCAGTATGTTTTATCTGACTCTGACTAACATGTCTAATCAGTATGTTTTATCTGACTCTGACTAACATGTCTAATCAGTATGTTTTATCTGACTCTGACTAACATGTCTAATCAGTATGTTTTATCTGACGCTAACATATCTAATCAGTATGTTTTGCCTGACCTTCTGACTAAGAGTTTATATCAGGTTGTGGACTAATTGTCAATGACTCACGACCTCTGATATAAAGAAAATGTTGAAAAAAGCATACTTCCGCTAAAAAGTCAAATTCATGAAAACGATTCTTATCTCCGTCTTTCAGTAACTGTACCAGTGGGCGTGAACACCTGAAACCGTCTAATCAAAAGAGCCGTTACGCTGCTGTGTTTTTTCACAGACAGTACACAGCGACTGCTTAATCCAGTGTTTCCCACACTTGGGATATTTTTATCGAATTTTCCAACTCAATAATCTGAATGCATGTCCAAAAGACAGTACAGTACATATCTTCTCTGAATCTTAGTGGGCCCGTTCTTCGACAAGGTGATTAGCATTGTGGCGGTCCCAACTCTGTTTCAAAGTTCTTCGGCTGCTGGCACTAGTTGAGTAGTGGACTAGAAACTTATTCGCGGTATAGAGTTCTGTCACCTGGTGGGAGGTCGTCAGAGTGATCTTTTCTTTTCGTGTGGGTACCATTGGGTAGTTCTGGAACACTAGCGTTAAGTTTCTTTTGTAACATGGCCAGTCCATCTATATTTTGATTGGTTTAGATGATGTAGAATGTCTTTGACTTGTGGCATTTTACTGATGTGGCTGTTGTGATATAATGTCTTTGACTTGTGGCATTCTGTGGATGTGGCTGTTGTGATATAATGTCTTTGCCTTGTGGCGCTCTATGGATGTTGCTGTTGTGATATAATGTCTTTGACTTGTGGCATTCTGTGGATGTGGCTGTTGTGATAAAATGTCTTTGACTTGTGGCATTCCGTGGAAGTGGCTGTTGTGATAAAATGTCTTTGACTTGTGGCATTCTGTGGATGTGGCTGTTGTGATAAAATGTCTTTGACTTGTGGCATTCTGTGGATGTGGCTGTTGTGATATAATGTCTTTGCCTTGTGGCATTCTGTGGATGTGGCTGTTGTGATATAATGTCTTTGACTTGTGGCATTCTGTGGATGTGGCTGTTGTGATATAATGTCTTTGACTTGTGGCATTCTGTGGATGTGGTGATATAATGTCTTTGACTTGTGGCATTCTGTGGATGTGGCTGTTGTGATATAATGCCTTTGACTTGTGGCGTTCTATGGATGTGGCTGTTGTGATATAATGTCTTTGACTTGTGGCGTTCTATGTATGTTACTGTTGTGACGGCCAAAATAGTGTTGCTGTCTTGTTGTTCTAAATTGGCGCTTCGATGCTTTCGTTATTGGTCATGTTTCACTAGGGTAGCACAGCTTCGGCAGGATGACTGAATCGAAGAAGGTCCGCCCGCAGTCTGATGTTTCTTGTTGCATCTGTTACTCTCTTGGTGTTGAAGGCTTCCTAAGCTGCTTGCGACCTCTGGCTTCATGATGTTCTCCATTTTAAGGAGACAGAAAAGGTAGACATGGTTGGTCACATCTCCTGGAGGTGGAGATAAAGGTGGCGGGGGGGGGGGGGGGGGGGGGGGGGGGCGCTTCGCTTAGACCCACAGGGTTGGGCTCAGTGAAAGGGTTGGGCTCAGTGAAACGATCGGGCATGCCTTTGGTGTTCTCTAGATTGGTCGCGAGGCCTGCATTATTGCCTTCTACGTCATACGTCCTACGTTGTCAACATCTGTGTTGGTTCATAGGGCATCTCCTTGACGGGTACAATTTCGTAGGCAAATCTGAAATGGTTGAGTTGCCGTCCGTTTATTTCAATGCCAAATTCGCTCCAGTCACAGAGACTCATCACGGACTCCAGGCAAGCACAGTGAAGGTTGGAATTGAAAGGGTCACCCCGTATTACCCTTTTCTACGTGTCAATTGTGGCGGATTGTGTGAATGGAGACAACTGTTCTGAGTCCAATCCTTGCTCCTCTAGAGCTTTCCACACGAATACTGATACAGCCGAATTGAACGCATTTGTTGTGGTCAATGTATGTAATCACCAGCGGCGCGCGGTGCTCTCGCGCTAATTCGAACAGACGGTGGGTAGCACGTGGTTATATCGTCCAGCGTGCTGGAGTTGCTGCTGTCTGAACGACAGGTTATGCTTCTTGGAATGTGTTGTCTGTCCTTGCTAGGAGGGATCTTGTGAGCACTGGGAGGAGGGCGATCGGCCAGTTAGTTAGCCATATCCTCTTGGCGAAGGGTGTGGATAACGATGGTTCCAGCAGCTTGTTGGTTGTACACACTTCTGCTCAGTCCTCTATTGCGCGCCAGTCCGGTGGCACCTTGTGTGATATAAAATATCTGCAGTCTGTGAATTGTTGATTTTTGTATTGTAGTGTCATAGTCTAACAGGAGGTCATGGGAATGAAGACTAACGTCTGGTCAGGCAAAATATACTGATCGGACATGCTAGTCACAGTTTTAGGACCAATTTTGTTCTTGATATATATAAATGATTTGGACATTGATATGGGATCCATGATTGCAAAATTTGCTGATGACACAAAACTAAGCAGTAGTGTTTCATCTAAAGCAGAAGTGGATACATTGAGGTCAGATTTAGATAAAATTCGAGAATGGAGCTGGCAAATGGAGTTTAATGTAGATAACTGTACAGTCCTCCACATGGGTAAATCCAATATGGAACATAATTACAGAATGGGAGAGAACAATATTAGAAAGATAGACAAGGAAAGGGACCTAGGGGTTATAAGAGATCATACAGGTAAGGTGAGTGAGCAAGTTAAGGTAGCAGTGAAAAAGGCAAATGCAATGTTAGGTATGATGAAAAAGAAATATTAAACATAGGAGCAAGGAAGTGATAGTCAAACTGCATAAACCATTAGTTAGACCTAGATTGGAGTACTCTGTACAGGTGTGGAGTCCTTATCATAGAGGGGATATAAAAATGCTGAAAATAATACAAAAAAGACCGACAGAGCTGATAGTGGGATTCCAGAATTACAGTTATGAGGAAAGACTCAGAAAAATCGGCCTACAGTGTCTAGAAGAGAGAAGAATTCGTGGTGACTTAATACAGGTTTATAAGATGATCAGAGGAATGGATAAATTAGACTATAAGTTTTTTTTTTAATACAGCCACCCACAATAACAAGAGAGCATAGCTACAAGTTGACTAAAGAGAGCTCCAGATTAGATATTAGGAAATATTTTTTTTGTCAGAAAGTGGTAAATGCTTGGAATGCACTACCAGGGGAGGTAGTGGAGGCAGGGACAGTTAATGCATTTAAGAATAAATTGGATGCGCATAGCTTTTAGAGCAAGGTGATGTAAATGAAACTGGTTGTATACAGACTCTGCAGGGTCTTCTACACCAGTATAAAGACGTTAAGTTAAGTTAAGTTAGTCAGGTTCAGGCAAAATATACTGGCCAAGACCTCCACCTTGGCGTCATCGTAGCCCTTCCTAGAAGCTCACTGTTTTCATGGCAGCCTGGCTAACAAGGTGAGAATCGACATGATCCCCGCAGTAGTGAGCGAGACGGAGATGTAGCCAAGCATAGTACAACCGCCTGGAGAACCCCAGTCCACCTTCATCAGCACTCGGGGTGCGAGGAAAGTTACTGCAAGCAGACACTTCGGGTTCTCTTCATTGCTCCTAAAAGAGTAATCCTACTCACTGTGGGCATTCGACACCACCACCGCAGCTAACAGCAGCAGCGGCGACAGAGACAGTGGCGACGACAACAGCAGCAACAATAAAAACAACAGCAGCAGAGCTCTGCTGTCTCATTCCACCATTCTCTGTTGTAATCTGTCATTCTATCCCCAGTGTGAACCCCTTGACTATCAACTCAACCATGGTCACCTGTCCAATTGTTTCTCTACCTGTTACGTACAACGCTATGAGTTGGAAAGTCTTCTACCGGTAAGGTAAAGCCTCTAACCCAACCGACACAGAGTACAAAAGTCATCTTGAAACTTACTTTGAGACAGGTGAAGCTCCTCCGATAGCTTGACATTTGACCTGTAAGAAGATTGAGGAAAACGTGTTCATTAATTTCATTTGTCCAACGATTTCCACGTCTGTGAATAGAATAAGAATGATCACAGATCATTACGTAAAACAAATTTGAATACGTGCTTACACAGATGGATCCGCAGTAATTACTGTTAAGAATGGAGCAGCTGGTATATAACCAGGCAAGATAGAAGGTTTCTACTGGTAAATTCTGCTCTAACTAAACAGCTGAGGTTCAAGCATTTGAGAAAGTTGTGAATTTCATTTATAACACTATTTTTGATTAGCAATAGGTAGTCCTTTTCACAGATGCTCTATCTGTACTGCAAGCTCTCAAAGGTGGCCTGCGCTCAGGGGTGACAAGTTGTCAGGGGTGGTCGACTCAAAGGTGTCGTCGATTCCCAGGGGTGGCATGCTCGAGGTCTAGGTGGCATGCTCCAGGTCTAGGTGGCATGCTCGAGGTCTGGGTGGCATGCTCGAGGTCTAGGTGGCATGCTTGAAGTCTGGGTGGCATGCTTGAAGTCTGGGTGGCATGCTCGAGGTCTAGGTGGCATGCTCTCGGCAGGTGGCATGCTCTCGGCGGGTGGCAAACTCTCGGCGGGTGGCAAGCTCTAGGTCTGGATGTCAAGCTCTCAGGGTGGGAAGCTCTCGGCGGGTGGCAAGCTCTAGGTCTGGGTGTCAAGCTCTCGGCGGGTGGCAAGCTCCAGGTCTGGATGTCAAGCTCTCAGGGTGGGAAGCTCTAGGTCTGGATGTCAAGCTCTCAGGGTGGCAAACTCTCGGCGGGTGGCAAGCTCTAGGTCTGGATGTCAAGCTCTCAGGGTGGGAAGCTCTCGGTGGGTGGCAAGCTGTCAAGGGTGACAAGCTCTTGGCGAGTGGCAAGCTCTCAAGGGTTACATGCTCTCAAGGGTGGCAAGCTCTCGGCGGGTGGCAAGCTCTCGGCGGGTGACAAGCTATCAGCAGGTGACAAGCTCTCAAGGGTGGCAAGCTCTCAAGGGTGACAAGCTCTCGGCGGGTGGCAAGCTCTCAAGGGTGACAAGCTATCAGCAGGTGGCAAGCTCTCAAGGGTGGCAAGCTCTCAAGGGTGACAAGCTCTCAGCGAGTGGCAAGCTCTCAGCGAGTGGCAAGCTCTCGGCGAGTGGCAAGCTCTCAGCGAGTGGCAAGCTCTCAAGGGTGACAAGCTCTCGGCGAGTGGCAAGCTCTCAAGAATGGCATGCTCTCGGGGGGTGGTATGCTCTCAGGGGGTGGCATGCTCTCGGTGGTGGCATGCTCTCGGGGGTGGCAAACTCCTGCACCCAAGGAATGAACTAGCAAGGCAGCTGTCAGAACACAAACAATACTTCAGCGGCTACCATCCCACTGCGACGTCACAGGGAACGTGAAAGCAGATAGGATCCCAGAAAATGGGAGGAGACTGAACGCGAAGGCAATACAATCACACATTTTGCAAAAAAGTGCAACACCCAGAGTGTCAGAAGTGAACAGCAACCAACCTGAAAGCGATTATCCTACTCTTGACAGGCAGGGACAGATCACCATACTTTGACTCAGGCTAGGACACAACAGACTGAACAGACACGTGTACTACACGTTGCGTCCGTTTGCGCCACCAGTGTGTACATGTGGACTAAATGAACACACTGCCTAATATCTATTCCAGGACTGATCCCTGTACGGCCTGCTATCACTCTGCCAGATCAATCATTCAACATTATATTAACAACTATCCTCCTCCCTTTTCATCACTCTGTCTCTCCTCATCATCAACGGGAACTCATCTGAAGGTGCAAACACTAAAGACGCAATCACCCGAAGAAGGAGAGGTAGTTCAACTGCCGAGTACCACACACCATATCTTATGTATAAACAATGATAAAACTAACTAGAAAACGAAAGACAAGAAAAAGACACACACAAAAGCATAATGAAAATTTTGAAGAAAAAAAAAAAGAAAAAGTCAAAAGAAAAAAAGAAAAAGAAAAAAAAAGGTAAAGAAAGAACAGAAATTAAAAAAAGAAACAGAATGAAGAAAAAGACAGAACAAGTCAAAAAGACATGAAACAAAGGAAAAACAAAAGAGAAAAATGAGAGAAAAAAAGGGAAAAAAACAAATTGGAAAAAAAACGATAAGTAAAGAAAAAAAAATAAAAGAAGGAAACACCAAGTAAAAAAGAAAAATAATAGAATAGAAAATAAAGAAAATGAAAAGAAAATATGTTAAAGATGAATGGTAAATGGCTGTCCAGTGCCTAGCAAGATAGTCAACAGAATCATCTTGACAGATTGAAAGCGGAAGTACACAAAAAAGCTCAGAGAGGAACAGGCAGGATTTTGTCCGGGAAGATCATGCACAGATCATATAGCTACACTACACATCATAAGTATCGAATGGAAATCATCGTTACACGCAATATGTATAGGCTATAAAAAGGCGTTTGACAGTGTGGATCGAAGTACTCTGTTGAGACACTATGGGATACTAGAGAAGTACACAACCGTCATCCAGAATATGTACGAAGACACAATTAGTAGAATAGTACAGGAAGGAGTACTGACTGACAGCTTCGGGGTGCAAACAGGGGTGAGACAGGGATGCATGCTCTCACCTTTCCAGTTCTTGTTGGCTATAGATTTAATAATATGTTATCAATCGAAGAGAATAAACGTATTCAGTGGACACTATTGTAACAATTGGAGGACCTGGACTACGCAGATGATCTGGTACTTTTGTCACACAGTCATAGTCAAATGCAAGAGAAACTTGATAGGATAAAAAAAAACAATTTGCCAAATTGAAACTGTATGTAAATATGAAGAAAACTAAGCTTCTTAAACTCAACACTATCAGCAAAGAACCAATCATGCTAGAGGGAGAGCAGCTGGACACCTTTAACTATTTAGGCAGCACAATAGACACATCAAGAGGTGCCTATGCAGATGTAAGGATCAAAATTGGAAAGGCACGAGGGACATTCTCGGCGTTAAACAATATATGGAGATCCAGAGAAAGAAATCAAGATTCACACCAAAGTTAGAATGTTTAACGTTAGTGTCAAGTCGGTGTTGCTGTATGGAGTGGAGACACGGAGAACGACGAAGGTCATACAACAAAGACTCCGGTCCTTCATTAACAGATGTCTACGAAGGACAATGGGCATAAAGTGAAATGAAGACCTATGGGAAAGGAGCCAACAACCGCCATTGGAATAACAGATTATGTGAAGAAAACGAGGCAGGACAGGACATACACTGCGGAAGGCAGTCTAAAATAGAAAGACAGGCTCTTATATGGAATCTTCAATGGATGAAAGAGAGGATGAGCAGCTCAGGGCCATGCATGCTGGTCGGATGTTGTCAATGACCTATGCAAGTCAACAGTTAACGATAACCATATGGTTCAGTTATCTCCTGATCTTCTCAACTTATCACCTTATCATCACGGTATTCGTCCCAATTACTCAGTCCATCCTGACGATCTACAGGGTCAAGGAATGAAGGCCACTTGCCCTTGCAGCCGCTACACCGTACAGTTCAGATAAAAACACATAGTTGTCACCTTACAAAAGTTTCAAACCTACGTCTTCGTGGTCAGAAGAATGACAGGTAAACCGCTCGGCCAGAATCTCGCGTCTTCTCATTACCCTGTTCTTTCTCTAATGTTAAGTGTTTATATTTGTGCTGTTCTGTCCCTGATAAAGACTTTTGTGGCCGACCCTAACGTGGTTATCGATTGAGTATAATCCGGTGTGGTAACCAAACCATCATTCAAACATTCACCTCTCCGGTACAATGTGAAAAAATGTCCACCACCTCAGCTGGTCCTGTTTAAATAAAAATCAGTTTCCAGACATTTGCAATCATTCCCTGTTTCGGTTCAATGTTCTACTGGCCACACAAAAAATGATGGCTACTACCAGTTGAACAGAAGAGAGCAGGTCGTGGTCTTCAGACTCCGCACAGGCCACAACAGACTGAGGTACCATCTATTCAATAAACTGAAGATAGGTGGCACTGACGAATGCACCTGTGGTACAGGGAAAATGACCACTGAACATCTGCTGCAAAATTGCCCGACATACGAGGACCAGAGAAAGCACATGTGGCCATCACCAGTGGCAACACTAGACAAGCTCTATGGCAGTGTCAACAGCCTCAGGATGACAGCTGCTTTCTTCGAACAAATTCAAGTTGACGTCTGACAGCATATGAAGAAGAAGAAGAAGAAGAAGAAGAAGAAGAAGAAGAAGAAGAAAAAGAAGAAGAAGAAGAAGAAGAAGAAAACGAAAAGAAGAAGGTTCAATGTTCAAAGATCAGACCCAAAAAATGTGGTTGATACATCGTTGGTGGCAACAACAACAAAAAATACTTAAGCAAGTCTACACTTGAATATGCCTCTCACTTGGGCAACAGCAGCCAAAACAAAGAGACGAAAATTAGAACGTGTCCAAAATATGGGTCTCAGAATTAAAATTGAGGAATTGGAAAGCCCAATTATACCAGATCTAGGGAGAACAGCAAATACTGAGCAGCTCGAATTAAGGAGAAAATAACAATTCCTTACTCAGTTTGAAAAACGAAAGAGGCTACCTGACCACATTCTACACCAGCAGTTCCAAGAGAGAACTAAATACAGACTATTAAGGAAAAGCCCCAACCATATAGCCAGAGAAATCCACAGAAAACATGCAGACGACATTGAAGCCGAAACCAAAAAGTGCAAAGCACTTATTCCAGAACCATGGATACGGATTCAGGACCGGCCGAAAATAATCTTGGGGGTTCAATGGATCACGTGAGCCTGGAAACTCATAAAAAAATCTAAGTAATGATCGAACAAGCGCTTCTATAGGGATAGCGCAAGTTACCCCAACCAACTAGCCCACCAATTACTGATGGATGGGGAAACCAAATACAAAACTGAGCAAACGAAGATCCAACTTCAACGTGGGAATGAGAACCACACAATGAGCACACCCTTCTCCATAGAGGAATTCAATCATGCAATAAATCAAAGGAAAAACAATAAAGCAGCATACTCCAACGGTGACATAGAAAAATCACTTCAAGAGAAACCTGTACCAATTTCAGAGCTGAAGCAACAGCGAGGATTCTTATCAGTCAAAACAAAGCTACAAGGAAAACTGTAAGGCCTCCAGTAGCGTACTCCAGGCCATCTCAAGCCCGAAACCAGATACACTCGAACACGAAATAAAATACAACATCGGATTGCTGTCTCAAAAAACAGATCTAGATCTACAACGGATTCAGCCTTACTGTGTGATCCTTGGAAACGAGAAAGCAGATTAGCTCACAAAAGCCGGAAGTAGCGGCACTTAGTCTCACCACCCGCCGAGCTTTACAGAAGCAAAGATACTCATCAAACGATACGTGAACAAGGAATGGAGAAACCAGAACAAATAATACAAGCCAGAAAATAACAGCATAGACAAACTTGGCAGAGATGGGCAGACAAAGATCGTCAGACTCAGAACGGGACATTGTAGGCCCGCCTCCACAGAATGAGTCTCAGAGACACTGCCACTTGCGGTTGTGGAGTATCCAAGGAGAAACTAGAATATATCCTCCAGGACTGTCTATCATACACACACCAAATATAGACAGTCTGGCCTGGGGTGGGGGGGGGGGGGCGACCATGCTCGACAAGCTGTGGGGGATCGGTGAAGACCTGAAACGCAGTCTCCTTCGCGGACATCACTGGACAAGAAGCATAGCATCAGTTGAATGTGAAGAACGGCCCACCATTTCAGGTGATCATGTTTACAGGAAGCCTGTTTACAGACATTTGCCATCATGTCCAGTTTCGGTTCAATATGCAGCATTAGTTTTAACCGCAGCTGGTTCCTTTTCAGGAACTATGCATCCTGAATGTGAGTGTATTGGCTGATTATAATGGTTTTGATTTTTAACATGAAGATGTTGCTAGTCCCAAGCACAACCCTCCTGAGTCACCTTTTACGACATGCTAGGAAGGTGACACACTGGGGTGATCTGAGCCCTGCCTGGTTCCTATTATTAACGTGGACAATAATGGCAGGCTCGAATGATGTATTAGGCAACAAACATCAAACCGAGTGGTCCACCGGGGTCTTTGTGTATGAGAAGGACAAGAACAGCACCATTGCCCACAGAGAGCATGTCGCAAGAGGAAACTAACTGTGTGACATGGCATAACACCGGCCATGGTTAGGTGGTTTGTTTAGAGCAGCATAGATGGCGTCTAACAGGCTGTAGGTCTACTTTACTCTAGTGTTTGAATCTATTAAGGTGGACTCTCACATCGGTTAACAACCCTCCGCGACACTTGCCCCAACGCAGCGGAGTAATGTTGTTGTTGTTGTTGCTGTTATTGTTGCTCTTGAGTGTCCCACAATGAGTAGATGCACTCTTTTATGGGCCTTGAAATGGAAGTTAAGTGGCGGTTGGTTGTTTTCCTCGCACACCGAGCGTGCTGATGAAGGTGGACCGAGCCTATCCAGGCGGTTGTGATATGCTTGGCTTCAACTGCGTGTCGCTCACTACAACGAGGATCACGTCGATCCCTCATCTCGTTAGCCAGGCTACCACGAAAACAGCCCGTTTCCAGGGAGAACTACGGGAAAGTCGAGGTGAGGGTTTTGGCCAGTATATTCTGCCTGACCCTGACTAACATGCCTGATCAGTATGTTTTGCCTAGCCAGACGTTAGTCTTCCTCCCCCAACGAAGTAATAAGCTGCTCGAGCCTAGCCCGCTAGCCAGGAAATCCTCTTCCCGGCTACCTCATACCTGTACATCCACCCTTGTATAACTACAGGTCGACTACGATCAGGACTGACACATCATCAAAGATTTGAACATAAAAGAATCGAACACATTTCCTTTCTTACTTGAGCGCACACGTCGTGTGTCTGTTATCCACTGAAGATATCATTACATCACATCATCGTTTGCTTCTTCTTCATCCAGTACAGAAGTCCGAGGTAAAGCATTTCCGTGCGGTTAGAAATGGTTTCTGTAAAGGGAAGGAGTCCCCCAGTGGACCCAACAGCTGGTCGGGAATGCAGTGTACTAAGCCACAGTTTGTGTGAGGTGGGATAGCAGGTTCGCTTCGTTGCTGCCTTCCTCTTTCCCTAACCGTGAGTCTGGTACCCTTTACAGCTGAGTCGACTGGAGCGTGTCGGTTGCGGGAATTGAGCCCGATACCTTTCTCGTGAAAAGCAAGTGCTCGGCTGATACACAAATCAAACAGGTATTGTTTCTGCGGCAATGTGTCATACACCCCGAAATTGGCAGCCACATTCACAACCCTGTTTAGTCTCCTTTTAGGGCAAGCAAAGTAAGTTACAGAGGTCACGGGGTATAGCATAAGAAGCTGATAGTAATTAGCGGGCACAGGCACTGTTAAACGTACACCAAATAATCAATCACATGGAATAATCGAATCAATCAAACTATTTCGAGGAACTCTCAGTACTACTGCATTACGCTTTGGTTCAACATCAAATTCCAACAAACAGAGCGGCCGCAACACATCTGCAAAACAGCAGAACAGAAATACGAGACCAATAACAAGGTATCCGGAAAGGCACACAGATATGGACCAGAAACAGAGAGAGGGGAGATAATTTACTTGTCAACAGCGCACGGTGGGAGAGACGACAGCTAGGGAAATCTTTCTGATGATCGATACCATGCAGCCCCCAATCACGTCATACCAGGCTAAGACATGGGGTTTCGATCAGCGGATGGAAGGACGGGGAAATTGGTATGTCTCAAGATACAGGGGAGGAAGACGGAGTGTTGTGGGGGGTTATCAATCGACCTGATCCCGGAAAACTGAGTGCCCGACCGGCGGGTCGGTTCTGAGAGAGGGCGATAAGGCTTAGGGTTCAGAATATTGATACCATTTGGGCTCTTAGTGTCCCGACAAGGGAGCGACATTTTTTCAGGATATCGGCTCAGAGGGCCACGTCAGCGAGCGTGGAGCGGTCCACATTCACCTCTATCGAATAATTCGCGGTATTGTTGTTAAGTTCCAGGAATTGCATTACTGATAAACATCTCCATATTAAGTCTGGAGAAACCCTGCAACAAAACCCAACCCTCACTGTTACAATATAGCCTTTATATGGCTCAACCCCAACCTGCTGGCAGAATAAGCGAGGCTGCTGAAGTTGAACGAGAGAAACAAGAAAAATAACTCTGTCATTCGCTACTGGTAAGTACACAAGCAATTTCAGAGCGGAGGCAGAGGCACTGAGGGCGGCAGTGGAAGAAATGGTGACACACAATGAAAATGAAAGCCATATAGTCCTGCTTACAGATGCTCTCGCCGTAGTCACAGCGCTAAAAAGCCAGAAAAACACTGAGCTTAATGACTTAAGAGCAGCACTCTGCAAACTGTGCCAGCAGTCCGCACCAAAAAGGGTAGTGGTACAGTGGGTCCCATCACACTGCAACAGCTAAGGCAACGAGGAGGCAGACAGACTGGCAAAAGAAGGTGCAAGACTACCACAACCAGATACTAGTATGACGTACGAAGAGTCAAAACGGCTTATTAAAGCCAGATACATGACCAAATGGGAAACCGAACATACTGGTTACACCAAAAACGATGCCTCTTAACCAGTTGAACAGAAGAGAGCAGGTCGTTGTCTTCAGACTTCGCACTGGCCACAATAGACTGAGATACCACCTATTCAACAAATTGAAGATAGGTGGTACCGACGAATGCCCGTGCGGTACCGGTAAAATGACCGCTGAACATCTGCTGCAGAACTGCCCGACATACGAGGATCAGAGAGAGCAGATGTGGCCATCACCAGTGGAACTGCAAGACAAGCTCTATGGCAGTGTCGACAGCCTCAGGATGACCGCCGCTTTTTTCGAAAAAATAATGGTTACTGTCTGACTGCGTACGAAGAAGAATAAAGAAGAAGAAGAACGAGAGAAACAGTAAAACGACTAATGTTTGGACACCAGGAGCAGATCCCAAGAATCAAATCCAGGCAGTTTCCTTAAATAAACAAAGCACATACAGGCAAAGGCCACCGTCCATCGTAGACGATGAGGGCATAATTAATTTTGCTAGCGCTATTTTTAGCAAGGATTAACTGCGCTACTTTTTATCCTCACTCTCTCGTCTCGAGCCGCCCGACCCCAGTGGCAAGTCAAGGACAAGACGACTAGGGGGCGACTACGAGATGCAGGGGACTCCGCATCAAGCACCAGTGAAAAAGACGGCGGAGTCCAGAGTCAAACCCATACCACCTGATCACGAGGCCGACGGCTTTACCACTTCGCCACAGAATCCCCAAAGCACATACAACCAAGTCATTAAAGTCGTCACACTGAATTATGGCACGAAATGATACAGGACCCAGCGATCGAGCTTCAGGGGCAACCTGCCCCTGGACATCACTTACCCTGGACATCACTTACCCTACTCACTTTAGAAGACAATAAAAAGACTTCGAACTGGTGTATCATGATGTAGGAGGAACTTGAAGAAATGGCGTCTCTCGGACGGCGATAAACGTGACTGAGGTGATGTAAAGGAATCCAGGTCATCTGATGATCTGTCCCAACCTCCCGGATACATGTGACGAGAGCGACAAGAGAAGGCGAATTACAGGGCAATTCAAGTCGCTGAATAGGGATCAAGATTCTGAGCAGCGCATGAGCTGCAGTGGTCAGCGACCCATAGCTGACTGCTAGCGTCAGGGCCAGCGAACCAAAGCTGCCAAGACCCTTCTACACCTCCACCCGGTGATCCTGGATAACAGGCTGCAACAGGGCAGACTGGCTAAGGAGAAGGGATCGAAGAGGGAATGCTAACCCGATACTCAAAAAATGATTGCTGAAGTCGGATGTGTTGGACCGAAAGGTGCAAATATAGCAGTCAAGCTGTAAACTACGACACAACGCATTCCGTTCTCTAGACTACATTCTGCTACTTAAGCCCTTTCAGTGTTTGGTAGTGGGAGATTGAGAAAGAACGAAGCCAAGCCAAGTCGCTGAACACTGGATGAATGGTATATGCCGTGGTGCTTGGACACGGAAAGTAAGTAATAGTCCCCCTCTTACGACATGCTTCTATGTGAGGCAGTGGTGCTATTCAAGTCCTTATCATTCACAAAGAACCCGACAGAGCCATCGCTAAAACAGTACATACTTTAATTGTGCTTTAGGAATCTTTGCATGTTGAAATATATCATATTTCGTTTTGGGATTGCATGTAAGATCCGTCTCGATGGTTGTAAGTTTCCGATCCTCTGTCTATTAAAAAGGAATTCCTGATGGCACATTCTCTTCATCTTCTTGGGGGCCGAATAATGCAGAACATTAGAAGAACACTCAAACCTCCACGCAGATGACAGATAGTACCAGCTGTCCAGGACAGACCAAACTATCATACTACTACTCCGAACTATCCACAACAGAATGAGACACCACCTGTACACCTAACTCAAGATAGATATCACCAGCCTTTGTTACAGTGGCTGGCAAACATGACATCAGCACATGTAGCCGCCCCGCCCCGCACACAGAAGTGAGAAGAAGGATGCCTCTCACGCTAACCCTCCCTCGATGAGAGAAACTATTCGGTGGTATTGAGGCCTGGAAAAGACGAGAAGTTATTGAAGAATCCGGAGTACGTCTATATGAGGAATGATCGAAGAGAAAAAAAAATAAAGCAAAGAAGAGGAAGAAGAAGAAGTACGAAGAGGGGGAGGAGGATGGGGGAGGGGGAGGGAAAAGGATGAGAAGTAGAAGAAGAATAAGAAAAAGAAGAAAAAGTTATAGAAGAAGAAGGACAAGGAGAACAAGACGAACAACACGAACAAAACGAAAAATAAGAAGAAAAAGAAGAAGAAGGAGGAGGAGGAAGAAGAGGAGGAAGAAGACGAAGACGACGAATCGCAGTGAGAAGATAATAAGCCCGGTAGTCAGAAAAAACCTGCTGAAATCAGATGTGGCGGGCTGGAGGGCGCCAACCTCTATGTAATCTTGGACACAGCGACACAACCTTTTCATGACGAACGCTGAAGAAGAAGAATCTTCTAGTGACTTCTGACTGCAGGGGAGGAAGACTAACGTCTCGTCAGGCACAACATACTGTCAGACATGTTCGCCAGGGTCAGGCAAAACATACTGTCAGACATGTTCGTCAGGGTCAGGCACAACATACTGTCAGACATGTTCGTCAGGGTCAGGAACAACATACTGTCAGACATGTTCGTCAGGGTCAGGCACAACATACTGTCAGACATGTTCGTCAGGGTCAGGCACAACATACTGTCAGACATATTCGTCAGCGTCAGGCACAACATACTGTCAGACATGTTCGCCAGGGTCAAGCACAACATACTGTCAGACATGTTCGCCAGGGTCAGGCACAACATACTGTCAGACATGTTCGTCAGTGTCAGGCACAACTTACTGTCAGACATGTTCGCCAGGGTCAGGCACAACATACTGTCAGACATGTTCGTCCGGGTCAGGCACAACATACTGTCAGACATGTTCGTCAGGGTCAGGCACAACATACTGTCAGACATGTTTGTCAGGGTCAGGCACAACATACTGTCAGACATGTTCGTCCGGGTCAGGCACAACATACTGTCAGACATGTTCGTCAGGGTCAGGCACAACATACTGTCAGACATGTTTGTCAGGGTCAGGCACAACATACTGTCAGACATGTTCGTCAGGGTCAGGCACAACTTACTGTCAGACATGTTCGCCAGGGTCAGGCACAACATACTGTCAGACATGTTCGTCAGGGTCAGGCACAACATACTGTCAGACATGTTCGTCAGGGTCAGGCACAACATACTGTCAGACATGTTTGTCAGGGTCAGGCACAACATACTGTCAGACATGTTCGTCAGGGTCAGGCAAAACATTCTGTCAGGCATGTTCGCCAGGGTCAGGTACAACATACTGTCAGACATGTTCGCCAGGGTCAGGCACAACATACTGTCAGACATGTTCGTCAGGGTCAGGCACAACATACTGTCAGACATGTTCGTCAGGGTCAGGCACAACATACTGTCAGACATGTTCACCAGGGTCAGGCACAACATACTGTCAGACATGTTCGCCAGGGTCAAGCACAACATACTGTCAGACATGTTCGCCAGGGTCAGGCACAACATACTGTCAGACATGTTCGCCAGGGTCAAGCACAACATACTGTCAGACAAGTTCGCCAGGGTCAGGCACAACATACTGTCAGACATGTTCGTCAGGGTCAGGCACAACATACTGTCAGACATGTTCGCCAGGGTCAAGCACAACATACTGTCAGACATGTTCGCCAGGGTCAGGCACAACATACTGTCAGACATGTTCGTCAGGGTCAGGCACAACATACTGTCAGACATGTTCGCCAGGGTCAGGCACAACATACTGTCATACATGGTCGTCAGGGTCAGGCACAACATACTGTCAGACATGTTCACCAGGGTCAGCCACAACATACTGTCAGACATGTTCGCCAGGGTCATGCACAACATACTGTCAGACATGTTCGCCAGGGTCAGGCAAAATATACTGGCCAAGACCCTCACCTCGGCTTGTCCGTAGCCCTCCCTGGTAACGGGCTGTTTTTATGGAAGCCTAGCGAACGAAGTGAGAGATTGGCGTGATCTCCGTAGTAGTGAGCGACAAGCAGATGAAGCCAAGGATATCTATCACAACCTCCTGGAAGACTCTGGTCCACCTTCATCAGCACGCTCGAGATGTGAGGAAAGCTACAACAACCCACTTAATGTTCTTTTCAGGGCACACAATAGAGTAATCCTACTCACTGTGGGTATTCAACAACAACGACCACTGACCGCGACGACAACAACAACGACTTGTGTCTGCAGATTAGTCAACAGGGAGAGGAGAGAAAGGAACATTCACTAAACAATGGACAAAATCGAGAGGAGAGAAAGGAAGATTCACTGAACAATGGACAACAGGAAGAGGAGAGAAAGGAACATTCACTGAACAATGGACAACAGGGTGAGGAGAGAAAGCAAGATTCACTGAACAATGAACAATTGGGTGAGGAGAGAAAGCAAGATTCACTGAACAATGAACAATAATATTGTATTCTCTTGTTCGCTGAGGCTGAAGCATAGTACACCAACTGTGTAACGATGAATAACGTTCTTCCTTACTCCCATGGATATAGATGTCAGATAAGTGTTAGGGCGTTGTGGCACGCTTCATCTTCTTCTTTCAATCCATGCGAAAGGGGACGCTGTAGGCTAGCGGTTAAGTGACACGGCTAACACGCCGAAGGTGCTGGGTTTGCTCCCCATCACAGCACCGGGGAAGCAAACCCTTATATAATGTAGGAGGAAGCAAACCCTTAGAGAATGTAGGAGGAAGCAGACCCTTACATAATGTAGGAGGAAGCAAACCCTTAGAGAATATAGGAGGAAGCAAACCCTTACATAATGTAGGAGGAAGCAAACCCTTACATAATGTAGGAGGAAGCAAACCCTTACATAATGTAGGAGGAAGCAAACCCTTACATAATGTAGGAGGAAGCAACCCCTTACATAAAATGAATGCAGCCCAAGTTGGGTGCACTGGGCCGACAGGCGCAAAATAAAATCACAATGCAACGCATAACGCATCGAGGAATAGAGAAATAAGGTGAACGCAAAACAACAAAAAATGTCCATGCGAAAACGGTAATGTGACAGAAGGAGTTTGTGCATGAGTTAGCAAACTCAATAATGTAAAACTACTGCTATGAAGCCGCCACTAGATATGCTCGGATACAGGTCTCCTGCAGGGGTTTGTTCAGAGTAATCAAGCAGACATGCACACCATAACAGCGTCACCAAACAAGAACTTTTTTCTCATAGTTAGTTACAGTTACAATTAGTTACAGTCATAGTTAGTTACAGTTATAGTTAGTTACAGTTATAGTTAGTTACAGTTATAGTTAGTTAGTTATAATTATAGTTAGTTACAGTTATAGTAAGTTACAGTTATAGTTAGTTACAGTTACATTTAGTTAAAGTTACAGTTAGTTAAAGTTATAGTAAGTTACAGTTATAGTTAGTTACACTTATAGTTAGTTACAGTTATAGTTAGTTAGTTATAATTATAGTTAGTTACAGTTATAGTAAGTTACAGTTATAGTTAGTTACAGTTACATTTAGTTAAAGTTACAGTTAGTTAAAGTTATAGTAAGTTACAGTTATAGTTAGTTACACTTATAGTTAGTTACAGTTATATTTAGTTACATTTATAGTTAGTTACAGTTATAGTTAGTTAGTTATAGTTAGTTACAGTTACAATTAGTTAGTTAGTTATAGTGACAGTTATAGTTAGTGACAGTTTAGTTAGTTACAATCATAGTTAGTTACATTTATAGTTAGTTACAGTTATAGTTAGTTATAGTTAGTTACAGTTATAGTTAGTTAGTTATAGTTAGTTAGTTATAGTTAGTTACAGTTATAATTAGTTACAGTTATAGTTAGTTAGTTAGTTAGTTACAGTTATAGTTAGTTACAGTTAGTTACAGTCATAGTTGGTTACATTTATAGTTAGTTACAGTTATAGTTAGTTATAGGTAGTTACAGTTAGTTACAGTTATAGTTAGTTACAGCTAGTTAGTTATAGTTAGTTACAGTTACATCTAGTTACAGTTATAGGTAGTTACAGTTATAGTTAGTTACAGTTATAGTTAGTGCAAGAGTGTGATTGTTGGACAGAGTCAAATGAGACAAGAGTGTGATTGTTGGACAGAGTCAAATGAGACAAGAGTGTGGAAAGAATAGAGAGTAGATCTACATTTTGCGGTAGTGAAACGACCAGAAGAACTATTTCTAGTATAGGAGACAAATGAACAAGCTCCTCTTGATGATGATGGGAGTATCCTTCATTAGGGTGAACAAAACCTCACAGAATATCTTAAAGCCACTGATAATGTATGTGATAGATATAATATCAGGATTAGTACAGTAAAAACGGAGACAAGGGAAATAAGCAGAAATAGAAAACACTAAATAAGCAGTTTGTTGTTGTGCCCATGAGTAAGTTGCCCCTTTTGTGCGCACTGAAAAGGGCGTTACATAGTGGGTTGTACTAGCTTTCCTCACACCGCGAGCATGCTGATGAAGGTGGGCCGCGGTCCTCCAGGCGGTTGTGCTGTGCTTGGCTGCATCTACGTGGCGCTCACTACTACATCGATCCACATCTCGTTAGCCAGGCTGTCTTGAAAACAGTTTCTAGTGCACGCTACATGGAAGAGAGATTGCGATCTTGGTCAGTGTATCGTGCCTGACCCTGGCGTGACGTCCTGCCTGGTCAGTGCCTGGCTGGACTTGCGTCTCAGTTCCCCGAGATATTGAGGTAAAAAGCACCGACAATTCAAATACTTGTGCAACGTGTTCACACAAGGTGGAAGGTTAGATAGAGAGGTGCGATGAAGAACACAGAAAGCTAATGCAGTTTCCTATCAGCTCCCACCATTTCTAAGACACAAACACATTCCAATGGAGACAAAGAGACAGCTGATAAATAGTATTTTTATACCAACTCTCTGTTATCAGTGACAGACATGGACCATGACTCTCTGTTATCAGTGTCAGACATGGACCATGACTCTCTGTTATCAGTGTCAGACATGGACCCTGACTCTCTGTTATCAGTGTCAGACATGGACCCTGACTCTCTGCTATCAGTGTCAGACATGAACCCTGACTCTCTGTTATCAGTGTCAGACATGGACCCTGACTCTCTGTTATCAGTGTCAGACATGGACCCTGACTCTCTGTTATCAGTGTCAGACATGGACCCTGACTCTGTTATCAGTGTCAGACATGGACCCTGACTCTCTGTTATCAGTGTCAGACATGGACCCTGACTCTGTTATCAGTGTCAGACATGGACCCTGACTCTCTGTTATCAGTGTCAGACATGGACCCTGACTCTGTTTTCAGTGTCAGACATGGACCCTGACTCTCTGTTATCAGTGTCAGACATGGACCCTGACTCTCTGTTATCAGTGTCAGACATGGACCCTGACTCTCTGTTATCAGTGTCAGACATGGACCCGGATTCTCTGTTATCAGTGTCAGACATGGACCCTGACTCTCTGTTATCAGTGTCAGACATGGACCCTGACTCTCTGTTATCAGTGTCAGACATGGACCCTGACTCTCTGTTATCAGTGTCAGACATGAACTCTCACCAAGGCACAAGAAAGAAAAATCATGCTATGTGAAATGTAGGTGTATGAGAAAGTTTGTTGGGGTCACATGGTTGGACAGAGTACGGAACGAAGTAACCAGACAGTAGGTTAGTACAGCACCATGTATGGAATACATGGAAAAGCAGAGAATAAAATGGTTCGGACACCTGACAGGAAATGCAACCAAAGTTACCAGCTGCTCGTGTCTACAATACCAGACATCAGGGTAGCAGAGCAAGAGACAGACCACAAAAAAGATAGATGGTGTCAGTGAGACACTGAAGAAACACTGAGTGACAAAAGATAGGAGACAAAGATGGCATAAGACAGAAAACTACACGTCCCCAAGATGTCTAATGAGACAAGTGTATAGAAGAAGAAAAGAGGAAGGAAATATGTATTACAAAGAAGGAAATATGTATTACGAAGAAGGAAATATGTATTACGAGGGAGTAAATATGTATTACGAGTAAATATGTATTACGAGTAAATATGTATTACGAAGAAGGAAATATGTATTACGAAGAAGGAAATATGTATTACGAGGGAGTAAATATGTATTACGAGTAAATATGTATTACGAGTAAATATGTATTACGAAGAAGGAAATATTTATTACGAAGAAGGAAATATGTATTACGAGGGAGTAAATATGTATTACGAAGAAGGAAATATGTATTACGAAGAAGGAAATATGTATTATGAAGAAGGAAATATGTATTATGAAGAAGGAAATATGTATTACGAGGAAGGAAATATGTATTACGAAAAAGGAAATATGCATTACGAAGAAGGAAATATGTATTATGAAGAAGGAAATATGTATTATGAAGAAGGAAATATGTATTAGTAAGCACATATTAGATTCATTGGTCGGGAGATGATAGTAACTGTATGATTCTGTAGCGAGACACCTAAATATATGTATTTACATCCCTGTAATAACACAATTATTGGGTGGAGGGGTTGAGAGCGGGGTAGCGCGACAGAGAGGTGAAGAGAAAATGTAATGTCGCTTCTTACAGTTGGCAAACTATTTGGCTGTTATACGTGTTTTGGCAGGTGTGCCGTACGGCAGGTTGTCATTATTTTTCCGTACGCCGAGCGATCGCACCGAGAAAAAAAACGCTGTCACAGCCAAATTGAACATGGCGGAATTTGAACCTAGAGCGTTGGGACTGTTAAATGGACGTTTCATCAATTGGTTACGCTGCCTCGCGAAGAGACAATACTAACTATTGTCTGATCCTGGTTTGCCGTTCATATATACATATATATACATACATATACATACACATATATATATACATACATATATATACACATATATATATATATATATACACATATATATATATATATATACACATATATATATATAAACACATATATATATATATATATATATATATATATATACATATATATATATATATATACACATATATATATATATATACACATATATATATATATATATACACATATATATATATATATATATATATATATATATATATATATATATATATATATATATATATATATATATATATAGATGGGGTTCGATCCCTACCATAGGACAGGTCGTTACCCCGGGGAAGCAAACCCTTAGAAAATGCAGGAGGAAGTAGGATGAAGTAGGATGTGTGAGCTGGAAACGTTTGGACGAGCCATTTACGTGGACGTGCACGCAGGCTATGTCGGACACGCCTGTGTGCGTTTTGAGCAAGCTAGTCATGTGTGCGTGTGGGCAAGCCGTTTATGTGAGCGTATAGTAGGACATATTTGACGAGGAACAAATTAACCAGAAAATGCCTACAGAAAAAAAGGGTTCCAGGCCAGTCCCGCAATTAGAGCAAACTAACAAACACTAGATCAAATCACAACATGGGCACGGCGTGGGCTAGTGGTTAAGTGACACGGCTCACAATCCCCTTCATAGCACCGACCGTTACCCCGGGGAAACAAACCCTTAGAAAAAACAGGAGGAAGCAGACCCTTACATAAAATGCATCCCAAAGTCGGATGCACTGAGCCAACAGGTACTAAATAAATAAATAGAAACAGTGCAATGCACACCGCCTTTGGGAATAGAGAAATAAAGGCGAAAGCAAAACCAAAAACAAACAAAAATACAACAACAAATTTGTGTAATGGACAAACCAAAGCCTCACAATGACAAATACGTTCGTATAACTAAACAAAAAAGCTGTCTGTCGTTGAAGAGGGCATACGACCAAAATAGAAGGGCATACATGTACAAAGCAGCAAGCAAATAGCATGTTCTTCTTCAGCGTTCGCCCTGATAGGACGTTTGTAACACTGTGCCTTAGTTTACAGCTCGGCTGTGTTATCTGCACACTTCAGCCCGACACATCGGATTTCAGCAATTCATTTTTAGGACGTTTGCTTCCCACTGTGATCCCTAATATCTTAGTCAGGCTGAAATGGTTGCAGTCCGTTTCCAGGGCCAACACTTAGAAGCGGAATACTTGGTCAGTTATGGGTCATTTACCCTGAGGCAAGCAGCCGGCTATGAGTGGCCGTCTGCTGGTAGTTCTTGCACTGTCACATCTACAGACACAACTATCAATCTGAGAATGCAAGTTTGAAATATCTGGCGGCATTCTGTTACTTTCCTGCAGAAGTATTAAAGTTACCGCATCAAGAAAAGGGGGGGGGGGGGGGAGGAGCACCATGAGGACAGTGCGCGACCAACTATGATAAAGGATGTTAAATTGCAACCATCCGGGTTGTGAGGACAGATACATGAAACATTGTACCAGCAAATAAGGGGGGGGGGGGGGAGGTTGAGATGTGTGGTCTGTGTGTGTGGTGTGGTATGATGGGTAGGGTGTGCTGTATGTGTCGTGTACTGTGTGGGTCATGTACTGTTTGTGTTGTTTTGTTCTCTCCCCCAAGGATCCAGTCTTTATCGCTACTCAACTCGGCAGTGTGCCGTTGCGTTATATCGTATACTTTGACATTTAAAAAAAATGTTTTATTAGCATTGCGGGCCACACAAAACAAGCCAGCAGGACGATTTTATCCGCGAGCCGCGGTTTGCCGACCTCTGGTCTAAATTGTGGAAAGCCTTTTCTTAGTCCACAAAATACAACAAACAAGTACGAATTCCACTGTACACTCTGCCCCAACATAATACACCGTCGGTACATATCTAGGACTGCTTAATAATGCATGCCAGCGTTCTCAGTCTTCAAAAGAACAAGAAAGAAATCAACATTACCTATCAGACGACAGGTCGGTACTCATCACGACACGCAATCCAAAAATGTGCAATCAATCCCAACTACTAACAATGTCCTACTGAATAGTCAGTTTACTTCGTTAGCTCTTTACCGAGAGAGATATCCCAGGTTTGTGTGTACGCAGTTTAGACAGCTGGCTTCAATATTCATTCTGTTTGTGATGTGCGCAAACAAGCTCTGATCAGTAACAGGTTGCTCGCCGGCAGCTGTGGCAAACGTCAGGTGAGCTGACGATAGTAACTGACAGAGATGGGGAGGCGTGGGTTCCGTGAGTGTGTCTGTGTTATGTTAAAGTGTGAGAAAACAACGGCATGAATAACCTTATATAAGCGGAAATTGGACTGCGTGGTCTAGTGACAACACATCCCGAAGCTGCTGGGTTCGCTCCTCAATCACAGCACCGGCCGTTAACCCGGGGAAGCAAACCCTTAGACAATGCAGGAGAAAGCAGACCCCTAACACAAAAATGAATGCCGAAGTCGGATGCACTGAATCGACAGGCGCAAAATAAAAACAGTGTAACGTACACCGCCTTGGGGACTAGAAAAATAAGAAGAACGAAACGGAAAAAAAATTTAAAAAAAAAAAAATTTACGCGATAGATATTGATGGCAGAAAAGAGCAGAAATTGCAGAGTTTGTGACAACAATATGCACAATAAGCCAAGAGTTTGGATGGCACATAAACACAAGGAGTATGATACTTGGGAAAAGTGATAAGAAACCATGTTTGCGGATAAAAATAAAAGATAAGCTAATGGAATGGGAACAGAGTTTCTCAGATTTAGGACATGCGAAGGATGGAAAAGTGTTGCACTGTAGTATGAAGGGATCAAGTCAAGTTGCAGGCATTGTCTCAACGATTGATCGCCGTCGTCTCTCCGAACAACGTGTTCGCCTTTCCCGGGAAGTCACAGCCCACGAGAGGCTGTGGGGGGCGAGTTACGGGAAGAAGCCGTGCTCATCCTGGAGACTCCCTCGGGGCCGCCCTCGCAACACCTGGCTAAAACAGATCGCCACCTCCCAAACAGAACTGCAGGCCGCCTGAGACGCGGCCTCAGACATGGTCATTGGACGCGACGGGCCCTGGTGGCGTAAGCGTACTATTGTATTGAGTCAAGTCACATACCTGGAGATTGGTATGAACTTCAGTCCTTGTATATGTATTCACCCTGCAAAGAGATACACTTCTCCCATCTATCTTTCTGCTCTCCCATCTATTTTTCGCCTTCCTTATGTGCTGATTGCTGAACAGACTAGTCCCGAAAAATAGCACACAGGTAAAATCCGCAACATTTACAATGGGCTTGTCATAAGTCTTTACCCTGACCATGAAGGAGTAGGAAGAGAAAGTTTAAATTTGGCACAATGCTTATTCCTTCTCAATGTAGCCACCACCGGAATGTATACATTTCTGACATCTCTGTGTGACCTTGAAAAGACCTTCAGAATAAAGTAACCTATTTTTCTAACTAAACCAGTTACCACAAGCCAGTATGACATCTTCGTCACTGTCAAAATCGACCCAGAGCTGACTGCTACTTGCGACAGGTCCAGCGACGCAGCGCTGAATGCTTGCGTCAGGGCCAGCGACCCAGAGCTAACTGCTTGTGTCAAGGCCAGCGACCCAGCGCTGAATGCTTGCGTCAGGAACAGCGACCCAGAGCTGACTGCTTGCATCAGGGCCAGCGACCCAGAGCTGACTGCTTCCGTCAGGGCCAGCGACCCAGAGCTGACTGCTTGCGTCAGGACCAGCGACCCAGAGCTGACTGCTTGCGTCAGGGCCAGCGACCCAGAGCTGTCAAGACCCTTCTACACCTCCACGTGGTGATCCTGGATAGGCTGCAACAGAGCAGACTAGCTAAGAAGAATGGATCGAAGAGGGAAGGCTAATCTGGTAGCCAAAAATGTCTGCTGAAGTCAGATTTGTTGGACCGAAAAGTGCAAATATCACAGTCCAGCTGTGAACTTTGACACAAAGCATTCCGTTATCCGAACTATATTGTGCTATTTGCAATGCCTTTTTCAGGGCTTGATAGTGGGAGTTTTAGAACAAATGACGAAGAATAAGAAAGAAGTGTAACAGTTCCCTGTAGAGCATAGGCGCTTGGAGCAGTGGAAGTAGGGGCTGATGACTGTTTTCCCTGGGAATCAAAAGTTACCTGGATGGTGTTTGGCAAACCAGGTCAAGTAACGCTGTTGTCGACACTAGATCGGCAAGAAAGTGAGAGGTTGATATGCAATATAGGTGAAAAACTTGATTGGGAGTAGGTGTCAGTTTGACCATTCTGGTACCAGACATAAGTGATGGAAATCAAGTTGACAACACAGACTCGCACGTCAGGCTATCACATTTAGAATGACAGTGACTTGTGGGCATTGCAGCCAATAAGATACTAGATGGGTGGGACCAAATTAGATGGATGGCTAACCAGCCAACTGGAGAGGACCACTCGAGAGCCATTTTTGTTTCTAGAACTAAGAAAAGTGTTATAAAAGAGAATGTAGATAGAAATTCAGGAGATTCGGAGAGACAGAGGTTACGGGGTAGTTATCCCATCATACACCTAGAGCCCTGCATTGACGCTCAAAGGTGCCAATGATGGACAGACACCCTGTAAGCAATAAAAGAAAGAGATCTGATCACACGCGAGTATGAAGAATTGTCTGGGTATGAACTGAGATTGATCTGGAAGGCAGTCCGACTGTTCTCTAGTACCACTGCATTGATGTCTGTTGGAGGAATAGTGGCCCTTCTACGATCAAAGTCTCTAGCTCATAAAATTTTTGCTAAAAAGGGTTCTGCTAGAATCCTGGGAAATGAACCCGGTCTCTTGTCTCATGAAATTGGTTGCTAAAAAGGGTTCTGCTAGAATCCTGGGATATGAACCCGGTCTCTTATCTCATAAAATTTTTGCTAAAAGGGGTTCTGCTAGAATCCTGGGATATGAACCCGGTCTCTTATCTCATAAAATTTTTGCTAAAAGGGGTTCTGCCAGAATCCTGGGAAATGAACCCAGTCTCTTGTCTCATAAAATTGGTTGCTAAAAGGGGTTATGCCAGAATCCTGGGATAAAATCCTGAAGTTTCTAGTCTCCTCCGGGAGCTCATTTGTTAACCTATGTTTATTCGCTCAACAGCCTAAAGCAGTCAACCCTGACAGAGGACGACAGATCATCACCAACGACCTGGAAGACAGCAGGAGACGAGTTAGCTAGAACCACTGGCTTGGAATAGGGTATTTCAAATATGAGACTTAGAACATGGGTATACATTAGTTTTCGGAGGTGGCCCCAAAAGCTCTTACTTCAATCCTCTGTGTAGTTTATGATATTTATTTAGTTAGTAGTAGTTGATTGTTGGTATTGTGTAACAATGATTCATGCAAATAAATGATATTATTTTGTCTTAATGGTTAGCAATAGTTTGAGTGTTTTCTGTGATTGAAGTGTAACATCTTACAGTCTATGTTCTAACTCATTAGTGTTTTCTGTGATTGAAGTGTAATGTAATGTCTTACAGTCTACATTCTAATTCGTTAGTGTTTTCTGTGATTGAAGTGTAACATCTTACAGTCTATGTTCTAACTCATTAGTGTTTTCTGTGATTGAAGTGTAATGTAATGTCTTACAGTCTACATTCTAATTCGTTAGTGTTTTCTGTGATTGAAGTGTAACGTCTTACAGTCTATGTTGTAACTCTTTAGTGTTTTCAGTGATTGAAGTGTAACATCTTACAGTCTACGTTGTAACTCTTTAGTGTTCTCTGTGATTGAAGTGTAATGTCTTACAGTCTACATTCTAACTCTTTAGTGTTTTCTGTGATTGAAGTGTAACGTCTTACAGTCTACGTTGTAACTCTTTAGTGTTTTCTGAGATTGAAGTAAAACGTCTTACAGTCTACGTTGTAACTCTTTAGTGTTTTCTGAGATTGAAGTAAAACGTCTTACAGTCTACGTTGTAACTCTTTAGATAACTTAGTAAGCCTGCCCCGCTACATATAGATTATTGATCCACGTAATCAGGATATAATAAGCCTAACCTTGCTTCAGAAGGAAGGAGATGAAGAAGGAGAAGTATAAGAAGGAGACGAAGAAAGATAAGAAGAAGGAGATGAAAGAAGAATAAAGAAAGAAGAAGGAAGGAAGAAAGAATGAAGACGAAGGAGGAAGAAGAAGAAAGGAAGAAGAAGAAAGTAGGAACAAGAAGAAGAAAGAACATAGAAGAAGAAGAAAGAAGAACAAGGAAGAAGAAGAAAAAAGGAAGAATTAGAAAATAAGACTAAAGACGAAGAAGTAGAAAAAAAAGAAGAAAAATGGAAAAGAAGAAAATAATAAGAAAACTAAGAAGAAATAGGAAGAAGAAGAAAGAAAGAAGGAAGAAGAAAAAAGGTAGAAGAAAAAGGAAGAAGGAAGAAGAAGGAAAAATGTAGAAGAAGAAGGAAGAAGATTAAAGGGAAAAAGAACAAAAAGAAAGAAGAAAGTAAGGAGGACGAGAGGAAGGACGGAGAAAGCAAGGAGAAAGAAAGGAAGAGAGAGGAGGGAGACGAAAAAAGGAGAGAAAAAGGGGGAAGAGAGAAAGGAGAAAGAGGAGGACGAGAGGAGGAAGGAAGGAGGAAGATAGAAAAAAAGAAAAAAGAGGAAGAAATGAAGAAAGGAGAAAGACGGGAGGAAGAAAGGAGAAAGAGAGGAGGAAGAAAGGAGGAAGATAGGAAAGGGAGAAAGTAGAAAAGAAGAACGAAGGAAAAGAAGAGGAAGAAAGGGGGAACATGAAGAACGGAGGATAAAAGGAGGAAGAAAGAAAGGAGGAAGACAGAAGGGAGGAAAAAATAAAGAAGGAAGAGAAGGAAGAAAGGAGGAAGGAAGAAGGGAGGAAAAAATAGAGAAGGAAGGAGGGAGAAAGAAAGGAGGAAGAAAGAAAGGAGGAAGGAAGAAAGGAGGAAGGAAGAAAGGAGGAAGGAAGAAAGGAGGAAGAGAGAAAGGAGGAAGAAAGAAAGGAGGAAGAAACAAAAGGAGGAAGGAACAAAGGAGGAAGGAACAAAGGAGGAAGGAAGAAAGGAGGAAGGAAGAAAGGAGGAAGGAAGAAAGGAGGAAGAGAGAAAGGAGGAAGAAAGAAAGGAGGAAGAAACAAAAGGAGGAAGGAAGAAAGGAGGAAGGAAGAAAGGAGGAAGGAAGAAAGGAGGAAAGGAGGAAGGAAGAAAGGAGGAAGAAAGAAAGGAGGAAGAAAGAAAGGAGGAAGAGAGAAGGAAGAAATGAGGAAGGAAGAAATGAGGAAGGAAGAAAGGAAGGAGGAAGAAAGGAAGGAGGAAGGAAAAATGAAGAAAGGAGGAATAAAGGAGAAAGACATGAGGAAGAAAGGATAAACAAAGGGGAAACAGGAGGAACAAAGGAGAAAATGAGGAAGAAAGAAGACAGGAGAAAGAAAGGAGGGATAGAGGAAGAAGAAAGGATGAAAAGAGGAAGACAGGAGGAACAAAGGAGAAAGAAAGGAAGAAAGGAGAAAGAAAGAGGAAGAAGGGAGAAAGAAAGGAAGGAGAAGGAGGAAGAAAAAAGGAATAAAGGAGGGATAGAGGAAGAAGAAAGGAAGGGGAAGAAGAGGAAGAAAGGAGGAGGAAGAAGAGGAAGAACGGAGGAAAAAGAAGCAGAAGAAGAAAAACCCTGAGCATGACTGGGACTGTACCAAGTAGCAGAAGGCTTAGAGGCACGTTCAACTACTATCGCTGTCCTGTCTATCTCAGACAGCCACTGTTAACTGTCTCAATGCCTATTATCGTATTGTATGTTGAGGTCAAGCATGCCTCAGTCTGCCGGCCAACGACGCAGCACGCTGTCTCTAACCAGTGTAGAGGAAGTTCATACAAGATAGAAGGCTTGATAGAGAATCAAGAACACACGCTAATCAGCAACTGAAATTCATGTGGTCCTAGCAGGTTTTAGGAAAGACAGAAGAACCAGGGACCATATTTTCACTATGGGGAATATCTACGAAAATTACGAAAAAAAAAATTTTTTTTTGGGGGGGGGGGGGGGGGGGGGGGGAGAGAGAGAATTTAAGTGACACGGCTCACAATCCGAAGGTGCTGGGTTCGATCCCCATCACAGCACCGGCCGTTATCCCGGGGAAGCAAAGCCTTACAAAATGCAGGAGGAAGCAGAGCCTTACATAGGTGCTCAGTCTCTCTCAGCAGATGGTGCAAAGTGTGGATGCTGATGGTGCCTGTAGCCTGTTGGTTGTACACCTTCCTATTTCGTCCTCTCAGGTTCCCTGATCCACTGAATCCTGTGATTCCAAAGTGCCACAGCCTGTGCCTTGCAGACTCATCCAAAGCAGTGTCGTTTTCCAGCAGGTGGTCCTTGATAACCTTCACTATGTCACCTTTATCCATGTCCGCTGAGCCTGTTATGGGTGCGTGTGACCCAAAAAATCAGCTCGCTCGTTGCCCGGAACCCCGGCATGACCAGGTCAGTAGATCCACACCAGCCCCTGAAGTTTTGAGGTCTCCAGCACTGTTATCCACTCATGTCATGGCCAACCATTCTGCACCTTTCAAGAGAAGAATAGTGGCCAAGGCCCGCTCCTCACGTCCGTGTCATTCTCTTGGACACACACAGGGCATGATACTGATGCCTGGCATTACAATCCTCACAGTGGTGACCCTACTGAGAATCCTTGCATTGCACTAAATCCCAGAGGAAACACAGGTCCACGTTCTTCGGTACATCTCAGGATATAAGAAGAGCTGGCAAGGAAACATCGTCGAGAGCGAAGAGCTCGGCAAGAGCTCGGCATGAGCAGCTGAGAACTACCACCTCCAATAGAAAAAGATTTTGGCCATATATAGGTTTTGAACATGTGCCCATCATGAGAAAACTTGCTGGCACAAGCTGGAGAGCAGGTCGTGGTCTTCAGACTTCGCACTGGCCACAATAGACTGAGGTACCACCTATTCAATAAATTTAAGATAGGTGGCACTGACGAATGCACGTGCAGTACTGGGAAAATGACCGCTGAACATCTGCTGCAAAACTGCCCGACATACGAGGATGAGAGAAAGCAGATGTGGCCATCACCAGTGGCAACACTAGACAAGCTCTATGGCAGTGTCGACAGCTTCAGGATAACCGCTGCTTTTTTTGAAAAAATTAAGGTTGACGCATGACAGCGTACGAAGAAGAAGAAGAAGAACATGTGCCCCACTGGTCAAGACACCTGAGCTGGCTGCCCAGCCTCGTTAAAATCAGGTAGCATAAAAAAGTGCCTAACTCTGAAACTCTTTAAGATGTTGAGCATCCATACGCTTCTACAAAAAGCGCAGATCAGGTAGACGCTCGGGGAAGAGGGGGGTGGAGGGGAGATGCTGCAGACACTCACTGAAAGTGTCTCGCAAAAACTTCAACATTTGTGTCACCCGCTGCAAGCTGCTTGCAAAGAACCATCTGGCGCGCTTGCATCACCAAAGGTGCTCAGATTGCAGAGCAAAACTCAAGAGACTCAGACAAAGAGTGTTGCTGAAAAGAACAGAACATGACAACTTCACAAACGTGTGCCACGGGTGCAGAAGAATCTGTCATGCTAGGATTTTACTTTATAGTCCTATTCTTCTTCTTCTTCGTTTGTTCTCAATCTCCGGCTACCAAACCCTGAAAATGGCTCTGCAAGTAGCAGGATGTAGTACAGAGAACGGAATGCATTGTGTTGTGGTTTACAGCTTGACTGCAATATTTGTACTTTTCAATCCGACACATCCGACTTCAGCAAATTCACAGCAAAAGGCTTCTTTTTCGTCTTCAGAGAACACATCACACAGCAAAAGTCTTCTTCTTCTTCTTCAGAGAACACATCACACAGCAAAAGTCTTCTTCTTCTTCTTCAGAGAACACATGTCGCAGCAAAAGTCACCTTTTTCTTCTTCAGCCTTGTGTCGTAGTTTACATCTGGGCTGTGTTATCTGCATCTTTTGACCCGACACATCTGATTTCAGCACAGCATTCTTGAGACCCAGTTTGCCTTCCCTCTTCAATCCCATATCTCGTAGTTAGGCTGCATGCTATGAGGAGCTGCTGTACCTTTAGCCCCGCAGCACAAGTCTGAAGTTGCTGCTATCCTCGCTTGCGATGAGCAACTATTATTACTAGGGGAGGAATAATAACGCCTGGTCAGGCAAAATATACTGATCAGACATGTTAGTCAGGGTCAGACAAAATATACTGATCAGACATGTTAGTCAGGGTCAGACAAAATATACTGATCAGACATGTTAGTCAGGGTCAGGCAAAATATACTGATCAGACATGTTAGTCTGGGTCAGGCAAAATATACTGATCAGACATGTTAGTCAGGGTCAGGCAAAATATACTGGTCAGACATGTTAGTCAGGGTCAGGCAAAATATACTGATCAGACATTTTAGTCAGGGTCAGGCAAAATATACTGATCAGACATGTTAGTCAGGGTCAGGCAAAATATACTGATCAGACATGTTAGTCAGGGTCAGGCAAAATATACTGATCAGACATGTTAGTCACGGTCAGAAGAGTCAAGGAGAAAACTCCTGAAAATCTTCAATCAATCATGGAGCAAGAGTAAGATCCCAGACCAGTGGCGGGAGGCTATCATTATCCCCATCAGAAAACCAAAAAAGGACAAGACAAGCAAGGAAAGTTATAGGCTAATAAGCCTGCTCAGCTGTGTTGGAAAAGTCATGGAAAAAACGGTAAACGCAAGACTAATAAAACATCTGGAAAAAAAAACATCTCCTACTCAATTCACAGTCAGCCTTTAGGAAAAACTGCAACACAGAAGACCAACTAGTGTACCTAACCAAGAAATAGAAAAAACATTTCAAGGTAAGGACAAGTACTTGCGGTCTTTGTGGATATGGCAAAAGCTTTTGACAAGGTATGGAGAGAAGGACTCCTCCTAAAACTATTAAACAACAAAATAGAAGGGAGAATGTACAGCTGGATACAAGACTTCCTCCGATACAGAACAGCAAGAGTCAAATTAGATGGATCACTGAGCCATAGAATAACTCTCCAACAAGGTGTACCCCAGAGAGGAGTCATCTCTTCTACCCTCTTTATCCTGTTCATGAACGACTTAGCGGGAAAACTCCCAAAGAAAGTATCCAGTGCTCTACACGCTGACGACTTCGCAATGTGGAGTGCTGCAGAAAAACTACCAACAGCTGAAAATAGAATGCAGACAGCACTGGACACTGTTGGGAAATGGGTTACAAATTGGGGATTGCAGATTAACATCTCAAAGACAGTTACAACATGCTTTTCACTGTCCAACACCAAGGAAGTAACAAAATGTATTCTAAATGGCAAAGAGCTTGTACAAGAAAATACCCCTGTGTATCTCAGAGTTAAAATTGACAAGAGACTCACATGGAGGGAACACATACAGGAGAACAAAAAGCAACCAGAAAACTATCCCTCATGAAGAACCTGGCCGGAAAAAGCTGGGGTGCAAATAGCAACATCCTCAAAAATGTGTACACTGGCACAGTCAGGCCAGTACTTGAATACGGCATGACAGCCTGGACCACAGCATCAAAAACAAACACGAAACGCCTAACCAAAATTCAAAATTCAGGCTTAAAGATGATAACAGGAGTAATGAAGACCACACCAATCCAGAAAATGGAAACATATACAAATATAAGACCCCTAAATACTAGACGAGAGGAAAGAGTGCTGACACATAGTGAAAAGATGCTACGCATGCCAGATCATCCCACACATATCAAACTAAAATACCCAGTTAAAAATAGGCTTAAGAGAACCAGTTTCATTCATATATCAAACCACCTACACCAAAAATATGGAGAACTAATTCTCAACTAACCTACAGAAATAGAAATGCTTATTAACTATGAAGAGCTAAGCTGCAACATAAACAAAATCGAAATAACTACAGAGATCCCAAGAATAAGAAGAAAAGACCAACACAGTGTCCACGAGCTGAAAATTTTAGCACAAACAATGATTGAGGAGAAATATAATACTAAGGAATGGACACAGGTGTACACAGATGGTTCAGCAGAGAGGGCAGGCCGAAACGGGGGAGGAGGCATATTCATAAGACACAAAAGAGGAAATATAACAGAAGAGGCCCTCCCAACAGGAAAGTTGTCCACAAACCTTAGAGCAGAATCAATGGCCCTCCTGCGAGCACTGAGAATACTTCAAACAGAAAGGCAACCTCCAACAAAAATAGCTGTATTCACGGACTGCACAGTACTATTAGAGACAATAAAAAAAAAACACAACGAACCACTGTTATCGGAGATTAGATTAGAACTGGGAAAACTCCAGAGATCCTCAGCAATAGTGCTCCAGTGGCTACCCTCCCATTGCGGAATCACGGGAAACGAGAGAGCTGATGCTCTGGCAAAAGATGGCAGCAAAAAGGCACAATTTAATCATCGAGTACCATACAGAGAAATCATGAACATCATCAGAAATCAGTATATACACCAATGGAGAGAAGACAGAAACATAAGCAGTACACCAGACCCAATTCACTATCTCAAAAGAAATCAACAAACTACCTTATTTCGCCTGAGAACTGGACACTGCAGACTACTAGAACATTTATACCGACTGAAGATCTCACGCACTGATGAGTGCCCATGTGGAACAGTATGCCAGAACCCTGAGCATGTTCTACAAGAATGCCCAATCTATAGGGAGTTGAGATGCCAGACCTGGCCAGAGGGTGTGGAGCTGAGACAAAAGCTGTGGGGCAGCCACTCTGACCTGGTGAAGACTACAGACTTCATCATGGCGACTGGCCTGCAGATATAGCATGACCAAAAGATCCTGAACGCAAAGAAGAAGTCACGGTCCGACAAAATATACTGGCCAAGACCCTCACCTTGGCTTTCTAGCAACCGTCCCTGGAAACGGGTTGTTTTCATGGCAGACTGGCTAACGAAGTGAGGGATCAACGTGATCCTCGTAGTAGTGAGTGACACGCAGATGAAGTCAAGCATAGCACAACCGCCTTAAGGACGCCAGTCCACCATCAGCACACTTGAGATGTGAGGAAAGCTACTGCAACCTGCCACTTAACGTCCTTTTCAGGGCGCACAAAAAAGTAACCTACTCATTGTGGGCATTCGCAAACAACAACTATTGCAAACCAAAACTTACAGAACACACACGGAACATCTCACCTTCTAAGCTGCGCTATTTCCAGAAGTAGCTTCTCATTATCAGTCTGTAACTTCTTAAATGTTGGATCTGATTCCATTTGGTTTGTTCTAGGTCCTGGCAACTGAAGAGAAATTGAAATGGAAAATGCCAGAAGCTATAATGGCAGATATAGATAAGGCCACAGATACACACATTACAATGATTAGTCAAGAAGATATGGGAAGAGGATGTGATGCCTACAGAATGGATTGATAGCAAGAGCTTATTCTTTTTTGTTCAACATAATCAGAGAATGAAAGACACAGTAGGTCCACTCTAAGACAGTACAGAAAGAATAATGCATGACAATATTAAAGCTGCTAATCCAAATCAGTATTTTAGCTATCTTGACGAAAGAAGATTGCTCCAAGATTCCAGAGCCATTCAATATTTTCTAAAGGGACATGAACACAGAGGGATTACAATCATTCTGCATTACTGAGGAAATGGTTTTTAAATTATTGGATAGGTTGAAAGTGGATAAATGTTCTGGTCAAGACGGTATTCATCTATATTAATGTTTGAACTAACAGAACAATTGGCTGTATTTTATTCTCACACTTTAGAGAAGGGGATTGTTCCAAGGGATTGAAAAGATGCAGGGCTGATCTTCTTGTTCAAAAAAGGAAAGAAATCAGATCCAGCCAATTATAGACCAGTGAGTTTGGCTAGCAATGTCTGCAAAATTTTAGAGTCAATTATCAAAGACAACATAGTTATGCACTTGGACAAGTTTAATCTCATCTGCAAGAGTCAGCATGGGTTTACTAAGGGGAGATCGTGCTTAACAGATCTATTAGAATTCATGGAGGAAGTTACAAAATGTTAGATGGCGGAGAGCCGGTAGATGTTATCTATCTGGGTATTCTTAAGGGCTTTGATAGAGTACCTCATCAGGCATACTAAAGAAACAGTACACTGGAAGAGTGAGACCAGTTCTCGAGTATGGCATTGCGGCATGGACAACAGCAGCAAAGGCGAACTTCGATAAAGTTAGCAAACTTCAAAACCAAGCCATGAGAATTATAACAGGAGGCATGAAGTCAACGCCAATTGTAGAACTTGAAAAGTTTACAAAACTGCAACCCATGACCGATAGAAGAGACTGCAGAGCCCAGCTGCAGTCAGAGAAACTCCGAAGACTGACTGACCATCCAATGCACCAGAGACTAAACAATTTGGGAAATGGGAAACTAAAGGGGAGAAACTTTGCAGAAATAGCCAAAGCAAAGATGCACGAAGATCCCATAAACGCACTAACAACACCAAAACCCATCACTACTGTACGAAAACCTACCTGGAGGCAGGATATATTTCCAGAGGTGGTAGAAAATATACCAGGTATTGGAAACAAAAACTGCCAGACTGAAAAAGAAAGGAGAGATACTACCCTAAGCTTCATATCGAAAAGCTACCCAAGCATGGACTGGACCCATGCATACACCGACGGTTCTGTAACAAACACTACACAGAACGGAGGGGCAGGAGCATTCTTGAACCTACCAAATGGAAAACAAATAACACTGTCATTCGCTACTGGTAAGTACACAAGCAATTTCAGAGCAGAGGCAGAGGCACTGAGGGCGGCAGTGGAAGAAATGGTGAGACACAATGAAAATGAAAGCCATATAGTCCTGCTTACAGATGCTCTCGCCGTAGTCACAGCGCTAAAAAGCCAGAAAAACACTGAGCTTAATGACTTAAGAGCAGCACTCTGCAAACTGTGCCAGCAGTCCGCACCAAAAAGGGTAGTGGTACAGTGGGTCCCATCACACTGCAACATCCAAGGCAACGAGGAGGCAGACAGACTGGCAAAAGAAGGTGCAAGACTACCACAACCAGATACTAGTATGACGTACGAAGAGTCAAAACGGCTTATCAAAGCCAGATACATGACCAAATGGGAAACCAAACATACTGGTTACACCAAAAACGATGCCTATTACCAGTTGAACCGAAGAGAGCAGGTCGTTGTCTTCAGACTTCGCACTGGCCACAATAGACTGAGGTACCACCTATTCAACAAATTGAAGATAGGGTGTACCGACGAATGCCCGTGCGGTACTGGTAAAATGACCGCTGAACATCTGCTGCAGAACTGCCCGACATACGAGGATCAGAGAGAGCAGATGTGGCCATCACCAGTGGAACTGCAAGACAAGCTCTATGGCAGTGGCGATAGCCTCAGGATGACCGCCGCTTTTTTCAAAAAAATAATGGTTACTGTCTGACTGCGTACGAAGAAGAAGAAGAAGAAGAATACCTCATCAAAGATTGTTTCGGAAGTTGCAATCATATGATATAGATGGTGGAGTTGCCAATTGGATAGAAAATTGGTTAATAGGCATAAATAAGGTGTACTCTGATTCGTGTGATGTAATAGGTGGAGTGCTGCAGGGATCGGTATTGGAACCAATTTAGTTTTTTATATATATATAAACGATTTGGACAATGATATTGCTCTATAATTACAAAATTTGCGGATGACAGGGTCTATTTTCAGGCAGAGGGAAATCTATTGAGATAGGATTTAGATCAAATTCAGCATTTGACAAAGTCTGGAAAGAGGGACTTAGAGTCAAGTTACGAAGAAGTGAAGTTTGTGGGAAAATGTACAAATGGATAAGTCACTACCTCAAAAACAGAACGGCCAGAGTTCAAGTACAAGGGCAGAAGAGCAAAAAGATGACACTCGAGCAGGGAGTACCCCAAGGGGGAGTACTGTCACCCACACTCTTCCTGGTGTATATAAATGACATTACAGAGAATATACCAAGAAGAGTCCATAACCCAATGTTTGCAGACGATCTGGCTATGTGGACCTCTGAAAAGAATCTCACCATAGCAAGAAATCGGATGCAGCAGGCCCTAACATCGCTGGAAGAGTGGGCGAACTCATGGCTGGTCAAAATAAACGAGGAAAAAATGACATGTACAATATTCTCGCTATCAATCAAACCCCAAAACACCAAATTAAGTCTAAACGGCAAATACCTGCAGCCAAACGACAACCCAAACTACCTGGGAGTCACATTTGATCAGCGCATGACATGGAAAAGTCAGATCGAGAGAAACCGAATGAGAGCCAGAGAAAGAATGGCAATCATGAGGAAACTTGCTGGCACAAGCTGGGGAGCAGACGAAAGTATACTAAAGAAACTGTACACTGGAAGAGTGAGACCAGTTCTCGAGTATGGCATTGCGGCATGGACAACAGCAGCAAAGGCGAACTTCGATAAAATTAGCAAACTCCAAAACCAGGCCATGAGAGTTATAACAGGAGGCATGAAGTCAACGCCAATTGTAGAACTTGAAAAGATTACAAAACTGCAACCCATGGCTGACAGAAGAGACTGCAGAGCCCAGCAGCAATCAGAGAAACTCAGAAGACTGACTGACCATCCAATGCACAAGAGACTAAACAATTTCGGAAATGGGAAACTAAAGGGGAGAAACTTTGCAGAAATAGCCAAAGCAAAGATGCACGAAGACCCAATGAACGCACTAACACCACCAAAGCCCATCCCTACTGTACGAAAACCTACCTGGAGGCAGCATAAATTTCCAGAGGTGGTAGAAAATATACCAGATATTGGAAACAAAAACTGCCAGTCTGAAAAAGAAAGAAGAGATACTACCCTGAGTTACATAACGGAAAACTACCCAAGCATGGACTGGACCCATGCATACACCGACGGTTCCGTAACAAACACAACACAGAACGGAGGGGCAGGAGCATTTCTGAACCTACCAAATGGCAGAAAAATAACACTGTCATTCGCTACTGGAAAATACACAAGCAATTTCAGAGCGGAGGCAGAGGCACTGAGGGCGGCAGTGGAAGAAATGGTGAGACACAATGAAAATGAAAGCCATATAGTCCTGCTTACAGATGCCCTGGCCGTAGTCACATCACTAAAAAGCCAGAAAAATACTGAACTTAATGATTTAAGAGCAGTACTCTCAAAGCGATGAACAGAAACAGTGTGAGTTCGAGCCCCACAGGTGTCAAACGACCCCTGGTCTCAAAGGAGGTGGGACTGCATCCAGAATTGAGGTTGATGACCAAAGCAGCGTCTTCCACTCTATATTCCACATTTGGCGCAAGTTACACCATCGAGACAAGTACTGTTTGATGATGTCACCATCATTGTTTGCGATGGGTAACTAACAACAGCTAATACACCAAAAAGATGACGTGCTTTGATTGATTGATTGATTGATTGAAAGGACAAAATAAATAATTGTAAATATGACGGAAGCTGGTCAAACGTAGGATCAAATGGAGGTGTTGACAGAGGACAGAAAGGCTTGTGTGATTGATCGATCGATTGATTGACTGCATATAGAATTAAATTCAATCAATAAAAAGAGCATGGACAGATATTATTAGACTATGACGTTTACAAACGTGGCAGTAGGCCTTAAAATTAATGCAAAGAAAACCCAATACATAGTGAACACTTTTTGCCGACAAGGAGAAATGCGAGTAGGAAATGGTTCCATTGAAAATGTGAACTCGTACATTTTTTTTTCTAGGTCGGAGGTCTCTGTGGCGAAGTGGTCAAGTCGTTTGCCTCGTGTTCAGGCGGTCAATGTTCGAATTCAAACTGCGCCAGTCGGTTAATGAAGGCAATTTTTCTGAAGATCCCTGGGTTCATCGGTCTGAGCTACGGAGTTCGTGCTTTGTGCGATGCTCTCTGCAGGCAGGATACAGTCTGCTGAGAGAGAGACAGCCTTATGGGGGAACCCGAGGCGCTGAAGTCGAGCCCTTGCCTTTAACCTTAACCTTTAAGACTGGTTGTAAAGTTGTTTGAGTATGGGCAACCAGTGGCGTATCCTGGGCATCTGATGGCATGACTACATCCGCAACGTGGAGGTCTCTGCTAAAACAGGCATCCACCCAATCTCAGAAACACTTGACAGGCGCCACGATTCTTTGTTCGGTAATGGTGTACGACTGAACCAGGAAACCCCTCGCGGCAAAAGACTTCCCCTGACTGGCTGGAGGCGCAGAAAAGGCTGTATGGCTCCAGCAAGTAGCAACCTCCTCCTCCGCCCTGGACGAGGCCTAGAACCTCGCCCCAACTGTGGGTCATGGATGTGGCCGGCCGACACAACAGGCCTTAGACGCCCGAGCGAACATTATTATTATGTAAGGTTGTCTGAGTATGTATCTAGGTCAAGAAACTCCCACATAACAAATCGTGAAATTTCAAGTATGAGAGTAACAGAATGGTTCACCTTCAATTACATTAAACCCAAACTTCAACAGATGAGAAACAACATGGTAAGTGCTGACATCTTCAACTGCACAGTTATTGCAGTCATTGTATATGGCTATGAAGTATAGAATCTACAAATGGTGGATGCAAAGAAGCTTTAAGTTATTCAAAAGGCGACGGAGTGAAGAACATTGACAGTCTCTCTACGGGACCGATATCGCAACGCAGAAATCAGGCACCAAACTAATTTCAGTGACGTCCTAGATACCGAGTTGTTAACCTTTACCCCTCGAATATCACTATTAAGCAACAGTTAAAATCGTGAAGCTCAGGTTGCTGGTATGCGATTTACGATGTCATTGCATGGCAACGGCCATACTAATCAAATTTAAATACGAATGGCTACGTAGAAATAGTCTGAAACATACTGCTGTTTTGATTGCAGAGAGTTCCAACTTCCTTAATGTAGTTAGATACAAACAATGATGATTTAGAAATTTGTTTTAGACGTTTGGAAATGATTTCTTATGTTTTTCGCTTGGATTTGAAGATTCACCCATTTATGAAAATGGGGGAGTCAAGTCTCTGCAATGGATTTTTCCGAGGTAGATTGTTTAGATTATTTATATAGATACAATAATTATATTTTTAGTCAAAAGTGACAGATATAGCCATTACGATAAACATAGGTAATCCATTGTCTGCGATTTGATTTTCTTTTCCCAACCAAGGGACTCCGAAAGCTGGGTGAGTCTAAATATTTGTGCTGTTTTTCACTACTATTACCTTCATCTTCTTTTATCTCAGAAACTAACATACACACAGCACAAACAATAACACCTGCATATTCTTTATTCATTTATTTCTCTACTCACAAACAAATCATATAAATAGACCATAAATAAAACGGATAGTATCTCAAAGTCAACAACCATCACTAACCCTACCAGACCGCTGTACTCATTTTTCGGTAATTTCCTTAACTGCCGCTATACCGCTGGACCTAATTTACGGTACTTTGGGTAGTACGTGAATAAAATGCTTCAGAATCTAAAAATAATCAACCAATCGTGGTCAAACCTCATGATTAGTCATTGCAAATGTCTGCCCCCATGTTTGAATTGAGTTTGTGGGGTTTAACGTGAATAAATTCGGAAAATTGACAATGAAACGAGCGGCTTATGAACCAAGCACTTCAACAGGAAAGCAAAGTAAGTCTAGGCTTATGACAGTCCAACAGGTGATCAATAATTTGGTTGATTCAGACTCTGAGGAGTCAGAATTTAATTAAGAATACGTTTCCAGTTAAAGTGAAACAGACAGTGACAGCTCGAGTGATGAGAATCTTGAACCTTGTAGATCTAGAGCTAGATCAATAGTAAGAGAAGGGGGGGGGGGGGGGGGCGTGTCCCTCAAACAGCTGATGGGGGAGATCTAGGTGGTGATGAAGGTTGGACAAGGAATTTTGTATCACCAAATACAGATCTGAATTTCAATGAGGATGGAAAAGGCCTGGATATATCACAGAGGAGAGTGAACCGATTGGCTTTTCATCCTTGTTTTTGGATGATACTTTCTGGCAAAATTCGACAGAGAAAACCAACCTCCGGGCACACCTATTGCATATAGCAAAGCCCAACTCCTACAATGCCAAAAATGTCAAGGATGCCACAGTGGAAGAAATGAAGGCTTTTCTTGGACTGAGGATCTATATTGAATACTTATGTATAAAGCCCAGCTATCGGGATTATTGGACAAATGAGGGCTCTTTGTTGGGTTTACTCCAAGATTTTGAAATGTTATGACTCGAGACAGATTCTTGGCCCTGTGCTGGGTGGATTGGCACACAAAGGTGGAATATTTACGCTAGATGAAAGGTAAACCTATTTTCTACAATGTCTCCAAGTTACATCTTATTCTAACCACTTGTTTGCATGTAACTAACATTTTTCTATATCATGTTGGTTTTTTTTCTCTTTAATGCTCAGGAGCCCAGGTATGGGGGACAGTTAGGTTCAGGGCCTCAGGTCTGGTAGGGTTAAACGTGACGTGCTGAAAATGTATGCGGCTGCAGTGGAAACTGCGTCAATTCTTGATGAGGTCTTGTAAAGGTTAACAATATTTGACCAACCTGGACAGAATTCCATACCGAATAAGTTAAATCATTCCTGAATAGTAAAAAGGTTGAGAAAGGTGTTTCTAAAGTAATCTGTCCCTAACATTAGGTGTAATAGTGCACTGTGCTTCAATAGGGTCCTTACCTCTTCACTGATTACACCATCTTTGACAGAAGGTGACTTTTCCTGACCATCAGGTCTGGGTTCAGCCCAATCAACTTCTGAAAAGTCTGTGATATCCTGCTTGTTTAAGCTGCCTTTCGTGACAATGCGCCGAAGTTTTTGATTCTCCTCTGTGGTTAAGAAGGAAAATGGAAAGTCTTTGAGACAAGTTTAACCACATAATTAAGTCACAGACCTTGTACTAGTTAATGCAGGACTATTATATGGATTTTCTGCACACCTGGCAGATCATTGGATAGAGATGGGGTTATGTTCTATGTAAGTATGGAATTTCAAACTGAACTATAAAGAGGGCCACAAGAAGACAAGTTTGATGATCTCATGGACACAAGGAGACAAGTTTGATGATCTCATGGACACAAGGAGACAAGTTTGATGATCTCATGGACACAAGGAGACAAGTTTGATGATCTCATGGACACAAGGAGACAAGTTTGATGATCTCATGGACACAAGGAGACAAGTTTGATGATCTCATGGACACAAGGAGACAAGTTTGATGATCTCATGGACACAAGGAGACAAGTTTGATGATCTCATGGACACAAGGAGACAAGTTTGATGATCTCATGGACACAAGGAGACAAGTTTGATGATCTCATGGACACAAGGAGACAAGTTTGATGATCTCATGGACACAAGGAGACAAGTTTGATGATCTCATGGACACAAGGAGACAAGTTTGATGATCTCATGGACACAAGGAGACAAGTTTGATGATCTCATGGACACAAGGAGACAAGTTTGATGATCTCATGGACACAAGGAGACAAGTTTGATGACCTAATGGACACAAGGAGACAAGTTTGATGACCTAATGGACACAAGGAGACAAGTTTGATGACCTAATGGACACAAGGAGACAAGTTTGATGACCTAATGGGCACAATATCAGTTAGATGGTTGAATAGACACAAAATGACAAGTTTGATGACCGAATGGACACAAGGAGACAAGTTTGATGACCTAATGGACACAATATCGGTTAGATGGTTTAATAGACACAAAATGACAAGTTTGATGACCGAATGGACACAAGAAGACAATTCTGATGACCTAATGGACACAATATCGGTTAGATGGTTTAATAGATACAAGGAGACAAGTTTGATGACCTTATGGACACAAGATCAGTAAGATGGTTTAATAGACACAAGAAGACAAGTTTGATGACCAAATGGACACAAGATCAGTAAGATGGTTTAATAGACACAAGAAGACAAGTTTGATGACCTTATAGACACAAGAAGACAAGTTTGATGACCTAATGGACACAAGAAGACAAGTTTGATGACCTAATGAACACAAGATCAGTAAGATGGTTTAATAGACACAAGAAGACAAGTTTGATGACATAATAGACACAAGAAGACAAGTTTGATGACCTAATAGACACAAGAAGACAAGCTTGATGACCTTATGGCAACATAAAAAGACAAGGTCAGGCTGTCCAACATTTTCTCTCTCTGCCTCCCTCTATCTCTCTTCCCCGCTATCTTATCCATTGCCCCAGTATGTTCCAACTGGCCTTTCCTTATGACGTACCAGAAAAAGGATGACCTGACTTTTGCAATGAGCTGTCTTTGTGTCTGTGCTTCTTCAAGTGCCGCACATCATTGATATCCTTTGCAGTCCATGGAATTCTTAACGTTTTGTAAAACCTCATCTCTGCCACTTCTAGTGATCTTTGTACCTGTTTGCTAATTTTCCACGATTCACTGCCGTATATCAGTACTGGTTCCACATAGCATCCAAGAACTCACTCTCTCAATTCCAGCGATGGGATATTGCAAAAGATTCCCTTCATGCTCGGGAATATTGATTTTACCTGGGCTATTCAGTTCCATATTTCATAATGTAACCTGGTATTTAAACGTGTACACTTGCCTCAATTCTCTATTGATAACCTTGACACTGCATTTGGGCGAGTTGTGTTTCTTTCTTACTGCCATCATTTCTGATTCCTTTTGATTTAAACTGAGGGTTTAAATGGTAGAAAAATAACACTGTCAGTGGCAACTGGAAAATACTCAAGCAATTTCAGAGCGGAGGCAGAGACACTGAGGGCTGCAGTGGAAGAAATGGTGACAGGTAAAAGAAATGAAAGCCATATAGTCCTGTTTACAGATGCCCTGGCCGTAGTCACAGCACTAAAAAGCCAGAAAAATACTGAACTTAATGATTTAAGAGCAGTACTCTGTCAACTATGCCAGCAGTCCGCACCAAAAAGAGTAGTGGTACAGTGGGTTCCATCTCACTGTAACATCCAAGCCAACAAGGAGGCAGACAGACTGGCAAAAGAAGGTCCAAGACTATCACATCCAGATACTAGTGTGACATACGGAGTCAAAAAAACTTATTAGAGCTAGATACATGACCAAATGGGAAACCGAACATACTAGCTACATAAAAAACGATGCCTATTACCAGTTGAACAGAAGAGAGCAGGTCGTGGTCTTCAGACTTCGCACTGGCCACAATAGACTGAGGTACCACCTATTCAATAAATTGAAGATAGGTGGAACTGACGAATGCATGTACGGTACTGGGAAAATGACTGCTGAACATGTGCTGCAAAACTGCCCGACATACGAGGATCAGAGAAAGCAGATGTGGCCATCACCAGTGGCAACACTAGACAAGCTCTATGGCAGTGTCGACAGCCTCAGGATGACCACTGCTTTTTTCGAAAAAATAAAGGTTGACGTCTGACAGCGTACGAAGAAGAAGAAGAAGAACTGAGGGTTTATTTTCGCTATGATGAACTTCCATGCTGACCAATTCTTGCAAGTCTGACTTATTCTGCGCTATCAATACAATGTTGTCATCATATCGCAGAATGTTTATGTTCTGTCTGTCAACTGATATTCCCTGGTACTGCCTCTGTGTCACGCAAGATAAAACTCATTGTTCGGAGAGAAAAGTTCAGAGGACACATATCTGCCTCACACTCTTTGGGATCAAGATGCTGAGTAGCGCATGAGCTGTAGCGGTCAGTGGCCCAAAGCTGACTGCTAGCGTCAATGCCAGTGACCCAGGATAACAGACTGCAACAGGGCAGATTGGCTAAGGAGAAGGGAATGAAGAGGGAAGGCTCACCCAGTACCCAAAAATGCCTGCTGAAGTCGGATGTGCAAAACTGATGAAATACTATGTTCTGAAATATTTTGCACTGCTGACTTAATTGGGGGGTTTCCCCGATGCTGGTCAGGGTCAGCGCTGTGTTGTATATGGGTACTTGAATTGATAGATCTCCAGTCCTCCTTAGCCGTGAAATAATTGTTTGAAAAGGATAAATTCATAATCTTTGAGGGAGCAGAAGATACAAAAAAAGGTTCCAAATACTGCGGAGTGTTTCTCTCAAATGTCTGGCTATGTTCGGGACGACCTAGCTTTCTCACTTATGAAATACCTCAAGCACAAAGCATGATCACGATCAACTGATTCACATCTGTGAGACCGTTTACTTGTAGCTACAACAGGCTTTTCCTTGGACATCACTGAACTTCAGAATGGCTTTCAAATGAAGCCAAGCATAGCACAACCCCCTGGAGGACCACGGTGCACCGTCATCAGCACGCTCGGGATGTGAGAATAGCTACTACAACTTGCCATTTAACATCCTTTTCAGGGTGCACAAAAGAATATCCTTACCCATTGTGCGCATTCATCAACAACAACAAACTCAAGGATATCATTCATCCGGTGATCATTAACCCGGTGATCATTAACCCGGTAATCATTAACCTGGTGAGTGTATTAAAATGTTTTGTTTTTACAAAATAAAACCCGTTAGATAGCATGGCGCACTTAATATTACACATGAACGGTGCTCGCAGTCTTAAAAGGTTGAGAACACCTGGTCTACAGAGACAGACACCGGTGATGATGATATAAAATATGCGGTTTCATAGAACTTTTAAAAGGACCAATATTACTGTACATCTCCCATGTTAATCGTCCACATATGGACAAAAATGCCCCAATCCCTGCACACTAAATGGTTACAGTAATGTAAGAATGTGCATGTGTCTAACACTGCTAACTAATAAACTTCTTAAACTAACAGTCAAGAAAGTTTGGAAACACGTCTTACCTTTGAAGTATTTCAGCAAAGATACAAACAGTCGCAACCTGCCAAAGAGTAAAGAGGCACAAAAAGGAAAGAGAAAATAAAAATAACTAAATTGTGTTGATATTATGCAAATTTTTTCTCTCAATTTATCCAGAATCAATTACGGCTGGTTTCTTTTATAAATAACTAGAACTTTGGCAAACGGCTTCGCCCGGGAAATAGCATAGTTTTGTAAGACACACTTCGATAGTGACTTCAAATTGGCATTTCAACTTGACAAAAGTTGGTCTGAATGTAACGACTTTGCGTTATTCAGAGTATTTTAAAATGTAATTAGCATTTGAATCGGCTGCATTACGATAACACTGGACAACAAATTTCATTTTTTGTGTGTGTTCGTTAGTTTTTGTTCGACTTATGCCATTAAGCATTGTGGGGAGCTTAAGTTGTCTTTCCTTACTCAAGTTGTTAAGCCGTGCAATGTTAAGCCTGGAAATGTATTCTGCACAAATCCTAGTGCTGACCATACTGCGAATGTCTTCGTTTCACATTCTGTCTTTCCTGGTAACACCGATGATCTTCCTCAAACACTTCATTCCACTCGCCGAAGTTCTGCTCTCATGTTTGGCACTGGTAGTACAGAGTGGGCATAAAGACACTGTTTATCGGCTGTTGCTTTATTGCCAAATTAATGCACGGGTGCCTAAGCCGATAAGTAACCACAAATTCTTTCTGACGCCTAGTTTTGATTTCCCTGCAGAAAAACACTGCCCAAATACTTGAACTGGTGGGCCTGCTGAAGAGCAATATCGATGACAATTACGTTGAGTAACCTAGCTATTTATATTCTCATTGTTTCTATTTTCTTCTCGTTAATTCAAATATTGTACTTAGCAGAAGATTTAATCAAGTGACGTTTATGATGGTTGGGCTGCTGAAAATGAATATGGTAATTAAAATACCAGATTAGCTCTAGCTTTTTAAATAAAACAAGTTTTACACAACTTCATATACATACTATATCTTCATCTCTTCTTTTTCTATCATTCTCAATCTCCCACTACCAAGCCCTGAAAAAGGCTTTGCAAGTAGCAGGATGTTGCCCGGAAAACAGAATGCTTTGTGTTGTAGTTTACAGCTTGACTACGATATGTGCACCTTTCGGTTCAACAAATTCTGACATCAGCAGGCATTTTTGAGTGCCGGGTTAGCCTTCCCGCTTCAATCCCTTCTCCTTAGCCAATCTGCTCTGTTGCAGCCTGTTATCCAGGATCACTGCGTGGAGGTCGAGAAAGGTCTTGTTAGCTCTGGTTCGCAGGCCCTGACGCTAAAAGTCAGCTATATATCGCTAACCGCTGCAGCTCATGCACTGCTCTGCACCTTTATCCGATACTAGATGATGATGATAATGCTCATAGTGGAAATGATTCACAGCGACACCTATTTGCCTGTAATGCATTTTTGAAGCATTTCTCATGAGGGTTCAACAAGTCTGCTAGCATTGCTGCATTCCGTTTCCCTTTGTATCTTTTTTTGAGGGCAGAAATGTCCTAATGAAATTGTTTTCCACGCTCACAAACTGACAGCACTGCAGTTTACAGGGAAGAAATCCACATGAGAGTGTAAAATGTGTCATTTCAAGGACATGTTGCACCCTAGTCTTTCATAGCCCTGCAACGGATTTTCTACAAACTTATGGTAATTGCCAGCTTTGTTTCCTAGAAAATTTGAGGCCAATTTCGGGCTGTACTGCGGGGATTTGGGCCATAATATGATGTCTACATCGTTGTCCAGTTCTTCACTGTTGTCTTCGACACACTTTTGTCACCATACACTGCCTGCATTCTGCAATGAATGTCAACTGGTCGACATCCTTCAGCTGTTAGAAACCAAATCGTCACTCGCTGATCAAATCTGGATGGATTCTGTATCATACCCATCATGTTTTCAACGGTCTGCTGAGGAAACTATGAGTCGGAGGATAATGAAATTTTGCAACTTGATGGTTGGTATGTGCTAGTTTACACCAGAAGTGATGTGATCATGCGCATCATACGTATGTTCACTTGGTTCAGTTTGGACCGATTTCATTTGAACAAGCCTCGTAAATAGCCATCCTCAGATTTTTACCTTGTGTTCTCAGGAGCACAGGGGAATGGGATTTCACAGACCAGGTGGCCAGGGTTCAAAGGGTTAATGTTTTTTATGGACATCATTGATTTGGTTGACCAACCACAAATGAGATACAAGCCATGTGACACTTACTTGTCATTAGGGACATCATAGTGGTAATCACAGGTGCACTTATTCTTAACTCGTGAACTTTCCCCCTCGTTTGTGAATGCAACTCTCTGATGATCATGGCTGTCCACTTCCTCGTCAATCTGTATGACATTAGCAACGATGATATAATGTCACAACTACAGTTTATGGTTTTTATATCATTATATGTGTCTTCTTCTTCAGTGTTAATTCTGAAAAGGACATTGTGTTACAGTTTGGGATCAAGACTTTGAGCAGTGCATGAGCTGCAGCAGTCAGCGACCTATAGCGTCAGGGCTAGAAATAGCAATCCATAGCTGCCAAGATCCTTCTACACCTCCACATGGTGATCCTGAATCCCAGGCTACAACAGAGCAGACTGGCTAAGGAGAAGGGATCGAAGAGGGAAGGGAACCTGGTACTCAAACATACCTGCTGAAATCGGATGTGTTGGATCGAAAGGTGTAAATATCACAGTCAAGCTGTAAACTACGACAACGCATTCCGTTCTCTGAACCACAATCTGCTACTTGCAAAGTCCTTTTAAAGGCTTGGTAGCGAAGATTGAGAACGGACGAAGAAGAAGTTTCACAGTTTACAGCGAGGCTGCGATATTTGTGCCTTTCAGTCCGGCATGTCAGGTTTCAGTTAACCATTATGGGCACTGGGCTCGCCTTCCCACTGCGATCCCTATTCTTTTAGCCAGACTACACCAGTGCAGCCTGTTTCCAGGGCCGCCACTTGAAGACAAAACAGGGTCTTATTCAGCTCTAGTTCGCTGACCCTGATGCAAGCGACCAGCTAGAGTCAATGGCTGCTATCAGCTCATTCACTGTGCTGCATCTTCAGCCTTGGCTTAGTACAATGTGACATCTCGACTACACCATTAGTACAATGTGACATCTCAACTACACCATTAGTACAATGTGACATCTCGACTACACCATTAGTACAATGTGACATCTCGACTACACCATTAGTACAATGTGACATCTCGACTACACCATTAGTACAATGTGACATCTCGACTACACCATTAGTACAATGTGACATCTCAACTACACCATTGGTACAATGTGACATCTCGGCTACACCATTGGTACAATGTGACATCTCGGCTACACCATTACCCGACTAGCAATTATTACTGTGAGATTACCTTTACATATAATGATTGTGATAGAGATAAGAATAGGATTACTGACACACTGAGAGGATGCCATAGCAGTGTTGTCAAAGCTCTGAGGCAGATGATGTTCCAACTCATGATTACCTCTTAGTGGACACACCCCAAAACCACGTTTTTGCAAGTTATATTTTCTGCAAATATTTTTGCTGTCAAAGCTGCTACTAGAATTGCAATATCTCTATTATATTTTAGAGCTGAAACAGGTTTTATATTTCAAAATGTTTAGAATAAGATAACTGGTTTAGTTTTAATGGTTGACTTTATTTATACAATCCATGTCATTTTCTATATTGAGAGAAAAGACCAGCATATTTTACACGTGTTTCCAAACCTATTTACACTCGAGGACTGCTGAAAATAGCAACAATTGTTAGCGGACTGGTAGAAATAGGAAAAATTGTTATTGGACAGCTCATACAGAATAAAAAACTATCCCATTATTTATATAGTATTTTGTGTATTAATTGTTAAATTTAATTTTATAAAATGAAAATTCTATATTTAAAATAACCAGCGAGCAGTAAATAGATAATGGGTTTAGTATAATTTCCTTTTTCCATGGACAGGCAGGACCTTTCTGCGGACCGGCAGTGGTCTGTGAACTGGCTGTTGGGAAACGCTGTTTTACACCTGATTTACAGGAGGAAGACTGACATCTGGTAACATATCAACACAATAACACCAACAAGTTCTTTATTAATACATATCTCTAGACACACACAATTTTTTTAATTAAAAACAAGATTCAAGGTTTTCAAAATCAACAACCATGTCATGACCTGACGTGCTGAAAAATTATGCAGTAAACTGGAAAGCAATATGTTAAAAAAAAAAACCTTGACTGCCCCAGCTATGGGAATAAAGTTGTCCAACAGACAGACACAAACAAATGGTCAAACAACTCACACTTTGGCTGTTCATATTCACAGCATGTCCCACCTGGCTAACCAAGTCTGGGGTTACAACAATGCTCTCTTTGATTTCCTTCTCACTCAGAGGCCATGGAAGATTTGGGCTGTCTTTGAGCTATGAAAGGATCATGAAACAAAACATATTATACAACTAGGTTGATGGTGTTGTAGATACAGTCATCAACACCATTATCTTTTTTTGTCGCTCCAACGCGGCTCCAAGGCCACCACTGCAGTTGGTCCTTTTAAAGAGTGATTGTATACAAGTATTCACAGTCATTCACTGGTTGCACAGCAGTGAATGAGCTGGTAGCAGCTAACAAGTATTCGCAGTCATTCACTGGTTGCACAGCAGTGAATGAGCTGATAGCAGCTAACAAGTATTCGCAGTCATTCACTGGTTGCACAGCAGTGAATGAGCTGTTAGCAGCTAACAAGTATTCGCAGTCATTCACTGGTTGCACAGCAGTGAATGAGCTGATAGCAGCTAACAAGTATTCGCAGTCATTCACTGGTTGCACAGCAGTGAATGAGCTGGTAGCAGCTAACAATTATTCGCAGTCATTCACTGGTTGCACAGCAGTGAATGAGCTGGTAGCAGCTAACAAGTATTCGCAGTCATTCACTGGTTGCACAGCAGTGAATGAGCTGATAGCAGCTAGCAACTTGTAGCTGGCTGCTTGCATCAGGGCCAGCAAATCAGAGCTGATCAAGACCCTGTTCTTCCTCCAAGTTGCGGCCCTGGAAATAGACTACTCATGCAGTCCGACTGAGAGAATAGGGATCGAGGCAGAAGGCATACCCGGTCCCAAAAATGCTGAGGTGAAACTCAATGTGTTGGTCCGGACGGCACGGATGTCACAAAAAGGATTGTCTCATAGTAGTTGAACTGTTAGAGAATGAAATTGTTAAGAGATCAGTATACTAAACCACAGCTTGTATGAGGTAGGGTGACCAGTTCCTTTCCTCACTGCCTTTTACTTCCCTAGTTGTATGCCAGGTACCCATTTACAGCTGGGTCGATTGGAGCGTACGGTCATGAGAGAACTACAACACAACGTAATAAAATTTCCTTTTCAGGATGAAAACTGACACTTATCCTCATCACAACTCTCTTGTATGACTACAAAACCTGAACAGGCTTACAGGGAGACTGGGAGCAGCTCTAGAACTTCCAGATGCGCTACCAATGACATATCCCCGTAGTCCACTGGCAGGACCTAGTCACCAAAACCGAAGTCTCCCTACAGACAACTCGAGAGCATTTCATCAATGCTAGACGAAAACTGCCTCTATAGCTTCAGCCCTGAGGCTCGCCTCAGGAAATCAGAGATGGGAAGAGACCACACTCCTTATGAGCTGTCCCCACGCAACACCTGGCAGAAGCATACTGTCTCCACTCTATCTGTCCTGCATGTTGACTGAGACTTTGCCATCATCCGTGGTCATGGACGGTCAGTCGCCCATCTGTCCTGTTTTGCTCAGTTCTCAGTCTGAAGATAATGACTTGCTCTTCTCTAGTTAAATCACAGTATCTGTTGATCAACCCATTTCTCCTGAAGTTGGCTTTAATTATGGTCTCTGCTTCATTATATGTCATGCTCAGGTCTGTTTGTGGGGAAGCTCCTCCACACTTTGATTGTTCATTGCCTTGCAGTGGGATGGTATCCACTGTATTACCAACCTTGGGTGTTCTGTTAAATGCTATGTCAGAAAGTACACACATTGCTCGAGATCCTTATCTTTACGTTGTTTTAGCGCTGGTATTACTGACGAGACATCATTCGGGAATACTTTTTACCATTTATATAATAGTTGTCCATCACAAGTGATGAAGACCACTCTCTTTGTTCAGCCGTGTCCGCTGAAATGGGTGACTTGCGCAGTGTTTTGGATTAAAGTGAGGAAGAAACTGCGCGTTTTGTCAACCTCACTCACAGAGCCTAAGCTACCTTTTGCCAGTGGCAAGACATTCATCGAGACAACTGGAGATAGCATAGGATGCAGATTTTGCCTCAGGGTTACCACCGAAGCCTTTCCGTAAACATGTAACCCGCAGGGTAGAAAGGTGGGATGGCATCTAACGCAGTTTGTCAAGCCTTTTCGATAACCACAAGATGTCGTCTGGACAACACTCAGCGTGTGAGTGACTCTGGCATCTCTCCCCAGCTGTATTCAGCTCCTCATAGTAGCATCTAAAATTCCCACACGCCAAATTCGTGAAGGTGAACCGGCAGAACTAACTCGTGAAATACGACACAGGTATAAGCGTAGTTCCATTCAGCCGGCGTCCAGACCAGGATAAACGGATGGAAGAAATCACAAAAAAAGAACGAAATAACAAGTCCAGACGGAAAATAACACCACGTTTCCGTGAACACAAGTGTAAGTCGTCGACTAGTGTGAATTCCAGGCAAATCCGTGATCTGGCGGCATACATAATGATCCAAAACAGTAGAGAAATGTAGACTCGCAGCCAATTATGGCGCCATCTTTGCCAGATTGTTTAACACATTTTTTAAATAACACATATTTGCTATTCCCAATTTTCTTTACCATTTGGAGTTTTTTTTTTCTTCTATTAATATCCACAAATGTTTTTGTGCTTTTTAATTAAATATCAAAGTTCATAGATTTGACAATAATTATTAAACTTAAATGTGTTTATTTAACCTTTAGCACTCCAATGTCCGATCCCTTCTAACCAGCTCGGCCTGCAAAAACGGTGTGCGGAAAAAAAAAATTTTTTTTTAACGGAGTCACTCCTGACAGCCATTTTTTTACTGCTGAGTACGTCCTCCTTATATACACGATATTTTGCCGGTTAAAGTATCGTATGTGCGATTACAAATGGCTTTTGAACAGTATTAATTTTGTATACGCCGTTTGGAGCAAGCAGACTTTTTGCGAAAGGGGAAGTAGGTTGTTGAGAAAGATTTTTATCGCGTAGATCTGTTTATTTTGTTTGTTTAAATGAAAGAACTACGTTTGAATTGAAACTAACAGTTGTGGCGATATTGTAAACACAGTATCGATACGTTGTTGTGGTTTCCGTGGTTTTCTATCGGAGCGACTAGGCCTAGTGGTCGAGTCCAAATTTTCCCCGAGATTTTCCTAAATTTTCAACTTCATCTTTTTAAATCTCAAAAACTAACAAACATACAACAAAAACAATAACACCCACATGTTCGTTTTGCTATTGTGTATCTACACGCCAGAAAATCATATTTATTGACAAACAAACATAAAAGTTACAAATTTTGAAAGACGACTACCACAGCGACTAATTAAGAAAATTAATTGGGTCAAATTTTTTTCATAAATTATGTAGCGTGCCTAAGGTTAAAGTACATTTTGTGTTGAGGATGTTTCATTTCACATCATGTGGAAGGGGAGGGTGAGCAATCTACAGTGAACAAAAGAAAACATAAAGAACATCATCATGTTGCATGTCCTTCGTAGAACGTCGCTCCCATCACAGTCTGTCTGAAAGAAACTCGTTCCCTTGTAGCATGTCCTTCGTAGAACGTCGCTCCCATCACAGTCTGTCTGAAAGAAACTCGTTCCCTTGCCAAAACTCCAGCCTCTGCCACAGTCATACCCAGGCATTCCTGGATATCTTGGTGCCATCGTCTTCTTGGTCTACCCCTTCTATTTTTGCCTTCCATCACCGTTCTCTCGAGACCGTTCTGTCTCTTGATGTGACCAAAGTATTTGCATTTTCTGGTCATAATGGAATTGATAAACCAGTTCTCCTTATATAATAATAAAGAATAACACAAATAAAGAACAGTATATACAAAACGTAAAAAAGAAATCAAATACTGACCAGCTCTTGTAGCTCATTATGAATAGATGACGGGAACTCTAGAGCATTAACTTCCTTGAGCTGATCAACATCTTCCTCAATTTCACTTGCCATCTCCCTGAGGGATGAAAGCTTACCACCATTGCTCATTTCCAGGAGAACAGTCCTGACACTAGACAGCAAACAAAAGTATAAAGTCACTGACATTTTCCAAAGTTAAGTGCCCAGTGTTTTATACTTTATCTAATACACTGTGTGGAGTTTTAACGTCTTTATACTGGTTTAGAAGCCTTTACAGAGTCTATATACATACAACCAGTTTCTTGGGGGGTGGATTAAGCGATATGCGAGTCTATCTTAATAGACTCAAACACTAGAGCTCAGTAGACCCGCTGCCAGTTAGGCACCATCTATAATTGCTCTTAACAAACCGCCTGGGGAAAGGTATAAATAATCCGGGTAGATTAACTTAAATTTTGTTCAGGCAGCAGCTGTTAAGCCTACCCTTTTTGATTTCCAACTGCCAAGGGATTTTTGACGTGCCGACACTGAACACAGAAGACAGATCTCACTACCCAGAGATGAGGGGAATTTTTACCAGAAGATCCATGTGAAAAAAATCTCGGTTTCCACCATGATTCGAACCCACGACCTCCGTCACCTGATTCAGACACCTTACCTTGAGATCACTGAGTCCCCCAAAGTTACATCAGATCGGAGATTGTTTCTGAAAACTGACAAGCCAACAAATCGGTTTATTTTAATTCTCCTTAGGCCCTGTAACAAACAAGGCTTCCACAAAGACTTGCCACGTCTTTCTGGCTTGGGCAAACCTTAGTGCAGTGCCCAAATGTCACAGATACACAGCACAGCTCATCCTCCATCGTGTGTCCTCAAGTAGTTCATGGTCTACCTCTATTTCTTTCTCTCTGGTAGATTCACCAGACTAACAGGCCTCAAGAACACACTGACTATGCTAAGCTGTCACCCTTTGACCCAATTTGGACATGTGACCCCGCTTGCAGATGATGTCCCCACCAGCGAGCTCTTGAAGCAGGCCATGAACATCAAGGATGGGAATCGATGCTCTCCATCATGGTCCCGCCCCAGCAGCAGCCCACTCACCGCCTGGTTAAGTCGAATTGAAAAGACATCATCCTGCATGTGGCCTGGGACTCAGCCACTTATCGCTGGTTGGCATGACGGACTCTTTACGTCTATGTGGACTACCTATCTATAAGTAAATCCCTTCTACTGACTACAGTAATGATAAAAAGGTCAAATTAAAGGTCAGTCTCATGGCAACAATTGCCGTCGTGGATGAAAATAACTCTTCAAGTACTAAAAAGCAATGCTATGTGAGGTTGGGTGGCCAGTTCCCTTTCTTCTTGTTTTTACCTTCTTTAACTCATACGTAAGGTACCTATTTGCAAAGGTAAAGGCCCCCGTCCATCGTAGATGATGGCATAATTAATTTTGCTAGCGCTATTTTTAGCAAGGATTAACTACACTACTTTCTATCCTCACTCTCTCGTCTCGAGCCGCCCAACCCCAGTGGCAAGTCAAAGACAGGGGGCGACTACGAGATGCAGGGGACTCCGCATCAAGCACCCGTAAAAAAGACGGCAGAATCCGGAGTCGAACCAACACCACCTAATCACGAGGCCGACGGCTTAACCACTTTGCCATGGAATCCCCAGGTACCTATTTTCAGCTGCGTCAACTGGAGCCACATAGCGCAGTGGTTATCGAGCTGGTTTCGCATCTGAGTGGTCCTGGGTTCATTCCCCAGTTAAGGCGGAAATGTTTTTTCAGACCGCAACGGCTCCTGGGTCGACCAGCCTTAAATGGGTACCGGTTCAGTCTGGGAAGTAAAAGCAGCGAGGGAGAGGAGATGGCTATCGCCCTCATATAGCCGAGCCATTGAAATGTGCGATCGCTAACACCTCACACCCCTACGGCAGTAATGCTATGGGTTACTTTTACAACTGGAGGAACGGTCGTACCAGGCACGGACCACAGCCATGATTGTTTTCTGTCCGTTCGTGAACTCAAACCCCTGTGACACTGTAACCCCAGTCTAGTAAGCCAGCTCAATATCGACTAGGCTAAACGCTCCACCAGTGATAAAAACACAGCAATAATAGAACTTATTGAAATTAAAGTACCCTCCATAAGCGCTTGTCCCAACGCAGCAAAGTATTAAGCTGCTCGAGCCTGGCCCACTAAGCAGGAAACCCTTCTCCCGGCTACATCCAGCTCCAGAGCTGGGTGTCTGCATAAGGGCATCTGCTCCTGTAGAAGTACAGGTAGACTAAGAACAAAGTTTTGTATTACCTCAAGAGTTCTTGCTGTGTGTCAATCAGCTGTCCCTGCCACTCTTGATTCTGATTCTTCAAATCCTGTTCAACAAAAAACATATTTATATTTTATCTAAACCTGTGTGGATGTGCGTGGTGTATTAAGCAGTAAAATAATGGCTATTTGTAGGGTCTTCGTGCTTAATTAAAATGACTCCTGGTCTCACAGGAGGTGGGACCAGAGTCGCCTCCAGTCGTCTTGGCTAATGTCTTGCCACTGGCCCAAGGTAGCTCGGAACCAGAGAGTGAGGTCGATGTCAAGCGCGGTTTCTTCCTCACTATAATCCAAATACAGCGCAAGTTACACCATCAAGACAAAACTGTTTGTTGGTGTCGCCACTATCGCTTACGACGGGCAATTAATAATAATAAAGAAAACGATCTGGAATCGATCTCGTTTGATGGCAAAAGTGTGGCAACAATTTGAGCAACTCTAAGGAAGCAGGTCTATAACACTACAGAGATCCTGGGTCCCATCAACAGAAGACAAAATGACTAGTTCGATGACAGAAGACAAAATGACTGGTTCGATGACAGAAGACAATATGACTGGTTCGATGACAGAAGACAAAATGACTAGTTCGATGACAGAAGACAAAATGACTGGTTTGATGACAGAAGACAATATGACTGGTTCGATGACAGAAGACAATATGACTGGTTCGATGACAGAAGACAAAATGACTGGTTCGATGAAAGAAGACAATATGACTGGTTCGATGACAGAAGACAAAATGACTGGTTCGATGACAGAAGACAAAATGACTGGTTCGATGACAGAAGACAAAATGACTGGTTCGATGACAGAAGACAATATGACTGGTTCGATGAGAACTCTGATATCATAAAAGAGATGTTCGCAGACAAGCACCGTCTTCACAATGCCTGGCTAAGTGATCCAATGTCTACATCCAAAATGGATGCTTTTTTTCAACAATATGCACAGAATCATCGAATAGAAACTACGTCAGATGTGGAGCACATGGTTGAGGGATCAAGCAGATGAGATCCAAGGCTTTGCTGACAGCCCTGACATGAAAAAGGTAAAGGTACTCCCACAGCAGACAATGCTGTTGAGTATGGAGTGTTAGAGACTTCATTGTATGAGGCCACAGCTTGTTCATGAGGTATGGTCACCAGTTTGCTTCCCCAGTGGTTGTTTTCCTTCCCTAACAGTAAGTCAGGTACACATTTACAGCTGGGTTAACTTCATTTCTTCTCAAGCTCCTACTACCAAGCCCTAAAAATGAATTTACAAGTAGCAGGATGAGGTCCAGAGAATGGAATGTGTTGTGTCGTAGTTACACTTGACTGCAATACTTGCACCTTTCGGTCCAACACATCCGACTTCAGCATGGCAATTGTGGGTACCGAGTTAGCCTTCCCTCTTTGATACCTTCTCCTTAGGCAGCCTGTTATCCAGGGTCACCACGTGTAGATGGAGAAACGTCTTGACATCTCTGGGTTCCTGACTACTCAGCATCTTGTCGGTAGCGGGTAGTTGAACCCCTGTACCACCACAGTATAAAACCAATGTGCTACTACTACCCTAATGAGATCTTGTCCGCAGTAACTCACAAATACAATTCTTACCTCATTAATTTTGCTGACTTCCCTGAGATAAGTCTGTAACTGTTGTATTTGCTCATCTTTCTAAGTAAAAAATCAAACAAAAAAAACCAGATAAGTAAGAGAATGGCGGCGAAACATTGACTGAAAAAAAACATGGGTTTAAAAGTAGTTTTACATAAGTACAGGGATGATGAGGCTAACATCTAGTCAGGCAAAACACACTGATCAGAGAATGATAGCCAGGGTCAGACAAAACACACTGATCAGAGAATGATAGCCAGGGTCAGGCAAAACACACTGATCAGAGAATGATAGCCAGGGTCAGGCAAAACACACTGATCAGAGAATGATAGCCAGGGTCAGGCAAAACACACTGATCAGAGAATGATAGCCAGGGTCAGGCAAAACACACTGATCAGAGAATGATAGCCAGGGTCAGGCAAAACACACTGATCAGAGAATGATAGCCAGGGTCAGGCAAAACACACTGATCAGAGAATGATAGCCAGGGTCAGGCAAAACACACTGATCAGAGAATGTTAGCCAGGGTCAGACAAAACACACTGATCAGAGAATGTTAGCCAGGGTCAGACAAAACACACTGATCAGAGAATGTTAGTCAGGGTCAGACAAAACACACTGATCAGAGAATGTTAACCAGGGTCAGACAAAACACACTGATCAGAGAATGTTAGACAGGGTCAGACAAAACACACTGATCAGAGAATGTTAGCCAGGGTCAGACAAAACACACTGATCAGAGAATGTTAACCAGGGTCAGACAAAACACACTGATCAGAGAATGTTAGACAGGGTCAGACAAAACACACTGATCAGAGAATGTTAGACAGGGTCAGATAAAACACACTGATCAGAGAATGTTAGCCAGGGTCAGGAGAAATATACTGGTCAAGACACTCACCTGACCTCCTTGTTGGTCGTCCTGGAAACAGTTGTCCTCGACAACAGTCTGGCTAACAAGGTGAGGTTCGACATGATCTCCGTAGTAGTGAGCGACACACAGATGAGGCCAAGCATAGCACAACCGCCTGGAGGATCCTGGTCTACTTTCATCAGCACGCTCAGGATGTGAGGAAAGTTACTGCAACCCGTTACATAACGCCCTTTTCAGGGCGCACATAAGAGTAACCTACTCATTGTGGGCATTCGGAACAACAACAACATAAGTATAGTAACAGATATATTTAGACTTATAAAGGTCTTCATCATCAATGGCCGGACAAATGAAAACTGTATATAAGATAGCTTAAGTTACATTAAATAGGAAAGTTCTAGATAACTGCAGAGAGAAACCATAATCATCATTTATCCATCTGGTATCACTTGGAATATTAGGCCACAACAGATGCTCTCCATCTCTTCCTATTATGTGCTATTCTCTTGAGTTTCTCCCATGTCTGCCCACTAGAACCTGATTGAATTTACTTATGGGGCTTAAAATACAGCAGACAGCAGCCAATGAGTCATAGCTGACTGGTTGAATCAGGGTCAGCGGACAAAAGTTGGCCAAGACTTCATTCAGCCTCCAATATGTGGACCTGTTAACAGGCTGAAAATACAGCAGTAAATGAGCTGACAGCAAACAACGACTCATAGCTGACTGGTTGAATCAGGGTCAGTAAACACAAGTTGGCCAAGATTTTTTCAGCCTCCAATATGTGGACCTGTTAACAGGCTGCACTTAAGAAATCTGGCTAAGAGAATAGGGATCCCAGTGGGAGGGCAAACACAATACCCCAAAAAAAGCCAGCTGAAATCGGATGTGTTGGGCAGAATGATGCAGATATTGCAGCCTCATTGTAAACTACAACACGTCCTTTTCAGGACATACGCAAAACAAAAACTGCCAGACTGAAAAAGAAAGAAGAGATACTACCCTGAGCTACATAACGAAAAACTACATAAGCATGGACTGGACCCATGCATACACCGACGGTTCTGTAACAAACACAACACAGAACGGAGGGGCAGGAGCATTTCTGAACCGACCAAATGGCAGAAAAATAACACTGTCATTCGCTACTGGAAAATACACAAGCAATTTCAGAGCGGAGGCAGAGGCACTGAGGGTGGCAGTGGAAGAAATGGTGACAGGTAAAAGAAATGAAAGCCATATAGTCCTGCTTACAGATGCCCTGGCCGTAGTCACATCACTAAAAAGCCAGAAAAATACTGAACTTAATGATTTAAGAGCAGTACTCTGTCAACTATGCCAGCAGTCCGCACCAAAAAGGGTAGTGGTACAGTGGGTTCCATCCCACTGCAACATCTAAGGCAACGAGGAGGCAGACAGACTGTCAAAAGAAGGTGCAAGACTACCACAACCAGATACTAGTATGACATACGAAGAGTCAAAATGGCTTATTAGAGCTAGATACATGACCAAATGGGAAACCGAACATACTGGCTACACAAAAAAACGATGCATATTACCAGTTGAACAGAAGAGAGCAGGTCGTGGTCTTCAGATTTCGCACTGGCCACAATAGACTGAGGTACCACCTATTCAACAAATTGAAGATAGGTGGCACTGACGAATGCCCGTGTGGTACCGGGAAAATGACCGCTGAGCATTTGCTGCAAAACTGCCCGACATACGAGGATCAGAGAGAGCAGATGTGGCCATCACCAGTGGCAACACTAGACAAGCTCTATGGCAGTGTCGACAGCCTCAGGATGACCGCTGCTTTTTTCTAAAAAATAAAGGTTGATGTCTGACTGTGTACGATGAAGAGAAGGACATACGCCAAGAAAGAACAAAAACTTACTTTCCTCATAAAATCAATCATCACCAGATGTTTTTCCACTCGTCTCTTTCTTTGTGGGTTCCAATCCAAAACATGTCTGGCTATGCTGTCCAAACCACCCATGAACTTACTAATAATCAAGTGAAAGTTTGAAAAGTAATCCATAGGAGACACAAGACGACACTTTCTAATGGTCGACTAGATGAATTTACAGAACAAAACGGTAACTTTTGACTACCTGGTATTAGGTACTAATTTGACTGAATGCCAGGATTCCAGTCATATATCTGAATGATTGAATACCAGGATTTGAGTGAGGTACTGTTCTGCCTGATTGAACACAAGGATTCCAGTCAGGTACTCATCTGACTGAATGCCAGGATTCCAGTCAGGTATTGATCTAACTGATTGTACACAAGGATTCCAGTCAGGTACTGATCTGATTGAATCCCAGGATTCCAGTCAGATACTGATTTGACTGATTGAATACCAGGATTCCAGTCAGGTACTGATCTGACTGATTGAATACCAGGATTCCATCTTATAAACCTGTATTGTCATCCCAAATTCTTCTCTTTTCTAGACACTGTAGGCCAGTCTCCAGGGAACGCTACATGGAAGAGAGATTGTGATCTTGGTCAGTGTATTGACCCTGATGCGACGTCCTGGTCAGTATGTTTTGCCTGACTCGACTAGCGTCTCAGTTCCCCGCATTACAAGGTAGTTTCTATTCTGGAATCCCCAGGGCAAGAGAAGAAGAGATTAATTGAATATCACTAACAATATCTTACCTCTGCCAACTGAGCATCAAAACCACAGCATATCACTTTCAGGTGAGACATTTTTTCCTGGTTCAGGTGTAAAAAGATATCAGTGAGTTCATTCAGATGTCAGTATTAGAATAGAGTGGCCTAATTTCTTATGGTATGCACGTGATGATTTTATGTTTTTGTACATATTATATTGTCTCTCGGGGTCTTTGTGTATGACACAGGCAAGAATAGCACCACTGCACTACAGAGAGCCCGTCGCAAGAGTCGACTGTGTGCCATAACACCGGTTATGGTTAGGTGGTCTGTTAAGGGCAGCAAAGATGGCGCCTAATAGGTTTGAGTCTATTTAGATGGACTCGTACATGGGTTAACCACCCTGCACGGCACTTGTTCCAACGCAGCGGGTTAATAAGCTGCTCGAGCCTAGTTCGTTAAGCAGGAAATTCTCTTCCCGGCTACATTCAGCTCATGTGCTGGGGCATCCATCCCTATAGGACTACAGGTCGACTAAAACTAAGACATTGTCAGTTTATGATATCTTCTTGTTGTTGCCGCTGTCGTCGCTGTTGTTATTGTCGTTCGAAGCTACTCCCACAGAGTTAACTCATGATGTTTCTTTGGTAGCTGGTTACACTGGTTCTTCTCAAGGTGTAGTTGAAGTGGACAGGTGTCCTCTTGCCTGTAGTGTAATTCAAGTTAACTCAGTAAGCTCACAACTATGGGGATTTTAGTGTTGATCCCCACTTCGCCGCCACCCCACTTCGCTGGCCAGACTGCTACGACACAGCCGGTCTCCAGGAGCTTGCACTGGGACATGAGGCAGATTCTTGATCAGTTTTGTTTCCCATGACCCTGATTACCCTTTGCTCCCTGGTTCAAGATATAATGTCTGATCAGTGTATTTGAGTTTTACATCAGAAAAAAATTACGCTCATAGGCCCAAAATATTTGGGAGTGAATGAGTTAAGACAGACAATATAACATTATTAGATAGTTTAGTTTAGTCTGTATGTCTGTCTATCTATATCTCTAATATCAACAGACATTAAGACTGAAAAGTCATTCAGTGCATATAGAAAATTAAAAAATGTAAATACATTTTCTGTTAATGTAAATATATTTTCTGTTAATGTAAATACATTTTCTGTTAATTTAAATACATTTTCTGTTAATTTAAATACATTTTCTGTTAATTTAAAAAAACAACACACATGCATCTATACACACACACAAATAAATATAAAAAAGAGATGAACACTTCAGTAATTAAAAACACAAACCTTGTTCTTTGCTAACAATGATTTTAAATCCGCTTGCTGTTGTTGAGAAATCTCCAAATCTGATGTTATCTTTTCGACCTGTTAAACAGAAAAATGGAACAATTCAAGAATTTTAACAGTTAAACAGAAAAATGGAGCAATTCCAGAATTTTAACAGTTGAACAGAAAAATGGAACAATTCAAGAATTTTTACAGTTAAACAGAAAAATGGAAAAATTCAAGAATTTTAACAGTTAAACAGAAAAATGGAACAATTCAAGAATTTTAACAGTTAAACAAAAAAATGAAACAAAGAATTTTAAGTTAAACAGAAAAATGGAACAATTCAAGAATTTTAACAGTTAAACAGAAAAATGGAGCAATTCAAGAATTTTAACAATTAAACAGAAAAATGGAACAATTCAAGAATTTTAAGTTAAACCGAAAAATGGAACAATTCAAGAATTTTAAGTTAAACAGAAAAATGGAACAATTCAAGAATTTTAAGTTAAACAGAAAAATGGATCAATTCAAGAATTTTAATTTGAACAGAAAAATGGAACAATTCAAGAATTTTAACAATTAAACAGAAAAATGGAGCAATTCAAGTATTTTAACAGTTAAACAGAAAAATGGAACAATTCAAGAATTTTAAGTTAAACAGAAAAATTAAACAAAGAATTTTAAGTTAAACAGAAAAATGGAACAATTCAAGAATTTTAACAGTTAAACAGAAAAATGGAACAATTCAAGAATTTTAACAGTTAAACAGAAAAATAGAACAATTTAAGAATAACAGTTAAACAGAAAAATGAAACAAAGAATTTTCAGTTAAACAGAAAAATGGAACAATTCAAGAATTTTAAGTTAAACAGAAAAATGGAACAATTCAAGAATTTTAAGTTAAACAGAAAAATAGAACAATTCAAGAATTTTAACAGTTAAACAGAAAAATGGAACAATTCAAGAATTTTAACAGTTAACTACACCAGAGTAGTGCTTGGGCAGGAAAGAGTAGGACTGCTGTTACCTACCAAGCATGCTTGCTTGGCAGCCAATCTAAGAGAAGGTAAACTCTGACTCTAAACTCAGGTAGACAAAGCTGGATAGACAAAGCTCGTTAGCCTGTTCAGGCAGTTCACCTAGGAGATGGGGACTTCTGATTTTAAACCCACAAGTGCCAGGGAGTGCTGGCTAGTCCTGGGGCGATGAGAGTATCATCGGATGCCACGAGTAGCTAGCAAATCCATTGGAAACTTGTGGAAACTTCTGGAGAGGGTAGGGCTACGGGAGTAAATGCAGCAGTAAATCCTTCACTTTGGGCAACCCTTACTTACTTACTTAGTCGCTCCTCTTCTACCGTGAGGTGTAGAGGTTTGCCAAAGAGAACGCCAGACTGCTCTATCCGCCGTCTTTTTCCTGGCCTCTTTCCAATCCAGCCCGCTATCACTTAGGGACTGTCGTATGTTGTCTTTCCAACGTACTTTGGGACGTCCTCGGGTTCTGCGTCCTTGACTTTTGATCTCCCATGACCGCTTTGGTATCCGATCTTCTTCCATTCTACAGACATGGCCAAACCACTGTAGTTGGGACTGCTCCACTCGTGTCTGCAGGGGTTGAACTTCAAGATTGCTACGTATTGTCTGGTTACGGATCTTGTCCCTTTTCGTCACCTGAACCGCCTTTCTTAGGTACCTCATTTCTGAAGTTTGTAATTGCCTTTCTTGGGCTGTAGTCATTGCCCATGACTCACATCCATATGTCAGGACAGGCACATAGGTCGAGCGGTATACATCCATCTTTGTTTTCCTGCTTATTTCTCTTCTACTGAGGAAACCTCTGTTTATTGCGTGGATACTTTGGGCAACCCAGGGTCTCCATATTCAGAGCCCAGAAGAGGATCCTCCAGCATCACTCTCACAACAGAGCTGGACAAACCTCACAGGGCACTAAGCGTATGGTCTACAAAGACTGAGTCACCTATGATAATCACATTAGTCACACATACACACGCAGTCTTCTACAGCAGAGGGGGAGTAGACAGCCATATTAGTTGCCGCTTTCTGAAATATTCTCAGTGTGGCAGTCGTAGTATTTTAATCTCTAACACAGAGCCCGACATGAAAATGCTTTTAAAAGGATTGTGCTAGCAACATTAGAGTGGTGCGGTAATAGTTTCTGGTTGAAGGAACCCCTGAGTATTTTGTTATGGCTTTCTGTAAGAGTGGCGGTGTCCAGCTGTACTTTAGAACTTTCCGCAAGAGTGGCGGTGGTGGTGTGTCCAGCTATACTTTAAGGCTTCCTGTTCTGTAAGAGGTGGGGGGCAGCTTTGAGTACTTTGTTAACCCTTCAGTTAAATGGGCCAGCTCTGAGTATTTTTAAGGCTTCCCTCCTTTTTTCTCGCCAAATAGATGGACTACATACACCCTCAGAAAGAAATTTAATAATATAGCCAGACAGGTTCTGAGTTGAAACCCACATGGGAAGAGAATAATGGGGAGGCCAAAAAACACCTGAATAAATGGATATGGTAATTGATTTCTAATGAGTGGAGTTCAAGACAACAGCCTTTAAGCTTTACTGGATTAGCGTCGTGAAATTGCAACCCATTCGTTCCGTACCACAAACAAAATTCTGCGTCAGCTCTAGGGTCATCACTTTATTGTTTATAAACTACTGGGTTAAAGCCATAGAAATGGCTAAAAATGCTGCTCTTTTGAAAGTAGAGTTCTAACTTCCGTCATGTACAGTTAGACGAAAACAATGGCGATTTTTAAATTGGAGATTTTTTTGTTTTTCGCTTGGATTTGAAGATTCACCCATTATTGAGAATAGTTTCTGCTATGGATTTTTCTGAGGTTAATCTATTTGGTTTGTTTATGTAGATACAATAATTACGTTTATAGTCAAAGTGACAAATGGTAAACATCAATAGCAGTATTAACCTTTAGCACTCCAATGTCCTGTCTCTTCTAACCAGCTCGGCCTGCAAAAACGGTGTGCGGAAAAAAAAAAATTTTTTTTAACGGAGTCACTCCTGACAGCCATTTTTTACTGCTGACTACGCCCTCCTTATATACACGATATTTTGCCGGTTAAAGTATCGTATGTGCGATTACAAATGGCTTTTGAACAGTTTTAATTTTGTATACGCCGTTTGGAGCAAGCCAACTTTTTGCGAAAGGGGAAGTAGGTTGTTGAGAAAGATTTTTATCGCGTAGATCTGTTTATTTTGTTTGTTTAAATGAAAGAACTACGTTTGAATTGGAAACTAACAGTTGTGTAGATATTGTAAACACAGTATCGATACGTTGTTGTGGTTTCCGTGGTTTTCTATCGAAGCGACTAGGCCTAGTGGTCGAGTCCAAATTTTTCCCGAGATTTTCATAAATTTTCAACTTCATCTTTTTAAATCTCAAAAACTAACAAACATACAACAAAAACAATAACACCCACATGTTCGTTATGCTATTGTGTATCTACACACCAGAAAATCATATTTATTGACAAACAAACATAAAAGTTACAAATTTTGAAAGACGACTACCACAGCGACTAATTAAGAAAATTAATTAGGTCAAATTTTGTCACTAATTATGTAGCGTGCCTAAGGTTTAGTACATTTTTCTGTAAATTTTTTTTTTTTTTCTTCTAACAAAGGGGTGCCACTGCCTGGTGAGTCTACATGTTTGTGCGATTTTTCACCACTATCACCTTCATCTTCTTGTATCTCAGAAACTAACATACACACGATAACACCAACAAGTTCTTTATTAATATATGTCTCTATACACACACACAAATATAGATTAGAGGTTCTCAAAATTAACAACCATGTCGTGACATAACGTGCTGAATGATAAATCAGCTGCAGGAAGGATACATAATTGTTTAACCTTTAGCACGCTACTGTAAACTGACAGTGGACAGACTTGACCTCAAAATTCGAAATTGAAAAAAAAAATTATTTTTGGCACAGAGACCCTACCTATAGCCATTTTATTCATGCTGAATACGTCACGTCCATCTACACACATTTTTTGCCGGTAAAAGTACTGTATGTTGGATTACAAATGGATTTTGAATAATTTTTCTACTTATTACGCCGATTGGAGCAAGCCGACTTTTTGCGAAAGGTGAAGTTGTTTGGAAAGATCTTTATAGAGAAGATCTGTTTATTTTGTTTCTTTAGATGTTATAACTACATTTGAATTGAAAACTAACAGTTGTGTCGATATTGTAAACACAGTATCGATACGTTCTTGTGGTTTCCATGGATTTCTATCAGAGCGACTAGGCCTAGCGGTCGAGTCCAAATTTTTTTAGGGTTTTCCATAAATTTTCACCATCTTTTTCTATCTCAGAAACTAACAAACACACAACAAAAACAATAACACCCACGTTCTTTATTCAATTGTGTCTCTACGGACAAGAAAATCATATTTACTTACAAACAAACAGAAAAGTTATAAGCTTTGAAAGTCAATTACTAAGCTAAAAATAAAAAAGCGAAAATTTGCGCCCAAAAAAATTAGCATGCCAAAGGTTTGGCGTGGTAAATGTTAATACATGCTAGTGGAGAGAATCTGTTGCCGCCTAATGTCCCAAAGCAGAAAAAGGAAGATATAATCAAAGTACCTGTGCTTTATATCTTTGCAGCTGAGCTTTCATGAGCTCCTTCTCTTGCTCAGTCTGGTATATCTTGTGCTTGTCTGCTTCCAGCTTTGTATTCAAGGATGCCATCTGCTCCCTCAGTTCCTCATTTTCAGCCTCTGCTTCGTGCCTCAAGTCTGCCAGTTCTGAAAGTCTGTAATTGTTATATACGAGGGAGTCATTAAGTAACAGCATCTTTATTATAAAGTGCCTGGAAGAGAATGTATAAATATTATTTCAAGACACAACATGGCTCTTTAGCAATACTCCATGTAGGGATTGTGATGATCTAGCAGTATGTGCATGCGCAATACAGCGTACAACATGGCCGCCCTACTGTCAACTTGCATCATGGAAGAACAATGAGGCATTATTCATTTGTTGTGGTGATAGGGTGTGAAACCTTATGAAATCTACAGAAGAATGGAAGTTCAGAATGGAGACAGTTGTTTGAGTCAGAGCAGAGTGAATGAGTAGAAAGATTTCAAAACAGAAGACAAAACATCATTGATGCTGCATAGCAGGCCAGCAAGCATGGTAACTGACACAGTGAAACAGCAAATCAACCAGCTAGTTCGTGGCAACAGACGAGCCACTATTGATGAAATAGCTGTAGATTTCAACATCAAGCACGGCGACTGTGCACAAAATTGTCCATGTTGACATCAGTTATAGGAAAGTATGTAGCAGATGGGTCCCAAGGCAGCTGACGAGATAATGGAGGCTACGCAAAATTGACAACTGACACAGTGAAACAGCAAATCAACCAGCTAGTCCGTTACAACAGATGAGTCACTATTGATGAAATAGCTGTAAATTTCAACATCAAGCACGGCGACTGTGCATAAAATTGTCCATGTTGACATCAGTTATAGGAAAGTGTGTAGCAGATGGGTCCCAAGGCAGCTGACGAGATAATGGAGGCTACGCAAAATTGGTTAAAGGTCACGCCGAAAGACTTTTTCCTAGAGGGCATCCACGAGCTAGTGGATCGGTGAACAAAGTGTGTTGCTAGGCATGGGGACTAGGCATGGGGACTGTGTTAAAAAATAAGACACAAAAAAAAAACCTGGTTCGCACTCTTGTAAAAATGTTGTTAATAAAATGGCTGCTACTCAATGACTGTCCCTTATAACAAAGAAGAGATTAGCTAGCTTCCACTATATGTATCAACTATTACAGTAGCTAACACTCACCTGTCATTGGAATGTGAAAGAGAAGTAACGAACCGTAGCAGTTACCAGGCAGGCATACACAGTTGTTGTTGTTGTTGTTATCCCTTAGCTGCTGAGCAAGCCTGCTCTTGACAGCCCAATGCCATTCTTAAATTGATACAGGTCTTCTACAGTTGTTTCACTGCTCCGTACAGCGTTAGCAATTGTCGGCAGTGCACAACACAGTTAGTGGCAACTAATGAGAGTTGAGCATAGGGCTGGCTACCCTACTCAGTCTTAGCCAACATGCCTAGCAGGTTACAGTATTATCATTCTTTTACTCCCCGTTTGACTCCAGGTAAATTATCTTACGAGTTCTTACTTGATAAAAAGGTTCAGATTATCTGATAGAAAACATGAAATGAAATGCATCGAGGATTTTTATTTTTTTAATATTTTATTTTTATTTTTTTTTTAAAGGATTTAAAACTTGTTAAATTAGTGACCTCTGCCAGAAAATGACAGCATAGACAAACTTGACAGGGATAGGAAGACAATTTTAATCCAACGTAATGTATCAAATACGTTTGATACAGGATGGTCTTCAATAAATATACTACACAATTTACTGGTATAACAAGTAGGAACATTGTAGGTGGTCAGGTCAGTCAATTTGAGATAGAATAATGAAATTAGAGCACACAGTTTTGTCATAGTAAATAGCTTTCCTCAGATGTCTAGATTGTGCGTATTCTCTCAGGAGCACAGGGGAATGGGATTTTACAGACCCCGTGGCCAGGGTTGAAAGGGTTAAGTAACCCTATATTTTTAAATATGCCTATACTATCTAGTAGTAGTTTTACATTAGGAGAATAGATTGTGTTCAGTGGTCCAAAGTATTATAGAGCGAATGAGTTAACAACTACTGTCTTAGTCACTGTGGTCGAGGGGTAAGGTACTCGCCTATCAAAGTGATGAATTTAAACGGCGTGGGTTGGACTCTCGCAGGTTTCAAGTGACCCTTGGTCTCAAAGGAGGTGAGACCAGAGTGCCTGAATCCTGAATTACCTCCAGTTGTCTTCACTTACGTCTTGCCACTGGCCCAAGGTAGCTTGGGACCAGAGAGTGTTGTTGTTTGCGTCCGTCTTATTTCTCTAATCCCCAAGGTGGTGTGCGTTGCACTGTATAGTTTTTATTTTGTGCCTGTTGGCCCAGTGCATCCGACTTCAGCATACATTTTATGTGAGGGTCTGCTTCTTCCTGCATTTTTTAAGGGTTTGCGTCCCCGCAGTAACGGCCGGTGCTGTGATGGGGATCGAACCCAGCACCTTTGGATTGTGAGCCGTGCCACTTAACCACTAGCCCATGCCGTCCCACGGACCAAAGAGTGAGGTTGATGACCAGCGCAGCTTCTTCCCCAGTATAATCCAAATACAGCGCAAGTTACATCAAGACAAAAACCATCTAATGATGTTGCCACCCTAGCTTGCAAATGGTAACTAACTTTCATAGTGATTCTGGGGCTTAGGGGAAAAAAAGGGCTTACACAAGCACCCAAAGTCCAAAGTATTACAGAGCAAATGAGTTAACAAGAGCAGTTATTGTGTCGGATTCATTGCATTTACTTCTTGATGTACAGAAGGGCTAGCTAAGGCACAAGTGGATGGCAGCAATAGGTGTCTCAAACCTATAGGGGCTGGTGTGGATCTACTGTCTTGGTAATGATGGGGTTTAGGGAAACAAAAAGATTTGACACAGGCACCCATTATGGGTATATTAGATACGGACAGGAATGACCACCTGTTGGATGATGACACAACAACAGATGAATCAGCAATTCAGACTGCAGAACTTCAACCTTCAATGAGGTTCAAGTGCTGTGGATGCATGATGGAACGGGGCAGGAGTGTGTACAACTAATGAGCTACAGGAACTATCAGTATCCACACCCTTTTCTTCTTCCCTGTTGAGAGACTGAGCACCTATGGGTTTTCCTGAAGTGCAGAGAAGTCGATTCTTAGAAAAATAAAAAAGAGATTTTGTTTTTGACTGTACCTTCTAATTTCAGACTTTGCACTCTGTAAATCTCTAGACAACTTTGACAACTCTTCATCTTTACTGTCAACGATAGTCTGCGACTCTTTAACTTCCTCAGACAACTTGCGGTTGAGGTACTGGAGATCTGTCAGTCTGCTTGACATATGACTGACAGACAATCTGAAGGTCAAAAAGTCTGGATATTATTAATATGAAAAGCTTTTAATTATAGCACACACAAATTTTGAAATAAAATGAAAACATTATCTTATAACAAATCAGTGGTATCAAGGCAAGGTGGCCGCCTCGAGTTCCGGAGGTCACGGGTTCGAATCATGGATTTTCCCCACGTGGATCTTCTGGTAAAACTTCCCCTGACCTAATTTCTGGGTCGTGAGATTGGGTTCCTGTGTTCAGTGTCGAGCATGATAAAAATTACTTGGAAGTGAAATTGAAAAGAGTAGGTTTAACGGCCGTTGCTCGAACATATTAAAATAATTCTAGCTAAAATCTACCCAAATTATTTGTACCATTCCCCAGGCCTAGTTAGCTACAGGAAGTTTAAAATACCTATTACGGATAGCCTTCGGCTACCTGGCAACAGACATTAAGAGTATGCCTGTTTAAATACCAGGATTCCAAGTTGAATGGGTTTAATCAGTGGTTCCAAAACTGTTTAGGTGTATGGCGCCCTTTGTGTACCAGGATTTTTCCATGGCACCCAAAGATAGAGCCCAAACCTGCCTAACAGTTGCAGTTGATGTGGTTAGATTAGTTAACTCATTAAACAAATTCACAAAATAATTTATATAAGAGATACTTGTTTTGAACAATCGTGATTCAATACGAGGCATGTTAAAATTAAACCGGAACAAAAAGTGAACATATGTACAATGCGCATGATCACGTCACTTCTGATGTAAACGGCACATACCATCCGTCAAGTTTTCACAATTTCATTATCCTCCGACTCACAGATTCCTCAGCAGACCGTTGAAGACATAGGTGTGATACGGAATCTGTCCAGAGTTGATCAGCGAGCGATGATTCGGTTTCTAACAGCTGAAGGATGTTGACCAGTTGACATTCATCGCAGAATGCAGGCAGTGTATGGTGACAAAAGTGTGTTGAAGACAACATTGATTGAAGAACTGGACAACAATGTTTAAAGAAGGACGTGAGTTAAAGCTACAATATGCGCCTGACCTGGTCTCGGAAGATCTTTCGTTAACTCACGTCCGTCTTTAAACATCGTTGTCCAGTTCTTGAAATGCTAAAAGATCAACAAAGAACAAATGAAGTGCTGAAATGATAACAGAACAATGAAGAACAAATGAAGTGCTGAAATGAACATAAGTTCTGAAATGTTCTAAGGACAACAAAGAACATATGAAGTGTTGAAATGATAACAGAACAATGAAGAACAAATGAAGTGCTGAAATGAACATAAGTTCTGAAATGTTCTAAGGACAACAAAGAACAAATGAAGTGCTGAAATGAACACAAGTTCTGAAATGTTCTAAGGACAACAAAGAACAAATGAAGTGCTGAAATGAACACAAGTTCTGAAATGTTCTAAGGACAACAAAGAACAAATGAAGTGCTGAAATGAACACAAGTTCTGAAATGTTCTAAGGACAACAAAGAACAAATGAAGTGCTGAAATGAACACAAGTTCTGAAATGTTCTAAGGACAACAAAGAACAAATGAAGTGCTGAAATGAACACAAGTTCTGAAATGTTCTAAGGACAACAAAGAACAAATGAAGTGCTGAAATGAACACAAGTTCTGAAATGTTCTAAGGACAACAAAGAACAAATGAAGTGCTGAAATGGTGCAAGAACAATTATATAGGAAGTGCTGAAATGGTGCAAGAACAATTATATAGGAAGTGCTGAAATGGTGCAAGAACAATTATATAGGAAGTGCAAGTGCACATGATGATGATAACTACATTAAGCTTACTTGTCCTCCAGAGAACTTTCATCTAAAGATGATTCCATGCACTCTGTGTGACTGGCATCAGCTGAAATTGATGAATATTATTATCAAAACAGAGGCGGGGTGTTGTAATGTTGGCCTCTTTGCCTGGAAAAACGAGCTAGAATGCCGTTAAGGTCTAGGATAATAGCTTCACCTACCTAGGCAGCATTGTCCCTAGAAATGCAAATAACGACTCCAAGGTCAAGAACAGGATTGCAAGGGAAAGCCCTGCATTCCCTTGGCATTTGGAAATGGAGAAGAGTCGGCTTACAGTCACTGCTCTGACAAATTTCAAGTTAAAAATCTACTCAAATTATTTTTAGAGATTCTTGCCCCACAGAGAATATGTAGCAACAAGGGGACTGTGTGGCTATAACATCAGGTCTTGGTTATATGGTTAGGGGAGCGGCATAGATGGCGCCTGACAAGCTGCAGGTCTACCTTGCTCTAATTTACGCTTCCACTACCACCAGTCCCAAAAATAGGTGATCATTTGCCAGGGGCTACCAACCGCTAGGTTGGTAACAGATATCTGGCAAGTTACCAGCGAATTTCACCAGCCAAACTTATGAAACAAAGGAGGTCACACGACGTCTAACGACACAAGTGGACTGAAAATAGATAACTCTGCATATGCAAGTGAAAATCTGGAGCCTACACGACATCAGTGACACCACCAAGGTAAAAGTGTATCACCCTGTAATGCTAACCACTCTGCTGTGTGCCTGTAAAACATGGACAATGTATACCAGACATCTGACATAGTTAAATTGTTTTCACATGAGCTGTCTGTGTAAGCTGCTCAGGACCACCTGTTGGATGATGACACTACAATAGATAAATCAGCAATTCCGACTGCAGAACTTCAACCTTCAATGAGTTTCAAGTGGTGTGGATGCATAATAGAATGGGGTAGGAGTGTGTACAACTAATTAGCTACAGGAACCATCAGTATCCACACCCTTTCCTTAATCCCTGTGAGAGACTTGAGCACCTTTGGGTTCGCCTGAAGTGCAAAGAAGTCAATTCTTAGAAAAACAGAAAAAGAGCAATTTTTTTACTTCACCTTCTAATTTCAGACTTTATACTCTGTAGATGGCAGGATAAACACTGGAATTCTTAGCAGGTCAAACTTCTTCTTCTTCTTCTTCTGCGTTTGTTCTCAATCTCTTGCTACCAAACCCTGAAAGGGCTTAAGTGGCAGAATGTAGTCCATAGAACGGAATGCGCTATGTCATAGTTTACAGCTTGACTGTGATATTTGCACCTTTCGGCCCAACATATCCGACTTCAGCAAGTATTTTTTGAGTACCGGGTTAGCATTCCCTCTTCGATCCCTTCTCCTTAGCCAGTCTGCCCTGTTGCAGCCTGTTATCTCGGATCACCGCATGGAGGTGTAGAAGGGTCTTGGCAGCTCTGGTTCGTAGGCCCTGACGCTAGCAGTCAGTTATGGGCCGCTGACCACTGCAGCTTATGCGCTGCTCAGCGTCTTGATCCCGCAGGTCAAACATTTTTAGCAAACATACGATTCTGCAAAAAGTCCATATAAGATGTACGGGATGCGTCATTCACAAGTCCGATGAACGTTTCCCCAAAGCACCTGCTGTACAATGAACTCAGAACAGACAGACGGTCATCAGGCGTACAGATCGCTGATGACTTCATAAAAATGTATCTGAAAAGCTCCAACATTGATGTCACCTCGCAGCACTAGTCTGATACTGCCGCAATAGCTGCTTGCAATGGACAACTATTACTATTAATTTTCTACTGGAGACGAAATAAAAATCAGCTTGCATGCTGCTCAGGGCCGCAGCTACAGTCTTATTTGCTCCTCTATTACTGTGGGGTGTTGAAATTTTCTCCTTTTTTTTCTTGAGGCTAATAGTTTCTACAGGCTGGAGTAGAAATCATCATGCCTAACACTCGTCAAAACTTGCAGGTTACAAATTTTACTATTGTTCCCTATTCGTGCCTCAGCAGCACACCTATCAATGTAAAGGTAGCCCCAAAGCAGACACTTCTATTTGGGATGAAATATTACTTTTTCTTTATGTTCGCCACATTTTTGTTATCACGTCTACACGTGTAGTGCAGTTCTCTGGATGAAGGTTGCTGTAGATGTGAGTCTTCAGGCTCCCCTTTGTCTGGAGAGTCGTCTGCGAGGGCCGCTCGCATATACAGTGCTTTGTAATTGAAAAACTGAAAAGTGAAGTGACTAAAGTAAAGATAAAATAAACATAATGAAATCCTATTAAATTAAAATAACTTTACCTAATTTATTTTCCAAAAAAAGAGTGGAAAAAAACTTACATGTTGCTAAATCGTCTCTAGATGACAGAGCACGCATGTCCCTTGTGAAGAGAAGAAATAAATGTAGAATTTATAAGAAATATACATGACAATATTGTATGTTTTCTGTTTCCCAAAATGAAACCTAAATAAAATGATAATAATTAACTAACAAAATCAGCATATTAACCTTTGCCACGCCGCACCAATGTTTCGTAACTTCATATTTTACTATGGTTGTTGACTTTGACAGCCTGTTTGTTGGTCAATAAATATGACTTTGTTGTGTGTAGGGACATAAATGAATAAAGGACTTGGTGTTATTGTTTTTGTTGCGTGTTTGTTATGTTTCTGAGATTAAAGAAGATGAAGATGAAAATTAATTAAAAAAACAAAATACACAAATTTGGACTCGCCTATAGAGATCATTGCTCCTCTATAAATACATTGAAATAACAATAAAGTGTTGATACTGTGTTTATAATAGCACAACTGTCAGTTTACACTTCAAACGTATTTATCATATCCAAATAAACAAACAAAAAAACCGATATTCCTCATAAGTAACCCGTATTCCTTTACAGTAACTTAATTCATCTTTCTAAAAAATGGGCTGGCTCCAATCTGCATAATAAGATGATGTCTTTGAATGCCCACAATAAGTTGGATTATTCTTTTGTGCCCCCTAAAAAAGGACGTTAAGTGGCGGGTTGCCGTAGCTTTCCTCACGTACCGAGTGTGCTGATGAAGGTGGAATGGGGTCCTCCAGACAGTTGTGCTATAATAATAATGTTCGCGAAGGCCTGTTGCATTGATCAAACACTACCATGTCCAACTGCTGAGGCTGTGTTCATGTGTAGGGTGTCGACCAAAATCCCGACAGACTCTCCAGGTAGAGCCATGTAGTCCGCAGCCTTGGAATGAGGGCTGCAAGGAGTGTGTTAGACCAGTGTTTGTGTCAAGCTTTCAGTGTCTGTCCGTGTCAAACTCCCTGTTTTTCCATGTCCCGCCACTTCTGATTGTGTCCACCTTTTGGTTCACTGTGATGAGAATATGAGGTTGGGAGAGGTATCATGTAACCTCCAGTGGAGGAGGGGGGATGCGGGAGCAAGTCAGCTTCAGTCCGAGCAGAAAGGTCCTTTTAGTAGTGATAATCTGGACTGAATTCCAGTGTGCAGTTTAGCGGGTCGTTGAACTCCGTCATGAATTGGTCTCCAACGGCTTGAGCCAGGCATGAAATACTGCGAAATGCAGCATAAAAAATAGGATAACCAATCGAAAGCAAATCAATTTCACAGAATAAAGTCCTTGATACCAACTGGCGAAGGAGTTGTGAAATATAATCCGAACAGGAACCAGCAAACATCGGAAAACACAACACAAATACCGGAGTGAGCCGAGAGCCAGGCACTAAGGCGTGGCCATCTTCCTTTTTCTTGTGCTATACTTGGCTTCATCTGTTTATCGCTCACTACTATGGGGATCACGTCGATTCCCTCACCTTGTTAGCCAAGCTATGAAAACAGCCTGTTTCCAGAAAGGGCTACGAGAAAGCCAAGGTGAGGGTCTTGTCCAGTTTGGTGTGCCAGAACCTGACTAACATGTCTGATCAATATCTTTTGCCTGACGAGACAGTCTTCTTTCCCAATAAGATGATAAATCGTTTCAATGCCAATTGTAATCTAACATATATTAGTTTAACCAGCTAGAAACCTGTGTAGATGGACATGACATAGTCGTGCTTTTTATTCATGAATAAAAAAAATGATAGCCAGAGCACCGCTGCATGAGATGGCCTGCAGTGTGGTAAACGTTTCAAAGACTGCGTGGGCTAGTGGTTAAGTGACACGGCTCACAATCAAAAGGTGCTGAGTTCGATCCCCATCACAGACCAGCCGTTACCCCGGGGAAGCAAACCCTTAGAAAATGCAGGAAGAAGCAGACCCTTACATAAAATGCATGCTGAAGCCGGATACACTGGGCCGACAAGCGCAAAATAAAAACCACAGTGCAACGCACACTGCCTTGGGGATTAGAGAAAAAAGGCGAACACAAAAAAAAAAAGACTGCTTGTCAGTTTTCTTTATTGAAGAGGTAACATTGACAAAGATGTCAAGGTGTTAACACCAAGTTTATCATACACATCCATTTACAGCCTCTGCTGTATCAAAAAACTGTTAAGTCTAAATGTTTGTGACATAATCAACAAAATATGGAAACTTAACGTCTTTATGCTGCTTTAGAAGACTCTGCAGTCTGTATACAACCAGTTTCATTTACATTTCCTTGCTCTAAAAACTACATGCTCCTATTCTATTCTTAAATGCATTAATTGTCCTTGCCTCCACTACTTCCTGTGGTAATGCATTCCAAGCATTCACCACTATCTGAATAGAAAAATATTTCTTGTATCTGGCTTGGCTTGGATTCGTTCGTTCTCAATCTCCCGCTACCAAACCCTGACAGGCTTAAGTAGCAGAATAGAGTCCAGAGAACGGAATGTGTTGTGTCGTAGTTTACAGTTTGACTGCGAAATTTGCACCTTTTGGTCCAACACATCAGACTTCAGCAAGCATTTGTTTAGTACCGGGTTAGCATTCCCTCTTCGATCCCTTCTCCTTAGCCAGTCTGCCCTGCTGCAGCCTGTTATCCAGGATGACAGCGTGGAGGTGTAAAAGGGTCTTGGCAGCTCTGGTTTGCTGGCTCTGACGCTAGCAGTCAGCTATGTGTCGCTGACCGCTGCAGCTCATGCGCTGCTCAGCATCTTGATCCCTTTTTTGTATCTATTCAAAGAAGGTTAATATTCCTTGGGTTTTCCAATCTTGTATTTTCCTTTCACTCAATCCTAAGCATGATTTATTACTTTACCTGTATATTGTGGTACTACAGAAACCACTAATTTTGAAGTGCAGGTTTTCTAAAGCAGGTTAACTGTAATGGTCTCCCTGAACAATGTGCTATCTTTTGTTTTAACTTGTGAAAATATCCAGCAACTTTTCTGTTGTCTCCCTAATGAAATAATTTCTTCTTCTTCTTACGCAGTCAGACGTCAACCTTTATTTTTTCGAAAAAAGCAGTGGTCATCCTGAGGCTGTCGACACTGCCATAGAGCTTGTCTAGTGTTACCACTGGTGATGGCCACATCTGCTCTCTCTGATCCTCGTATGTCGGGCAGTTTTGCAGCAAATGCTCAGCAGTCATTTTCCCGGTACCACACGGGCATTCGTCAGTGCCACCTATCTTCAATTTGTTGAATAGGTGGTACCTCAGTCTATTGTGGCCAGTGCGAAGTCTGAAGACCACGACCTACTCTCTTCTGTTCAACTGGTAATAGGCATCGTTTTTTGTGTATCCAGTATGTTCGGTTTCCCATTTGGTCATGTATCTAGCTCTAATAAGCCGTTTTGACTCTTCGTATGTCATACTAGTATCTGGTTGTGGTAGTCTTGCACCTTCTTTTGCCAGTCTGTCTGCCTCCTCATTGCCTTGGATGTTGCAATGGGATGGAACCCACTGCACCACTACCCTTTTTGGTGCGGACTGATGGCATAGTTGACAGAGTACTGCTCTTAAATCATTAAGTTCAGTATTTTTGTGGCTTTTTAGTGCTGTGACTACAGCCAAGGCATCTGTAAGCAGGACTATTTGGCTTTCATTTAATGAAATAATTTGAATCTTAACTATAAAACAGAAAATACTTGTACCTGTTTGTTCGTCTCGCAAAATGGTGAGCTCTAGTGAAATTTTCATAGCTCATTCTGTCTGGAATGTCCTAGAATGCTTGTCCAGTTGTATGTGTTGAGTGCAAAGTCGTAAAATGGTGCTTCGATCTCACCTTTTTCGGGAGATCGATATTTTCTTTGGGATGGCCATATGTTTGTAGATTTCTCTCCCAGTATTCCCCATCTATACAGTCAAGCCTCTTTGTGGGCAGTCTTCAGTGCCAGAAGCGCACACATCCCTATGAAACTGTTGAGCACCATTTTTTTGAATGTCCGGCGCTTGCCTGTGATAGGAAAGAGCTTCTTCCTCCAAACCAGACAAATGAAACACTTTGTACGGAACTAAACAACACCTCACAAACACTTGCAGATACCACTATTTAGCATTAGGCCAATGGGCAGGAGCCCACAGACTGCTGGATCAATAACCAACCAATCGAGGAGTGTTAAAGCACTTCCTGCTGATGACACAAATACAGAGTTCATTATCCAGTAGTGACACACTCCAGTCTAATCAGCTGTAAATGGATGCTGTTTTACTGTTAGGAAAGGCAAACCAGAAATGGGAAGTGGTAACCCCCACCGTACAAAAAAGTCAGTACCTAGTACAAAGAAAGCTCTTAACACTTCCTCCTCCATGGGAGTCTGTATTTGGAACTAGCGTGACCTTTTTTTTTAATAAGTTAAGGGTCTTATGTGTAGGTAGGGTCCATCACGTGAGCCCTCCATGAACATAATAAGTGGCTGAGTCTCAGGCTGCATGCAATGAGGATGATGTTCTTCTGATTTGACCTTACCAGGTGGTGTGTGGATGTGGGATTATGATGGAGAGGGTCATTTCTTCCTCTTAATGTCCATGGCCTACTTTAACAGCTAGTAAGTGGAGGCATTCTCATCAAGGTGGGTCACGTGTCAAATGGTGACGGTTTAGCAAAGGTGAGTGCACTTGTCTGTCAGGTAACTACATCATTTGAGACCCGGTCATGCTGGTGGATCGTAAGAATGCACCTCTCGCTCTGCTTGAGGATGGCTATGTCTTGCCAGCCTATACGCATTATCCTCCGTAGACATTTATTGACACAAACAATATGCTATGCAGCGAAAACATGGACACTCACAAAGGAGATGGAGTCCAAACTCAGTGTGACCCAAGTCTCCATAGAGAGATGCATGGCCGGCCTCATGCTTCATAGCCAGTGCACAAAAGGTCTTCATAACTCGGGCATACGTCAGTTGTCCCAGGCTGAAGATGCAGTTATCTATGCAGACAAGATGAAACACCATGGGGGGGAATCAAAGCACCATTTTGCAACTTTGCACTCAACACATACACTTACTGCGAAGAATAACGGATGAAGCACAGAGACAAAAAACGATCACAGCGACGACTACCAACACATTGGTACGACTTCCTTGGATCCCACAGCAATATTCACGATGCCACAGATGGGCAACTCGTTATCTACTAGTCAACCATGGCCAGAGACAGAGGCCATTGGAAGAGAAGCTGGGACCCGCAACAGCGTAACCGCCACTGAAGAACGGGTCATTCAGTAATCTAGTAACAACTGTAGTGTTCTCTTTGTCATTCTCCAAGTTTCTGGTCTGCACAGGAGTACTGGCTTGACATTGGAATTAAACAATCTTAACTTGGTAGTAGTCTATTTCCCTGGATGTCCATATATTATCATTAACAGGAATAATGGGGCAAATGGCATAATCTTAAGGGGTTTTATCTTGTGGAGTGGTTCACTGTATATCTTCTCATCTGACCACAAACATTTTTATTTATGTAAAACATTTTAATATTTCAGAACTGATAACTTACATTACATGGCCGGACTTCATCTGCTCTATCCACTCACGAAGGCCGCAGTGAAATGCCTCGATACCAATTTCAGCATTATCATTTTTAGGGTCCATTATGGTAATCAGCCTGTTTACAGCACTGCCTTCCTGAATGTTAAAGGATATTGAAGATGAAGCACAGTTTTGCGGTCTTAGTTCATTTTAAGACCAATTTATCTTCAACTGTTATGCTGAAAAATCAAGTCTTTGAAGCCAACTTAATATAACATTAGCTGCAAGTAAATTACACTTTTTACTCTAGTACAGAGGGAAGCGTGTATCCTAGTCGACAATTACTAGACTGGAATTACAGTATGCTAGGGGTTCGGGTTCATGGACGGAAAAACACAAATTTGGGACGTTCATACCTGGTATGACTGCTCATCAGTCAACCCAGCTGTAAATTGGTACCTGACGTACGAGTTGGGGAAGGTTAAAAATAGCAATGAAGGGAACTGGGCACCCCACCTCACATAGGCTGTGGCTTAGTACATGAAGAGTTATCTTTTTCCCCGACTGCAAATATTGCCATGTGACTGACCTTTACCTTTAACCTAGGACAGAAATATGTAGGTCGGAGAGAGAGAGAAATTATGTAAGATATATGTAAATAAAATCATTAATTCAGAAAGAAAGATGTTAAATTTTATTAAATCAACAATGGTTTAAAAACAAGTAAAGTAATTTTCTTTTTAACTACATTAGTTCAGAACGCGCTAGCAGAGGTTGTGAAAAAAATGTCAGCTCTCTTGGTTATGAGAAAGCTTGTCAAAATCTGAGAAATAGAAGACTATGCAAATGGTCTATGATCATGGCAATATTAATAAAAGATTGTTAAAACTAACTTGAAATGATCAAGGCAGAGATAGTATGTTTATAGATCAAGGCAGAGATAGTATGTTTATAGAACAAACAGAACAGTATGTTTATAGAACAAACAAAACAGTATGTTTATAGAACAAACAGAACAGCATGTTAACTACGAGGGGTGTTTCAAGTTAAATCTAGACATTTTTTTTTTAAAGGAAATAAAAATAATTTTAACAGTACCCAAAATGACATACATTTTTTTATATAATCTCCTGCAACATTTATGCACTTATCCCTGCGTCTAAGTAATGCCTGAAATGCTTCAGAGTAGAAAGATTTGTGAGTATGTCTGGGCCAATCCAGGACAGCCTGTTTCACTTTGTCATGAGTGCTGAAATGCTGACCTCCCATAAATTCTTTAAGGGATCCAAACAGGTGGAAACCGCTTGGAGCGAGGTCTGGGCTGTAAGGTGGATGTGGCAATACTTTCCAGCCGAGTTGCTGCAGATGGCACATAGTGTGGTGTGCCGTATGAGGTCGAGCGTTATCTTTCAGAAATAGGACGCCCTTTGTGATCAAATCAGGCCGTTTTTCCCATAGATGGTTATGCACATCACTCAAAATGCGTATGTACTGCTCACTGTTGATAGTGGCACCGCGGGGTAGGAAATCAATATCCAGGATAAGGTGTTCCACAATCTGGATATTCACAGGAATGAATGTGGTGGGTTGAAGAAGATAATAATGCCCCTTCTTGGAAAGGAAAGAATAGGACCACTTTACCTCCACTCATGTTGTAAAAGGCAACTAAAGAGAGTTGTGTATGGGACATGCAACCTCAATGCATAAAACACAATACTACTGAAACCACCAAAGTAAAAGCATGTAATGTGGTTTGACGCAAGGTTCCTGAACGAGGCAAGTATAGTGGTAGCTTTATCCAAATATTGAGCCCCGAATATATAAATCCCTTACTCAGTTTTAAAAACTCAAGTGGCTACCTGATCATTATCTGCACTAGAAGTTCCAAGAGAGAACAAAAAACAGACTACTAAGGAAAAGCCCCAACCGTCTGGCCAGAGAATTCCACAGAAAACACACAATATCCTCGAAGCTGAAACCAAAAAGTGTGAAGCTCTCATTCCAGAACCTTGGACACAAAGCCAGGACTGGTCCAAAATAATCTTGAAGGTTCCAGGGATAACGAAAAAAAGTGAGCAGTCAGCAACAGAACAAAAAAATCTACGTTCTGCAGGAGCTCAAGAGACAGTATCCTAGCAACACTTGGACACGGATGGATCAGCCTCAGTGAGCAAAAGGGTTGGCCGTGGAATCTACATCGCACACCCCAAAGGTGACATAGAAAATCACTCCATACCAGCAGGAGAAACCTGTACCAATTTCAGAGCTAAAGCAAGAGCTGTTCATGCAGCAACTCAGGTTCTTATCAGCCAAAACATAACTACAAGGAAAACGGTCATTCTAACAGACTCCAGGAGTGTACTCCAAGCCATCTCAAGCCCCAAACAAGATAGACTCTCACATGAAATAATATACAACATCAGATTGCTGTCCCAAAAAACTGATTTAGTCCTACAGTGGATTCCGGCCCACCGTGGGATCCCGGGAAACAAATAAGCAGATGAGCTCACAAAAACCAGAAGAGAAGGCACACAGACTCCCCATCCACAAACCTATCAAGAAGCAAAGACACTCATTAAAGAATCCATGAGAACAGAATGGACAGACCAGCACAAAAAATACAAGCCCGAAAATGACAGCATAGACAAACTTGGCAGAGATGGGCAGACAAAGATCTTCAGATTCAGAACTGGATATTGTAGACTCAAGGCCCACCTCCACAAAATGGGTCTCAGGGACACTGCCACGTGCAATTGCGCAGCACCCAAGCAAACACCAGAACATATTCTGCAGGACTACCCGACCTATGCAGACAAAAGAGAGACAGTCTGGCCTGGGAGAACGACCGTGCTCGAAAAGCTGTGGGGGACCGGCAAAGACCTGAAGCGCAGTCACCTCGAGTGGAAAACGGACAAGGTAAGAGGATAGTGCTGTCTGTACACACCCTCTTGTAAAATCTCTGCCTCTCATTCTCTTTTATTGACCCTGACTGCTTTTAGCAAACTCTCATTTCACATGTTGTAATCTTTCCCTGGTGTCCATGTTGATGGATTGTCCTTTCGTTTTGTGTCTGTGTTGGAATGTTTATATGCTCTAGTAATCGTGACTGCTGGCACGTTACCATACTTGCTTAGTGGTGATAAATAGTGGACGGTGTTAAATAGTGAAAGACAGATGCTGACAGGACAGTTAGCGGAGGGTGTAGAAATCAAAGGGCTACTGGCCCTCCCTCCCTAAGCAGCCTGTGCATAATTGAAAGAGACTGACAACTTTACTTATGTCTGTGTGTTTTTATGCAATAGTTTTAATTTCTCTTCATCATAAGTTAGTTCAGTCGAAGAATCAACATTATTGCACACAGTTTAACCCAGAATTGCTGTTCTTCTCTTTATTTTTGGAGAATCTCAGCACAAAGCACGAACTCCGTAGCACCGGTGAGGATCCCGTAATAGTTTGGGTAGATGTTAAACATATTTTTGAATTATATCGGGCAGAAGTCATTAAAGCCTACTCTTTTATTCCTCAGCCTACCATGAAACACTTCCACGGTTAGTGGATCTTTCAGTCTATCAAGGTCATACCTAATCCTCGGTTGTTGTGGTCTGGCTATGATCTTTAGGCTGAGACGAAATATAAGCAGAAGCAGATGTTGGTCGCTGCCTATATCCGCCCCTGGCTAACTTCTTGTTTGGTCCTTATTGATGCTGGAGAGAAATCTGGTTTTTACCATCATCTAGTCTATTTGGTTGTGATGTTTCCCACTGGGTGAGTGCCATGTTGTTGTTCTAGATATTTTATGGTTCCCCAGCATATTCGCTAGCACAAAATGATTGTATTCAGCAAACTCCATCCAGTAACCTATGCTTTCTCACGTTTGAAACTATTACAAAAGGGTCCGCATGTGTCCGGCCAATTTTCTGACGCGTCACCCTGCACTATGAGGATGCGTTCCTTGTGGGTTTTGTTGATGCACTTCTGTAACTGGTCATAAAAAACCCCTCATCCTTCTCGTAGTCTGTTGTGGGTGTATATGCCTGTATATCCGTTATGTTTAAGGGTGAGGCCTTTAATCTTATAGTTATGGAGCATACTAGATATGGGATGGCATTCTAGCACTGTGTTTTTGTTCTTTTTATAGACCAGGAACCCCACACCATGTTGATGAGTACTTTCCTCCCCACTATGGTAGATTATTTGACCTTCCTCTGATCATCTCTCCAAAACCAGTCCAGTCCATCTACACTAGCAAATACCTAGTACATCCCATCTATACCTAAGCATTTCATGTGAGAGTTCATTCTCCAATATCTTCTTCTTCTTCTTCGCTCATCCTCAGATCAACGTTCCGGTTTCTCTTACAAAGGACACCGTTGTTTGTAAGGCTGTTTTATCTCCATACAGGTTTTTGTCTCACATCTGTCTCACGAGGCCAGTATTGTTCTCTCTTTTCCTGCGTGAGCGTGCAGCTTTGTAGGATGTGTTCTACGGTCATGATATGCTCCCCACATGGACACTGGTCATCTGTCCCAATCCTCATTTTGTTGTAAAGATGACTCTTGAGTCTGTTATGCCCAGTTCTTAGTCTGAAGATGATGACTTGCTCTTCTCTAGTCAAGTTAAAGTAGCTGCCTTCTTTTCGGAAGTCGGGGTGTTGATCAGCCCATTTTACCTTGAAGTTGGCTTTAATTATGGTCTTGGCCTCATTATATGTGATACTCAGGTCTGTTTGTGGGGATGCTCCTCCACTCTTTGCTAGTTTGTCTGCAGCTTCATTGCCTTCAATATTGTAGTGGGATAGGATCCACTGTATGACCAACCTTGGGTGTTCTGCTGAGAGCTGTGTCAGGGAGAACATACATTGCTGGAGATCTTCATCTTTGTGTTGTTTTAGCGCTGCTATTACTGATGCGGCATCAGTCAGGAATACTATGTTTTCTTGGTGGATATCTTTATCTTGGATTACAAGCTCAGCTGCGGCCTTCAGTGCCTCTGCTTCTGCACGGAAATTACTGGAATATGTTCCCATAGTTAAAATAGTAGTTCTCCAATATGAGCAATAATAATAATTAGAGCATTGATATCAGTGTAAAACTTGGGTCTTAATAGATTAGATGGAAGACACATGAGATGCGCTGTAAAAAAAGCTCTACAGAAAAGACAATTTCAGGACAACATTTGCAACAACACATTGAGGAAAATGGAGAGGACAACAAAGGTTAACTATTGATGCACAGAAAAACAAATGGTTTGGGCATTTGAAAAGGATACAATAAGATCAACCTGCAGCGAGGTCATACTACATGGGGGTTTCAGGGTCACGAACAAGAAGTCGACCCCGGTGGTGATGGATAGAGGGGATCAAAGAAACACTCCAAAAGTTTAACTTGTTAGCCGCACTAGTCTCTCACCTGACGCAAACCAGAAGCCTTTGCATACTCCCTCTCAGCAACGCTGAAAGATAAAGAGTAGTAGAAAAAAAGAAGAAGAAAGAAGAGCATTAGGTAACCACTGCTGCCCCCTTGCAGCAAGCCTGTATCAAAGCACATACGTACTCTTACTGTGGTGGCTAAGTATGTGTCAGTATCTCCTTCTCCGGCATTCATCCTGGAAAGTTTTATTATTTTGGTACATAGTTTACAATGGCCAGACACGCCCAGATCCATTAGGTGTCAGGTTTGGCTTCCTTCATTGATCCCTATTCTCTCCGCCAGACTGCACAGATGCAGCATGTTTCCTGGGATACCACTAGGAGACAGAACAGGATCTTGGTCAACTATGGTTCGCTGACCCTGATGCAAGCAGCCAGCTTCTTTTCCTTCTTTAATAAACTGATGCTATGCTTCTAGTCCGGTGAGGTTTACAATCAACTGATGCTATGCTTCTAGTCCGGTGAGGTTTACAATCAACTGATGCTATGCTTCTAGTCCGGTGAGGTTCACAATCAACTGATGCTATGCTTCTAGTCCGGTGAGGTTTACAATCAACTGATGCTATGCTTCTAGTCCGGTGAGGTTCACAATCAACTGATGCTATGCTTCTAGTACGGTGAGGTTTACAATCAACTGATGCTATGCTTCTAGCCCGGTGAGGTTCATAATCAACTGATGCTATGCTTCTAGTCCGGTGAGGTTCATAATCAACTGATGCTATGCTTCTAGTCCGGTGAGGTTCACAATCAAATGATGCTATGCTTCTAGTCCGGTGAGGTTCACAATAAACTGATGCTATGCTTCTAGTACGGTGAGGTTCACAATCAACTGATGCTATGCTTCTAGTCCGGTGAGGTTTACAATCAACTGATGCTATGCTTCTAGTCCGGTGAGGTTCACAATCAACTGATGCTATGCTTCTAGTCCGGTGAGGTTTACAATCAACTGATGCTATGCTTCTAGTCCGGTGAGGTTCACAATCAACTGATGCTATGCTTCTAGCACGGTGAGGTTCATAATCAACTGATGCTATGCTTCTAGTCCGGTGAGGTTCACAATAAACTGATGCTATGCTTCTAGTCCGGTGAGGTTCACAATCAACTGATGCTATGCTTCTAGCCCGGTGAGGCTCACAATCAACTGATGCTATGCTTCTAGCCCGGTGAGGTTCACAATCAACTGATGCTATGCTTCTAGCCCGGTGAGGTTCACAATCAACTGATGCTATGCTTCTAGTCCGGTGAGGTTCACAATCAACTGATGCTATGCTTCTAGTCCGGTGAGGTTCACAATCAACTGATGCTATGCTTCTAGTCCGGTGAGGTTCACAATCAACTGATGCTATGCTTCTAGTCCGGTGAGGTTCACAATCAACTGATGCTATGCTTCTAGTCCGGTGAGGTTCACAATCAACTGATGCTATGCTTCTAGTCCGGTGAGGTTCACGATCAATTGATGCTATGCTTCTAGTCCGGTGAGGTTCACAATCAACTGATGCTATGCTTCTAGTCCGGTGAGGTTCACAATTAACTGATGCTATGCTTCTAGCCCGGTGAGGTTCACAATCAACTGATGCTATGCTTCTAGCCCGGTGATGTTTACAATCAACTGATGCTATGCTTCTAGCCCGGTGAGGTTCACAATCAACTGATGCTATGCTTCTAGTCCGGTGAGGTTCACAATCAACTGATGCTATGCTTCTAACACGGTGAGGTTCATAATCAACTGATGCTATGCTTCTAGTCCGGTGAGGTTCATAATCAACTGATGCTATGCTTCTAGCCCGGTGAGGTTCATAATCAACTGATGCTATGCTTCTAGCCCGGTGAGGTTCATGATCAACTGATGCTATGCTTCTAGTCCGGTGAGGTTCACAATCAACTGATGCTATGCTTCTAGCCCGGTGAGGTTCATAATCAACTGATGCTATGCTTCTAGCCCGGTGAGGTTCATGATCAACTGATGCTATGCTTCTAGTCCGGTGAGGTTCACGATCAACTGATGCTATGATTCTAGTCCAGTGAGGTTCACGAAGGAGACTGTGTTTCAGAAACATGCATGCCATAGAAGGCACAAGTGGGAAGATAAATATTTTCTACTTTTTCGATCAACTGATGCTATGCTTCTAGTCTTCTTCTTCTTCTTCGTACGCTGTCAGACGTCAACTTGAATTTGTTCGAAGAAAGCAGCTGTCATCCTGAGGCTGTCGACACTGCCATAGAGCTTGTCTAGTGTTGGCGCTGGTGATGGCCACATGTGCTTTCTCTGGTTCTCGTATGTCGGGCAATTTTGTAGCAGATGTTCAGCGGTCATTTTCCCTGTACCACAGGTGCATTCGTCAGTGCCACCTATCTTCAGTTTATTGAATAGATGGTACCTCAGTCTGTTGTGGCCTGTGCGGAGTCTGAAGACCACGACCTGCTCTTTTCTGTTCAACTGGTAGTAGGCATCATTTTTTGTGTAGCCAGTATGTTCTGTTTCCCATTTGGCCATGTATCTGGCCCTAATAAACCTTTTGGGCTCTTCGTAGGTCACACTAGAATCTGGTTGTGGTAACCTTGCACCTTCTTTTGCCAGTCTTATCTGCCACCTCGCTGCCTTGGATGTTACAGTGGGATGGAACCCACTGTACCACTACTCTTTTTGGTGCGGACTGCTGGCATAGTTGACAGAGTACTGCTCTTAAGTCATTAAGTTCAGTATTTTTCTGGCTTTTTAGTGCTGTAACCACGGCCGGGGCATCTTTAAACAGGACTATCTGGCTTTCATTACTTTCGCCTGTCAGCATTGCTTTCACTGCAGCCTTCAGTGCCTCTGCCTCCGCTCTGAAATTGCTTGAGAATTTTCCAGTTGCCACTGACAGTGTTATTTTTCTACCATTTGTTAGGCTCAGGAATACCCCTCCCTCTACACTCTGTGTTTGTTCCAGAACCGTCGGTGTATGCATGGGTCCAGTCCATGTTTGGGTAGTTTTCCGCTATGTACCTCAGGGTTATGTCTCTTCTTTCTTTTTCCGTCTGGTTGTTCTTGTTTCCAATACCTGGTATATTTTCTACCACCTCTGGAATGATATGCTGCTTCCATGTGGGTTTGCGTACAGTAGGGGTGGGCTTTAGTGTTGTTATGGTGTTCATAGGGTCTTCGCTCATCTTTGCTTTGGCTATTTCTGCAAAGTTTCTCCGCTTTAGTTTCCCTTTTCCAAATCTCTTTAGTCTCTGATGCATTGGATGGTCTGTCAGTCTTCTTAGTTTCTCTGCTTGCTGCTGGGCTCTGCAGTCTCTTCTGTCGGTCATGGATTGCAGATTTGTAACCCTTTCAAGTTCTACAATTAGCGTTGACTTCATGCCTCCTGTTATAACTCTCATGGCTTGGTTTTGAAGTTTGCTAATTTTATCGAAGTTCGCCTTTGCTGCTGTTGCCCATGCCGCAATGCCATACTCGAGAACTGGTCTCACTCTTCCAGTGTACAGTTTCTTAAGTATTCTTTCGTCTGCTCCCCAGCTTGTGTCAGCAAGTTTCCTCATGATTGTTATTCTTTCTCTGGCTCTCATTCAGTTTCTTTCGATCTGACTTTTCCATGTCATGCGCCGATCAAATGTGACGCCCAAGTAGTTTGGGTTGTCATTTGGCCGCAGATATTTGCTGTTAAGACTTATTTTGGTGTTCTGTGGTTTATTTGAAAGCAAGAATATCGTACATGTTGTTTTTTCTTCATTTATTTTGACCAGCCATGATTTCGCTCACTCCTCCAACGATGTTAGGGCCTACTGCATCCGATTGTTTGCTACGGTGAGATTTTTTTCAGAGGTCCACATAGCCAGATCGTCTGCAAACATGGAACTGTGGACTCTTCTTGGTATAATCTCTATGATTTTGTTTATATACACCAGAAAAAGTGTGGGTGACAGTACTCCCCCTTGGGGTACTCCTTGCTCCAGTGTCACCTCTTTGCTCATCTGCCCTTGTACTTGAACTCTGGCTGTTCTGTTTTTGAGGTAGTGGCTGATCCATCTGTACATTTTTCCAGATACTTCACTTCTTCGTAGCTTGACTTTAAGTCCCTCTTTCTACACCTTGTCAAATGCCTTCTCTAGATCCACCCAAACCGCTACTGTATGCTTTTTCTCTTAGTAAACATCCTCTATTTCCTGCACTATGAGAGTGATCTGGTCCTCAGTGGATCTGTGCTGTTTAAAGCCTGCTTGCTGTGGAATTAATATGTGTTTTTCTTCCAGGTGCCACATCAGTCTGATGTTTATCATACGCTCCATCAGTTTACCTACACAGCTCAGTAGACTGATAGGCATGTATCCATTTGGATCTGTTCTATCTTTGGTACAGGTATAAGTACAGCATCTTTCCATGCCTGCGGTACAATTCCCCTTTTCCAGCTTTGGTTCAGGACTGACAGTAACTTCCTCTTTGCTGTTTGGCCCAACCCCATGAGCATTTCATTTGTTACCCCATCTTTTCCGGGCGATTTCTTTTTCTTTAAAGTTCTCATGGCCTCATCCATTTCATTCATTGTTAGTTTTGCCATCATGTGCTCCTCTGGTGTGCTTCTAGTCTGATAAGGTTCACAAAGGAGATAAGGTTCATGAAGGAGACAGCGTTTAAGGTCTTTATCGGTCTCTCTCTCTCTCTCTCTCTCTCTCTCTCTAACACACAAACCAACCCCAACCCCAGCTCTAAGCACAACCATCCTTAGTGAATATTTACAACATGTATGATAAATGTAATCCCATAGCAGACACTGCTGTATGGGAAGAAGTGTTAAAGACTTCATTGAACAAAGTTACAACTTATTTGTGAGGTGAGGTCACCAGTTCCCTTCCTTTCTGCCTTCCTTCCACAATAGTAAACCAGGTACCCATTCAAAGTTCGATCCACTGGAGCATAAAAGGATCACTGGCAAAACATGGTGAAGAACAAATACCTGTGGCAAAGATGCCAACAACCAGTGGAGCAACAGATGTTGGATAAGGGGTTGAATAGGACACATACTACATACCACCATCAAATGTGGCCCTAACATGGAATCCATAGAGAAAGAGGAAAAGAGGTGGAGCAAGAAACACACAGAAAAGAGGCTCAGAATGAACTTCAGTACCTGGACCTCAACTGGAGAAGGCCGAAAGGGCAAGTCGAAACCACTTGCTGGAGAAGGGTTGTCAATGGTCTATGCCCCGAAAGGAGTGACGGAATTTGATGATGATGAATGTTGAGGCTTATTTGCCATTTCTATGATGGCTAGGCTTTGTTCGTTCTCAATCTCCCGCTACCAAACCCTAAAACGGCTTGAGTAGCAGAATGTAGCCCAGAGAACAGAATGCGTTGTTATAGTTTACAGCTTGACTGCGATATTTGCACCTTTCGGTCCAACACATCCAACTTCAGCAAGCATTTTTTGAGTACCGGGTTAGCATTCCCTCTTCGATCCCTTCTCCTTAGCCATTCTGCAGCCTGTTATCCAGGATCACCGCGTGTAGGTGTAGAAGGGTCTTGACAGCTCTCTTTCGCTGGCCTTGATGCTAGCAGTCAGCTATGGGTCGCTGACCACTGCAGCTCATGCGCTGCTCAGTATCTTGATCCCATTTCTATGATGATAATGTTCAAAGCTCCCTTCTATATACATGTGAAACATGGACAGTCTATAGCAGACATGTCAGGAAAATCAATCATTTCCACATGAGCTGTCTCCGCAGCCTGATCAGGATCGATTGGCAGGATAGAGTGTCAAACTCGGAAGTCCTTAGCAGAAATAGACTGTCTGACACTCATATGCTGCTGTAGATAGCACAAATCAGATGGACTGGGCATGTTGCTCACATGCCTGACAAGCGCCTCCCAAAGCAGCTGTTGTGTGATGAGCTCATGGCATGCATGCTCTCGGAAGGAGGATAGAAGAAACGACACAAAGACCCTATGAAAGCTTCTGCATTAATGTCGCCTCCTTGGAACTGCTCTGAACCGCTCACCCTGGCTCACTGCCATCACAGTAAGGAACACTAGCGTCTGGTCAGGCACAACATACTGATCAGACATGTTAGTCAGGGTCAGGCAAAATATTTTGTGCCAAGACTCTCACCTCGATTTCCTCGCAGCACTCCCTGGAAACGGGCTGTTTTCATGGCAGCCTGGCTAACGAGGTGAGGGATTGACGTGATCCCTAGGTAGTGAGCGACACGCAGATGAAGCCAAGCATAGCACAACTGCCTGGAGGACCCCAGTTAACCTTCATTGACACGCTCAGAATGTGATGAAAGCTACGACAACCTGCCATTTAACATTCTTTTCCGGATGCACAAAAGAGTAATCCTACTCACTGCGGACAATCAACAACAACAACTGCCATCACACTCAGTGCTTGCATTAGCAAGGTGAAATCCTCACTGTTGCGCAGAAAAAACAAAGCTGCACGAAAGAACAGAATGAGAGACATCCCAATTACTGACACTGCCCATGTGTGCCAAAAGTGCGCCAGAGTGTCGCACTCGGATCAAACTGTACAGTCATATGCGGTCACATCTAAATACACATGCCTGATGTTGTTACCGTCTTCACTTGCATTGGGCAACTATTATTATTAAGTTCGAAGCTACTTGTGCTGAATTTAGTTAACTCTTAACATTTATTTGGCAGTAGGTAACAGTGGCTCTTCTTAGATCGCACAGCGGGATCAAGAGTAGTGCATTAACTGCAGCGGTCAGTGACCCAAAGTTTGACTGCTAGCGTTAGGACTAGCAAACCAGAGCAACTGAGCAGACTGGCTAAGGAGAAGGGATGGAAGAGGGAAGGCTAACCTGGTACCCAAAAATGCCATGCTGATGTCAGATGTGTGGGACCAAAAGGTGCAAATATCGCAGTCAAGCTGTAAACTAACACAATGCTTTTCGTTCTACAAACTTCATCCTGCTACTTGCAAAGCCCTTTTCAGGGATTGGTAGCGGGAGTTTGATAACGAAGAAGAAGCTGCTTAACTTAACGTCTTTATACTAGTTTAGAAGACCCTGCAGAGTCTGTATACAACCAGCTCTATGGCATCCAGCCTCAAAGCTTTTCTCTGTTGACATTTAGCCTGCCAAGTAGTGTAGTTCTGGCATCCTAGTTGAGACCAGTGCCATCAGCAACGGCTAGAGGTGAAATTATTAAATTGATCAACTTTTGGACGAAGACACTGCAGTTGATGAACAAACAATGCATAGATTGCAAGATTTTGAAATAATACGCTGGTCCAGCTGAGAGAGGGAGGACGGAGCAGGAGTGTGTACAGCCAGCAAGCTATTTGAACCATCAGTTATACTCTTCGCCATTTACTGAGAGGGACTGAGCAACTGTGGGTTTACCCACAGTACAATGATGTCAATTTTTAACAGAACGGAACGTTAGTATAGGGCCTGCACTTTGCCTAAATTGTTGTTGTATAAGGAAATGCTCCTCGGCATTTCCAACCACGACCCCTAGGAGGTATGCCACATCGATGAAGAAATGGGTTTATAATTATTATTTATGCCATCATATTTTTCTTTTCTTTATACAATACTGTTCCTCCTCCAAAGGGATTCACATGGCCACATTTTTAAAAAAGGGCTGATGCACTTTACAAATATTTTATTTTTACAATTATTACGCCTTGCGAAGCATATATCTACAAGTACAGTTGGTCCTTTTATGCACACTCATGCACTAGTGGTTTTTGTAGTAATTCGTTCATGGTACGGTTGCTGTAGCCCCACACCTCTTCAGCAGCTTTGCAAGACGAACTTGTAATGTTAATAATGTGTAGGGGCAAGGTGGTATGATTTGTTATTTGTTCTGACATAGCAACATTCTTTGGCTTATATGGGGCCTGGGACTATTTTTATAGGAGCAAGGAGTGATGAGGGTCAGGTGAAAAATAGTGATCAAGACCCCACCTCATGTTCCCCGTTTCTACTCCTGGCTGTGTGACAGCAGTCTGAACGAATAGGTGGGAATCGACACTGTTATCTTCATAGTGGTGAGTTTACTGAGGAGCCTTCCATTGCACTACAGAGTGATCCAGGCCCACCTTCTCAAGTACGCTTTGCAATCTTATTTGTCGTTCGTTCTCAAACTCCTGCTACCAAGCCCTCAAAATAGCTGTGCAAATAGCAGGATAGTGTCCGGAGAGCGGAATGTGTTATGTCGTAGTTTACAACTTGCCTGCGATATTTACACCTTTCGATCAGACACATCCGACTTCAGCATGCATTTTTGGGTACTGGGTTAGCCTTCCCTCTTCAATTTCTTTTCCGTAGAAAGTCTGCTCTGTCGTGTGAGGGCGGAGAAGGGTCTTGTCAGCTCTGGGTCGCTGACCAATACACTAGCAGTCAGTTTTGGGCCGTTGACAGCTAATGCACTTCTCAGCATCTTGATCCCCCAAGATCAGCAAATTTCCCAGCCCGTAATCCGCATGAAGGAAATAACTCACAAACTTACGGATAAAAACAAAATGAAAGTGCGAAAAGTCAAACTAGGCAAGAGAAGGGTTGGCATCTTCTAAGGGCAGACCAGATGGATTTGCAGATCAAAAGGATAGCTTTTGGCTACCTGGCTTCAGACACTGATCTGCTTTATTCTTCTTCTTCGGCTTTATCCTAGAAAAGATGTGATGTTCTGTCAAAGTTTACAGTGAGGCTGTGATATCTGTGCCTTTCGGCCCGACCCATTCAGTCTCAGCTGGCTATTTGGGGGACAGGGTTTGCCTTCTCACTGCGATCCTAATTCTCTTAGCCAGACTACACTAGTGCAGCCTGTCTCCAGGGCCGGTGCTTGGATGTGGAATAGGGTCTTGATCAGTTTTGGTTTGATGACCCTGATACAAGCAATCAGCTATGAGACCACTATCAGCTCATTCACTGTGCTGCATCTTCAACCTGGATCTGTCTGTATGAATACCAAGATTCATTTTTACTTCCTCATGCACATTGTGCATTAGGTTATCATCACCATGTAGGATCCCCGCAGTAATGGGAGACATGCAGATGATGCCAAGCATAGCGCAAGCGCTTGGAGAACACCTGTTCACCATCACCATGTTCAGGATATGAGGAGAGCTACTGCAGCCAGCCACTTATCACTCTTTTCAGGGCCACAAAAGAGCAAGTCTACTTATTTTTGGTATTCTTCTTCTTTGCGTTTGGTCTCATGTGCTCGTTTTATTCCATCAGATGGGCCGCCTCCATATAATGGCATGTCAATCGCAGGTCCTCAATGGTTTCCCACAGTTTGTCTTGTATGTTTCTTTCCTCGAGCCAGGTCTTCTCACGAGAGCCTTGGTGCTGTGGACATGTTTGCAGGATGCATTCCTGAGTCTGGGGTCCTCTCTGACATGTGCATTGTGCAGTCTGTGCTGCTTTCATTTTATGCATGTGTGCATTTAGTCTGCAATGACCTGTTCTGAGGCGGAAAACTGTGGTGTACTGATCCTATTCAGGTATTTAAAACTGTGGTGTACTGATCCTATTCAGGTATTTAAAACTGTGGTGTACTGATCCTATTCAGGTATTTAAAACTGTGGTATACTGATCCTATTCAGGTATTTAAAACTGTGGTGTACTGATCCTATTCAGGTATTTAAAACTGTGGTGTACTGATCCTATTCAGGTATTTAAAACTGTGGTTTACTGATCCTATTCAGGTATTTAAAACTGTGGTTTACTGATCCTATTCAGGTATTTAACTGTTGGTATTAAACTAACATCAAGATCACCATGTAAAATAAATTACTGCAGAAACCACCACTTCCAGAGAGAGAGAGAGAGAGTTAGAGAGAGAGAGAGAGAGAGAGAGAGAGAGAGAGAGAGCACATAGGTGCTGTGATACAGGCTTCCTGAAAGGGGGCTGGCCAGCTGCAATAGTAGTACTATGTTTGAACATTGAAGGAATTAGAGGTTAGTACACATATATTTCTTTATGTGGTCATACTTCCATACTTGTTATAGATAAGTTGAATGTTCTCGGCGGCTGAGTAGCAGGTGCACTCTCACTTCTCACCGCAAAAGTTCTGGGTTCAGCCCCCCATTATTGAGATACCCCAGTTGACCCAGCTGTGAATGGGTAACAAAATACATACTGTTATAAAAGAAAAGGTAGCAAAGAAGGGAACTCCCCCCACCTTTAAAAGCTGGGTTCAAAAGCAAAGAGAAACAACGAATGAGATAACTCATAACTGACTGCTTGTGTCAAGGGCCGGAGCAGTCCAAGACACTATCCGTCTCTAAGTGGCAGCCATGGAAACAAGCTGCATCTGTGCAGTCTGGTTAAATGAACAGGGATTGAAGATGGATGGCAAACCCAGGACTACATTGTGCAGTACTGAAACCATGTGGTCAGTCCGAAAGATGTATTATATCACAACTTTACTGTAAACTATGACATAATTCAGCACGATCAAAATTGAGGCCTACTACAATGAAGCTTAAATACTTCATCTTTGAAGGCAGTGTCTGCTATTGGATTACCTTTATCAATGGTTATTTTCATATATGTTGTTCCCTTGATACAGATATCCTTTGAAGAGACTAACTGCATAAGTCACCCTTTCTTTAGAACAAGCATAGAATAACAGAGAGGTGACATACGAGGAGTGTTAAAATGAAACAGGACCAAACTGAACCAAGTGGACACATGTTCAATGCGCATGATGACGTCAATTCTGATGTAAACTGCACATACCAACCGTCAAGTTTGCCCAATTTCATTATCTTCCAACTCTTTAAACATCATTTCCAGTTCTTCACTATTATCTTCGACACACTTTTCTCACCATACACTGCCTGCATTCTGCGATGAATGTCAACTGGTCGACATCCTTCAGCTGTTAGAAACCGAATCACCGTTCGCTGACCAACTCTGGGCGGATTCCGTATGACACCCGCCATATTTTCAGCGGTCTGCTGAGGAAACTGAGTCGGAGGATTATGAAATTTTACAAACTTGACGATTGGTATGTGATGTTTACACCAGAAGTGACGTCGTCATGCGCATCATGCGTTTGTTCACTTGTTGCAGTTTGGTCTGGTTTCATTTTAACACGCCTCGTAAAATGGCATAAATACAGAATACAAGAGGTGGCATAAAATGCCATAACACAGAACACCAGAGAGGTGACATAAAATGGCATTAATACAGAATACTAGAAAAGTAGAATAAAATGGCATTAATACAGAATACTAGAAAAGTAGAATAAAATGCCATGAATACAGAATACAAGAGAAGTGACACAAAATGCCATAAATACAATAGAGAAGTTACAAATATTGAAATTGCGTATTTCTGAAAGCACTTACTTGTAACTGCATGTCCACAATGGTAGTTAAGTACTCAACCAAATCCGACACCTTGACTTTTCCTTTTCCTTGGGTATCACATGCCTGGAATAGTTTATCCATCATTGCATCTTCTGAACTCAAATCCCCGTTGATGTTGCTGCCCCCCACTTCTAATTCAGCACACAGCCTACCCCCTATAACACAACGCCGTATTTCAAATGAATCATCTATTTTCTCATCCACTCTTCTACACGCGCTGAAACAGTTTGCATTTGCTTTATCTTTAATCTTTTCTTCTTCCTGATCACGAATTTGATTGCGTCCTCTGTAACGAATAACCCTTCTGGGAGCCAATGATGCTGAATGGTCCATGTCAGCTGTCATAGACTTGTCACTTGTATGGCTTGAAGCAGGATCAGATTTCAGAGCTCGGAAGAAGGAGAGCACTTGTCCTAGCCGACGCCACTTACAACGACAAGTGGTAGGCTCAGTAAATTACTTTCCAAATGCACGCCCACAGCAAGGCTGAGAATAATAAAAACATGCAAATAAAACTGTTATATATGCAATCACAAGTCATTTGTTTGAATTGAATATGAACTGTTGAATTTCATTAATTGTTTTGTATATAAGAGATCCGAGAGGTACCTGGGTTATAAGAATAGGACCAATGCTAATCTACCAGTTCAAGTACCATATCCGCATCGATGTCGGCTGCAATGGATCTCCAATGTACTCTAATTTTGCCGTAATGGTGCAATCTGACAGACTTTTCCAGTCTATCTCCTGATCCACCAACTTAAAACACTGTCTGCCTCTTGAACGACTACCTTCCACCCTTCCCTTTAGTATGGTCTTTAACAAGGAGGTATGTCTTGTTATATGACCAACATAACGTTACTGTCTAAACCTCATTTTGGTCATTAATTCTCTTTTCATCCCCAACTTGTTCAATACCTCCAAATTTGTTTTCTTCTCTTTCCAAGAAATGCAACCCAATCTTCTATATACCCACATTTTGAAGGCTGCATTACTCTTTTCCAACTTTTTATTCAGTGTCCCTGTTTCTGCACCATAAAGTGTTGACGAGTATGCATAACACCTGACAATTTTCATTTTCAAATTATGGTTTATCTGTTTGGATGTCAGTATGTGTCATGTGTTGATGAATACCATCTTGGTCATACCTTTTCTCTTCCTAATTTTTTTTTACACAACTGCCTTCTTCCGTTATTATGTGACCTAGATAAGAGAAACTCTGTACCTGTTCAAGTAGTTTATCTTTTATTTTAATCTGCATACATGGTTTCTTGTCACATTTCCCAATTATCATAGTTTTTGTTTTCGTTATGTCTATGTTAATCCAAACTCTTGACTTATTTTGTATATTGTTGTCCCAAACTCCTGTAATTCTTGCTCACCTTTTGCCATCAAAACTGTATCATCCGTATATCTAAGATTATTCATTGCCACTCCTCCAATGACAAGTCCTGGCATACCAGCTATCAATAATTTGTCTGTGTAGATATTAAACAGACAATGGGATAATACACATCCCTGTCTCATTCCTCTTTTTACATCTATACTTGGAGAGCATAACTTTCCTGATTTTACTGCAACAGTTTGTTCCCAGTTCAGATTATGGAGCAGTCCTATGTCTTTACCTCCTAGATCCATTTCTTGGAGACATTTAATTAATTTCCCCATGTTGGACTCTAAAAGGCATGTCATAAAAGAAAGCTAAAGGGGGTTGTTCACTGAGCTAGCAATCTCATCATGTCAAATCATTGTTATGACTCAGCCATTGCAAATGTTAGGATACAGGCTCCCTGTAAATGAACCACATGTAGTGGTGGGGCTGTGCTTCATTGGGAGCAGAAACGCCAATCATCAATCAATATAATAAGATAAATGGCTCCTCTTCTTCCAATCCCTGAGAAAATGTGCCATTCACACACAATCTTGTATCATAGAGCATCTGATTAGTGTAGTGCACTTGCTTTTCATTGCAAAGGTACAGGGTTCAATTCTCGCAATGTGTATGAGTCATACGGCAATACTAGTTAATTTGTGGTAATAAAACCATACTCACTACAAAATGTTAACAACTATTTAACATCTAACACAAAATGTTAACAACTATATAAGAGCTACCACAAAATGTTAACTATATAACGGCTACCATAAAAAATTAACAATTATATAAAAGCTACCTTAAAATGTTAACAATATAACAGCTACCACAAAATATTAACAATTATATAAAAGCTACCTTAAAATGTTAACAATATAACAGCTAACAAAACATTTTTACAAGTATATAACAGCTACCACAAAGTGTTAACAACTTTATAACATCTACCACAAAATATTAACAAGTATATAACAGTTACCACAAAGTGTTAACAACTTTATAACATCTACCACAAAATATTAACAACTATATAACATCTACCACAAAGTGTTAACAATTATATTATATTTACCACAAAATGTTAACTGTATAACAATCATTTAAAGATTGTATATAAATAAACACTAAATTCATTAACATTCTGTCTGCAATGCTCCAGTAGCAAGATGGGAGAACGAGTGTGTTTATCCACCCTAAAGGGAGAGGAAACTGTCTGTTCAGGCAAAACATATTGATCAAAGCCGCCAAGACCCTTCTCTACCTCCATGTGGTAATCCCGGACAACAGGCTGCAACAGGCAGACTGGCTATGGTTACTCTTGTTTGTGAATGCCCACAATGAGTAGGTTACTCTTTTACACATTGAAAAGGATGTTAAGTGGGTTGCAGTAGCTCCCTCACATCCCGAGCGTGCTGATGATTGTGGACCGGGGCCCTCCAGACGGCTGTGCTATGCTTGGCTTCATCTGCGTGTCACTCACTACTACAGGGATCACATTGAACCTCACCTTGTTAGCCAGATTGTTGTTCTCAACAGCAGCCCGTTTCCAGGATGACCAACGAGGTCAGGTGAGGGTCTTGGCCAGTATGTCTCCTGACCCTGGCTAACTTGTCTGATCAGTAATGACTGGATAAGGAGAACCACTGTAACCCGCCACCAAAGAAAGTCACATAGAGTGCTTAAATACGAGTGGCAATAGCAACAACAACGCTCCTTAAAGGGAGCCTGTACCATAGTATTTATGTGTACTTATAATGGTGGGATCGCCTGATTAGTTTAGTAGTAGAGCACTTGCTACTCACTGCCAAACTATGCAGTTCTACTTCCGATTACAGCACGCTTCAGTTGACCCAGTTGTAAATGGGTACATCACCTATGGTTAGGGAAGGATAGGTACTGGTAATTCCACCTCATACAAGCTCAGGATTAGTACAATCAAGTCTCTAACACTTCATCCCCTTGGTTTGAATGAGACTGATTTTATAGTGATTGTTTCTTTGGCACTTTGTTTTACATGAGATTGCCAGCTTCATGCACAATACTACTTAGTTGACTTTTACAATGTTCTTTAGTATTATACATTTAGCAATTCATTCTACCTTAATGTTTAAAAAAAAATGTTAGTGTCCATCGCAAGCAATGATGGTGACATCAGACGGTTTTGTCTTGATGTAACTTGCGCTGTATTTGGATTTTAGTTAGAAAGAAGCTGGGCTGGTTATCAACCTCACCATCTGGTCCCGAACTACCTGGGCCAGTGGCAAGACATAAGTCAAGACTGGATGCAATTCAAGCACTCTGACCCCACCTCCTTTGAGGCCAGGGGTCGCTGGAAACCTGTGGAATCCGAACCCACATCGTTTCAGTTCATCCCTTTGAGAGCCGAGTGCCTTACCTCTCGACCATAGCAAACTTTAATAGTGAGTGCATGATCCACACAGTGAGGTAATGACAATATAACAGCTAATAATGTGATCTTAACAACAATCAGATTGTACTGCTAGCTGTGGATTCATTTGTATAGATAGTAATATAGATGGAGACATGGTACTGCTAGCGGGGGATTCATTTGTATACCTTGATAGTAATATAGATGAGATCGGAGGTACTGATAGAGATATGACATTAAGAATACAAAAGGCTGTTGTTCGTCCATCAAGTGTGAAGAAGACCTTTTCTCTTTTCGTTGAGCCTTCAGCCAGTCCTTTCAGTTGAGTATTCTGAGTTGTGGATGGGTGCGAAGGTGACTGACGAGTCCGATTTGGGATGGCACAATCGTAGACAGTGAGAGCATTGAATATTTGTTTCACAAAAAGCTAGAGGGCTTGGCTTGGCTAGGTTTGACTTGGTTTGGTTTGACTTGGCTTGCTTTGACTTGGCTTAGTTTGACTTGGCTTAGTTTGACTTGGCTTGGTTTGACTTGGCTTGGTTTGACTTGGCTTAGTTTGACTTGGCTTGGTTTGGCTTGGCTAGGTTTGACTTGGTTTGGTTTAACTTGGCTTGGTTTGACTTGGCTTGGTTTGACTTGGTTTGGTTTGACTTGGCTTGGTTTGACTTGGCTTGGTTTGACTTGACTTAGTTTGACTTGACTTAGTTTGACTTGGCTTAGTTTGACTTGGCTTGGTTTGACTTGACTTAGTTTGGCTTTGTTCGTTCTCAATCTCCCGCTACCAAACACTGAAAGGGCTTAAGTAGCAGAATGTAGTCAAGAGAACGTAATGCGTTGTATCGTAGTTTACAGCTTGACTGCGATATTTGCACCTTTCGGTCCAACACATCTGCCTTCAGCAAGCATTTTTTTAGTACCGGGTTATCATTCCCTCTTCAATCCCTACTCCTTAGCCAGTCTGCCCTGCTGCAGCCTGTTATCCAGTATCACCGTGTGAAGGTGTAGAAGGGTCTTGGCGGCTCTGTTTCGCTGGCCCTGGTGCTAGCAGTCAGCTATGGGTCACTGTCATGCGCTGCCCAGCGTCTTGATCCTAGAGGGGCTTTGGTTGCTTTAGGGAATTTGTGGAAATTGAAAGAAATTAAGCCCACCACAAAAATACAGATCTTCAACTCCAACGCTGAGTCTGTCCTATTGCATGGGTTTGTAATATGGGTACAACTATAAATGATCAAGCTTTCATTAAAAAAACACTTGCGCTGAATTGTGGGAATTTCTTTTTATTTAGCGTTTGTCCTGAAAAGGGCATTTGTGGTATTATGTCTAGTTTACAGTTGGTCTGCAATATCTGTGTCTTTCGGTCTAACTCATCCAATTTCAGCACTTAATTTTTAAGACTTAATCTCTTAGCCAGGCTGGAGGCTGTTCCCAGGGCAGCCATTTGGAGGCAGAATAGGGTCTTGGTCAGTTATGAGTCACTGAGAGAATAAAATGGTATGATAAAGTCATTAATGTAGAACTGTGGAGAAAGAAAATGAAAGCCATATAGTCCTGCTTACAGATGCTCTCGCCGTAGTCACAGCACTAAAAAGCCAGAAAAACACTGAGCTTAATGAATTAAGAGCAGCACTCTGCAAACTGTGCCAGCAGTCCGCACCAAAAAGGGTAGTGGTACAGTGGGTCCCATCACACTGCAACATCCAAGGCAACGAGGAGGCAGACAGACTGGCAAAAGAAGGTGCAAGACTACCACAAACAGATACTAGTATGACGTACGAAGAGTCAAAACGGCTTATCAAAGCCAGATACATGACCAAATGGGAAACCGAACATACTGGTTACACCAAAAACGATGCCTATTACCAGTTGAACCGAAGAGAGCAGGTCGTTGTCTTCAGACTGCGCACTGGCCACAATAGACTGAGATACCACCTATTCAACAAATTGAAGATAGGTGGTACCGACGAATGCCGGTGCGGTACCGGTAAAATGACCGCTGAACATCTGCTGCAGAACTGCCCGACATACGAGGATCAGAGAGAGCAGATGTGGCCATCACCAGTGGAACTGCAAGACAAGCTCTATGGCAGTGTCGACAGCCTCAGGATGACCGCCGCTTTTTTGAAAAAATAATGGTTACTGTCTGACTGCGTTCGAAGAAGAAGAAGAAGAAGAACTGTGGAGAAAAACCGAGTAGATGCTAGTGGGACTAGATGTAAAAAGAAGGCGGCGTTAGAACATACATTGCAGAAACCAGCTGATAGCATTACAAGGCAGTCATTGTGCTGGAATCCTCAGGGCAAGTGATGTAGAGACAGAAACACTCATGGAGAAGGAAAGGCTTGCAAGTCAGGGACTTAAAGGGTTTTGATCTGATTGAGTTCATACAATCCTTGAGTTACAATGTTACACATCTACAATATGTTTTGCATTGATATTGTACTCTTTTTTTTTTTAAATTCTTTTCGTTGTTTTTTAATGCCCACAATGAGTAAGTTTGCTCTTTAGTGTACCCTGAAAAGGGCATTAAGAGGCGCGTTGTTGTAGCTTTCCTCACATACCGAGCATGCTGATGAACATGGACCTTGGTCCTCCAGGCGGTTGTGCTATGCTTCGTGACACTTCACTCACTACTACGGGGATCTTTGAAAACAGCTATTTCCAGGGAACGCTACATGCAAGAGAGATAATGGTCTTGGTCAGTATATTGTGCCTGACCCTGACGCGACGTCATGTTAACATGGTGTACATGACAGGACTAGCATCTCAGAGCCCCTTTTTAAATAGTAAAATGTATTTCACTTATTATTTTCTTCCCAGTAAAAGGATTCAGAATGAACTAGAGAAAAATACTTAAATATATGCCTAAAAATATATTTGGTAACAGCCAAATAAATGACAGCACAACACATCACAGGGTGAAACAGTTAAGAAATCTATGACAATTATCCTGACGCATTATCCTGATTCCTGAATGAAACAGCACATTACATACACACAGAAGTAGACCATATGCAAACTTTCACAGGCTCTGTAGCATAAGTGTGTCATAAAGTTCTTATCATGGCTCTGAATTATAGCGACATGTGACAGCCTGGACAATGAATCCAATGTAGCGATAAAATTTATTATACATGATGTAACAGCTACAGTACACAGTTTCTGCTTCCCGCCTAATCTCAATCCAACACCGCCCAATAAACTTCTTCATGGTAGAAGACTCTTCAACTAATTGTATTGTACACAATGGCATTCACACACGATGTGAGCCCAGCTAGGTTGCCTTCTGGGTCTGTAATAAAGTCTAAGAAATAGTAACTAGAATATGACACAGAGAAAAGTGAATAATTTATTATCCATGGATCAGAAGAAGACAGAGGAAAATTAATAACTTGTTATCTACGGATCAGAAGAAGACATAACACCTACAATTGTTTTCATTTCTTAACTGATTTAATATGTTGAACTGATATATTGGCTCTCAAACTGTATTACAAAGCTGTTGAACTGATATATTGGCTCTCAAACTGTATTACAATGCTGTTGAACTGATATATTGGCTCTCAAACTGTATTACAAAGCTGTTGAACTGATATATTAGCTCTCAAACTTTCTTAAAATGCTGTTGAACTGATATATTAGCTCTCAAACTTTCTTAAAATGCTGTTGAACTGATATATTAGCTCTCAAACTTTCTTAAAATGCTGTTGAACTGATATATTGGCTCTCTCAAACTTTCTTACAAAGCAGTTCTCATATATGTCCACAACATTTTTTCAATACCACATTTTCTTAAATTTTTATGGGGCTGAGTGGTCTCGAGGTAGGACGTTCGCCTCCTGCGCTGGAGGTTGCGAGTTCAAATTACAGTGTAAACCGGGATTTTTTTACATGTGGACTTTCTGGTATTTCCCCAAATCTCTGGGTAGTAGAGATCAAACGCCTGTGTGCAGTGTTGCGCACGTTAAAAATCCCTCTGTAGTTGGAAATAGAAAAGAGTAGGCTTTTTGGCCACACCCGTTAGAAATTCAAAATTGTGTTAAAAACCTGCCCAATCTATTACGGGATCCTCACCGGAGCTACAAAGTTTGAGTAATGTGGTGAAATTCTTCAAAAATCTGGAGAAGAACTGAGCACTAATGGGTCAAACCGTGTGCAATGACGATTTTTCGACTAAACTAAACTTTAATTTATTGACATACCTGTACTTGTTAGTATCAGTTTTACATTCCAAGAACCAATGTCTCAAGAGTTCCAGATATATTCCGGAGTGAATTAGTTAACAAAGCAGGGGTGTCATAGTTATTATTCTGAAGCTTTCAGTGTATTGTTTTTAATGTAGCAAAAAAAACATTTCAAGTAATGTTAAGTTTAAATAGGGGCAGGAGATATTGTTAAACCTGGGTGGAGGTTTGTAAATGGCTTACACTCCAAGAGTCGAATATGAGAGTCAGTGTTGCGTTAAACTGCAGTAAAACTATGGATAATAACCATAGAGGCGGAATAGGGTCTTGGTCAGCTGTGGTTCCCTGACCCTGATAAAAGTTGCCATCTGTGAGTCGCTGGGAGTTGTCAGTTCATTCGTTGCTGCATCTTAGGCCCTTACATTCATCTGAGTGGTACCGCGTTTAAAATGAAGAACAATGTTACCTTCAAGGCATATTGTAACTTAAGAGTGGTGACTACAGAAATGTGTGCATGGGTTAGCAACCTCATCATGTAAAAACAATGCCATTGAAATCCATTGAAAGTGCTTGTATATAGGCTGCTGGTAAAGAAGCCAGCTGTAGTGGTGGTCCTAGCTTCACTTCAAGCAAAAAGATAAACTCTCATCATCATTATCCATTATTAAATTTCTGCAACAGGTCTTGTATGCTAACCCCCTATTCTCGTTTTCTAGACTTAATAAAAAAAATCACTTACTAAAATTTATGGGAATATATGAGCCAATGTACTGGCACTTTTGTCACACATTCATTGCCAAATGCAAGAGAAACTAGACAATCAGCAATATTGGGAATGAATATCAACTTGAAGAAAACCAAGCTCCTTAAACTAAACACTAACAGCAAAAAACAAATAATGTTGGAGGGAGAGCAGCTAGAAGAAGTGGATACCTTTAACTATTTGGGCAGCACAATAGACACATCAGGAGGTACAGATGCAGATGTAAGGATCAGAATTTGAAAGGCAATTGAACACCAATTGTAGAACTTGAAAAGATTACAAAACTGCAATCCATGACTGACAGAAGAGACTGCAGAGCCCAGCAGCAAGCAGAGAAACTCAGAAGACTGACTGACCATCCAATGCATCAAAGACTAAAAAATTTTGGAAATGGGAAACTAAAGCGGAGAAACTTTACAGAAATAGCCAAAGCAAAGATGAACGAAGACCCTATGAACGCACTAAAAACACCAAAGCCCATCCCTACTGTACGAAAACCTACCTGGAGGCAGCATATATTTCCAGAGGTGGTAGAAAATATACCAGGTATTGGAAACAAAAACAGCCAGACTGAAAAAGAAAGAAGAGATACAATCCTGAGGTACATAACGAAAAACTACCCAAGCATGGACTGGACCCATGCATACACTGACGGTTCTGTAACAAACACAACACAGAACGGAGGGGCAGGGGTATTCCTGAGCCTACAAAATGGTAGAAAAATAACACTATCAGTGGCAACTGGAAAATACTCAAGCAATTTCAGAGCGGTAGGCAGAGGCACTGAGGGCTGCAGTAGAAGAAATGGTGACAGGTAAAAGGAATGTAAGCCATATAGTCCTGCTTTCAGATGCCCTGGCCGTAGTCACAGCACTAAAAAGTCATAAAAATACTGAGCTTAATGATTTAAGAGCAGTACTCTGTCAACTATGCCAGCAGTCCGCACCAAAAAGAGTAGTGGTACAGTGGGTTCCATCCCACTGTAACATCCAAGGCAACGAGGAGGCAGACAGACTGGCAAAAGAAGGTGCAAGACTACCACAACCAGATACTAGTGTGACATACGAAGAGTCAAAAAGGCTTATTAGAGCTAGATACATGACCAAATGGGAAACAGAACATACTGGCTACACAAAAAACGATGCCTATTACCAGTTGAACAGAACAAATTGAAGATAGGTGGCACTGACGAATGCTCGTGTGGTACCGGGAAAATGACCGCTGAACATTTGCTGCAAACTGCCCGACATACGAGGATCAGAGAAAGCAGATGTGGCCATCACCAGTGCCAACACTAGACAAGCTCTATGGCAGTGTCGACAGCCTCAGGATGACCGCTGCTCTTTTCGAAAAAATACAGGTTGACATCTGACAGCGTACGAAGAAGAAAGGCATGAGGGACATTCCTGACACTAAACAACATATGGAAATCCAGAGAAATCAAGATTCACAACAAAATTAGAATTTTCAATGCCAGTGTCAAGTCGTTGCTGCTGAATGATGCAGAGACATGGAGAACGACCAGGGTCATTCAACAAAGACTTCAGACCCTTGTTAACAGATGCCTACGAACGATAATGGGCATAAAGTGGCAGGACATGGTGAGGAATGAAGATTTATGGAAAAGGAGCCAACAACATCCAATGGTATAACAAATTAAGCAAAGAAAATTGGGCTGAATATGACATACGTTGCAGAACGCACAATCCAACATAGCCAGACAGGTTCTTATATGGGATCCTCAAGGAGAGAGAGAGAGAGAGAGTTAGACCCAAAAATGCATGGAGAAGAGAATGTGAAAAAAAAAACTGAGATTAAATAATTACACCAGGAGAGAGGCAGAAAGAGCAGCCAAGGACTGTGCATGCTGGCGGGATGTCAACAATGGCCTATGCAACAAGGGGATCGGCAAGCTTTGATTGATTGGATCAATGTAAACAAATATTAAAAATTGAAATTATTCTTAATTGTTTTCATAGAAGCATTATATAAGTTATACTAAATAACATTTCAAGTAACATGTACAATGTCTTTGAACACCCATTTAGAGTATAACACCGCTAGGTATTGTAATATTTGACAAATGCAAACACATGTGTGTTATATGGTCCATAAAGAAAGCCAAAAAATAGAAGCATTATTATTATAATCTGCCAGGCATGTCATAAGAAACAACTCAGGAGGGTTGTGCATAGGGCAGGCTATTTCATTATGTAAAAACTATAAGATCCATACAAAGAAATGAGAGCCTATACAACCTACGGAAGGAGAGGGAAAAATAAGTCAAGTCACCCAAATAAGGTTACAGCTTCAAGGTTTGACAAACTTCCACCAGAAATTACAAGATACATTGAATAAAGGAGTGGATAACTCGCTTTCATTATGAGTTTTGAAGAAGCAACGTCTAGGAATAATGGTAGATACACGTGACAGCTTATTTATACTGTAAAACCAACATCAACCTTAGGCAATGCATCTGAGTGACCCCCAATCCACATCCAAAAGGAATCTGTGAGTGTGATTATATCAGTCACTATGATTATATATGATATATCAGTATATATTGCTCACACACATACAACCAAACATACACACATACAACCAAACATACACCTATACAAACAAACATACACCTATACAAACAAACATACACCTATACAAACAAACATACAACCAAACATACACACATACAACCAAACATACACACATACATAAAACCGAAATCCAAGTGTTTCTGTTGTTTGCCCACAGTGAGTAGGATTACTCTTTCTGTGAGCTCTGAAAAGGACATTTAGTGGCGGGTTTTTGTAGCTTTTCTGACATCCCGAGCCTGCTGATGAAGGTAGACCCAGGTCCTACATGCAGTTGGACTTTGCTTGGCTTCATCTGCGTGCTGATCACTACTACAGGGATCACGTCGATCCCTGACCTCGTTAGCCAGGCTGCCGTGAAAACATCCCGTTTCCAGGGAGCACTACTGGAAAGTTTAGGCGAGAGTCTTACCTGTATATTTTGCCTGACTAACATGTCTGATCAGTACGTTTTGCCTGACACTGACTTAGTGACTAGACGTTATTCTTATTCCCAAAAGTGTGTATATGGTAGAATAAAGCTTTGTAAATACAGCTGCCTAGTCAGGTCAAACATTACATTTACACACATGACATCAATCAAATTGTAATGGAAGAAACAATCAATTCTAAATATTCTATATCCTTATAATACGAAATGCACTACACGAACATCAATTGAATTTAGTTCACATTTTAACAAGCTAATTTTGCAGTTAATATAAAGCAATTCAAACTGGGCTACAGACAGATGTACAGGACAGACATTTGTGATGATGATATAAATAGTTAATTACTTGACAACGATCATAAAACAGATATAACTTGTCAGCGAGACATCCACGATTTTCTTCACACTCCTGCTAAATGGCGGGCGATAACTCCCTTCCCATCTTGTGAACGGATTTTGCCAGCGAAAGCTAAACAATGCCACATTAAATTAATTATCTTTACGCAATGATCATGCTTGTACTAATATGATATGTGTATGTAGAAAGCAAATATAAATATTTTCTATTATGTTAGAAATAATATGAACTGCAGTTGTCTTCGACGATTAATCTGAACGCTACTTAGAAGTTTGATCTACTAATAAACAAAGTGGCATATTGAATGCCAGAGGCGGATCTTGGTCAGTCGTAGGGAATTGGCTTGGCTTTGTTCATTCTCAATCTCCCACTACCAAACCCTGAAAGGACTTAAGTAGCAGAATGTAGTCCAGAGAACGGAATGCGTTTTGTCGTAGTTTACAGCTTGACTGCGATATTTGCACCTTTCGATCCAACACATCCGACTTCGGCAAGCATTTTTTGAGTACCGGGTTAGCATTCCCTCTTCGATCACTTCTCCTTAGCCAGTCTGCCCTGCTGCAGCCTGTTATCCAGGATCACCCCGTGGAGGTGTAGAAGGGTCATGGCACCTTTGGTTCGCTGACGTTGACGCTAGCAGTCAGCTATGGGTCCCTGACCACTGCAGCTCATGTGCTGCTCAGCATCTTGATCCCCGTGGGGAATTGATTCAGAGATGGAAGGAAGATAATGAGCATACGTTATCCTAAAAGGTTTAGCTGTATTCTGTAAGGTGTGCGTGTGAGAGAGAGAAGAAAGAGTAAGTGTGAGAGAGTGAGTGTCATTTTGTTGTTTTGGTTTTTGGTAATGTAATTCTATTGTTGTACAATGGATACACACATATAATGTTCATATCTTCACATCACAATTGATAGTATGTATATTGATTCGTATAGAAAGAAAGCAGACATTCCCCACTATAGGGGTAGATTCGGTGATAGGTCATCGTCGTTGATTGAAAATCGCACAATATCGAAATCACTGACTTTTTCTCAATTGCCTGGGAATAATATAAAAGTCTTTAAACATGTCTATGCTGTAATACTTTCAGTATATAATAGCACCAGACCTAAAGAAACTATATGAAAGTGAAATGAATCTTACATTGCTTGTTTACCTTAAAATATTTTTATCTTTTACTTTTGTTACCGTTAATTTTGAAATGTTAAGTGAAACCAGTATTTCCATATAGCAGTGAATCATGGATAATTACCAAGCAAGCGCTTAGATCTTTGGGAGCAACGGAGATGTGGTTTTACAGAAGAATGCTGCCGGTCTCATGTATTGCAAAGAAGACTAATGATACAGGTCTCGAGGAGGCACAAACACAAAGACAACTTATTGCAAGCTTCAGAACAAGACATTTATCCTTTTTGGGCCATGTTATGAGAAGAAGCGGCTTAGAGCACGTCGTGACAACGGGAAAGATATCTGAAAAGAGAGACAGAGGAAGGCCGAGAGAGAAGATGCTGGACAGCCTGAGAGGAAGACACAGGCGACAATCAACAGAACGACACACGTGATAGAAATGGACGGAAATCCATGATCGCCAATGCTAACCAGAAGAGCACTTGATGATGATGATTTTGAAATATTTAGTAAACATGTTGCAAAAAGACCTGCCTCCTTCAAGGCTTTTGGTGTTGTTGATTGATCTGTAGTAAACAGTAAGACTAGAGAGTTCTCAAGAACATGGCGCTGAGATCAATAGGTAGGGAGCTTCGTTAATAAAGATTGTAATTATTTCGTTATATATAGTAGTACGCAGAAGTAGGGGCCGCTACAGCAGAATGGTAAAGCGCTTGGCTCTCAAGAAACAAAACCAAAGCATGAAACAGCGGACTTTCAAAACCCACGTGTTCCAAGCGACTCCTGGTTTCAAGGCAGATGAGATCAAGCGTCTAGTCCTATCAGAAACGTGCTATAAACTCAATCCTCAGCACACGCTGTTCACGTTAAAGAACCGTTGTCATTTGACAGTCTAACAGAGCATGTTGTTATTGGCTGTCTTGGGAAAAGAATTCTACAAATATTAAATTCTTACACAAAATGCAATACTGAACAATGGAGACTGCAAAAGAAGTAAGAAGACGACTGACTATGGCAATGCAGAAGATAACGAGTATGCAGAACCTATGGCATAATACAAATAAAGAACTAAAACTAAAGATCATGAGAACTTGCATTTTTCATGTGGCAACCTATGGATGTGAAACATGGACGATTACAAAAGTAATAAGAGCGAAGATCGGTGCTTTTGGGACACAGTGCTACAGAAGAGTGCTGAAAATCCCGTGGACAAAGAAGGAAACAGCCCCATCTAACAAGACCTGAATGTAGAGGAGAGAATTGGCTCATAAATGACGTAATGACCAGAAAACTGAGGTTTTTTGGACACGTCAAACGACACAACGGACAGGAAATAGTGGTTATGGAAGGAATGGTCATTGGGAAGAGAAGAACGGGCCGACCGAGAAGACGATGGACTCAGGACATGAAGGAGACGTGGGATTTGACCTTGGGGAAGGCCGGATGACTGGCGAAAAATAGAGTTTCATACAGACAGGCTGTCACGAGAGCGACGTTCTCCAAAGGACATTCTACATGATGATGATGATAACACAATGCGCAACCTATCTTTCCCAGGCCTAGTTAGCTTAGAGAAGTAAAATTCACCTCCCCCCCCCCCCCACATGCACCCCAAAACATACTTCTTTTTCTTCTTCGTTCGTTCTCAATCTCCCGCTACCAAACCCTGAAAGGGTTTAAGTAGCAAATGTAGTCCAGAGAACGGAATGAGTCGTGTCGTAGTTTACAGATTGACTGTTATATTTGCACCTTTCGGGCCAACACATCCGACTTCAGCAAGCATTTTTTTAGTACCGGGTTAGCATTCCCTCTTCGATCCCTTCTCCTTAGCCAGTCTGCCCTGTTGCAGCCTGTTATCCAGGATCACCGCGTTGAGGTGTAGAAGGGTCTTGGCAGCTATGGCTCGCTGGCCCAGACGCTAGCAATCAGCTATGGGTCGCTGACCACTGCAGCTCATGCGCTGCTCAGCATCTTGATCCCAATAAACATACTACGGATAGACTCCCCCTACCTGGCAGCAGGCAAACACTTGCCTCTCTGAATACCGGAATTAAAAATATTCCAAGCAGTACGCCGTAGTGTTAAATGCGATGCATATATTAAATATATTATATTATTCGTTAAATGAACGTGTGCCGCTGAATACTGAAACACTGCATGGTCCTAAAATTTATGGGAGTCAAACTAGTCCACACACTGTTCTCGAGGAATATCGTCAATAAACTAAACGGAAAGTCTGTGCGAGGAATCACATCATCAGCAGACTTACCGGCACAAAATCACGGCCATCTATTCTCCGGACCTCGGAACTTGCGAAATATGTAGTATTTGAAAAGTCCACACACGCAAAACATGTCGATTCTGCCATCAGTGAGACAACGTGGGTCGTGGCTAGCTGTCTAAAACAGTCCTTTTGAAAAAAATATACCCCTTATTTGGTACAGCCCCTCCCTGAAGCAGAATAAGCGTTGCAGTAGAAGTTGAAAGAGACACACAGACTAATAATCAAAAACATCTAATGTACGGACACCAATTGCAGAAAATGATTTTAAAGTCTAGATGGAGTTTCTGACCACCCAAAAAAACACAACCTCTCCAAAGAAGCCTCAACAAATTTTAAAGTGACTCCAGGTTTCAAGGAAGTGCCTACATCCTGAGTTACATTCAGTCGTCTTGACTTATGTCCTCGTGTCCTCGTTTGATCTTTGTGTCATCAACCATGTCCTATTTTGTCCTTGTGCCATCAACCGTGTCCTCATTTGGTCATTGTGCCATCAACCGTGTCCTATTTGGTCATTGTGCCATCAACCGTGTCCTATTTGGTCCTTGTGCCATCAACCGTGTCCTATTTGGTCTCTGTGTTATCAACCGTGTCCTCATTTGGTCCTTGTGCCATCAAACGTGTCCTCATTGGGTCCTTGTGCCTTCAACCGTGTCCTCATTTGGTCCTTGTGCCAACAAACGTGTCCTCATTTGGTCCTTGTGTCATCAAACGTGTCCTCATTGGGTCCTTGTGCCATTACCCATGTCCTCATTCGGTCCTTGGATAATAAACTGTGTCCTCATTCAGTCCTTGGACAATCAATTGTGTCCTCATTCAGTCCTTGAACAATCAATTGTGTCCTCATTCAGTCCTTGGACAATCAATTGTGTCCTCATTCAGTCCTTGGACAACACATTTTGTCTTCATTCGGCAATATGAAGCTTGTATTTCAATCATTGGACAATCAAGCTTGTTATAATTCAATCCTTAGACAATCAAGCTTGTCGCAATATAACCGTTAGACAATCAAGTTTGTCGCAATTCAACTCTTGGACAATCAAGCGTGTCGCAATTCAATCCTTAGATAATCAGTCTTGTCGTTATTCAATCCTTAGACAACTAAACATGCCCCCGTTAGATCGTTAGACAATCCAGCATATTCTCATTCAACAATGTAGTAAACCTAATTCGTCCTATGTCGACCATTTGACAATCACATGAACCTTCCAAGCTTGTCCGCTGTGCACACTTCGTGTATCCAGCACGCCCTAACGCGACCTCTGTGCAATCAAATGTGCAGTCATTCGGCCTTTGAAGTTGAAGTTTAAGAATCCTGATTCACCGTCTGGCTACTGTCTTCATCAGAAGCCGTGACTGTGTTAGAATATTTTGCACTGGTGCGTGACATGTGGCGATACAACAAACCCCTGCAGGTTACGCCCTGTCCAGGTATTTTTTTAAGTGAAAGCCAGAAAGGTTAAGTTTCCTCTAGCAGACACTGACGAATGAGACTTGCTTTTGTTTGCTAACCGGCTTCCATAAGTGATTTGACCTTGGGCGCTAGAGCGCTTGCTTTTCACACTAAATGTCCAGGATTCTAGTCCTGCTTTGGTCCCGCAACAGTCGATCCAGATGTAAATGGGTATCTAGCTTACTGTAAGGGAAGAGAAGATAACAAAGAAGGGAACTTGCTACATCACCGGTTCTTTCATCTTAATTCACCCCAAACGGGTTCCCATATAAATAACGTGACATTCTATTTCGGGTTAAGGTGATGGATGACATGTCGATATAATTTTATTTTAAATATATAAGTAATGACCCAGTGGTCTCGAGGTAAAGTGTTCGTCTCGGGTGCTGGGGGTCGGGGGTTCAAATGACGGTGGAGACCGGGATTTTTTCCTGGATCATCAGGTAAATTTTCTCCTGATCTCTGAGTAGTGAGATCAGACACCCGTGTGCAGTGGAGCGCACGTTAAAAATATCTTAGCAGCTGGAAATCGAAAAGATTAGGCCTAACGGCCGTAGCTCGGGCAAAATTCAAGTTTAAAATCTACTCAAATTATTGTAGGGATATTCGCCCTACAGAGATTTTGTAGCAAGAAGGCACTGTGAGGCTATAATATCAAGTCTTGGTTATGTGGTTAGCGGAGCAGCATAGATAGAACCTGACAGGCTGCGGGTCTACCTTGCTCTAATTTACGCTTTCACTTCCACCAGTTCTATAAATAGGCGATCGTATATTCCAGGGGCTAACAGATGCTGGGATTGACCTGGCAAGTCACCAGGGATTTTCGCCAGCCAAAACAAAATATGAAATAAAGGAGGTCGCACCTCCCCACGACGTCTAACGACTTAAGTGGACTGAAGACAGGTACGTAGTAATGGCTTTGATAAAAATATAAGTGTAGAAAAGATAGTTATATTCAATTTTGCGAATGGTTAGGATTAGGGATATGGTTATGATTAGGGCTAGGGTTATGTTAGGGTTAGTGTTATGATTAGGTTTAGTATTATGGTTACGATTAGAGTTATGGTTAGGATTAGGGTTATGGTTAGGATAAGGGTTAGGGTTAGAGTCAGATAGCATGGTTGTTATTACATCGTCTGACAGCATGGATAATGCCACGCTGCTGTAGAAACTGGATGCTACTCTCAATATCATGGACTAAATTTGACAGATTCCACAAACTCATTGCTAAAATAGCATGATCAAGTGGCAGCGAAAATTTTCCTATATTCTCGCAGATTGTTTGACATCTCTAACAGTTAAAAAGTGGACGATTCTGTGACGGCACTGCCTCAAATTCGGTGCTAAAAATAAATATTTCTTTTGTTTGGGGTGGATTATGACATAAGTACCAACTCACCTCGTAAACACGCTGGTGCCTAGTACGATGTAATTATCTCATATGAGGAGGGAAGAGTAACGTCAGAGTCAGGTGAAACATACTGATCAAGACCCACTTCACATCCTCACCAGGTTCCTGGAAAACAGACAGTGTCAATTCCGTCTGACCAACAAGATTGAGACCCCTACTATGATCCCCTAGGGGTAAGCGTACTGAGGAGCCTTGTGTTGCAGCCCAGAAGGACTTCTCTCCACCTTGTCAAACACGCTTCAGGAGGTAACTTAACTTTACTTAACGTCTTTATACTGGTTTAGAAGACTCTGCAGAGTCTGTTTACAGCCTGTTTCATTTACATTATCTTGCTTTAAAAGCCATGCGCATCAAAGGTATTCTTTAATGCATTAATTGTCCCCGTCTCCACTATTTCCTATGGCAGTGCATTTCAAGCATTGGCCACTCTGTGACTAAAAAAGTATTTCCTAATATCTAATCTAGACCTTTATTTAGTACATTTGTAGCTATGCTCTCTTGTTCTTGTAAACGGTGTATTTTGAAGAAAAAAAACTTGTTATAGTCTAATTTATCGGTTCCTTTCATTATCTTATAAACCTGTTTTAAGTCACATCGACTAAATGTAGGAAGAGTCACTGTAACCAGCCACGAACGAAATGTCAAGAGTTGAAATGAACTCGGTATGAGTATCTTTCCACAACAACTTTCTCATCTAAACAACATAAAGAATATAAATAAAACAATTTACCAAAGGTAAGCGAATTATGTGACGTTGGATTTAGATAAACGTCGAGAATGGTCTGTGAGCTGGCTAATGGAGTTTAATGTAGATAAATGTACAGCCATTCACATGGGTAGATCCAATATGGAACATAATTACAGAATGGGAGAGAACAATATTAGAGATATAGAAAATGAAAGGGACCTAGGGGTTATAATAGATCATACAGGAAAGGTGAGTGAGCAAGTTAAGGTAGCAGTGAAAAGGGCAAATGCAATGTTAGGTATGATAAAAAGAAATATTAAACATAGGAGCAAGGAAGTGATTGTCAAACTGTATAAAGCTTTAGTTAGACCTAGGTTGGAGTACTGTGTACAGGTGTGGAGTCCTTATCATAGATGGAAAGGATACAAAGAAGAGCGACAAAGCTGATAGTGGGATAACAGAATTACAGTTATGAAGAAAGACTCAGAAAAACAGGTCTAAATTGTCTGGAAAAGAGAAGAATTCGAGGTGACAATACAGGTTTATAAGATAATCAAAGGGAAAGATAAATTAGACTATTACAAGTTTTTTTCTTCAAAATACAAACACCTACAAGAACTAGAGGGCACCGCTACAAATTAACTAAAGAGAGGACCAGATTAGATATTAGGAAATATTTGTTTAGTCAAAGAGTGATGAATGCTTGGAATACATTGCCACAGGAAATAATGGAGGCAGGGTCAATTAATGCTTGCAAGAATATATTGGTTACGCATAGCTTTAAGATCAAGGAAATGTAAATAAAATTGGTTGTATATAGACTCTGCAGAGTCTTCTAAACCAGTATAAAGACGTTAAGTTAAGTTAAGTTAAGTTAAGTGTGAACCGCAAGTTATGGAAACTGCAAATAGACATTACAACATCCAACAGAAACATGCCTGAAGGAAAACGACTGGAAGACATGCAGCAGTGGTTCTCAAAGTATTGTGGGTGTTCATCCAAGAGGAGTTGGTCCGGATCATGCCCATCTATGAAGTAGTGTCTCCGCGTCGCATGTGTCTTTTTTTTAACCACCCATGAAGTGGTTTGTGTGTATGTATACATTTTAACCGTCCATAAAGTAGTCCATGGGCGTGTACGTGAGTGTTTTTACCGACCAGATGGTCCGTATGTGTCTGTGTGTATGTGTGTGTGTGTTTTGTAATCGTCCAAAAGTAGTCTGTGTATGTGTTTTAACGTTCCATAAGATGGTGGTGGTGTGTGTATGTGTGTGTGTGTTAACAGTCCGTCAAGTCCTCTGGGTGTTTGTGTTGTAATCGTTCAAGAAGTGATCCGTGTGTGTTTTAACTACATGTAAAGTTGTCCTTTAGTGTGTGTTCTAACCGTCTGTGAAGTAATCCCTGTATATTTTAACAGTTAGTGAGTGTGTATTTTGACCGTCTGTGAAGTAATCCCTGTATATTTTAACAGTTAGTGAGTGTGTATTTTGACCGTATGTGAAGTAATCCCTGTATATTTTAACAGTTAGTGAGTGTGTATTTTGATCGTCTATCAAGTGGTTCGTGAATACGTTTAGTTTGACAGTTCATGAAGTGTTTTATGAGTGTTTGTTTTGACTATACATGAAGACCCTGTATAAAACTTGTTCGTCTGTTCTAAGACCCTATATAGGAACGGCATGGTCTAGTGAGTAAGGGACACGGCTCACAACTAGAACTGTTATTTTCAGAAGAAAAAGAAGAAGAAGAAGAAGAAGAAGAAGAAGAAGCAGAAGAAGAAAAAGAAGAAGAAGAAGAAGCAGAAGAAGAAGAGAAGAAGAACAAGAAAAAGAAGAAGAAGAAGCAGAAGAAGAAGAAGAAGAAGAAGAAGAAAAAGAAGAAGAAGAAGAAGAAGAAGCAGAAGAAGAAGAAGAAGAAGAAGAAGAAGAAGTAACAATAAGAAGAAGAAGACGAAGAAGAAGAAGAAGAAGAATAATAATAATAATAAGAAGAAGAAGAAGTAACAATAAGAAGAAGAAGACGAAGAAGAAGAAGAAGAAGTAACAATAAGAAGAAGAAGAAGAAGAAGAAGAAGAAGAAACAAATAATAAGAAGAAGAAGACGAAGAAGAAGAAGAAGAAGAAGAAGAAGAAGAAGAAGAAGAAAACGAAGAAGAGGAAGAGGAAGAAAAAAAATAAGAAGAAGAAGAAGACGAAGAAGAAGAAGAAGAAGAAAAAGAAGAAGAAGAAAAATAAGAAGAAGAAGAAGAAACAAATAATAATAATAATAATAATAAGAAGAAGAAGAAGAAGAAGAAGAAAAAGAAGAACGAGGTTGGAGCAGAGAAGGGCATCAAGCTAGGACAGATTAGAAGTGTGTACAACCAAAGAGCAGCAGGAACCATCAGTAACCACACTCTTCGCCAATTTCTGCAAAGAACTGAGCACCTATGAGTCTGCCTGTAGCACAACGATTCTCAATAGAACAGAACAGAACAGATTATCAATGCGGTCGTTTGTTTCGTTACTCGATACAGATGTATGTTTTTTTGTTGCCACTGTCCTGTGTCTCTTTTGTGCACAGCAGTGACATGTGGCAGTACATTTCTCAATGCTTTTTTTCTGTGGATACAATGCCAGGTTGGGCGAGTTTTTGTGCATGCATGTAGGATATTGGTCTAGATCCCCATTGAAGCGAAGACTTCAAGCGTCGTTACATTTTCTGGAGTAACGGTTCTCACAATATTTACAAATATAGGACATTGTATACAGGGTCTTAGAACAGACGAAAGAACTTCATACAGGGTTTAGAACAGACGAAAGAACTTCATATAGGTTTAGACGAAAGAACTTCATACAGGGTTTAGAACAGACAAAAGAACTTCATACAGGTTTAGAACAGACGAAAGATCTTCATACAGGGTTTAGAACAGACGAAAGAACTTCATATAGGTTTAGACGAAAGAACTTCATACAGGGTTTAGAACAGACGAAAGAACTTCATATAGGTTTAGACGAAAGAACTTCATACAGGGTTTAGAACAGACAAAAGAACTTCATACAGGTTTAGAACAGACGAAAGATCTTCATACAGGGTTTAGAACAGACGAAAGAACTTCATATAGGTTTAGACGAAAGAACTTCATACAGGGTTTAGAACAGACAAAAGAACTTCATACAGGTTTAGAACAGACGAAAGATCTTCATACAGGGTTTAGAACAGACGAAAGAACTTCATATAGGTTTAGACGAAAGAACTTCATACAGGGTTTAGAACAGACAAAAGAACTTCATACAGGGTTTAGAACAGACAAAAGAATTTCATAAAGGATTTAGAACAGACGAAAGAACTTCATACATGCTTAGAACAGACAAAAGAACTTCAAACAGGTCTTAGATCAGACAAAAGAACTTCATTGAGGTTTAGAACAGACAAAAGAATTTCATACAGGTTTAGAACAGACGAAAGAACTTCATACAGGTTTAGAACAGACAAAAGAACTTCATTCAGGATTTAGAACAGACGAAAGAACTTCATACATGGCTTAAAACAGACGAAAGAACTTCATGCAGGGCTTAGAACAGACGAAAGAACTTCATGCAGAGCTTAGAACAGATGAAAGAACGTCATGCAGGGCTTAGAACAGACGAAAGAACTTTATACAGGTTTAGAACAGACAAAAGAACTTCATACAGGTTTAGAACAGACAAAAGAACTTCATTCAGGTTTAGAACAGACAAAAGAACTTCAAACATGTCTTAGATCAAACAAAAGAACTTCCTACAGGATTTAGAACAGACAAAATAACTTCATACAGGATTTAGAACAGACAAAAGAACTTCAGACAGGGTTTAGATCAGACGAAAGAACTTCATGCAGGGCCATACCAAAGAACTTCACACTTTCATTTTGTTTTGTTGTTGTTTGATTTTCGTCTTATTTCTCTATTCCCCAAGGCGATGTACGTTGCACTATGTCTTTATGTTGTGTCTGTAGGGCCAGTGCATCCGACTTCTGCATGCATTCCATGTACAGGTCTGCTTCCTCCTGCACTTTCTAAGGGTTTAATTCTCCGGGGTAACTGCCAGTGATGTGATTGGGGGCGGGGGGGGGGGGGGGGGAGGAGATACACTGCCAATTGGTCAGGTAAAATATACTGATCAGACATGTTAGTCAGGGTCAGGTAAATTATACTGATCAGACTATGTTAGTCAGGGTCAGGTAAAATATACTGATCAGATCTGTTAGTCAGGGTCAGGCAAAACATACTGATCGAACATGTTAGTCAGGGTCAGGTCAAATATACTGATCAGACATTTTAGTCAGGGTCAGGTAAAACATACTGTTCAGACATGTTAGTCAGCGTCAGGCAAAATATACTGATCAGACATGTCAGGGTCAGGTAAAACATACTGGCCAAGATCCCCAGCTCATGCAGGTCACACTGGGAACGGACTGTTTCAGGACCGCTTAGCTAATGAGCTGGGATCGACGTAATCCCTGCAGTTGTGAGCAACACGCAAATGAAGTAAAGAATAGCACATGCACTTGGAGGATCCCGGTCCACCTTCATTATCCCGCTCAGGATGCGAGGAAGCAACCCGCCACGTAACGCCTTCTTCACGGCACAAAAAGGAACAATCTTACCTACTGTGGGCATTCAACAGCAATAGGTGATCACTGTTAGACTTCCAAAGTTGACCCACATCCTTATATATGTGGGGATTATGCCCCCTTGCCAGAAGTCAGATACAGCAGTTCCAACCTACTATCTAGGGGAGGATAACTAACGTCTGGTCAAGCAAAATATACTGATCAGACATATTAGGGTGAGGCAAAATATACTGATCAGGCATATTAGTCAGGGTCAGGCAAAATATACTGATCAGACATATTAGGGTGAGGCAAAATATACTGATCAGACATATTATTCAGGGTCAGGCAAAATATACTGATCAGACATATTAGGGTGAGGCAAAATATACTGATCAGGCATATTAGTCAGGGTCAGGCAAAATATACTGATCAGACATATTAGGGTGAGGCAAAATATACTGATCAGGCATATTAGTCAGGGTCAGGCAAAATATACTGATCAGACATATTAGGGTGAGGCAAAATATACTGATCAGACATATTATTCAGGGTCAGGCAAAATATACTGATCAGACATATTATTCAGGGTCGGGCAAAATATACTGATCAGACATGTTAGGGTCAGGCAAAATAGACTAGCCAAGACCCTCGACTCGGCTTTCTCGTAGCCCTCCCTGGAAACGGAGTGATATCATGGCAGCCTGGCTAACAAGGGGAGGTGTCGACGTGATCTCCGTAGTAGTGAGTGACATGCAGATAAAGCCAAGCACAGCACAGCCGTCTGGAGGACTCCGGTCCACCTTCACCAGCACGCTCGGGATGTGAGGAAAGCCACTGCAACCAGCCACTTAACGTCCTTTGCAGTGCGCACAAAAGAGTAAACCTACTCATTGTCTGCATTTGAAACAAGAACAACAGCAACAACCCTTCTGTCTATGTCGAAGAAACGATTGAGCAAGGCGAGGGGTGGGAGTTAAGCATGCAGTTAGCAACCTTATCATGCAAAACAAAGTACAACAACCACCACCATTGCAACAATGATTTATCCCACCTTTCCTGCAATATTCCAATGCCCGAACTGGCTCGTGAAAGGACGGATGATGCTATGACTTCAATGATCGCTTAATTTCATATTCTTGTTGTGTGCCGTCCTGTTGGTCTCCGCTCTAATTATCTCGTTGTCTTATTTAATGACCCAACTGTTATTGGGTCTTTGTTTAGTTCCAATCTGAAACAGTATTTCTATCTCTCGCCTCGTCTTTCTTCTTCTTTAAATATACCGTAGGGACATCACACATCAACGATACGTGTATTGATCATGATGTTAACTGTGCTGGGTCCAACCCTTTTCGGGAGGGATGATCACGTATCGACCCGGTGATTGCACCCAGAGTTGTTTGTTTCCTCCCAAGTCCTCTGTTTTCTTCGTGTATACGAAGTGCTGTCTTTTTCTTCCTGTATTGTTAGGTTCATTACTAACGGTTTGTGCTATCCACCTTCATTTTGTTCCAGACTTTAGCTGCAAAGATGGTTATCATATTCTCTGTTGCAGGACAATGTATGATATTCCGTCGGGTTAGCCATCTATGCGACACAAATGTCTGACACATGTTAGAGAACGGCAGATGTCTGGATGTGAAGGGCAGATGTCTGGATGTGAAGAGCAGACGTCTGGATTTGAAGGGCAGACGTCTGGATGTGAAGTTTTACAGTCTGGATGTGAAGGGCAGATGTCTGGATGTGAAGTTTTACAGTCTGGATGTGAAGGGCAGATGTCTGGATGTGAAGTTTTACAGTCTGGATGTGAAGGGCACATGTCTGTATGTGAAGGGCAGACGTCTGGATTTGAAGGGCAGACGTCTGGATTTGAAGGGCAGACGTCTGGATGTGAAGGGCAGACGTCTGGATTTGAAGGGCAGACGTCTAGATGTGAAGGGCAGACGTCTGGATTTGAAGGGCAGACGTCTGGATGTGAAGTTTTACAGTCTGGATGTGAAGGGCAGATGTCTGGATGTGAAGTTTTACAGTCTGGATGTGAAGGGCAGATGTCTGTATGTGAAGGGCAGACGTCTGGATTTGAAGGGCAGACGTCTGGATTTGAAGGGCAGACGTCTGAATGTGAAGGGCAGACGTCTGGATTTGAAGGGCAGACGTCTAGATGTGAAGGGCAGACGTCTGGATTTGAAGGGCAGACTTCTGGATGTGAAGTTTTACAGTCTGAATATGAAGGGAAGATGTCTGGATGTGAAGTTTTACAGTCTGGATGTGAAGGGCAGATGTCTTGATGTGAAGTTTTACAGTCTGGATGTTAAGGGCAGATGTCTGGATGTGAAGTTTTACAGTCTGGATGTGAAGGGCAGACGTCTGGATGTGAAGTTTTACAATCTGGATGTGAAGGGCAGACGTCTGGATGTGAAGTTTTACAATCTGGATGTGAAGGGCAGATGTCTGGGTGTGAAGTTTTACAGTCTGGATGTGAAGGGCAGATGTCTGGATGTGAAGTTTTACAGTCTGGATGTGAAGGGCAGATGTCTGGATATGAAGTTTTACAGTCTGAATGTGAAGGGCAGATGTCTGGATGTGAAGTTTTACAGTCTGGATGTGAAGGGCAGATGTCTGGATGTGAAGGTCTGGATGTGAAGGTTTACAGTCTGGATGTGAAGGGCAGATGTCTGGATGTGAAGGTCTGGATCTGAAGATCTGCTGCCTGGATTTGAAGGTCTGATTGTGATGGTCTACAGTCTGGATGCGAAAGTCTGCATGTGAAGGTCTGCAGTCTGAATGTGAATGTCTGGATGTGAAGGTATAAAAGTGTGGATGTGAAGGTCTAAAGTTTGGACGTGAAGGTTTGGATGTGAAGAATTACAGTCTGGACGTGAAGGTTTACAGTCTGGATGTGTAGGTGTGATATCTGGGAATGAAGGTCTACAGTCTTGGGGTGAAGGTCTGCAGCCTGAATGTGAAGGTCTAAAGTCTGAGAGTGAAGGTCTACAGTCTGAATGTGAAGGTCTAAAGTCTGAGATATATGTTTTCAATCCATGTTAAGAGAATATCATACGCATTTCTTGAACGACGCCTGGTGGGCGTAGCTCTCAGACAGCCTCGGGAAAGTGTACATTATAATAGCTACATCCGGAGAATGTCAAGAAGCAACGATGTACTACAGTACGTCAACCATTATAAAAACCGCTGGACAGGTCATCTAGCTAGAAGACAAGACTTAAGATGGAGTGCCATAACCATCATATGATGAAAAGAGACATCAGGGACGGCTCCCAACTCGCTTGCGAGACTCACTAGACAAGCACAACACACACGACCCCACAACAGACAGCCTACTGTCCCACTGGACGACACGTGCCCGCGACAGAAAAGACGGATCCTGAGTTGGGACCTGCTCAAGGGTGACCACCCCTTGACGAAGAGCGGGTCAAACGACAAACTAAGATGTTAGGAGGCCACTTCTTCGTTATTCGCTCTCAAATAACCGCAAGCAATTGGCGACCAGGATCACACTTCTCTCGTCGCCAGACAGTTTATCCCTCAAATAAGCTGGTCTACTTCCTGTGCAGACGTTGCGGTCTAGCTCACGCTTCTCTCGTGGCCATGCAGTTTACCCTGATCTGAACTTGTTGTCACGCTGTGCCTTTAATGGAATCGACATGTATTTTTTCTGATCCGTTCACTCAGATTTGCGAAACCCAGTCAGGGTCACTAGAAGAGATGGAGGTCAGAGTCACTAGAAGAGATAGAGTTCAGAGTCACTTGAAGAGATAGAGAGGTCAGAGTCACTAGAAGAGACAGAGAGGTCAGAGTCACTAGAAGAGATAGAGTCACTAGAAGAGATAGAGAGGTAGGAGTCACTAGAAGAGATAGATAGGTAGGAGTCACTAGAAGAGATAGAGAGGTCAGAGTCACTAGAAAAGACAAATAGGTCAGGGCCACTCGAAGAGACAACGAGGTCAGAGCCACTCGAAGAGATAAAGAGGTCAGGGTTACTAGTAGAGACAGACAGGTCAGGGCCACTAGAAGAGAGAGGTCATAGTCACTAGAAGATACAGAGAGGTCAGGGTCACTAGAAGCGACAGGGAGGTCAGGGTCACTAGAAGAGACAGGGAAATCAGGGTCACTAGAAAAGATTGCGTTAGAAATTACGAAATCGGAGATTAACGCGGTAAACGGCATACATAGATACATATACTTATATATATTTGTATATGCGTGTGAATGTGTGTATACATGTATGTGTGTATGTGAGTGTGTGTATGTGTGCGTGCGTGCGCGCGCACACGAAAGAAATATAGAGTAAGTCAGTAAATGACAATTTAATAGTTTAAAAAACACTATATGAGAGACGAAGTTAAAAACCATTTATTATTACACTTACATTGTCCCTTAATTCTCAACATAATTTCCACCAACATTGATACACTTATCTCATCGCTTTATCAGTGCAAGGACAGTTCGGATCGGTTCACTTTATGTTTGTCAGTCAGTTGTCTGGGTACCAACCGTGAGAGCACTTTCCTGAACTTCAATTGATCATGGCTTATAATGTAGGTTAAACCACGCGAGCACCCCATTATAGCTGTTATATTGTCTATCTTTTTTTTATCTGCCATCTCGAATTACATCCCCTACCCTGAACAGAACGACCAGGTCAGGCTTCCTTAGGAAAATGTATCGACCCAGTCATGCAGCCCATTGCGTGACAAAGTTCTCGCTATAAAGAGAAGTATTTCCTTATGAATACCCTTTGCAGAACGTCCTTCTTTTTTCCTTCTCGCCCTCTCCCAACGCACTATAGCGCGCTGTTCTGTATCTGAGCTGCGCACATGCATGCGCGACAAATAGCATCTGCTAGCTACAGTAATCACAAAGTTGGACGTTGCTGCCACCTAATGACGCCTTTAGAAACGGCCAACTACATTTGTTCAGCTATCCCATATCAGTGTGTGACATACTTATTGATTGACTATTGTGTGTGCGTTTGAGAGAAAAAGAGAGGAGGAGAGAGGAGGAGAGAGAAAGACAGGCAGACAGGCAGGCAGGCAGGCAGGCAGTCAGGCAGTCAGGCAGACAGACAGACAGACAGACAGACAGACAGATACAGACAGACAGACATACAGACAGACAGACAGACAGACAGACAGACAGACAGACAGACAGACAGACAGACAGACAGACAGACAGACAGACAGACAGACAGACAGACAGACAGACAGACAGACAGACAGACAGACAGACAGACAGACAGACAGACAGATAGATAGATAGATAGATAGATAGATAGATAGATAGATAGATAGATAGATAGATAGATAGATAGATAGATAGATAGATAGATAGATAGATAGATAGATAGATAGATAGATAGATAGATAGATAGATAGATAGATAGATAGATAGAGAATCGGTAATAACATACAACAGAGCTTTAGTGAAAGAGGAAGACTAAGAACAGGATGGAATAAATGTGTTGAAAAAACACTACAAAATTCGTGGATTGATAATCTTAGTGGATAGTACAGGAAAACAAATGCACCTCCAAACAGCGTCTACAGATAGACGTGTGTGGGTGAAATAAGGGGATTGTGCGGTGTTTGTCTGTGTGATGGATCTTTATTCTCTTCAACAGATGGTGTCTTAATCTATATTAGAAGCAGAGGCGTATCCTAGTCCCTTGTAAGCTGTGCTACATTGTTAGAATTGAATATTCAATAAAAGCATGTTTCTAGAATGATTTTCACACAGTATATGTTCATTAAAAACAGAATGCAAATCGGCCCAATTACTAAAGCTGGTTACGTGTGCCCTACGTGCGGTAAAGTTTGTCACGCTCAGATCGGAATGTACAGTTATATGCGGTTACATCTGAATAAACATGACTGACGCTTTCGCCATCTTCGCTTGTGAAGGGCAACTTTTATTATTATTATTATTATACCAAGCCGTGATGTCCTTAGCTCAAACACTCTCACTTCCATATCTAGCATAGGTATGTGGGATGACTTTCTAGCCGCGCGCAAGCAAAGGCCGGGTATTAATTTCTTGCTTCTTCTTCTGGCCCCTATTTTTAACACTCACCAACATAGCAGTCAGCGGTTACTACCCCTAGAACAGCAACATTTAACGAAAGATTTCAAAATGATATATCTTTTACTTAATGTAAAACACAACACTTTCATAGCATACTATTAAAAATACATGTCAGGAGTTTCACTTGGGATCAATTCTGTGTGCGAGAGTTAGATTATGACAATTAACACACAAAGAACAGACGATCTGCTTATCTGCAGAGTTACTGCAACTCTGTAGATAAGCAGATCGTCTGTAAACATGAACGTTATAGCAAACGGACCACGATTAATAAGTGAAGGAATTCAAGTACTTGGGCAGTGTTTTCACACAATATGGAGGTTTAGCTAGATAAATTGAGATCAGGTGCCAAAAAGCACATGCAGTTGGTTACCAACTGTCACCATTACTTAAATACACTAACATAAACATGTCCGCAAAAAGGCTGCTGATCAACAGTTTATTCATGCCAACTCTGTTACCAGTGTCAAAAGTGTCCTTATAAAAACATCGCGAGAAAAGTTAATGAAATTTGCGATCAGATGTCTTATGAAAACAATCAACGTAACTAGGAGAGACAGACGGAACACAATCAACGTAACTAGGAGAGACAGAATGCGCAATGACAACATGTGAAATATCATTAACAAGACCATGCACTGAATATATTGATGAGAAGAGAATCACGTGGTTCGACCACCTAATGAGAATGCAACCTGATCAACTACCCCTGTGTACATATAATGCACGGCGATCGAGTTTTCGCAACCTTGGCGGGCGGAGAACTAGATGGATAGGAAATGTTGCGGATATTGTAAATCGTCATGGGATGATGGCTACTTCAGCGACGCGTCTAGTTCTGGACAGAAAACTACGGCTCCCCACATCGCCTTGCGGTACAAGTGGATAAGACAATATAAGACAAGACAATATCATACATTCGAAAAAGCCACCTAGCATATACGGAATATACGCCCCTGATTTAGAGTGATTTTACATCCGTGATATCCGATATGACAACCTGTACGCGCGCTCACATTCTATTATCGAGCGGTGTTATATTACATGTGTAGTACAGTACAGATTTAACCTAACTTAACGTCTTTATACTGGTTTAGAAGACTCTGCAGAGTCTGTATACTTCTTTCTTCTTCTTCTTCTTCTTCATCGTACGCAGTCAGACAGTAACCATTATTTTTTCGAAAAAAGCGGCGGTGATCCTGAGGCTGTCGACACTGCCATATAGCTTGTCTTGTGTTCCCACTGGTAATGGCCACATCTGCTCTCTCTCTCTCTGATCCTCGTATGTCGGACAGTTCTGCAGCAGATGCTCAGTGGTCATTTTCCCGGTAGAGTCTGTATACAACCAGTTTCATTTACATTACCTTGCTCTAAAAGCTATGCGCATTCAATTTATTCTTAAATGCATTAACTGTCCTTGCCTCCACTATTAACTGATTGTCGTGTTGGTCGAGTCCTCGCCTTTCAAAGCAAAGTTATTGGGTTCTTTTTTTTCTTCTGTTTCTTCTTTTTCTTGTTCTTCTTTTCTTCTTCTTCTTCTTCTTCTTCTTCTTCTTCTTCTTCTTCTTCTTGTTTGTACGCTGTCAGACGTAAACTTGAATTTGTTTAAAGAAATCAGCCTTTATCCTGAGGCTGTTGAGGCTGTCGACACTGCCATAGAGCTTGTCTAGTGTTGGCACTGGTGATGGCCAGACGTGCTTTTTCTGTATGTCGGGCAGTTTTACAGCAGATGTTCAGGGGTCATTTTCCCTGTACTACAGGTGCATTCGTCAGTAGCACCTATCTTCAGTTTATTGAATAGATGGTACCTCAGTCTGTTGTGGCTTGTGCGGATTCTGAACACCACCACCTGCTCTTCTCTGTTCAACTGGTAGTAAGCATCATTTTTTTGTGTAGCCAGTATGTTGTTTCCCATCTGGCCCTAATAACCCTTTTGGACTTTTAGTAGGTCACACTAGATCCATTGATGTGGTAACCTTTCTCCTTCTTTTGCCAGTCTGTCTGCCCCATCATTGCCTTGAATGTTACAGTGGGATGGAACCCACTGTGCCACGACTCTTTTGGGTGTGGACTGCAGGCATAGCTGACAGAGTACTGCTTTTCAGTCATTTAGTTCGGTATTTTTCTGGCTCTTTAGAGCTGTAACCACGGACAGGGCATCTGTAAAAATGACTACCTAGTTTTCATTGATTTTCCCTGTCAGTATAGACTCTACTGCAGCTTTCAATGCCCCTGTCTCTGTTCTGAAATTACTTGATAATTTTCCCTTTGCCGCTGACAGAGTTATCTCTCCACTGTTTGTTAGGATCGGAGTACTGGGTTCGTCTCGAGTTATCGACACGGTCCTGTCGACTTAGCTGCAAATTGTGTCTGGCTTACTGTTAGGGACCCGAAATAGGAAGTGGTTAGTGTCCTAGCTTCCCAGTCCAGCGACCTGGGTCCGGTCGCCAGTTGGGGGTAAATATTTTTTCTATCGCAAAACAGCTCCTGTGGTGAACCCAGCCTAAACAAAACTGGGTACGAGAACACTTCTGGAAAGTAAAGGCGGCTGGTATGATAATGCCTACTTCGCCCGTAGTGTGCCGTTGGGTAGAATAACATGGACTTAACACAGAGACGTACACTGGATCAGTACTTTTCTTCTTACTATCGTCGTCAATGAGAACACTAACATCATCAAACCACATTCTTGTGTCTATTGGTGCGCGTGTGACTGGTCCAGCCAATCCGAGCGTAGAAAGTTCTATGGCACGACTGGTAAACATGATCTGCAGCTGCTACCTGTGCTGATACTCCGTTTGCTCTGGACTATCTGATCCTCAATGATCTTGAGGTAGGGTGTCCGTCTCGGGTGCTGGAGGTTGTGTGTTCGAATCACGGTGGAAACCGGGATTTTATTTTGCGTGGATCTTCTGGCAAAAATTTCTCTAATCTCTTGGCAGTGAGATCTGACTCCCGTTTTCAGTGTCAAGCACGTTAAAAATCCCTTGGCAGTTAGAAAATCGAAAAAGAATAGGCTTAACGGTAGCTGCCTGGACAAAATTCAAAATTCTAGTTTAAGATCTACCCAAATTATGTGTGTACCGTCCCCCAGGCCTAGAATGCCGCAGGAAGTTTTGCTATGAATAGCCTTCGACTACCTGGCAACAGAAATTAACAACATCCCTGTTTGAATACCAGGATTCCAAGGTGTGTCTATCCTGACCTACCTGCGCCTGGAGGTCATCGCTGATCGCAACGACCAATTTTGACTGCATCTTTCCAGACTGAACGATTTTGTGCCCGGTTTACCCAGGCGGAAATGTGTATTTGACATCGCTGAAGGGACTCATTCATTCATACTGTCATTGGAATGGCTTTCTTTTTAATGTGTCACAGATCAACTTTCTTCACTTGGCTCCCCATTCAGAAGCCTCTTTGAGGTCCTTGAAATTTCAATTGAATTATCAGCAAAAGTGCACGAATGTCAGACACATTGTCGATTCTTCTTCTTCTTCTTTCGTTCCCTTTAAAATATTGTCTATATCTGCAATGTTGTCTCTTGTATAAACGTCACTGTCTTTTGTAGTTCACATACAGGTCCATAAAGTTTCTCTTCCAGTGTTGTTTCTATGGGTCAGTGAGATTTTCTCTGTATATTATATTCGGAGCAGTTTTGTAGTATGTGCTCTGCTGTCTGGGGCGCCTGTCCCCGTGTACATGGCTGAGTTGCCAATTTTCATTTTTTGTGTACATGTGGCTGCGGAGTCGGTTGTGTCCTGTTCTAAGGCGCAACACAACAGTTTGCTCTTGTCTGTTCCTTTTATGGTAATCGTCTGGTGTTACTGTTGGTGGCTTTCTGTTTGATTTGATCATCCTTATCTTCTGTTGGTATGTAACTGGCACATCTTGTTGCTCGTCTGCAGCACCCTCCTTTGCCAGTCGATCTGCTCTCTCGTTTCCTGGAACTCCACAATGAGAAGGTATCCACTGCATGACAATCTTGCGCTGGTTGCTCAGTTCAGACAGTAGAGCCTGTAGATCTGGCAGTTTCTTAAATTTAAATGCTTGGAGTGCTGATTGTGCATCTGTAAGAAATACTACAGGTTGTGGACCGACATTGGTGTTCAACAGTTTCTCAGTTGCCACCTTGATTGCCTGTATTTCTGCATCATATGTATGACATAATTTTCCAGTTGGTACTCTGACTGTATCACATTGTCAATGGATAGGACTTCCTTGTCTGGCTGGCTTCGTTCGTTCTCAATCTCCCGCTACCAAACCCTGAAAGGGCCTAAGTAACAGAATGTAGTCCAGAAAACGGAATGCGTTGTGTCGTTGTTTACAGCCCGACTGCGATATTTGCACCTTTCGGTCCAACACATCCGACTTCAGCAAATATTATTTGAGTACCGGGTTAGCATTCCCTCTACGATCCCTTCTCCTTAGATAGTCTGCTCTGTTGCAGCCTGTTATCCCGGATCCCCGTATGGAGGTGTAGAAGGGTCTTGGCAGCTCTAGTTCGCTGGCCCTGACGCTAGCAGTCAGCTATGGGTCGCTGGCCGCTGCAGCTCATGCGCTGCTCAGCGTCTTCATCCCAGGACTTCCTTATTTGTGACATGGTCCTTTCAGCGAGTATGTAGTACGCCTGTCCAGCCTAATTAATCTATCAACACTAATTTCTCTAGTTATACACACTATAGGTCAAACATGGTGGTCCTAAAGCATAGTTGTTCTTTGTGGACAAACTACGAATCAACTTCTCAGGACAATGCCGAAGAAGAAGAAAAAGATGAAGACGAAGATGAAGAAGAAGAAGAAGAAGAAGAAGAAGAAGAAGAAGAAGAAAAAGAAGAAGAAGAAGAAGAAGAAGAAGAAGAAGAAGAAGAAGAAGAAGAAGAAGAAGAAGAAGAAGAAGAAGAAAAAGAAGATCAAGAACAAGAACTCAAAATTTATCTCTGCGCAAGGGGAAAGAAAAATAACGTCCCGTCAGGGGAAAAATACTGATCAGACTATGTTAGTCGAGGTCAGGTGAAAAATACTGATCAGGCTATGTTAGTCAGGGTCAGATAAACCATACTGATCAGACTTCATTAGTCAGGGTCAGGTAAAACATACTGATCAGGTTATGTTAATCAGGGTCAGGTAAACCATCCTGATCAGACTTCATTAGTCAGGGTCAGGTAAAACATACTGATCAGACTTCATTAGTCAGGGTCAGGCAAACATACTGATCAGGCTATGTTAGTCAGGGTCAGGTAAAACATACTGATCAGACTATGTTAATCAGGGTCAGATGAAACATACTGAACAAGACCCAACTTCACGTATAAGCAGTTCTTCCTGGAAACAGGCCGTTCATGGCAGTGTTGCCAAAGAAGTGGGGATCGGCATTGTGATCACCATACCATGCTAAGGATCCTCGCATTGCCACCAGCCCATCATCTCAAGCACACCTCGGAAAGTGAGAAAGGCATCTGCAACCCATCACCGAGAACGCCTTATTCTGTTTTGTTAATTGTTTGCCTTTCTGAATTCTACCTCTTCTAGGTTATATCAGTATTGTGGAGGAGCGCGTGACCAAAAGGCATAGATGCCTGCTTACGGACAGGAAAGGCAGGGGATTGAGTCCCCGGTAATGCATGTGTTGTTTTTCTGTTGAGGGTGAAATAAACAAACATATCCAGCACACGACAAGGCGACAGCAGGGAAGAAGCGGCCTGTAGTTCTCAGCCTAAAAACACCTCGACTACCCCAGCCATGGAAATAAAGTCGTACCTCAAACAAACAAACAAACAGGACGTATTGTTCAGTATAATGACGCTTGCTTGTGTGTATTTGTTTGTGTGTGTTCCACTATTGCAACTTTACAGTAGTTTTGTCAATACTTTCTGTATGTGGAGAAGAGGTCATACTAAGATACATGACACGCACCAGACAACCTCAACAATGAAGTGATTTAAATCCGGGTACGTTGGCATTGCAAACCAAGCTTTGGATTGATTTACACTTCTAAACCCCCCCCCCCCCCCCAACATAAATAATCATCAAAAGTACCTAATTCAAGTATACATGACATTTACAACAACAAGCTCTATGCAAATATGCAAAAACACTCTAATTTATGCAGGCAATTGTATTTCTCCGCCTACGAGCGGTGATTATTTAGACGGTGTCATTTTAGGAAAGTCAAATATTAAAATTACAGATTTACATGAGTTTTAGACAACAATATACTTCTTCTTCTTCTTCTTCGTACGCTGTCAGACGTCAACTTGAATTTGTTCGAAGAAAGCAGCTGTCATCCTGAGGCTGTCGACACTGCCATAGAGCTAGACAACAATATACAAAATCAGTGAAGTGTTTAATTAGACATAAACATAAAGAAAACAAAGACTTTGATACTTGAGAAAAGTCACCAGAAACCATGTATGCAGATAAAAATAAAAGATTAACTACTGGAACAGGTACAAACTACTGAAACAGGTACATAGATTCTCCTATCTAGGTCATATACGAGGCGTGTTCAAATGAAACCGGACCTAACTGCACCAAGTGAACATACGTACGATGCGCACTGCATGTGTAAATAGCATATACCAACCGTCAAATTTGTTAAATTTCATTATCTTCCGACTCATAGTTTTCTGAGCCGACCGTTGAAAACATGGTGTGTGTGATACGGAATCCGTCCAGAGTTGATCAGCGAGAGGTGATTCGGTTTCTAACAGCTGAGGGATGTCGACCAGTTTACATTCATCGTAGAATGCAGGCAGTGTATAGTGACAAAAGTGTGTCGAAAACAACAGTGAAGAACTGGTCAACGATGTTTAAAGAAGGACGTGAGTTAACGTAAGATCTTCCGAGACCAGGTCAGGCACAAATTGTTGCGTTAACTCACGTCCGAGACCAGGTCAGGCACAAATTGTTGCGTTAACTCACGTCCGAGACCAGGTCAGGCGCATATTGTTGCGTTAACTCACGTCTTTCTTTAAACATCGTTGTCCAGTTCTACTTTGCTCTAGTGTCTGAGTCTATCAAGATGGACTCGAACATCGGTTAACCACCCTCCATAAGTGCTTGTCCAAATGCAGCGGAGTATTAAGCTGCTCGAGCCTAGCCCGCTAAGCAGGAAATACTTCTCCCGGCTACATTCACCTCAATCCAGAACTGGGACCTGCACATGAGTATCTGGCCCTGTAGAAGATCAGACTAAGAACAGTAGATATAATAATAAATAATGGGATCTTCCCGCAACAAAAGAACACGATTTAGTTTGAGAAAAATTTGTCCTCAAGGACCTGGAGAGGAAGACTAACGCCAGGGTCAGGCAAAATATACTGATCAGACATGTTAGTCAGGGTCAGGCAAAATATACTGATCAGACATGTTAGTCAGGGTCAGGCAAAATATACTGATCAGACATGTTAGTCAGGGTCAGGCAAAATATACTGATCAGACATGTTAGTCAGGGTCAGGCAAAAGATACTGATCAAACATGTTAGTCAGGGTCAGATAAAATGTACTGGCCAAGACCCTAACTTCGACTTCCCCGAAGTCCTCCCTGGAAACGGGTTGTTTTTCTTGACAAGCTGTTTAACGAAGTGAGGGATCGACGTGATATCCGTAGTAGTAAGCGACACGCAGATGAAGCGAATCATTGCACAACCGTCTGCAGGAACCCAGTCCACCTTCATCATCTCCCTCGGCATGTGAGGAAAGCTACAACAACCCGCCCCTAAACGTCCTTTTCAGGTCGCACAAAGGAGTAATTCTACTCATTAATGGCATTTAACAACAACAGCAACAACCAAGGACCTAACAAATGAAAGCAGAAATAACAAATGTGAAAAACGTGCTGAATTGGAAATGGCAGACGCTGGACCTCGTGTGATATGAGTACATTGAGACTAGAAGGTGAAGAGATTGACCTCGTGTGATATGAGTACATTGAGACTAGAATAACTTTCTACGTTAGCCACTTCTCTGGACACTTTCTGATGTGAGATTTGATTTGTTTTTAAAAATATTCTTGATCTTGATCTTGATGACTAGTTCCTCGGCGTAGCTGCGGGTCCAAACTTAGTCTGCAGCGGGCCTGTCTTGTGCATCGGAGTCCAATGTGTTGTACTAGTCTAGAGGCATATCGAATGTTGCAGAGCGCAGCAAGAGAGTCTGTTCATATCTTTTTCTCTAGTACAAGGTCATAATGGAGGTCACGTTGGTACTGTCAAGATAGGGGGCCGAACGATTACCAACCTTCGTTTTGCAGATGATATCGACGGGTTGGCGGGTTTAGAAGTAAAACTCCAGGAATGGGTCAGAAGGCTCGATGAAACAGCTCTTGACTATGGTATGGAGATAAACGCTGGAAAGACTAAATTAATGACCAACAACGCCGAGGGCTTTAACAGCAGGATACAAGATAATGGTCAGGAACTCGAAGTGGTTGACCGTTTTAAATATCTAGGTTCGATTGTCAGTGATGAAGGATCAAAATGTGAGGTGTTTGCCAGAACAGCACAGACAATAGCGGCGCTTGCACGGTTTAACAAAATCTGGCAAGACAAACGGTTAGCGCTATGCACGAAAATCAGATTAATGCGTACATTGGTCCTGTCAATATTCCACTATGCTTGTGAGACATGGACAGTTACAGCTGATTATCAACGAAGGATACAGGCCTTGGAGATGAGATGTTTCCGACTTTTAAACGTCACGTACAAAGATCGAGTTACAAATGAGGAAATACGAGATAGAATTACAACAGCAATAAGGCCTTTAGAAGACCTCTTGGCAACTGTCAAAAGAAGGAAACTCGCTTGGTAAGGACACATATCGAGATAAAGTGGTCTTGCAAATAGGATCCTCCACAGAAAGGAGCAAGGCAGACGACGAAGAGGCCGTCCCATAACGAGATTGGAGGACAACATAAAAGAATAGACCAATCTCCGACCAGAAGAGTCACAGGCAGCGGCCGCTGACAGAGAAGGGCGGCGTAGTATTGTGAGGATGTCTTCATGTGTGCCCCAACGACCTCACCGGTTACGAGAGGACCTGACCTAGTTCAAGCAGTCCTCAACCAGGGGGGATTCCACGGCAAGTGGTACTTACTTACTTCCCCTGTCCAAACACCACGTCATACCGCATGCATCCAGTATCCAGCGACATGGATCGCCTGGTCATTTGCCTCCAGCATGTCGCACCTATTGCGTGTTTCCTGGAGGTTGGGGCAGGTCATCAGGTGGGCAGGATCCTGTATTGCGCTACAATTCTTCATATTCCTCTTGACCGTGATGCACCATTTCGGGGTCTGTTCAACGACTTCCATGTTGTGTATGGTAGATGATGTCTGGGGGCAGATTTCTCCCGAAGTCCGATCTCTGGGGTCTTACAAGTGGTATGATGATGATGATTGTGAATGCCCACAATGAGTAGGTTACTCTTTTATGCACCCTGAAAAGGACGTTAAGTGGCAGGTTGCAGTAGCTTTCCTCCCCTCCCGAGCGTGCTGATGAAGGTGGGTCGGGTTACTCCAGGCGGATGTGCTATGCTTGGCTTCATCTGCGTGTCGCTCAGTACTACGGGTATCACGTCGATCGTTCACCCCATTAGCCAGGCTGCCATGAAAACAGCCCGTTTCAAAGAAGGGCTACAAGGAAGCCGAGGTAAGGGTCTTGGTCAGTATGTTTTGCCTGGCCCTGACTAACATGTCTGATCAGTATGTTGTGCCTACAGGTGGCAATTTAAAGATATCAAGAAGTATATTTCACTTTAGTTTAGTCGAATCAGCTAATTACTTCTAATTCTCTGTATGTTCTATGGTTCTACAAGAACTTTCCATGCCTTTCTGTCTTGGGCAACATTTCGTGCAGCGCCCTCTGTCAGAGATTCGCAGCACAGCAGATCTTTCATCATGCGTCTCCAAGTAGTTGTTGTCTACCTTTCTCTCTTTCACCCTTCGGTGTTGGCATACGTGCTGTCGGTCTCATTCTCATGGCAAGCCCTATCCATCTCCATCGTCTCTCTCTCTCTCTCTCTCTCTCATTTCCTCTCTCTCTCTCCCTCTCTCTCTCTCTCTTTTCCTCCCTCTCTCTCTCCCTTTCTCTCTCTGTCTCTTTCTTTCTGTCTCTTTCTTTCTCTCTCTCTCTCTCTCTCTCTCTCTCTCTCTCTCTCTCTCTTATAATGCTATCCATATCTTCTGTAAGGTTTTGTTATTTGATATTTTGTCTGGTCAAAACACTTTAATAATTCATTGAAGGTATGCATCGTGAGAGGATTTTAATCTCGTGGTATCCCTCTTTGTCATCACCCTGCATCCCGAACGATATAGAAGTACCGGTAAGACCCTACTATCACCCAGCCTCAGTTTAGTTTTCCTACTATGATATACTTTATCTTGATCTTGATGACCCGTTCCTCAGCGTAGCTGCGGTCCCAACTTCGTCTCCAGCGGACCCATTCTTGTCTATGGAAGTCCATTGGGTAACAAGTGCTTCTCTAGAGGCAACTCGGATGTGCAACGTACAGCAAGAGAGTCTGACCAATGCATTGGAAGTCTTCCCTATCGTCTCTTCTTACCTCGGGGGCACCAAACTGTTGTCGCAGTACTCCATCGAGCAGAGGCGTCTTGTATGTTGTAGCGTACAAAAATGGAGTCTGACCAACACATTGGAAGTCTTCCCTATCGTCTCTTCTTACCTCGGGGGCACCAAACTGTTGTCGCAGTACTCCATCGACCAGAGGCGTCTTGTATGTTGTAGCGTACAAAAATGGAGTCTGACCAACACATTGGAAATCTTCTCTATCGTCTCTTCTTACCTCGGCGGCACCAAACTGCTGTCGCGGTACTCCAACGACCATCGTTTCATGTGAACTTAAAACGTCTCTAAGTCTGTATTGTTTGTTATCTTTTCTTCTTTGAGACGCGCTTCATTCTTCTACAGTATATATCCACATTTGGAAGACTGGAAGCCTTCTTTCATTCGTAACATGTGACCTGCCCATCTATGTCATTCCTTGTGCTGCTATTTATTCTGAATTTCAAAATTAGCTTCATCTCGGCAAAGGCAATCCTGACCTTAAGTTTGCATTTAACGTCCTCTTCCGTCCCTCCTTGGAGTGATACCACACTTCTGAGATAAGTGAACTGTTCTACATTCTACAGAATTTAGTTTTATCGATTGACACTGGTTGTTGGAGTCACAAGGCAGCTGACAACAAAGTCATGGAGGCGGTACAAAATTGGTAAAACGATACCAGCAAAAAACGTTTTTTATAGAGAGCATCCACAAGGTAGTGTGCATGTGAACAAAGAGTGTTGTCAGGCAGGAGGGACTGTGTCGAAAAATAGGCAAACACAATTTCTGATCCGTACTCTTGTAAATAAAGTTATTCATGAAATTCTAGTAACAATGACTGTCAATTGTAAACAGAAGACGAATGGTCAAGTGTATGTTATAAAGCTCTTGCTTCACATTACAAAGGTACCGGGTTCAATATCAGCTATAGATAGAGAGCATATAAGTTATAAGAGGGCATAGCAACAAGTTAACTAAAGAGAGATCCAGATTAGATATTAGGAAATATTTTTTTAGTCAGAGTGTGGTGAATGCTTGGAATGTATTGCCACAGGAGGTAGTGGAGGTAGGGACAGTTAATGCATTTAAGAATAAATTGTATGCGAATAGCTATTAGAGCAAGGTGATGTAAATGAAACTGGTTGTATACAGACTCTACAGGGACTGACTGACCATCCAATGCACCAGAGACTAAATAATTTGGGAAATGGGAAACTAAAGCGGAGAAACTTTGCAGAAATAGCCAAAGCAAAGATGCACGAAGATCCCATAAACGCACTAACAACACCAAAACCCATCACTACTGTACGAAAACTTACCTGGAGGCAGGATATATTTCCAGAGGTGGTAGAAAATATACCAGGTATTGCAAACAAAAACTGCCAGACTGAAAAAGAAAGGAGAGATACTACCCTAAGCTTCATATCGAAAAGCTACCCAAGCATGGACTGGACCCATGCATACACCGACGGTTCTGTAACAAACAATACACGGAACGGAGGGGCAGGAGCATTCCTGAACCTACCAAATGGCAAACAAATAACACTGTCATTCGCTACTGGTAAGTACACAAGCAATTTCAGAGCGGAGGCAGAGGCACTGAGGGCGGCAGTGGAAGAAATGGTGACACACAATGAAAATGAAAGCCATATAGTTCTGCTTACAGATGCTCTCGCCGTAGTCACAGCGCTAAAAAGCCAGAAAAACACTGAGCTTAATGACTTAAGAGCAGCACTCTGCAAACTGTGCCAGCAGTCCGCACCAAAAAGGGTAGTGGTACAGTGGGTCCCATCACACTGCAACATCCAAGGCAACGAGGAGGCAGACAGACTGGCAAAAGAAGGTGCAAGACTACCACAAACAGATACTAGTATGACGTACGAAGAGTCAAAACGGCTTATCAAAGCCAGATACATGACCAAATGGGAAACCGAACATACTGGTTACACCAAAAACGATGCCTATTACCAGTTGAACCGAAGAGAGCAGGTCGTTGTCTTCAGACTTCGCACTGGCCACAATAGACTGAGGTACCACCTATTCAACAAATTGAAGATAGGTGGTACCGACGAATGCCGGTGCGGTACTGGTAAAATGACCGCTGAACATCTGCTGCAGAACTGCCCGACATACGAGGATCAGAGAGAGCAGATGTGGCCATCACCAGTGGAACTGCAAGACAAGCTCTATGGCAGTGTCGACAGTCTCAGGATGACCGCCGCTTTTTTCGAAAAAAATAATGGTTACTGTCTGACTGCGTACGAAGAAGAAGAAGAAGAAGACTGTACAGGATCTTCTAAACCAGTATAAAGACGTTAAATTAAGTTAGACAAACTCCCCAGATGCAAATGGACACCTAGGTTACTGTCAAATAAATCAAGTCAGCGAGGAAGGAACTGGTCACACTCAGGGGCGGACCTACTATGAAATGAATCAAGCGTAAGCGTCAATGTCCCTAATCTAATCCCACAGAGAGACTCCGTTGACGACTGTAATTCAGAATGCTTACATTTATTTTATTCTGTCAATGAGAAGACTGGCTTTTTAAATAACGATATTACTATTCTTAAACATACATTTTTCCCGATGCAACCTATGGTTGTGAAACATGGACGTTTACAAAAGCACTAAGAGCAAAGATAGGTGCTCTTGAAACACATTGCTACAGAAGAGTCCTGAAAATCTCGTGGACAAAGAAAGAAAGAAACAAATCCATCCGGCAAGACCTGAATGTAGAGGAGAATTGGCTCATAAATAACGAAATGACCTGAAAACGGAGGTTTTTTCAGACACGTTAAACAATACAACCGACTGGAGAGCGCGGTTTATGGAGGGCATAGTCACTGGGAGAGGCAGGGGCTGGCTGACCGAGAAGACGATGGACTCAGGACATAAATGAGACGCTGTATTTGACCTACATGGATGAAAGACTGGCGAAAGACTGAATTTCCTATAGACAGACTGTCATGAGAGCGATGTTTTGCAGAGGACATGCTACATGATGATGATTAATATTTTAGTTAGTTCCCATCGCATACGATGATGCGACATCATCAACCGGTTTTGTCTGGATCATGAAACTTCGGCTGTCTTCGTTCTTAGTCTCGACCTGTACTTCTACAGTGGCAGATGCCCCTTGTGCCGGTCCCAGGTCTGGTACGAGCTGGATGTAGCTGGGAGGAGCATTTCCTGCTTAGTGGGCTCGATTCGAGCAGCTTATTACTGTGCTACGTTGGGACAAGTGTCGCGAAGTGGGGTTAACCAATGTGCCAGTTCATCTTAATAAACTCAAACACTACAGCTGTATTTGGATTATAGTGAGAAGAAACTGCGCTGGTCATAAACCTCACTCTCTGGTCCCGAGTTAATTTGAACCAGTGGCAAGACAAAAGTCAAGCCGACTGGAGGTAACTCTGGTCCCATCTCCCTTGAGGCCAGGGATCGCTAGAAAATTGAGTCTGTAGACAACCAGTTTCTCATTCCAGTCCTGTAGTTTTGCCACAAAGTGATCAGCGGATGATTACAATGTCCATATCCCCCCCTCGCCCCCCCCCCCCCGAAGTCTTCCCCCATGCAGTCAAGGTGACGCTGGAGGAATCTGGGCTGGTGGCTGGTATTGGCCATTTCTTTCCTGATCAGAGCCGTTGGCTTCAATACGTAGGATGGGATCAAGATGCTGAGCAGCGCATAAACTGCAGTGGTCAGCGACCCATAGCTGGCTACTAGAATCAGGGTCAGCGAACCAAAGCTGCCAAGAACCTTCTACACCTCCACGTGGTGGTCCTGGATAACAAGCTGCTACAGAGCAGACTGGCTAAGGAGAAGGGATTGAAGAGGGAATGCTAGCCCGGTACTCAAAAATGCTTGCTGAAGTCGGATATGTTGGACCGAAAGGTGCACATATAGCAGTCGGGCCATAAACCACGACACAACGCAATCCGTTCTCTGGACCACATCCTGCTACTTAGGCCCGTGTCAGGGCTTGTTAGCGGGAGATTGAGAACGAACGAAGCCAAGCCAAGATATAACTGCTAGGCGTGGATTCACGCAAGCTTCAATGGTACGGCCATGGAACAAGATAAAAATAACTGCCCAGCATTAAACTCAAAGGAATAGGCACGGTAACGAGAAAGAGTCGAAGTCAGTGTTTTCTTTGGTTTGTTTGTTTAAATGTTTGATTTTAAGGATTTTACTGACGAAGGCATTTCAACTCCAGACCGTTGTTTTAGGTTTATAAAAATAATATTGTAGTGTGATTCGATACATCTTCTTCAGCGTCCGTCGAGAATAGTCCGGATTTTACGATGTGTCCTAGTTTACAGTTAGGCTGCGATATGTTCCCGTTTGGCTAGGCACCTCAGATTTAGGACCGGGTTTGCCTTCCCTCTTCGATCTATAATGTCTTAGTCATGCTGCATGGTTGCAGATTGTTTCCAGAGTAGCCACTTAGAGGTGGAATGAGGTCTCTTGGTCAGTTTAGGTGACTGACCCTGATGTAAACAGGCAGCTTTGACTCGCTGACAGCTGTCAGATTATTCCCTGTGACATCTTCGGCTCCGAATTCAATTCAAAATAACAGTAAACAACAAGATTAAACGACTATTAAAACATAATGTTCACTATAATGTAGGGTGGGGGCGGGGTTGGGGTTAGGGGGGTGGTCTCTTAACTTAACTTAACATTGTTATACTGGTTTAGAAGACTGTAGAGTTTATATACAACCTGTTTCATTTACATCAACTTGCTCTAAACGTTATGCGCATCTAATGTATTCTTAAATGCACTGTCCCTGCCTCCGCTACCTCCCGTGGCAATACAATACAAGCATTCCCCACTCTCTTGCTAAACAAATATTTCCTAATATCTTGGCTTGGCTTGGCTTCGTTCGTTCTCAATCTCCCGCTACCAAACCCTGAAAGGCCTTAAGTAGCAGAATGTAGTCCAGAGAACGAAATGCGTTGTGTCGTAGTCTATAGCTTGACTGCGATATTTGCGCCTTCCGGTCCAACACAACCGACTTCAGCAAGCATTTTTTTAGTACCAGGTTAGCTTTTCCTATTCGATCCCTTCTCCTTAGCCAGTCTGCTCTGTTGCAGCCTGTTATCCAGGATCACCGCGTGGATGTGTAGAAGGGACTTGGCAACTCTGGTTCGCTGGCCCTGATGCTAGCAGTCAGCTATGGGTCGCTGACCACTGCAGCTCATGCACTGCTCAGCATCTTGATCCCTTTCCTAATATCTAATCTGGACCTCTCTTTAGTTAATTTGTAGTTATGCCCTCTTTGTTCTTGCGGATGGTTGTATTTTTTAAAAACGTGTTATAGTCTAATGTATCCATTGCTCTGATTATCTTATAACCTGTCACCACGAATTCTTCTCTCTTCTAGACACTGTAGGCCGGTTTTTCTTAGTCTTTCCTCATAATTGTAATTCTGGAATCCCAATATCAGCTTTGTCGCTCTTTTTTGTATTCTTTCCAGCATGTTTATATCCCCTCTATGATAAGGACTCCACACCTGTACACAGTACTCCAATCTAGGTCTAACTAATGCTTTATACAGTTTGACTATCACTTCCTTGCTCCTATGTTTAATATTTCTTTTTATCATATCAAACATTGCATTTGCATTTTTCACTGCTACCTGAACTTGCTCACTGACTTTACCCGTATGATCTATTATAACCCCTAGGTCCCTTTCCTTATCTATCTTTCTAATATTGTTCTCTCCCATTCTGTAATTATATTCCATATTGGATCTACTCATGTGAATGACTGTACATTTATCTACATTAAACTCCATTTGCCAGCTCACAGACCATTCTCGAAGTTTATCTAAATCCGACCTCAATATACCAACTTCTGCTTTAGATGCGACACTACTGCATAGTTTTGTGTCATCAGCAAATTTTGCAATCATAGATTCCATATCAATGTTCAAATCATTTATGTATATCAAGAATAAAATTGGTCCCAAAACCGAGCCCTGTGGCACTTCACTTTTCACTTCACACCACTCAGAGGTGTCGAGATAAGGTCACGAGGTAAGGTGTTTGCCTTGGATGTTGCAGGTCACGGGTTCAAACCACGGTGGAGCTCAGGATTTGTTCACGTTGATCATTCGGTAAAAATTCTCCATGATTTCTGAGTAGTGAGATCAGACACCCGTGAGCAGGTGGCGCGCTCGTTAAAAATCTCTTGGCAGTTGGACAATGAAAAGAGTAGGCTTAAAGACCGTTGCTTGGACAAAATTCAAGCTAAAAATCTACTCAAATTATTCTAGGGATATTCGAATATGTCGTAAAAACGGGACATTGTGGTTATAACAACAAATCTTGGTTACGTGGTTAGCGGAGCGGCATAGATGGCGCCTGACAGGCTGTGGGCCTACCTTGCTCTAATTTACGCTTCCACCACCACTTGTCGTCCCAAAAATAGACGATCGCATATTCCATGGGCAACCAACCTAACGATTGGTAACATATACTGGATTTTTTTACCTGGCAAGTCACCAGCGAATTTTTGCCTCCCAATAAATATGAAGCAAAGGAGGTAACACCTCTTCACTACGTCTAATGACACATGTGGACTGAAGATGGATAGAGCAAGAGTGGAGAGCAGGAGAGGCACACGGGGGCAGAGGTACAGATGGACAGACAGCATCAAATTGTGGCCAGGTCACAGCCTGTCTGTGTCTACGGACCTGACAGGGGACAGAGAAGGCTGGAGTTCCATTACCGTCAACCTCTGCTGCGGATACGTCTCTTGATGATGATGATGATGATGATGATGATGATAACAATGAAACTAACCGTAAACGAAAATATGCTATCTCAGAAAGTAGCTGGGTTCGAAGGGGCCCCGATAACAGCTCAAGAAACCTTCAGGTCTCAAAAATATCGTACCGCCACTGGTCACACATTGCCTCATTTAAATGCTTTAACACGTCATCCCCTACAGCAGTGTACGCTATGAAACTTCTTTTACCTTTTTACAGACAAGTGCATTACGCGGAGGGCTTGCAGTAGTAATCCGTTGAGATAAATACGAAACACATTGACACTGGAAGCAATATACCATTCGATTACCTTGTTCTGTGATATCCTCAAGTCTTATAGTCTATTAAACAAAATCTGTTCGGACTTCCCAAAAACCGGTTTGTTTAAAGGCCTGGTCGATTAATGTTAATCGGAACCAGTGTCGTTGCTACATTTCGGGTGGGCCGAGTTAATCGCGGGGGTAGTCCTGCACGGATTGAGCCCGGAAAATATGGTTAATTTTTCTGACAGTATATTCTAGATGCTGGGACAATTGACAGACATTTAAGGAGAAGGCTGGCAGTCTTGGAAATGCGGATATATAGAAGAATAAGGCACATCTCAAGGAAAGAACATATAACAAACAAGAAAGGCTTGGTGAAGTTGGAGGCTTTCTTTTCGCTTGTTGTCTTGTATGGGCCTTTCATCGTCAGGTTGTGAAGAGGTTTCTTGACCGAGCCCTGGTAAGTGCTTCATACATGCGGAGTTCTACTGCTAATGTTATTTCTGCTATCAATCTTTTGCGTAGTCTCTTTGTGGATTTATGCGCATTGTATCTGTATAGCGTTGCTTTCTGAGGGGTGCTATTTGGTGTTTGACGTGTGTGTGGATGAACCATTTGGTTTGCTGTCTCTGGATGAGGTCTAGAACTGGTGTTTAGTTCTGGTCTAGAACTGGTGTTTAGTTCTGGTCTAGAACTGGTGTTTAGTTCTGGTCTAGAACTGGTGTTTAGTTCTGGTCTAGAACTGGTGTTTAGTTCTGGTCTAGAACTGGTGTTTAGTTCTGGTCTAGAACTGGTGTTTAGTTCTGGTCTAGAACTGGTGTTTAGTTCTGGTCTAGAACTGGTGTTCTAGTTCCTATTTGTCGCCTAATATCTTCATTTCTGATTTGATTCATTCTTCTTACTTCAAACATTCTGCGCATGCACTTCGTCTCTGTTGTTACGATGTTTCTTTTAGCTGTGTTTGTTAATGTTCAATTCTGGCACTGATAAAACAATGTGTGTGGGAATATCGTGTTTTATAGCGCTCATTTTGTAATCATTGCCACTTTCTTACATAGTAATATCCTGTGGTATTCCCAATTTTGCCACTGGACAAAGGTAGCTCAGGACGAGACAATCAGGTTGACAAAAAGCACAGCCTCTTCCTCACTTTCATTCAAATCGCGACGAAAGGCAGCTATTTCAGCGGACACAGCAGCTGGAAAAGATTGTCCACATGGCTGAACAGAGAGTGGTCATCGTCACATGTGATGAAGCGCGTGAGTTGCAGTGGTTAGCGACCAATATTTGACTGCTAGCGTCAGGGTCAGCAAACTAGAGCGGCCAAGACCCTTCTACACCTCCACGAGATGATCCTGGATAACAGGCTGCAGCAGGGCAGACTGGCTAAGGAGAAGGGATCGAAGAGGGAATTCTAACCCGGTACTCAAAAAATGCTTGCTGAAGTAGGATGTGTTGGACTGAAAGGCGCAAATATCGCAGTCAAGCTGTAAACTACGACACAACGCATTCAGTTCTCTGGATTACATTCTGCAACTTAAGCCCGTTCAGGGTTTGTTAGCGGGAGATTGAGAACGGAGGAAGCCAAGCTAAGCCATCACATGTGATGACGAACAACAATATCAGGGACCTTTTCCTGATGTTTTGACAGTGACATAATAGGGCTGATCGTAGAAGAGGTTTCACTCTTCTCTCTCTCTCCTCTCACCTCACTCTGTTTCACTTGACTCTGTCCTACAGTCACACCCTTGCACAACTTTCACACGCGCCCTCGTGGTAAAGCCCTTCCATTGCACTTTGGTTGGGCTAGCTTCTGAGGGCGCACAAACCTAGCATAGGTACATACAGACGCACACATGCATCCAAGCATTGGTTTATGCGTCCTGATATCGCCGAATTGACTACGGTCTGGGGTGGAAAATGGCGCGCCTCCGCCAGTAGAAACTAGTGAGGCAAAAATCTAAGCAAAAAAACAAAACAAAAGTGACATAACAGCAACATGTCCAACGACATGTGAAATGATACAAATATGTGAAAATACAGACCAACAGCCCAACTTCACAAAGGAAGCAAAAATATCAGGTATCGATAGAAAGGGGTAATTATCAGGCCATATATTGAGAGAAAAAAAAACCTAAATCATATTGGAGACACCTATCCTCAACCCATGTGGACGCTCGTCTACACAAATGGATCATCAGAGGAAGCATTGAGGAAAGGAGGGGCGGGACTCGTCAGACTTCTACAGGATGGAACCGTTATAGAAAAAGCAAGTGCTGCAGGGAAGCCTTCGACAAATCTAAGAACAGAGCAGCAGGTAATAATTGAAGCGGTCAAACTATTGGATGAAAAGGGGTTAAAGGATAACAGAATAGTGTTTTTGTGCGACTGCATGGAAATTGTGAGGGGCCACACAAAGAGAACCACGAGATAGTATGGAAAATGGAACTGATATGCCAGCTAAACAAACTCTCAGACCACAATAAAATCACCCTCCAGTGGATTCAAGCTCACTGCGGCATACCTGGGAATGAATGGGCGGACAGGCTAACCAGGGAGGGAAGACAAGGAGAACAATTCATCCACCCAGTGTGACTGCCAGAAGTCAGGGCACACATCCACAAAAATAAACAACAGTGGATAGAGCGAACAAACAACAAATACCCACAGGACCCAATCAATAGACTGAATAGGAAACAGTATACCACAATTTTCTTCCTCAGAACAGGTCATTGCAGACTAAATGCACACATGCATAAAATGCAAGCAGCACAAACTTGCACAATGCACATGTCAGAGAGGACCCCAGACTTCAGAACACATACTGCAAACATGTCAACTGCACCAAGACTCCCATGACAAGACCTTGCCCGATGAGAGAAACATACAAGACAAACTTTGGGGAACCATTGAGGACCTGAAACTGACGTGTCACTTCATGGAGGTGGCCCATTTTGTGTTACAAAACGAGCATTCGAAACTGAACGCAAAGAAGAAGTAGGAATAGTATTGCTTCTACGAGGAGTTTCCAATTGAAACGGGACCAAACTGTACCAAGTGAACATACGTACGATGCGCACAATGACGTCACTTCTGGTGTGAACAGCACATCCTAACCCTCAAGTTTGCAAAATTACATTATCCTCCGATTCATAGTTTCCTCAGCAGACTGTTGAAAACATGACGGGTGTGAAACGGAATCCGTCCAGCGTTGATTAGCAAGTGGTGATTCAGTTTCTAATAGCTGAAGGATGTCGACCAGTTAACATTCATCGTAGTATGCAGGCAGTGTATGGTGATAAAAGCGTGTCGAAGACAACAGTGAGGAACTAGCACACGATGTTTAAAGAAGGACAGGAGTTAACGCAACACCATAAGCTTGACCTGGTCTCGGAAGATCTTTTGTTAACTCACGAATTTCAACTCGTCGATATCCTTCAGCTGTTAGAAACCGAATAACCGCTCGCTGATCAACTCTGGACGGATTCCGTATCACACCGCCATGTTTTCGACGGTCTGCTGAGGAAACTATGAGTCAGAGGATAATGACATTTTGCAAACTCGACGGTTGGTATGTGCTGGTTACACCAGAAGTGACGTCATCATGCGCATCCTACACACGTATGTTCCCTTGTTGCAGTTAGGTCTGGTTTCATTTGAACAAGCCTCGCATATCTGTTCTTGCAAATGTCATGACTTAGGTTTTCTCAAAGTTGATTTTCAAACTGTATTCCCTACAGGCCTCATTAGGACTGTCGATTTGTTCCTGCAGTGGTTTTTCCGAGGTTGTGATTCGTGCTTGGTCATCAGCAAAGAGAAGTTCATTTAAGTATTGGCTTGGTTTGGTTTGGCTTGGCTTGGCTTGGCTTGGCTTGGCTTGGCTTAGATTGGATTGGCTTGGCTTAGATTGGATTGGCTTCGTTCGTTCTCAATCTCCCGCTACCAAGTCCTAAAAAGGGCTTTGCAAGTAGCAGAATGTAGTCCAGAGAACGAAATGTGTTGTGTCGTAGTTTACAGCTTGACTGCGATATTTGCACCTTTCAGTCCAGCGCATCCGACTTTAGCAGGCATTCTTTTAGTACCGTATCAGCCTCCCCTTTTCGTTCCATTCTCCTTAGCCAGTCTGCCATGCTGCAGACCGTTATCCAGGATCACCGCGTAGAGGTGTAGAAGTGTCTTGGCAGCTTTGGTTCGCTGGCCCTGACGCTAGCAGTCAGCTATGGGTCACTGACCGCTGCAGCTCATGGGCTGCTCAGTTCTGGTTCGCTGGCCCTGACGCTAGCAGTCAGCTATGTGTCGCTGACCGCTGCAGGTCATGCGCTGCTCAGTTCTGGTTCGCTGGCCCTGACGCTAGCAGTCAGCTATGGGTCGCTGACCGCTGCAGCTCATGCGCTGCTCAGTTCTGATTCGCTGGCCCTGACGCTAGCAGTCAGCTATGGGTCACTGACCACTGCAGCTCATGCGCTGCTCAGTTCTGGTTCGCTGGCCCTGACGCTAGCAGTCAGCTATGGGTCGCTGACCACTGCAGCTCATGCGCTGCTCAGTTCTGGTTCGCTGGCCCTGACGCTAGCAGTCAGCTATGGGTCACTGACCGCTGCAGCTCATGCGCTGCTCAATTCTGGTTCGCTGGCCCTGACGCTAGCAGTCAGCTATGGGTCGCTGACCGCTGCAGCTCATGCGCTGTTCAGCTCTGGTTCGCTGGCCCTGACGCTAGCGGTCAGCTATGGGTCGCTGACCGCTGCAGCTCATGCGCTGCTCAGCTCCGGTTCGCTGGCCTTGACGCTAGCAGTCAGCTATGGGTCGCTGACCGCTGCAGCTCGTGCGCTGCTCAGCTCTGGTTCGCTGGCCCTGACGCTAGCAGTCAGCTATGGGTCGCTGACCGCTGCAGCTCATGCGCTGCTCAGTGGCTTGATCCCATTTAAGAATTCATAGATGTTGTTGTTTTTCTCACTAATGTTGTTTTTGGTTTTTTTTACATTGTGCGGTGGCAACATAATTAATATAGGAAATCAATGCACGATCATTTTAAGATATTTTGGAAAGAACAAATAAAGGTATTGGTTAAGGATCAAAACAACACACTCTAACGTTACGGACAAGAGACTTACGTCAAGGACAAAGACCGAAGGGAAACAGCTAACAAATAACAATAACAAACAAGACATGATGTAACATGAGTGGTTCAAGTAAGAAGCATACCTGGAAGTGGCAAGGAACATGTGAGACAGAGAATGCCAGTTATACAAAAAATAGACCAAACAAGAAATTATCAATATTATAACTCAAACACAAACAACAGAAACAGAATGCCTGCGACAAATATTGTGCGCAACAATGAAAGACTGGATTAAAAAACAATGAGATTCAAGGTCAAAGGCCGACCACGTTAAAGGTGGCTGACAGAAATAGTCGAGGCGGTGAGTGCGACTGTGCAGAAGGTACACAGACGGGCTCGTTCTAGAGACCTCTTCATAACCTGACGCTGAAAGACAAAATGAAATCCGCGAAAATAAGGAGAAAGAAAGCCTTTGTTGAAAGCACTGTTTTTGTTGATTGACATACGTAACATATTTGAGACAACTAGATCTATCTTTGTATGTAGCGAAGTGATTGATTTATGAGTTAAATAAAAATTGTATACAGCCGAATAATTGATTTATGAGTAAATAAAAAATATTTGTGCATAACTGAATAATCTTTTTGTGAGTAAAAACAATCGTTTTTTATAGCGAAATAATTTATTTGTGAGTAAAAAAAATGTCTTCTTATTTGAATAATTGATCGTCTATTAAAAAAACAAACACATGTAATTATATTCCGTATTTCACAAATGTTACCCTTAGATATTAATCTATATCAATATTGTTTTGTTCGTTCGTTCAACGTAATCGAGGGCAATTACTTTGCCAATATTCACTGATCGCATGAGTTCGAATATGTCTGAATAAGCCAATCGGTGCCCTGAAATTTATGTCGCATTTAGTACAAGGAAATAGAACATTGCCTTCCATCTGGGTTGAAGAAGGATTGGTGTGAGCAGACGCGATACTTCTTCTTCTTCTTCTTCTTCTTCTTCTTCTTCTTCTTCTTCTTCTTCTTCGTACGCTGTCAGACGTCAACCTGTATTTTTTCGAAAAAAAGCAGCGGTCATCCTGAGGCTGTCGACACTGCCATAGAGCTTGTCTAGTGTTGCCACTGGTGATGGCCACATCTGCTTTCTCTGATCCTCGTATGTTGGGCAGTTTTGCAGCAAATGTTCAGCGGTCATTTTCCCTGTACCACGCGTGCATTCGTCAGTGCCACCTATCTTCAATTTATTGAATAGGTGGTACCTCAGTCTGTTGTGGCCTGTGCGGAGTCTGAAGACCACGACCTGCTCTCTTCTGTTCAACTGGTAATAGGCATCGTTTTTTGTGTAGAAAGCATGTTCTGCTTTCCATTTGGTCATGTATCTAGCTCTAATAAGCCTTTTTGACTCTTCATAGGTCGCACTAGGGTCTGGTTGTGCTAATCTTGCACCTTCTTTTGCCAGTCTGCCTGCCTCCTCGTTGCCTTGGATGTTACAGTGGGATGGAACCCACTGTACCACTACTCTTTTTGGTGCAAACTGCTGGCATCGTTGACAGAGTACTGCTCTTAAATCATTAAGTTCAGTATTTTTCTGGCTTTTTAGTACTAGACTTGCGATACGATCGTCTCTGTATAGATGTATCTATTTCCTCATGTCTCTCAATACCCTTTGAAATAATTATGCACCAGTCTGTGCAATTGATGACGATTCTGTCCCAGTCATTATGGCTAATGCAGTACTGGATCGGTGATTTCTTAAGAGTGTCCTTGTACCTTTTCCGCTGACCACCGCTTGAAATCTTGTCATTTTGGAGTTTATCATAGAACAGCTCTTTTGGTAGACATTGATCCGACATGCGTACCACATGGCTTGCACATCTCAACCGTACTGCACATATCATGATGTCTATACTGGACATGCCCGACTGAGCTAACACATCTGTATTTGGCACCATGCCCTGCCATTTAATATTCAGCAGTTTCCGCAGGCAGTGCATGTGGGAGTGGTTTAATTTCCTGACATGGCGACTATGGACGGTCCAAGTTTCACAGGCATATAATGTGTTTCATTTGACTGTCCTACAGTCACACTCTTGCACAACTTTCACACGCGCTCAGGGTGAAACCCTTCCATTGCACTTTGGTTGGGCTGGCTTCTGGGAGCGCACAAACCTAGCATAGGTACATACAGACGCACACATACATCCAAGTACTGGTTTAAGCGTCTTAATATCGCCCAGTTTGACTACGGTCTAGAGTAGAATAGGCGCGCCTCCGCCAGTAGAAACTAGTGCGGCAAACACGTAAAATTTAAAAAATTATGCAGCGTAGACCTTCGTTTCAGTATGAGTTCTGATCGCTCGCCTTTCCCACACCTAACTAGGAAGTCTGCCAAATGCCGCACCCGCCCTAACTATTCTTGTATTCACTTCATCATCTATGTGAACAGCCTGAGACAACAGTACTGCCTAGGTACGTAAATATGTTAACGTTAACAAATTTTTTAAGTTGACAGATTAATATTGTATTATGTCTGAACAATTTTTCTCCATACGAGGTGTGTTCAAAACGTATCCGAGCTAATTTTTTTTTCTGCGGAAACAAATGAAGCTTAGGTGTTGTCCTTCGACAAGGAAGTATAGGGGGACCGTCATGCGCATGGGTTAAATTTTTCTGCCTGTAGATTGCGTCAGTCGCTGGCAGTCAGAGCTTTCAGTGTTGAGTGTAGTGAGCACACGTCGGGTTTTCATTCACCACGAAATGACGCAATGTCAAAGTCATGTTAACATTTGTCATTGACTCCCGCGAAGCTGTGCATCACGAGTACACACCACAAGATAAAAACATTACCAAAGAGTACTACTTTGATGTCATCCATAACCGTCGTGATGCTGTTCACCACATACGACTGGACCTGGGGACAGCGGGAACTTGGCAGCTTCATCATGGCAACACACCCGACCGACCACTCTTCGCATCTGATTCAGACTTTCTTGACCAACCAGAACCCTCCTCTGATTCACCTGTTTCCGTATTCTTCCGACATGGTTCATTGCGATTTTCGACTGCTCCCCAAGCCGAACATCGCCAAACTGAACATCCCCAAACTGAACATCTCCAAACTGAACATCTCTTAGCTGAACATCCCCAAACTGAACAACTCCAAACTGAACATCCCCAAACTGAATATTCCCAAACTGAAAATCCCCAAACTGAAACCCCCCCCCCCCCCCCCCCCCGTCCCCATCCTGAGGCTGTCGAGACTGCCATAGAGCTTGTCTAGTGTTGGTACTGGTGATGGCCACATCTGCTTTCTCTGATCTTCGTATGTTGGGCAGTTTTGGAGCAAGTGTTCAGCGGTCATTTTCCCGGTACCGCACGTGCATTCGTCAGTGCCACCTATCTTCAATTTATTGAATAGGTAGTACCTCAGTCTATTGTGGCCTGTGCGCAGTCTGAAGACCACGACCTGCTCTCTTCTGTTCAACTGGTAATAGGCATCGTTTTTTGTGTATCCAGTATGTTCTGTTTCCCATTTGGTCATGTATCTGGCTCTAATAAACCTTTTTGACTCTTCGTATGTCGCACTAGGATCTGGTTGTGGTAATTTTGCACCTTCTTTTGCCAGTCTGTCCGCCTCCTCGTTGCCTTGGGTGTTACAGTGGGATGGAACCCACTGTACCACTACTCTTTTTTGTTGCGGACTGCTGGCATAATTGACAGAGTACTGCTCTTAAATCATTAAGTTCAGTATTTTTCTGGCTCTTTAGTGCTGTGACTACGACCAGGGCATCTGTAAACAGGACTATATGGCTTTCATTTCTTTTGCATGTCACCATTTCTTCTAATGCAGCCCTCAGTGCCTCTGCCTCCGCTATGAAATTGCTTGAGTATTTTCCAGTTGCCACTGACAGTGTTATTTTTCTACCATTTGTTAGGCTCAGGAATACCCCTGCTCCTCCGTTCTGTCTTGTGTTTGTTACAGAATCGTCGGTGTATGCACTGTGGTATTAATGAAGCCTGTCGGCCCAGTACATCCGACTTCAGCATGCATTATATGTACGGGTCTGCTTCCTCCTGTATTTTCTAAGGGTTTCCTTCCCCGGGGTAACGGCCGGTGCTGTGATGGGGATCGAACCCAGCACCTTCGGATTTTTAGTCGTGTCACTTAACGACTAGCCCACGCCGTCACCCAAAGTACGTATGACTGCCTCTTCCTAGCACCTTTTTTATTTTGCAACGCCTATGGCAGAAACGACAATCCCTATTGACATTTGTGATACGATAAATTTCAGTGTAACTCTCCACAGACAACAATAAATCAAAGGAACTGGCGCTCGTCCAGCTGGCCAGATTATGGCGACATCGGAGGGCAGGTTTAATGATATCGTTCCTTGCTTGTTATTGACTTTGTCTGAATTGGTTCAAAGAGTTTTGTATATTTCACTTGTTGTTGTTGTTGTTGTCTCATAGCTTGAGACAAAAAAGGTATTTCTAGGTCTTCCTCTCCATCTCCTTCCCTGCATAATGTCCTCCAATACCTTTATAACTGGGCCCTCTATTTCTCTCTCTCTCTCTCTCTCTCTCTCTCTCTATTTCTGTCTATGCCCCTTTCATCCATCTTTCTCTTCTGTTTCCATTATCTAACACCCCTTCCCCCGTTAAACTCTCTCCCTGTGCTATACATTCCCTCTTTCTGATGTTCAAACCTTTCTCACTAATTAATTTCGAATTTTCTTTTCTTTATAAACACACAAACCGTCCTCCCTCCGCATTTCTCAGCCTCACATTCCATCGGCGTCATCTAATCTGTTTTCATTATTGTCTCGCTTGTGAAAGCATTTGAATTAAGCCATCTAAACCTGATTAACAATCATCACACCCCCGTGTTTGCTGCTGATGTGCTCTGCTAGGGGGTCGAGAAGTCTGAAAAATAACGGTTGCACGCGAAAAAATAACAACCTACACCTTATTGAGGTCAGAACCCGTACCTCCAGACTCATCGAACAGTGCCCTAATCACTCGGCAACGCTCTCCTCTCGTGTAAAATGATGCCCGTTTTTCTTAAACCGATCTGTTGTTGTTGTTGTTAATTTAAACCGATCTGTTGTTGTTGTTGTTAATTTAAACTGATCTGTTGTTGTTGTTAATTTAAACCGAACTGTTGCTGTTGTTGTTAATTTAAACTGATCTGTTGTTGTTGTTAATTTAAACCGATCTGTTGTTGTTGTTGTTGTTGATTTAAACCGATCTGTTGTTGTTGTTAATTTAAACTGACCTGTTGTTGTTGTTAATTTAAACCGATCTGTTGTTGTTGCTGTTGTTAATTTAAACCGATCTGTTGTTGTTGTTGTTGTTAATTTAAACCGATCTGTTGTTGTTGTTGCTAATTTAAATCGATCTGTTGTTGTTGTTGTTAATTTAAACTGACCTGTTGTTGTTGTTAATTTAAACCGATCTGTTGTTGTTGTTGTTAATTTAAACCGATCTGTTGTTGTTAATTTAAACCGATCTGTTGTTGTTAATTTAAACCGATCTGTTGTTGTTGTTGTTAATTTAAACCGATCTGTTGTTGTTGTTGTTAATTTAAACCGATCTGTTGTTGTTATTTTAAATAAATATGTTGTTGGTGCTTTCAAATCATTGGGCAAATGTCCCCGATATTACTTTGTGAGCACGTGACATTAGATACACAAACAACGCTATAAAACACAGTATTCCTATCCACATTGTGCTATCGGCGCCAAAAATGGACATTGACAAGCAAAAGTAACAGAAATATTGTAACAACAGAGATGAAATACCTATGCATAATGCTTGCAGTAACAAGAATGAATATAACCAGAAACGAAGATATTAGGAAACAAGTAGGTACAACACCAGTGCTAGAACCCATCAAGAGACAGCAAACCAAATGGTTCAGCTACGTAACACTTCAAACACCAGATAGTATCCTTCAGAAAGCAATGCTATACGGATACAATGGATATAAAGCCAAGCGCTGAGCCCGTAAAAGATGGATAGCAGAAATAACAAAAGCACTAAATCTACCCGTGTACGAAGCACATGCCAGGTGTAAGTTAAGAAACCACTTCTCGTCATGACCTGGCGCTGAAAGGCACACACAGGACACAACGAAAAGAAGAAGAAAGTTGCTATTTTGAACCCATCTGTGTCTGTGTTTGTATGTATGCGTTTCTGTGTCTGTCTATGTCTGTCTGTGTGTGGGCATGGGTGTGTTTGTGTGTGTATGTGTGTGTGTCTGTCTGTGTATGTGTGTGACCAATGCTTGTCTGCATGTGTTTATCAATTTTTGACAATGAAAGAAAAAATAATTGCATCGACCACTATTGTTTTCCGTGTAGGGTTCAGAACTTTATGGACACGTTTTTCATATTCCAGCGGTTCCCAAACTCTGTCCCGTGGCATCCAGGGATTTTACGACTGGTATACAGGCGTGCCCCGAAACATTCGAATATTTCCATCAACTGATCACTACAACTGTTAAGTAGGCTTATTTTCTTATTTGGAGTGCCATGGAAACATTGTGGTACACTAGGGCTGCCGTGCACCGCAACAGTTTGAGAACCACTGATCTATTCTGATAAAAGTGCTTTATAACATCTCATATATCTTATTGACGGATCTCAACAGCTAACAAAGCAGATACCACTATGTGTCACATTGACACTCGGCGGAAGGGCGAGAGCCGAAGTTCCATTAAATTCATATCATCATCATGTAGCATGTCCTTTATAGAACGTCGCTCCCATCACAGTAGGTCTGAAAGAAACTCGTTATCTTGCCAAAACTCGAGCCTCCGCCACAGCCATACCCAAGCATTCCTGGATATCTTGCTGTCGTCGTCTTCTTGGTCTACCCCTTCCTCTTTTGCCTGGCACCATAGCTTCCATCACCGTTCTCTCAAGACCGTTGTGTCTCTTGATGTGACCAAAGTATTTGCATTTCTAGCCAAAATGGAATTGATAAAACAGTTCTCCTCTATTCTCAACTCTTGCCGAATGTCTACATATGTCTTTCTCTCTGTCCAGGGTATTCTGAGGATCTTTCCGTAACATTTTGACTCGAAGGATTCGATTCTTTGTCTGGAAGTTTTGGTAATCGCCCATGATTCGCAGCCATAAGCTGCCATAGGAAAAACTCAGGCTCTCAAGACTTTTACTTTTACCATTTTGTTGGTGCCCTGCCAAAATTTCTTCAGGCTGTTCAGTCTCTGCATTGCCATGGCTAGTCTTCTTCTGATTTCTTTCGAGCAGTCGCCATTTTTGTCAATTCTGGAGCCCAGATATTCAAAATGTGTGACCTGATCTTATTTCCTCACCACCCACTGTAAATTTATGCTGACATTGTGTTTTGTCGGTGGTCATTATCTGTGTTTTATTTATATTTATAAACAGGTTTTGATCTTTACTATGTTCATTTACGGCTGAAAGTAGCTGCTCTAGCCCTTCTGCACTTCTTGATAGTATCATTGTGTCATTTGCGTATCGTAACTCTGGAATCTCGTACCCCCCAATCGTAAATTCATAACAACATAACATTTCCTATCAGAACTTGTGATACCATTCATGTTGCGAGTAATAAGTTCTAGCTTGTCGGACCACGTGTTGAGAGACCCCCGTGCCATTGCTGCGGTGTCATCCCCGCAATTCGATAGCAGCCCCAGTCTCCTGGGGGATCGAGTTGAGGAGTACCGTTACAAAGTCGCCGCCAGGACAAATTCCAGACGCACTGAATTGCTGGCTCCGGGGCCCGGGCCTAGATCATTAATCAAATCTGTTCGCTGAGAGAGAAACGTTTTAACTGACATTTCTGTGTCGTGTGTCCGCACATCATATGTTGTTGTTGAATGCCCACAATGAGTAACTTTACTGTTTTGTGCGCTCTGAAAGGGAGGGGGGGGGGGGGGAGGGGGTTCAGTAGCGGGTTCTAGTTGCTTTCCTCACATGCCGAGCGTGCTGATCAAGATGGATCGGAGTCCTCCGGGTGGCTGTGTTATGCTTGGCTTTATTTGCGTGTCGTTCACCACTACGGGGATCATGTCGATCCTCACCTCGTTAGCCAAGCTGTCATGAATCAATCTGTTTCCAGGAATAACAGCGTGGAAGTGAGGCCAGGGTATTGGTAGGTATGTTCACTTGACCCTGACTAACATTAATCAGTACATTCAACTGACTATGACTAACATTAATCAGTATATTCAACTGACCCTGACTAACATTAATCAGTATGTTCACCTGACTAACATTAATCAGTATGTTCACCTGACTAGCATTAATCAGTACATTCTCCTGACCCTGACTAACATTACTCAGTATGTTCACCTGACCCTGACTAACATTAATCAGTATGTTCACCAGACCTTGACTAACATTATTCAGAATGTTCACCAGACCCTGACTAACATTAATCAGTATGTTCACCAGACCTTGACTAACATTAATCAGTACGTTCACCAGACCCTGACTAACATTAATCAGTATTTTCACCAGAACCTGACTAACATTAATCAGTATGTTCACCAGACCCTGACTAACATTAATCAGTATTTTCACCAGACCCTGACTAACATTAATTAGTATGTTCACCTGACCCTGACTAACATGAACCAGTACATTCACCTGACCCAGACTAACATGAACCAGTACATTCACCTGACCCTGACTAACATGAATCAGTACATTCACCTGACCCTGACTAACATGAACCAGTACATTCACCTGACTCTGACTAACATAGATCAGTAAGTTTATCCTGACCAGACATTTGTTTCCTCTCCCAAAAACGGCATATCCATGCTTATTGCTTGCTAGACGGAATCAAGATCTTGGGCAGCACATGAGCTGCAGCGACCCATAGCTGACTGCTAGCGTCAGGGCCAGCGAACCAGAGCTGCCAAGACCCTTCTACACCTCCACGCGGTGATCCTGGATAACAGGCTGCAACAGGGCAGACTGGCCAAGGACAAGGATTCGAGGACGGAAGGCTAACCTGATACCCAATGATGCCTGCTGAAGTCGGATATGTCGGACCGAAAGGTGAAAATATCGCAGTCAAGCTGTAAACTACGACACAACACATTTGTGTCCAGCTACTTTCAAGTTATTTTCAGGGTTTGGTAGCGAGAGATTGAGAGCTTTCAGGGTTTGGTAGCGGGACATTGAGAGCTTTCAGGGTTTGGTAGCGGGAGATTGAGAACTTTCAGGGTTTGGTAGCGGGAGATTGAGAGCTTTCAGGGTTTGGTAGCTGGAGATTGAGAACTTTCAGGGTTTGGTAGCGGCAGATTAAGAGCTTTCAGGGTCTGGTAGCGGGAGCTTGAGAGCTTTCAGGATTTGGTAGGGGGAGATTGAGAACGTTCAGAGTTTGGTAGCGGGAGATTGAGAACGTTCAGGGTTTGGTAGCGGGAGATTTAGAACGTTCAGAGTTTGGTAGCTGGAGATTGAGAACGTTCAGAGTTTGGTAGCGGGAGATTGAGAACGTTCAGAGTTTGGTAGCAGGAGATTGAGAACGTTCAGGGCTTGATAGCGGGAGATTGAGAACGTTCAGAGTTTGGTAGCGGGAGATTGAGAACGTTCAGAGTTTGGTAGCGGGAGATTGAGAACGTTCAGAGTTTGGTTTACAGGACATTGAGAACGTTCAGGGCTAGATAGCGGGAGATTGAGAACGTTCAGAGTTTGGTAGCAGGAGATTGAGAACGTTCAGAGTTTGGTAGCGGGAGATTGAGAACGTTCATAGTTTGGTAGCGGGAGATTGAGAACGTTCATAGTTTGGTAGCGGGAGATTGAGAACGTTCAGAGTTTGGTAGCGGGAGATTGAGAACGTTCATAGTTTGGTAGCGGGATATTGAGAACGTTCAGGGGTTGGTAGCGGGAGTTTGAGAACGAACGAAAAATAAGAAATCTACTAGACATTAATAGTCAGACAAGTGTTATTACTCGGTCTGGAAGTATAAACTATATGGGAAGGAACTCTATAAGGTAAATCATTCACCGTTACGCTCCAAGTGACACATAAGACGACACTGCAGATGTTCCCGTTTACAGGAAGCCTGTTCCCAAATATTTTCAATCATTCACCTCTAATTTGTTTAGGACAGCATAGATGTGCCTAACAGGCTGCGGGTCTACTTTGCTCTAGTGTTTGAGTCTATTCACTCTCACATCGGTTAACCACCCTATGTAAGCGCTAGTCCCAAAACAGGGGAGTATTAAGCTGCTCGGACATAGCCCACTAAGCAGGAAACTCTTCTCCCGGCTAGATCCAGCTCATACCAGAGCTGGGACCTGCACAGAGGCATCTGCCTCTGTAGAAGTACAAGTCGACTAAGAACCTCTTCGCTTCAACACGAAGCAAAGATCACCACTGCAGCTGGCTCTTCTACAGGAAGCCTGTATCCCAGCATTTGCAGTGGCTAATTTTAACTATAAAGATTTTTCAGTAGTTAAGTTGCCAGCCACAAGCACAACCTTCTTTAGTCGCGTTTTACGAAATGCTTTGAAAGTGACGGTTGTTATATTCTTTGAAATATAGCTACCACTTGGATCTTTGAGAGAAATATGTGTGATTATTTGAGGGGTACGCCTCGTGGTAATGAGAGCATTCTAAGACATGACCGCAAAGTCTATGAGGTAAATACGTATGCTAATGTGACAGTGTCACTAGCAGGTATGTGTGAAATGCAGTATCAGATATTATGTGATAGTGTTAGTGTCAGGTATATGTGAAAATGGCATGTATTAAGCATGTGAGATATACCTTCCAATTTGGCTACTGAGAGCTAACGATGGCTTAGGCAATGGAAGCATGCATTTTTGGCTCAGGTGAGAGGATGTTTCGGCAGAATTAAGAACATTTGCCAATTCTAGCAAAGCCAGCGAGGATTTTTCATTGTTCATTAATAAGGACAGGGGAAACTTGGGAAATATTGTATGTAATATCACAGTCCAGGGCGATAGTGTTAAAGATTAAGCTGTGTAACATTTGCAAGAGGGATGTCAATTCGGAGGGATGGGCGTATCGCAAATATTGTAGTGGCTAGCCGGCACTGAAATATTTGGGGGAGGTTTTAGCTCTTGCCAGATGGTAGTGCCCTGAACGACACAAATAAATTAAAAGGGAATTTGAGCTAGGTGTGATTTGGTGACAAGCTGTCACTGTAAAATCGGAATTGGTACAATATAGCCCAAGGAAGTTGGTTGGGGCTTCAGAAATAGGGAACTTGACAAATTGACCGGTTGTGCAGTCCAAGCAATGACACGAACTACGAATTGGTCAACGGGGTTGGGACAAAAGTACCTCGTGACCAGTGGGCATGTTGGAATGGGGAAAGTTAAGGTGTGGCCTTATATAAAACGGATAAAGAGGAGCAAGACAGAGTTTAGACAGAGCTTAGACAGAGTTTAGACAGAGTTGGATGGACAGTTTTCCACAGACAGTTTCATAGGTATTACATTATTGTCTGAAAGGCAGGGACTGTGAACTGACCCCAACGGCTAAGAACGATTCGATAGAAAAGTCGTAAAAACAATGCGTGCTGTGGGTTTCACGAACATAAGCTCTTGATGATCTGTTGAAAATTACAACAAACTAAGCTGAAATAGGGACACCCAAAGCGGTCTCGTAGACAGTAGCGAACTCTATCCATGTAAGACGTGTCAGTTGAGTCCATCATAGCACTTCCACGGATGGTAAGGTGAAGCCTAAAACTCATCAGGGACCACGCTCATAAAGGTCGTGCGGAAAACCTTAATATCTACCCTGTAGACCAGACGAACAGAAGCTGCAGACTGTCAGAGACCGATCAGCCAGACTAAGGACGAGCGATCATAAAACACTAGAGATTCGATAGTTTAATTCTAGTTCAAATTGTTAGGGAGATTAGAGATATAATCCTCAGAACTGGGCTGAGATTCGGAGATTCCATCGCGCTAATCGCTAGAATCTCTGCTTTGAAAGATTAGTCATAATTAGATTAGTTGATAATGTTGTAAATGGTTAGACTGAAATAAATGAATTACTAAGTGTCTTTATATTAGTGGTTCCCATCTTTTGGTGTGAAAGGGGGCAATTGAGTGAAAGAGGTTTAACCCAAATTTACGTTACACTCCTAAGATAATCTACCAGAAGGGGAAGCGGAGGCTGTTGCAGTTATATTAGAGATAAACTGTATGGTGATTAGAGAATTAGAGATTCACCGCACAGTTTATGAGGTAAATAAATGTGGTAATTGAAGAGCGCATAATGATAACAGCAACATAAAGGAAGAAAAAGAAGACAAAGAAGAAGAAGGAGAATGAGAATAACAAGAAGAAGAACAAGAAGAGGGAGAAGAAGAAGAAGAAGAAGAGTGAAAGAAGAAGAAGAAGAAGAAGAACATGAAGAGGAAGAAGAAGAAGAAGAATAAGAATAACAAGAAGAAGAACAAGAAGAGGGAGAAGAAGAAGAAGCAAAACAAGAAGAACAAGAAAAAGAACAAGAAGAAGAAGAAGAAAAAGAACAAGAAGAAGAAGAAGAAGAAGAAGAAGAACAAGAAGAAGAACAAGAACAAGAAGAAGAAGAAGAAGAAGAACAAGAAGAAGAAGAAGAACAAGAACAAGAAGAAGAAGAAGAAGAACAAGAAGAAGAACAAGAAGAAGAACAAGAAGAAGAACAAGAACAAGAAGAAGAACAAGAACAAGAAGAAGAAGAAGAAGAAGAACAAGAAGAAGAAGAAGAAGAAGAAGAAGAACAAGAAGAAGAACAAGAACAAGAAGAAGAAGAAGAAGAAGAAGAACAAGAACAAGAACAAGAACAAGAACAAGAAGAAGAAGAAGAAGAAGAAGAAGAAGAAGAACAAGAAGAAGAAGAAGAACAAGAACAAGAAGAAGAAGAAGAAGAAGAAGAACAAGAAGAAGAACAAGAACAAGAAGAAGAAGAAGAAGAAGAAGAACAAGAAGAAGAAGAAGAACAAGAACAAGAAGAAGAAGAAGAAGAAGAAGAAGAAGAACAAGAAGAAGAACAAGAACAAGAAGAAGAAGAAGAAGAAGAAGAAGAAGAACAAGAACAAGAACAAGAAGAAGAACAAGAAGAAGAAGAACAAGAAGAAGAACAAGAAGAAGAACAAGAAGAAGAACAAGAACAAGAAGAAGAAGAAGAACAAGAACAAGAAGAAGAAGAACAAGAAGAAGAACAAGAAGAAGAACAAGAAGAAGAACAAGAACAAGAACAAGAACAAGAAGAAGAAGAAGAAGAAGAATAGAGGCAGAAGAAAAGAGGGATAAGAAATGAGGAAGAACAAGAATAACAAGAAAAACAAAAAGAAGAAGAAGAAGAAGAAGAAGTAGAACCCGAAGACGAATAATGATACAGGTTGATATGTTAATCAACCGAAAGGATAAATTAGACTATAACAAGTTTTTCAAAGTACAGATTTCTACAAGAACAAGATTATAAAATAATTAAAGAAAGGTCCAGATTAGATATTAGGATATGGGGGCGGTGTTGGCTAGTGGTTAAGTGACACGGCTCACAACCAGAAGGTGATGGGTTCGATCCCCATCACAGCACCGGCCGTTACCCTGGAGAAGCAAACCTTTAGAAAATGCAGGAGGAAGCAGACCCTTACATAAAATGCATGCTGAAGTCGGATGCACTAGGCCGACAGGCGCAAAATACAAACCACAGTGTAACGCACACTGCATTGTGGAATAGAGCAATAAGGCGAACGCAAAATTAGAAAGATATTATGAAATATTTTTTTTAAGTGGTGACATGACTTTGAGCCGTGCAGAAAAACAGTGAACACGCAACGGAAATATTCAGAGTTGCTAACATACACACAATTCAACTCCCAGGTTACCGCTGTTATGCTGACCCCAATTTTTGACCTTGAAGGGATCGTGTTTGCTGACGTTAAAGTGCCTGATATCAGCATCAATATAATCCGTTATAAGGACACAGTACACAAGCTGTATAAAGCCATCAAGAATAAGCGACCCGGCATGCATTTGCGTGGTGTGAAACTGTTACACGCAGGTCACGAACATTGTGCAGGAAGCGTCCGAGTGCAAACGGTGGAAAGTTCTGACAAACTCATCCATTATCCCCCAATCTGTCCCCATGTGACTTTCATTTGTTCAGGTCAGGTCAGGTCATCCCGTAACCGGTGAAGTCGTTGGGGCACACATGAAGACAAAATCACGCCATTACGCCACCCTTCTCTGTCAGCTGCTGCCTGTGCTTCTTCTGGTCGGAGATTGGTCCATTCTTTTATGTTGTTCTCCCATCTCTTTTTGGGCCGGCCTCTTCGTCGTCTGCCTTGCACCTTTCCGTGGAGGATTGCATTTGCAAGACCATTTGATCTCGATATGTGACAGTACCAAGCGAGTTTCCTTCTTTTGACAGTTGCCAAGAAGTCTTCAAAAGGCCCTATGCCTGTTGTAATTCTATCTCGTTCTTCCTCATTTGTAACTCGATCTTTGTACGTGACGTTTAAAAGCCTTTGGAAACATCTCATCTCCAAAGCATGTATCCTTCGTTGAAGGTCAGCTGTAGCTGTCCATATCTCACAAGCATAGAGGAATATTGACAGGACCAGTGTACGCATTAATCTAATTTTCGTGCGTGGTGCTAACCGTTTTTTTTTTTTTTTTTTTTTTTTTTGCGTTCGCCTTATTTCTCTATTCCCCAAGGCGGGTGTGCGTTACACTGTGGTTTTTATTTTGCGCCTGTCGGCCCAGTGCATCCGACTTCAGCATGCATTTTATGTAAGGGTCTGCTTCCTCCTGCATTTTCTAAGGGTTTGCTTCCCCGGGGTAACGGCCGGTGCTGTAATGGGGATCGAACCCAGCACCTTCTGGTTGTGAGCCGTGCCACTTAACCACTAGGCCACGCCGTCCCCTTATGCTAACCGTTTATCTTGCCAGATTTTGTTAAGCCGTGCACACGCCGCTATTGTCTGTCCTATTCTGGCCAATCCCTCACATTTTGATCATTCATTTGTTAGGACCCTTAAAAAGAGCTCTAAAGAGCCAACGATGGCAGCGGTGACACAATAGTTAAAAACCAAAAACTTAATTCGCGGACGGTATCTGTCGTCTCCTCAAGTAGTTGGATGCCTGTCTGAATGCCTACCACGACTTCTAACGACTCCTAGCGCATGCCTACTTCCTCAACTTTACTTTGTTTGATACGCCTTGCTGGTGTACCTTTCATACCTTCGCAATACAGTGGGTTCCGTCACACTGCAACATCCAAGGCAACGAGGAGGCAGACAGACTGGCAAAAGAAGGTGCAAGGCTACCACAAACAGATACTAGTATGACGTACGAAGAGTCAAAACGGCTTATCAAAGCCAGATACATGACCAAATGGGAAACCGAACATACTGGTTACACCAAAAACGATGCCTATTACCAGCTGAACCGAAGAGAGCAGGTCGTTGTCTTCAGACTTCGCACTGGCCACAATAGACTGAGGTACCACCTATTCAACAAATTGAAGATAGGGTGTACCGACGAATGCCCGTGCGGTACTGGTAAAATGACCGCTGAACATCTGCTGCAGAACTGCCCGACATACGAGGATCAGAGAGAGCAGATGTGGCCATTACCAGTGGAACTGCAAGACAAGCTCTATGGCAGTGGCGAGAGCCTCAGGATGACCGCCGCTTTTTTCGAAAAAATAATGGTTACTGTCTGACTGTGTACGCAGAAGAAGAAGAAGATACCTTCGCAATAAAGCCACTGAGCAGGAATGGGTTTCGTTAGATCACAAAACTCAAAATCCTTGTATTTCAATCAGGCACGTGTGCCTGATGTCAATTAGCTAAACGTTGAGTAAACTCATTTCATTGGTGTACCATGTTGGGTCCAGGGCCTCCATTATGCCATCTCTCCACCTCATCCTCGATCGCTTGCGAGGGCGGCTTAAAGTTGCATGGCCACCACGACGTCACTCTACGTGTCCATCTGTTATCCGGCATTCACACCACATGGCCGGCCCATCTGTTATCCGGCATTCACATCACATGGCCGGCCCATCTGTTATCCGGCATTCACATCACATGGCCGGCCCATCTGTTATCCGACATTCACATCACATGGCCGGCCCATCTGTTATCCGACATTCACACCACATGGTCGGCTCATCTGTTATCCGACATTCACACCACATGACCGGCCCATCTGTATCCCCGTACCAGCGCGACATTTATGACGCCAGAGAAGGAAATTCGACGTCTGATCTCTGCGTTGGGGATTTGGTCTCGAATGGAGACATCAGTGTTCTTCGATCCATCGCTACTAGGACAAAGCAGAATATATATGCATCTGTTTCCGTAGATTCCACACCTCGGAGACATAAAGAATACACACAAAAAAGAGCGACAAAGCTGATAGTGCGATTCCAGAATTACAGTTACGAGGAAAGACTCAGAAAAATCGTTCTACGGTGTCTAGAAAAAGGTAGAATTCGTGGTGACTAAATACAGGTTTATAAGATGATCAAAGGAATGGATAGATTAGACTATAATTAGTTGTTTTTTTTTAAAATACAGCCACCCACAAGAACAAGAGGGCATAGATACAAATTAACTAAAGAGAGGTCCAGATTAGATATTAGGAACATTTTTTTTAGTCAGAGAGTGGTGAATGCTTCGAATGCATTGCCACGGGAGATAGTGGAGGCAGGGATAATTAATGCATTTAAGAATAAATTAGATGCGCATAGCTTTTAGAGCAAGGTGATGTAAATGAAACCGGTTGTATACAGACTCTGCAGAGTCTTCTAAACCAGTATAAAGACGTTAAGTTAATATACCATGGCTAGAATAACCACACTATTTGAAGGTGTGAGCCCTAGCGGTAGCGTTTCGCATCTGTTGCAGTATGGGCTTAAAACAGCTGAAGCTGGCCAGCCTGCTGTTATCCTTCGTGAGATCTCCCGATTTATCAGTTACATCGTAAAATGGTCTCATCTTGCACCGGCATGCAACAGTTACCACATGAAACTCAAACAGTTCTTAAGATCATTGCCACCAGGAACCAGTGAATTCATCTCGCACGCGCAATGTGACGCAGATATTGAACTAAGCCGTTCTTTAGTAGAGAGATTTGTTGAGGAATTCTTCCTCTTCCTCACGCGATCTCTCGCTTCCCCATATCCGTCTCTCGCTCCAGTTTTACTTTCTCTTTCTCTCTTTAAGCATATTTGATCTTAAACCCAGTTTCATTAAAATTTTCACCGAGCCTTCTCAGATGAAGTTTTTTTTTAAATCTTGCACGTTTATACAAAGAATCGCGTGATGGATTCCTGGAACACTTGTTGGATCTAGTACACACGTAAGTCGTATGTGTATGTTTGTGTAGACACTTATGTGTATATGTTTGTTTATGCATATGATTTGGTACGTTGTGTTATTCATCATCATCACAATCTGCAGCAGGCGCAGCAAGTGCCGTCTCCGCATTGGAGGTTGACGGAAATAGATCTCCAGCTGTGTCTGTCCCATGCCAGGTCGGTATAACCAGGCAGACTGTACGAGGTCGGTACACACAGACTGTGCCATGTCGGTATACTCAGTCAGACTGTATCCAGACCACATGTTGATGTTGTCTGTCCATCTGCCACCCTCTGGCTCTCTTGCCCTTCACTCTTTCCTCAAATCTAACTTATCTTAACTTGACTTATCGTAACTTAACTTATCTTAACTCAACTTATCTTAACTTAACGTCTTTATACTGGTTCAGAAGACTCTTCAGAGTCTGTTTACAACTAGTTACATTTACATCACCTTGCTCTAAAAGCTATGCGCATCCAATCTATTCTTAAATGCATTAACTGTCCCTACCTCCACTACCTCCTGGGGCAATGCATTCCAAGCATTCACCACTCTCTGACTAAAAAAATAAATATTTCCTAATATCGAATCTGAACCTTTCTTTAGTTAATTTGCATCTGCGCCCTCTTGTTCTCGTTGATGGTTGTATTTTGAACTACGTGTTATAATCTAATTTAACCTTTCCTTTGATTATCTCATAAATCTGTATTGTCACTTCGAACTCTTCTCTTTTCTAGACACTGTAGGCCGGTTTTTCTGAGTCTTTCCTCATAACTGTAATTCTGGAATTCCACTATCAGTTTTGTCGCTCTTCTTTTGTATCGTTTCCATCATGATTATATTCCCTCTATGATAAGGACTCCCCACCTGTGCTCTGTACTCCAACCTAGGTCTAATTAATGCTTTATTCAGTTTGACAATCACTTCCTTGCTTCTATATTTAATATTTCTTTTTATCATATCTAACATTGCATTTGCCTTATTCATTGCTACCTGGACTTGTTCACTCACTTTACCTGTATGCTCTATTATAACTCCTAGGTCCCTTTCCTTATCTATCTTTCTAATATTGTTCTTTCCCATTCTGTAATTATGTTCCATATTGGATCTATCCATGTGGTTGACTGTACATTTATCTACATTAATCTCCATTTGCCAGCTTACAGACCATTCTCGAATTTTATCTAAATCCGAGCTCAATATATTTACTTCTGCTATAGATGAGACACTACTGCATAGTTTTGTGTCGTCCGCATATTTTTAAATCATTGATCCCATATCAATGTCCAAATCATTTATATATATCAAGAACAAAGTTGGTTCCCAAAACCGAGCCCTGTAGTACTCCACTTTTTACTTCACACCACTCAGAGTACTCCTTATTTATGCCCACACTCTGTATTCTTTCCGTCAAGCAATTTTCAATCCATTCGACAACCTCCCAACCTATTCCATGTGATATCAACTTTCTAAATAATCTTCGATTAGGTACGCTATCAAAAGCCTTTGCAAAATCTACATAAATAACATCCACTTGTTCCCCCTATCTATCATTTTAGTAACCTCCTCCATAAATTCCAATAGATTTGTCAAGCATGATCTCCCTCTAGTAAATCCATGCTGACTATTTCTGTTTAGATTAAGTCTGTCTAGATGCATTACAATGTTTTTTTAATTATTGATTCTAACAATTTACAATGCTCGTTAAACTCAACGGTCTATAATTTGGTTGGATCTGATTTCTTTCCCTTTTTGAACAAGGTGATCACTCCTGCAACTTTTCAATCACTTGGAACAATCCCTTTCGCAAGTGATTGAGAACATAATATAGTCAACGGTTTTGCTAGTTGGTCTCTAATTTCAAACAACAATTTTGGATGGATACCATACATTTATCTACTTTTAATCCCTCGAATTATTATTTCCGCTGTAATACAGATTGATTTTAGTCCCACTATAACCATGTGACATGTGAAAATATCTATAGGCTCTTGGATCGTGGAGCAGTCTTTTGTGAAGACTAACAAAGTATTGATTTAGTAGATTTAATTGACTCATAAACTAGACCTAAGTAGACCCGCGGGCAGTTAGACGCCATATATTGCTGCTCTTAACAAACCAACATGGGAGAGGTTCAAATAACCTTCGGCAGACTGTCATGCCCCTTAACAGCCCCAAAATATTTGATTTTTCTGCATTTTATTTTCTCCCGCTTGAGTTGTTCCAGAACCTCACTATTGGTTTCTCTATATTTCCAAGGAAATCGTTCAAGTCTTCTAAAGACCCACGGTTTTGTTTGTTTGTTTTTTTTGTTTTGGTTATGCGTTCGCCTTATTTCTCTAATCCCCAAGGCGGTGTGCGTTGCATTGTGGTTTTTATTTTGCGCCTGTCGGCCCAGTGCATCCGACTTCAGCATGCATTTTATGTAAGGGTCTGCTTCCTCCTCCATTTTCTAAGGGTTTGCTTCCCCAGGGTAACGGCCGGTGCTGTGATGGGGATCGAACCCAGCACCTTTGTGTTGTGAGCCGTGCCACTTAACCACTAGGCCACGCCGTCCCCTAGACCCACGTTTAAAAAAGGCTTCAATTCTCTTCTCCAACTTCAGCCTCGTGGCCCAGGTCTCTACTTCATACAACACACAATGCTCTGTTAATATGTAATATTATTTTAAGAAAAATTGATATTACCTCACTCCAGGCAGATTCGAAGGTGTTAATTTTCTGTTAGAAAATTGCGAGGAACATGGTTACTGGTGGTTCATGTATACCACTGATTGTACACAATCCATGATTGCCTTAATCTTCCTTTTCTTCTTCTTCGTTTTCTTCTTCTTTTTTTGTTTTTCTTCGTTTTCTTCTTTTTCTTTTTCTTCTTCTTCTTCGATGTTCTTCCGGAAAATGACGTTGGGACATTGTGTCATGGTTAACAGTGAGGCTGCAGTATTTGCGCATTTCTGACCGACACATTCGGACGTGGGAGGGCATATTTTAGTCTAAGTTAGCTTTCCTTATGCGATCCCTAATCTCTTAGCCAGTCTGCATGGTCGCAGTCTGTTTTTAGGGCCGACACTTGGCGACACAACAGGGTCCTAGCTAGTAATGGGCCATTAAACCTTGATGTAAGCAGCTATCTATGAGTAGCGGGCGGCTGTCAGCTCATTCGCTGCTGCCTCCCCGACACATCATCCCTGATTGATTTCAAACCGGATCCCTGATTGATTTCAAACCTGATCCCTGATTGATTTCAAACCTGATCCCTGATTTGATTTCAAACCTGATCCGTGATTGATTTCAAACCTGATCCCTGATTGATTTCAAACCTGATCCCTGATTAATTTCAAACGTGATCCGTGATTGATTTCAAACCTGATCCGTGATTGATTTCAAACCTGATCCCTGATTGATTTCAAACATGATCCGTGTTCGATTTCAAACCTGATCCGTGATTGATTTCAAACCTGATCCCTGATTGATTTCAAACCTGATCCGTGATTGATTTCAAACCTGATCCGTGATTGATTTTTAACCTGATCCGTGATTGATTTCAAACCTGATCCGTGATTGATTTTTAACCTGATTCGTGATTGATTTCAAACTCCTTCAGCCGGAAAACTACTGATTTATGTTGTTGTTGTTGCTGTAGTTATCCCATAGCTGCTGAGCAAGCCTGCTCTTGTCAGCCCAATGCCATTCTTATATAACTACAGGTCTTCTTCAGTTGTTTCACTGCTCCATACAGTGTGTTGGCAATTGTCGGTGGCAGTGCTTGTAAGAATCTTTTCCTCATGTCCGCAAGCACCTTGCACTCAATGAGTAGGTGTCGAACTGTTTAATCAGGATGATAGCAATGTCTGTACAAGGGCAGGTGCTGGGGATTGGTGCGGTTCAAGTGACTATTGACTCTGGTGTGTCCTGTTCGGAACTGAAAGATGACACTTTGATCTCTTCTATGTAGTTTATTTATGTCATCGTTCCTTTTTGGCTGTGGCATTTCGCTAAATTCACTGTGACATGTTGTTCCCGTCTCCCACCTGTTCATCCATTTGACGATTTATCAATTACAAATCATTGCTGTGGGCAGGATACTCGTCTCTCAGAACGTTGGACGGAAGCGGTTGGCGGTCGAATCCCGCAAGTTTCAAGCGACCACTGGTCTCAATGGAGATGTAACCAGAGTATCTGCATCCTGAGTTACCAACAGTCGCTTTATATCTTCCCACTGAGCAAATGCAACTCGGGACCAGAGAGTGAGGTTGATGACCAGCGCAGTTTCTCCCTTCAATATAATCCAAATACAGCGCAAGTTACATCATCAAGACAAAACCGTCTGATGGTGTCGCCATTATTGCATGCGATGAACAACTAACATATCATTGCAACAAATCAGGTTTATAGATTGATTTTGGGTTGTCTTCCTTAATCGATATATATATATATATATTTCCCCCACCTCCCTTTCAACCTCTCTTCCACCTCAATGTGTTTTTGAAGACACAATGTCGGCCCTCACTCCACGTAATATCATAGCTGAACTTGCACAGTTTTGTTGCTTTTAAAAAAACTTTTATTTGCTGTTGTGCGACATAAATTTAGCAACCAAATACGTATTTACGCAGTTCAGGGGCTCTGTTTTTTGTTCTTACTTTTTTGGCCGTTTGGTTTTTAGCAGGGGTGGGGAACCTGGCCATTAAATGTGGCCTTTTGAATAAATCTAAATTTGTAATGTGTTTGTGTTCGTTTTTTTAAATTTATTATTTTTATTTTAATCTTGAAGTGAACACATGTAAGGTGAAAGTCGATAACTATGTCATAGATTATGTTAAAGCGTTCGACAGGGCGAAACATTTGGAGATCACCCAAATGCTGAGAAGTTTGCATATTGATGGCAAGGAGTTCAGAAACATTAGAAATATGTATTGGGGACAGACTGAAGCTATAACAGTTGGGACAGTGGCTATAAGAGATGGGACAGTGGCTATAAGAGTTGGGACAGACTGTGGCTATAAGAGATGGGACAGTGGGTATAAGAGATGGGACAGTGGCTTTAAGAGTTGGGACAGTGGCTATAAGAGATGGGACAGTGGCTATAAGAGTTGGGACAGTGGCTATAAGAGATGGGACAGTGGCTATAAGAGTTGGGACAGTGGCTATAAGAGTTGGGACAGTGGCTATAACAGTTGGGACAGTGGCTATAAGAGATGGGACAGACTGTGGCTATAAGATTTAGGACAGTGGCTATAAGAGATGGGACAGTGACTATAAGAGTTGGGACAGTGGCTATAAGAGTTGGGACAGTGGCTATAAGAGTTGGGACAGTGGCTATAAAAGTTGGGACAGTGGCTATAAGAGATGGGACAGACTGCGGCTATAAGAGTTGGGACAGTGGCTATAAGAGTTAGAACAGACTGTGGCTATAAGAGTTAGGACAGTGGCTATAAGAGTTGGGACAGTGGCTATAAGAGTTAGGACAGTGGCTATAAGAGATGGGACAGTGGCTATAAGAGTTGGGACAGTGCCTATAAGAGATGGGACAGTGGCTATAAGAGTTGGGACAGTGGCTATAAGAGTTGGGACAGTGGCTATAAGAGATGGGACAGACTGCGGCTATAAGAGTTGGGACAGTGGCTATAAGAGTTAGGACAGACTGTGGCTATAAGAGTTAGGACAGTGGCTATAAGAGATGGGACAGTGGCTATAAGAGTTAGGACAGTGGCTATAAGAGATGGGACAGTGGCTATAAGAGTTGGGACAGTGGCTATAAGAGATGGGACAGTGGCTATAAGAGTTGGGACAGTGGCTATAAGAGTTGGGACAGTGGCTATAAGAGTTGGGACAGACTGCAGCTATAAGAGTTGGGACAGACTGCGGCTATAAGAGTTGGGACAGACTGCGGCTATAAAAGTTGGGACAGTGGCTATAAGAGATGGGACAGTGGCTATAAGAGTTGGGAAAGTAGCTATAAGAGTTGGGACAGTGGCTATAAGAGTTGGGACAGACTGCGGCTATAAGAGTTGGGACAGACTGCGGCTATAAGAGTTGGGACAGACTGCGGCTATAAGAGTTGGGACAGTGGCTATAAGAGTTGGGACAGACTGCGGCTATAAGAGTTAGGACAGTGGCTATAAGAATTGGGACAGACAGTGGCTATAAGAGTTGGGACAGTGGCTATAAGAGTTAGGACAGTGGCTATAAGAGTTGGGACAGTGGCTATAAGAGTTGGGACAGTGGCTATAAGAGTTAGGACAGTGGCTATAAGAGTTGGGGCAGTGGCTATAAGAGTTGGGACAGTGGCTATAAGAGTTGGGACAGACTGCGGCTATATGAGTTGGGACAGACTGCGGCTATAAGAGTTGGGACAGACAGTGGCTATAAGAGTTTGGACAGTGGCTATAAGAATTGGGACAGTGGCTATAAGAGTTAGGAAAGGGGCTATAAGAGTTGGGACAGTGGCTATAAGAGTTGGGACAGTGGCTATAAGAGTTGGGACAGTGGCTATAAGAGATGGGCAGACTGCGGCTATAAGAGTTGGAACAGTGGCTATAAGAGTTAGGACAGACTGTGGCTATAAGAGTTAGGACAGTGGCTATAAGAGATGGGACAGTGGCTATAAGAGTTAGTACAGTGGCTATAAGAGATGGGACAGTGGCTATAAGAGTTGGGACAGTGGCTATAAGAGATGGGACAGTGGCTATAAGAGTTGGGACAGTGGCTATAAGAGTTGGGACAGTGGCTATAAGAGTTGGGACAGACTGCAGCTATAAGAGTTGGGACAGACTGCGGCTATAAGAGTTGGGACAGACTGCGGCTATAAAAGTTGGGACAGTGGCTATAAGAGATGGGACAGTGGCTATAAGAGTTGGGAAAAAAGCTATAAGAGTTGGGACAGTGGCTATAAGAGTTGGGACAGACTGCGGCTATAAGAGTTGGGACAGACTGTGGCTATAAAAGTTGGGACAGACTGCTGCTATAAGAGTTGGGACAGACTGCGGCTATCAGAGTTGGGACAGTGGCTATAAGAGTTGGGACAGACTGCGGCTATAAGAGTTAGGACAGTGGCTATAAGAGTTGGGACAGTGGCTATAAGAGTTAGGACAGTGGCTATAAGAGTTGGGACAGTGGCTATAAGAGTTGGGACAGTGGCTATAAGAGTTAGGACAGTGGCTATAAGAGTTGGGGCAGTGGCTATAAGAGTTGGAACAGTGGCTATAAGAGTTGGGACAGACTGCGGCTATATGAGTTGGGACAGACTGCGGCTATAAGAGTTGGGACAGACAGTGGCTATAAGAATTGGGACAGTGGCTATAAGAATTGGGACAGTGGCTATAACAGTTAGGACAGTGGCTATAAGAGTTGGGACAGTGGCTATAAGAGTTGGGACAGTGGCTATAAGAGTTGGGACAGTGGCTATAGAAATAGGGACAGTGGCTATAAGAGTTGGGACAGACAGTGGCTATAAGAGTTAGGACAGTGGCTATAAGAGTTGGGACAGTGGCTATAGGAGTAGGGACAGTGGCTATAAGAGTTGGGACAGACAGTGGCTATAAGAGTTGGGACAGTGGCTATAAGAGTTGGGACAGTGGCTATAAGAGTTAGGAAAGTGGCTATAAGAGTTGGGACAGTGGCTATAAGAGTTGGGACAGACTGCGGCTATAAGTGTTGGGACAGACAGTGGCTATAAGAGTTGGGACAGTGGCTATAAGAATTGGGACAGTGGCTATAAGAGTTAGGACAGTGGCTATAAGAGTTGGGACAGTGGCTATAAGAGTTGGGACAGTGGCTATAAGAGTTGGGACAGTGGCTATAAGAGTAGGGACAGTGGATATAAGAGTTGGGACAGACAGTGGCTATAAGAGTTAGGACAGTGGCTATAAGAGTTGGGACAGTGGCTATAAGAGTAGGGACAGTGGCTATAGGAGTTGGGACAGACAGTGGCTATAAGAGTTGGGACAGTGGCTATAAGAGTTGGGACAGACAGTGGCTATAAGAGTTGGGACAGTGGCTATAAGAGTAGGGACAGTGGCTATAAGAGTTGGGACAGTGGCTATAAGAGTTGGGACAGTGGCTATAAGAGTTGAGACAGTGGCTATAAGAGTTGGGACAGACAGTGGCTATAAGAGTTGGGACAGTGGCTATAAGAGTTGGGACAGACAGTGGCTATAAGAGTTGGGACAGACAGTGGCTATAAGAGTTGAGACAGTGGCTATAAGAGTTGGGACAGTGGCTATAAGAGTTAGGACAGTGGCTATAAGAGTTGGGACAGTGGCTATAAGAGTTGGGACAGTGGCTATAAAAGTTAGGACAGTGGCTATAAGAGTTGGGACAGTGGCTATAAGAGTTGGGACAGACTGCGGCTATAAGAGTTGGGACAGACTGCGGCTATAAGACTTGGGACAGACAGTGGCTATAAGAGTTGGGACAGTGGCTATAAGAATTGGGACAGTGGCTATAAGAGTTAGGACAGTGGCTATAAGAGATGGGACAGTGGCTATAAGAGTTGGGACAGTGGCTATAAGAGTTAGGACAGTGGCTATAAGAGTTAGGACAGTGGCTATAAGAGTTGGGACAGTGGCTATAAGAGTTGGGACAGTGGCTATAAGAGTTGGGACAGTGGCTATAAGAGTTGGGACAGACAGTGGCTATAAGAGTTGGGACAGTGGCTATAAGAGTTGGGACAGTGGCTATAAGAGTTAGGACAGTGGCTATAAGAGTTGGGGCAGTGGCTATAAGAGTTGGGACAGTGGCTATAAGAGTTGGGACAGACTGCGGCTATATGAGTTGGGACAGACTGCGGCTATAAGAGTTGGGACAGACAGTGGCTATAAGAGTTTGGACAGTGGCTATAAGAATTGGGACAGTGGCTATAAGAGTTAGGAAAGGGGCTATAAGAGTTGGGACAGTGGCTATAAGAGTTGGGACAGTGGCTATAAGAGTTGGGACAGTGGCTATAAGAGATGGGCAGACTGCGGCTATAAGAGTTGGAACAGTGGCTATAAGAGTTAGGACAGACTGTGGCTATAAGAGTTAGGACAGTGGCTATAAGAGATGGGACAGTGGCTATAAGAGTTAGTACAGTGGCTATAAGAGATGGGACAGTGGCTATAAGAGTTGGGACAGTGGCTATAAGAGATGGGACAGTGGCTATAAGAGTTGGGACAGTGGCTATAAGAGTTGGGACAGTGGCTATAAGAGTTGGGACAGACTGCAGCTATAAGAGTTGGGACAGACTGCGGCTATAAGAGTTGGGACAGACTGCGGCTATAAAAGTTGGGACAGTGGCTATAAGAGATGGGACAGTGGCTATAAGAGTTGGGAAAAAAGCTATAAGAGTTGGGACAGTGGCTATAAGAGTTGGGACAGACTGCGGCTATAAGAGTTGGGACAGACTGTGGCTATAAAAGTTGGGACAGACTGCGGCTATAAGAGTTGGGACAGACTGCGGGTATCAGAGTTGGGACAGTGGCTATAAGAGTTGGGACAGACTGCGGCTATAAGAGTTAGGACAGTGGCTATAAGAGTTGGGACAGTGGCTATAAGAGTTAGGACAGTGGCTATAAGAGTTGGGACAGTGGCTATAAGAGTTGGGACAGTGGCTATAAGAGTTAGGACAGTGGCTATAAGAGTTGGGGCAGTGGCTATAAGAGTTGGAACAGTGGCTATAAGAGTTGGGACAGACTGCGGCTATATGAGTTGGGACAGACTGCGGCTATAAGAGTTGGGACAGACAGTGGCTATAAGAATTGGGACAGTGGCTATAAGAATTGGGACAGTGGCTATAACAGTTAGGACAGTGGCTATAAGAGTTGGGACAGTGGCTATAAGAGTTGGGACAGTGGCTATAAGAGTTGGGACAGTGGCTATAAGAGTAGGGACAGTGGCTATAAGAGTTGGGACAGACAGTGGCTATAAGAGTTAGGACAGTGGCTATAAGAGTTGGGACAGTGGCTATAGGAGTAGGGACAGTGGCTATAAGAGTTGGGACAGACAGTGGCTATAAGAGTTGGGACAGTGGCTATAAGAGTTGGGACAGTGGCTATAAGAGTTAGGAAAGTGGCTATAAGAGTTGGGACAGTGGCTATAAGAGTTGGGACAGATTGCGGCTATAAGTGTTGGGACAGACAGTGGCTATAAGAGTTGGGACAGTGGCTATAAGAATTGGGACAGTGGCTATAAGAGTTAGGACAGTGGCTATAAGAGTTGGGACAGTGGCTATAAGAGTTGGGACAGTGGCTATAAGAGTTGGGACAGTGGCTATAAGAGTAGGGACAGTGGATATAAGAGTTGGGACAGACAGTGGCTATAAGAGTTAGGACAGTGGCTATAAGAGTTGGGACAGTGGCTATAAGAGTAGGGACAGTGGCTATAGGAGTTGGGACAGACAGTGGCTATAAGAGTTGGGACAGTGGCTATAAGAGTTGGGACAGACAGTGGTTATAAGAGTTGGGACAGTGGCTATAAGAGTAGGGACAGTGGCTATAAGAGTTGGGACAGTGGCTATAAGAGTTGGGACAGTGGCTATAAGAGTTGAGACAGTGGTTATAAGAGTTGGGACAGACAGTGGCTATAAGAGTTGGGACAGTGGCTATAAGAGTTGGGACAGACAGTGGCTATAAGAGTTGGGACAGACAGTGGCTATAAGAGTTGAGACAGTGGCTATAAGAGTTGGGACAGTGGCTATAAGAGTTAGGACAGTGGCTATAAGAGTTGGGACAGTGGCTATAAGAGTTGGGACAGTGGCTATAAAGGTTAGGACAGTGGCTATAAGAGTTGGGACAGTGGCTATAAGAGTTGGGACAGACTGCGGCTATAAGAGTTGGGACAGACTGCGGCTATAAGACTTGGGACAGACAGTGGCTATAAGAGTTGGGACAGTGGCTATAAGAATTGGGACAGTGGCTATAAGAGTTAGGACAGTGGCTATAAGAGATGGGACAGTGGCTATAAGAGTTGGGACAGTGGCTATAAGAGTTAGGACAGTGGCTATAAGAGTTAGGACAGTGGCTATAAGAGTTGGGACAGTGGCTATAAGAGTTGGGACAGTGGCTATAAGAGTTGGGACAGTGGCTATAAGAGTTGGGACAGACAGTGGCTATAAGAGTTGGGACAGTGGCTATAAGAGTTGGGACAGACAGTGGCTATAAGAGTTGGGACAGACAGTGGCTATAAAAGTTGGGACAGTGGCTATAAGAGATGGGACAGTGGCTATAAGAGTTGGGAAAAAAGCTATAAGAGTTGGGACAGTGGCTATAAGAGTTGGGACAGACTGCGGCTATAAGAGTTGGGACAGACTGTGGCTATAAAAGTTGGGACAGACTGCGGCTATAAGAGTTGGGACAGACTGCGGCTATAAGAGTTGGGACAGACTGCGGCTATCAGAGTTGGGACAGTGGCTATAAGAGTTGGGACAGACTGCGGCTATAAGAGTTAGGACAGTGGCTATAAGAGTTGGGACAGTGGCTATAAGAGTTAGGACAGTGGCTATAAGAGTTGGGACAGTGGCTATAAGAGTTGGGACAGTGGCTATAAGAGTTAGGACAGTGGCTATAAGAGTTGGGGCAGTGGCTATAAGAGTTGGAACAGTGGCTATAAGAGTTGGGACAGACTGCGGCTATATGAGTTGGGACAGACTGCGGCTATAAGAGTTGGGACAGACAGTGGCTATAAGAATTGGGACAGTGGCTATAAGAATTGGGACAGTGGCTATAACAGTTAGGACAGTGGCTATAAGAGTTGGGACAGTGGCTATAAGAGTTGGGACAGTGGCTATAAGAGTTGGGACAGTGGCTATAAGAGTAGGGACAGTGGCTATAAGAGTTGGGACAGACAGTGGCTATAAGAGTTAGGACAGTGGCTATAAGAGTTGGGACAGTGGCTATAGGAGTAGGGACAGTGGCTATAAGAGTTGGGACAGACAGTGGCTATAAGAGTTGGGACAGTGGCTATAAGAGTTGGGACAGTGGCTATAAGAGTTAGGAAAGTGGCAATAAGAGTTGGGACAGTGGCTATAAGAGTTGGGACAGACTGCGGCTATAAGTGTTGGGACAGACAGTGGCTATAAGAGTTGGGACAGTGGCTATAAGAATTGGGACAGTGGCTATAAGAGTTGGGACAGTGGCTATAAGAGTTGGGACAGTGGCTATAAGAGTTGGGACAGTGGCTATAAGAGTTGGGACAGTGGCTATAAGAGTAGGGACAGTGGATATAAGAGTTGGGACAGACAGTGGCTATAAGAGTTAGGACAGTGGCTATAAGAGTTGGGACAGTGGCTATAAGAGTAGGGACAGTGGCTATAGGAGTTGGGACAGACAGTGGCTATAAGAGTTGGGACAGTGGCTATAAGAGTTGGGACAGACAGTGGTTATAAGAGTTGGGACAGTGGCTATAAGAGTAGGGACAGTGGCTATAAGAGTTGGGACAGTGGCTATAAGAGTTGGGACAGTGGCTATAAGAGTTGAGACAGTGGCTATAAGAGTTGGGACAGACAGTGGCTATAAGAGTTGGGACAGTGGCTATAAGAGTTGGGACAGACAGTGGCTATAAGAGTTGGGACAGACAGTGGCTATAAGAGTTGAGACAGTGGCTATAAGAGTTGGGACAGTGGCTATAAGAGTTAGGACAGTGGCTATAAGAGTTGGGACAGTGGCTATAAGAGTTGGGACAGTGGCTATAAAGGTTAGGACAGTGGCTATAAGAGTTGGGACAGTGGCTATAAGAGTTGGGACAGACTGCGGCTATAAGAGTTGGGACAGACTGCGGCTATAAGACTTGGGACAGACAGTGGCTATAAGAGTTGGGACAGTGGCTATAAGAATTGGGACAGTGGCTATAAGAGTTAGGACAGTGGCTATAAGAGATGGGACAGTGGCTATAAGAGTTGGGACAGTGGCTATAAGAGTTAGGACAGTGGCTATAAGAGTTAGGACAGTGGCTATAAGAGTTGGGACAGTGGCTATAAGAGTTGATACAGTGGCTATAAGAGTTGGGACAGTGGCTATAAGAGTTGGGACAGACAGTGGCTATAAGAGTTGGGACAGTGGCTATAAGAGTTGGGACAGACAGTGGCTATAAGAGTTGGGACAGACAGTGGCTATAAGAGTTGGGACAGTGGCTATAAGAGTTGGGACAGTGGCTATAAGAGTTGGGACAGTGGCTATAAGAGTTGGGACAGTGGCTATAAGAGTTGGGACAGTGGCTATAAGAGTTGGGACAGACAGTGGCTATAAGAGTTGGGACAGTGGCTATAAGAGTTGGGACAGAGTGTGGCTATAAGAGTTGGGACAGACAGTGGCTATAAGAGTTGAGAAAGTGGCTATAAGAGTTGGGACAGACTGCGGCCATAAGAGTTGGGACAGACAGTGGCTATAAGAGTTGAGACAGACAGTGGCTATAAGAGTTGAGACAGTGGCTATAAGAGTTGGGACAGACAGTGGCTATAAGAGTTGGGACAGACAGTGGCTATAAGAGTTGAGACAGTGGCTATAAGAGTTGGGACAGACTGCGGCTATAAGAGTTGGGACAGACAGTGGCTATAAGAGTTGAGACAGAAAGTGGCTATAAGAGTTGGTACAGTGGCTATAAGAGTTGAGACAGTGGCTATAAGAGTTGGGACAGACAGTGGCTATAAGAGTTGGGACAGTGGCTATAAGAGTTGGGACAGACAGTGGCTATAAGAGTTGGGACAGTGGCTATAAGAGTTGGGACAGTGATTATAAGAGTTGGGACAGACTGCGGCTATAAGAGTTGGGACAGTGGCTATAAGAGTTACGACAGTGGCTATAAGAGTTGGGACAGTAGCTATAAGAGTTGGGACAGTGGCTATAAGAGTTGGGACAGTGGCTATAAGAGTTGGGACAGACTGCGGCTATAAGAGTTGGGACAGTGGCTATAAGAGTTGGGACAGTGGCTATAAGAGTTGGGACAGTGGCTATAAGAGTTAGGACAGTGGCTATAAGAGTTGGGACAGTGGCTATAAGAGTTAGGACAGTGGCTATAAGAGTTGGGACAGTTCCTATAAGAGTTGGGACAGACTGCGGCTATAAGAGTTGGGACAGTGGCTATAAGAGTTGGGACAGACTGCGGCTATAAGAGTTGGGACAGACTGCGGCTATAAGAGATGGGACAGACTGTGGCTATAAGAGTTGGGACAGAATGTGGCTATAAGAGTTGGGACAGTGGCTATAAGAGTTGGGACAGTGGTTATAAGAGTTGGGACAGTGGCTATAAGAGTTGGGACAGTGGCTATAAGAGTTAGGACAGACTGCGGCTATAAGAGTTGGGACAGTGGCTATAAGAGTTGGGACAGTGGCTATAAGAGTTGGGACAGTGGCTATAAGAGTTAGGACAGTGGCTATATGAGTTGGGACAGAGGCTATAAGAGTTGGGACAGACTGCGGCTATAAGAGTTAGGACAGTGGCTATAAGAGTTGGGACAGTGGCTATAAGAGTTAGGACAGTGGCTATAAGAGTTGGGACAGTGGCTATAAGAGTTAGGACAGTGGCTATAAGAGTTGGGACAGTGGCTATAAGAGTTGGGACAGACTGCGGCTATTAGAGTTAGGACAGTGGCTATAAGAGTTGGGACAGACTGCGGCTATAAGAGTTGGGACAGACTGCGGCTATAAGAGATGGGACAGACTGTGGCTATAAGAGTTGGGACAGAATGTGGCTATAAGAGTTGGGACAGTGGCTATAAGAGTTTGGACAGTGGCTATAAGAGTTGGGACAGACTGCGGCTATAAGAGTTGGGACAGACTGCGGCCATACGAGTTGGGACAGTGGCTATAACAGTTAGGACAGACTGCGGCTATAAGAGTTGGGACAGTGGCTATAACAGTTAGGACAGACTGCGGCTATAAGAGTTGGGAAAGTGGCTATAAGAGTTGGGACAGACTGCGGCTATAAAAGTTGGGACAGTGGCTATAAGAGTTGGGACAGTGGCTATAAGAGTTGGGACAGTGGCTATAAGAGTTAGGACAGTGACTATAAGAGTTGGGACAGTGGCTATAAGAGTTGGGACAGTGGCTATAAGAGTTGGGACAGTGGCTATAAGAGTTGGGACAGTGGCTATAAGAGTTGGGACAGACAGTGGCTATAAGAGTTGGGACAGTGGCTATAAGAGTTGGGACAGACAGTGGCTATAAGAGTTGGGACAGTGGCTATAAGAGTTGGGACAGTGGCTATAAGAGTTGGGACAGTGGCTATAAGAGTTAGGACAGTGGCTATAAGAGTTGGGACAGTGGCTATAAGAGTTGGGACAGTGGCTATAAGAGTTAGGACAGTGGCTATAAGAGTTGGGGCAGTGGCTATAAGAGTTGGAACAGTGGCTATAAGAGTTGGGACAGTGGCTATAAGAGTTGGGACAGACTGCGGCTATAAGAGTTGGGACAGTGGCTATAAGAGTTGGGACAGTGGCTATAAGAGTTGGGACAGTGGCTATAAGAGTTAGGACAGTGGCTATAAGAGTTGGGACAGTGGCTATAAGAGTTAGGACAGTGGCTATAAGAGTTGGGACAGTTCCTATAAGAGTTGGGACAGACTGCGGCTATAAGAGTTGGGACAGTGGCTATAAGAGTTGGGACAGACTGCGGCTATAAGAGTTGGGACAGACTGCGGCTATAAGAGATGGGACAGACTGTGGCTATAAGAGTTGGGACAGAATGTGGCTATAAGAGTTGGGACAGTGCCTATAAGAGTTGGGACAGTGGCTATAAGAGTTGGGACAGTGGCTATAAGAGTTGGGACAGTGGCTATAAGAGTGGGGACAGTGGCTATAAGAGTTAGGACAGACTGCGGCTATAAGAGTTGGGACAGTGGCTATAAGAGTTGGGACAGTGGCTATAAGAGTTGGGACAGTGGCTATAAGAGTTAGGACAGTGGCTATAAGAGTTGGGACAGTGGCTATAAGAGTTAGGACAGTGGCTATAAGAGTTGGGACAGTGGCTATAAGATTTGGGACAGACTGCGGCTATTAGAGTTAGGACAGTGGCTATAAGAGTTGGGACAGACTGCGGCTATAAGAGTTGGGACAGACTGCGGCTATAAGAGATGGGACAGACTGTGGCTATAAGAGTTGGGACAGAATGTGGCTATAAGAGTTGGGACAGTGGCTATAAGAGTTTGGACAGTGGCTATAAGAGTTGGGACAGACTGCGGCCATAAGAGTTGGGACAGTGGCTATAACAGTTAGGACAGACTGCGGCTATAAGAGTTGGGACAGTGGCTATAACAGTTAGGACAGACTGCGGCTATAAGAGTTGGGAAAGTGGCTATAAGAGTTGGGACAGACTGCGGCTATAAGAGTTGGGACAGTGGCTATAAGAGTTGGGACAGACTGCGGCTATAAGAGTTGGGACAGTGGCTATAAGAGTTGGGACAGTGGCTATAAGAGTTGGGACAGTGGCTATAAGAGTTAGGACAGTGGCTATAAGAGTTGGGACAGTGGCTATAAGAGTTGGGACAGTGGCTATAAGAGTTGGGACAGTGGCTATAAGAGTTGGGACAGTGGCTATAAGAGTTGGGACAGACAGTGGCTATAAGAGTTGGGACAGTGGCTATAAGAGTTGGGACAGACAGTGGCTATAAGAGTTGGGACAGTGGCTATAAGAGTTGGGACAGTGGCTATAAGAGTTGGGACAGTGGCTATAAGAGTTAGGACAGTGGCTATAAGAGTTGGGACAGTGGCTATAAGAGTTGGGACAGTGGCTATAAGATTTAGGACAGTGGCTATAAGAGTTGGGGCAGTGGCTATAAGAGTTGGAACAGTGGCTATAAGAGTTGGGAGAGACTGCGGCTATATGAGTTGGGACAGACTGCGGCTATAAGAATTGGGACACTGGCTATAAGAATTGGGACAGTGGCTATAAGAGTTAGGACAGTGGCTATAAGAGTTGGGACAGTGGCTATAAGAGTTGGGACAGTGGCTATAAGAGTTGGGACAGTGGCTATAAGAGTAGGGACAGTGGCTATAAGAGTTGGGACAGACAGTGGCTATAAGAGTTAGGACAGTGGCTATAAGAGTTGGGACAGTGGCTATAAGAGTAGGGACAGTGGCTATAAGAGTTGGGGCAGACAGTGGCTATAAGAGTTGGGACAGTGGCTATAAGAGTTGGGACAGTGGCTACAAGAGTTAGGACAGTGGCTATAAGAGTTGGGACAGTGGCTATAAGAGTTGGGACAGACTGCGACTATAAGTGTTGGGACAGACAGTGGCTATAAGAGTTGGGACAGTGGCTATAAGAATTGGGACAGTGGCTATAAGAGTTAGGACAGTGGCTATAAGAGTTGGGACAGTGGCTATAAGAGTTGGGACAGTGGCTATAAGAGTTGGGACAGTGGCTATAAGAGTAGGGACAGTGGATATAAGAGTTGGGACAGACAGTGGCTATAAGAGTTAGGACAGTGGCTATAAGAGTTGGGACAGTGGCTATAAGAGTAGGGACAGTGGCTATAAGAGTTGGGACAGACAGTGGCTATAAGAGTTGGGACAGTGGCTATAAGAGTTGGGACAGACAGTGGCTATAAGAGTTGGGACAGTGGCTATAAGAGTAGGGACAGTGGCTATAAGAATTGGGACAGTGGCTATACGAGTTGGGACAGTGGCTATAAGAATTGAGACAGTGGCTATAAGATTTGGGACAGACAGTGGCTATAAGAGTTGGGACAGTGGCTATAAGAGTTGGGACAGACAGTGGCTATGAGAGTTGGGACAGACAGTGGCTATAAGAGTTGAGACAGTGGCTATAAGAGTTGGGACAGTGGCTATAAGAGTTAGGACAGTGGCTATAAGAGTTGGGACAGTCGCTATAAGAGTTGGGAAATTGGCTATAAGAGTTAGGACAGTGGCTATATGAGTTGGGACAGTGGCTATAAGAGTTGGGACAGTGGCTATAAATGTTAGGACAGTGGCTATAAGAGTTGGGACAGTGGCTATAAGAGTTGGGACAGACTGCGGCTATAAGAGTTGGGACAGACTGCGGCTATAAGAGTTGGGACAGACAGTGGCTATAAGAGTTGGGACAGTGGCTATAAGAATTGGGACAGTGGCTATAAGAGTTAGGACAGTGGCTATAAGAGATGGGACAGTGGCTATAAGAGTTGGGACAGTGGCTATAAGAGTTAGGACAGTGGCTATAAGAGTTAGGACAGTGGCTATAAGAGTTGGGACAGTGGCTATAAGAGTTGGGACAGTGGCTATAAGAGTTGGGACAGTGGCTATAAGAGTTGGGACAGACAGTGGCTATAAGAGTTGGGACAGTGGCTATAAGAGTTGGGACAGACAGTGGCTATAAGAGTTGGGACAGTGGCTATAAGAGTTGGGACAGTGGCTATAAGAGTTGGGACAGTGGCTATAAGAGTTGGGACAGTGGCTATAAGAGTTGAGACAGTGGCTATAAGAGTTGGGACAGACAGTGGCTATAAGAGTTGGGACAGTGGCTATAAGAGTTGGGACAGACAGTGGCTATAAGAGTTGGGACAGACAGTGGCTATAAGAGTTGAGAAAGTGGCTATAAGAGTTGGGACAGACTGCGGCCATAAGAGTTGGGACAGACAGTGGCTATAAGAGTTGAGACAGACAGTGGCTATAAGAGTTGAGACAGTGGCTATAAGAGTTGGGACAGACAGTGGCTATAAGAGTTGGGACAGACAGTGGCTATAAGAGTTGAGACAGTGGCTATAAGAGTTGGGACAGACAGCGGCTATAAGAGTTGGGACAGACAGTGGCTATAAGAGTTGATACAGACAGTGGCTATAAGAGTTGGGACAGTGGCTATAAGAGTTGAGACAGACAGTGGCTATAAGACTTGAGACAGTGGCTATAAGAGTTGGGACAGACAGTGGCTATAAGAGTTGGGACAGTGGCTATAAGAGTTGGGACAGACAGTGGCTATAAGAGTTGGGACAGTGGCTATAAGAGTTGGGACAGTGGTTATAAGAGTTGGGACAGACTGCGGCTATAAGAGTTGGGACAGTGGCTATAAGAGTTAGGACAGTGGCTATAAGAGTTGGGACAGTGGCTATAAGAGTTGGGACAGTGGCTATAAGAGTTAGGACAGTGGCTATAAGAGTTGGGACAGTGGCTATAAGAGTTGCGACAGTGGCTATAAGAGTTAGGACAGACTGCGGCTATAAGAGTTGGGACAGTGGCTATAAGAGTTGGGACAGTGGCTATAAGAGTTGGGACAGTGGCTATAAGAGTTGGGACAGTGGCTATAAGAGTTAGGACAGTGGCTATATGAGTTGGGACAGAGGCTATAAGAGTTGGGACAGACTGCGGCTATAAGAGTTAGGACAGTGGCTATAAGAGTTGGGACAGTGGCTATAAGAGTTAGGACAGTGGCTATAAGAGTTGGGACAGTGGCTATAAGAGTTAGGACAGTGGCTATAAGAGTTGGGACAGTGGCTATAAGAGTTGGGACAGACTGCGGCTATTAGAGTTAGGACAGTGGCTATAAGAGTTGGGACAGACTGCGGCTATAAGAGTTGGGACAGACTGCGGCTATAAGAGATGGAACAGACTGTGGCTATAAGAGTTGGGACAGAATGTGGCTATAAGAGTTGGGACAGTGGCTATAAGAGTTTGGACAGTGGCTATAACAGTTAGGACAGACTGCGGCTATAAGAGTTGGGACAGTGGCTATAACAGTTAAGACAGACTGCGGCTATAAGAGTTGGGACAGTGGCTATAAGAGTTGGGACAGACTGCGGCTATAAGAGTTGGGACAGTGGCTATAAGAGTTGGGACAGACTGCGGCTATAAGGGTTGGGACAGTGGCTATAAGAGTTGGGACAGTGGCTATAAGAGTTGGGACAGTGGCTATAAGAGTTAGGACAGTGGCTATAAGAGTTCGGACAGTGGCTATAAAAGTTGGGACAGTGGCTATAAGAGTTGGGACAGTGGCTATAAGAGTTGGGACAGCGGCTATAAGAGTTGGGACAGACAGTGGCTATAAGAGTTGGGACAGTGGCTATAAGAGTTGGGACAGACAGTGGCTATAAGAGTTGGGACAGTGGCTATAAGAGTTGGGACAGTGGCTATAAGAGTTGGGACAGTGGCTATAAGAGTTGGGACAGTGGCTATAAGAGTTGGGACAGTGGCTATAAGAGTTGGGACAGTGGCTATAAGAGTTGGGACAGTGGCTATAAGAGTTGAGACAGTGGCTATAAGAGTTGGGACAGACAGTGGCTATAAGAGTTGGGACAGTGGCTATAAGAGTTGGGACAGACAGTGGCTATAAGAGTTGGGACAGACAGTGGCTATAAGAATTGAGACAGTGGCTATAAGAGTTGGGACAGACTGCGGCTATAAGAGTTGGGACAGACAGTGGCTATAAGAGTTGAGACAGTGGCTATAAGAGTTGGGACAGACTGCGGCTATAAGAGTTGGGACAGACAGTGGCTATAAGAGTTGAGACAGACAGTGGCTATAAGAGTTGGGACAGTGGCTATAAGAGTTGAGACAGTGGCTATAAGAGTTGGGACAGACAGTGGCTATAAGAGTTGGGACAGTGGCTATAAGAGTTGGGACAGACAGTGGCTATAAGAGTTGGGACAGTGGCTATAAGAGTTGGGACAGACTGCGGCTATAAGAGTTGGGACAGTGGCTATAAGAGTTAGGACAGTGGCTATAAGAGTTAGGACAGTGGCTATAAGAGTTAGGACAGTGGCTATAAGAGTTGGGACCGTGGCTATAAGAGTTGGGACAGACTGCGGCTATAAGAGTTGGGACAGTGGCTATAAGAGTTGGGACAGACTGCGGCTATAAGAGTTGGGACAGTGGCTATAAGAGTTGGGACATTGGCTATAAGTGTTGGGACAGTGGCTATAAGAGTTGGGACAGTGGCTATAAGAGTTGGGACAGACTGCGGCTATAAGAGATGGGACAGTGGCTATAAGAGTTGGGACAGACTGCGGCTATAAGAGATGGGACAGACTGCGGCTATAAGAGATGGGACAGACTGCGGCTATAAGAGTTGGGACAGTGGCTATAAGAGTTTGGACAGTGGCTATAAGAGTTGGGACAGTGCCTATAAGAATTGGGACAGTGGCTATAATAGTTGGGAAAGACTGCGGCTATAAGAGATGGGACAGACTGCGGCTATAAGAGATGGGACAGACTGCGGCTATAAGAGTTGGGACAGTGGCTATAAGAGTTGGGACAGTGGCTATAAGAGTTAGGACAGTGGCTATAAGAGTTGGGACAGTTGCTATAAGAGTTATGACAGACAGTGGCTATAAGAGTTAGGACAGTGGCTATAAGAGTTGGGACAGACAGTGGCTATAAGAGTTGGGACAGACTGCGGCTATAAGAGTTGGGACAGTGGCTATAAGAGTTGGGACAGTGGCTATAAGAGTTAGGACAGTGGCTATAAGAGTTGGGACAGACTGTGGCTATAAGAGTTGGGACAGACTGTGGCTATAAGAGTTGGGACAATGGCTATAAGAGTTAGGACAGTGGCTATAAGAGTTGGTACAGACTGCGGCTATAAGAGTTGGGACAGTGGCTATAAGAGTTAGGACAGTGGCTATAAGAGTTAGGACAGTGGCTATAAGAGTTGGGACAGACTGTGGCTACAAGAGTTGGGACAGACTGTGGCTATAAGAGTTGGGACAGTGGCTATAAGAGTTGGGACAGACTGCGGCTATAAGAGTTGGGACAGTGGCTATAAGAGTTGAGACAGACTGTGGCTATAAGAGTTGGGACAGACAGTTGCTGTAAGAGTTGGGGCAGACTGTGGCTATAAGAGTTGGGAAAGTGGCTATAAGAGTTGGGACAGTGGCTATAAGAGTTGGGACAGTGGCTATAAGAGTTGGGACAGACTGTGGCTATAAGAGTTGGGACAGACAGTGGCTATAAGAGTTGGGACAGTGGCTATAAGAGTTGGGACAGTGGCTATAAGAGTTCGGACAGTGGCTATAAGAGTTGGGACAGTGGCTATAATAGTTATGACAGACAGTGGCTATAAGAGTTAGGACAGTGGCTATAAGAGTTGGGACAGACAGTGGCTATAAGAGTTGGGACAGACTGCGGCTATAAGAGTTGGGACAGTGGCTATAAGAGTTGGGACAGTGGCTATAAGAGTTAGGACAGTGGCTATAAGAGTTGGGACAGACTGTGGCTATAAGAGTTGGGACAGACTGTGGCTATAAGAGTTGGAACAATGGCTATAAGAGTTAGGACAGTGGCTATAAGAGTTGGTACAGACTGCGGCTATAAGAGTTGAGACAGACAGTGGCTATAAGAATTGAGACAGTGGCTATAAGAGTTGGGACAGACAGTGGCTATAAGAGTTGGGACAGACAGTGGCTATAAGAGTTGAGACAGTGGCTATAAGAGTTGGGACAGACTGCGGCTATAAGAGTTGGGACAGACAGTGGCTATAAGAGTTGAGACAGACAGTGGCTATAAGAGTTGGGACAGTGGCTATAAGAGTTAGGACAGTGGCTATAAGAGTTGGGACAGTGGCTATAAGAGTTGGGACAGTGGCTATAAGAGTTAGGACAGTGGCTATAAGAGTTAGGACAGTGGCTATAAGAGTTGGGACCGTGGCTATAAGAGTTGGGACAGACTGCGGCTATAAGAGTTGGGACAGTGGCTATAAGAGTTGGGACAGACTGCGGCTATAAGAGTTGGGACAGTGGCTATAAGAGTTGGGACATTGGCTATAAGTGTTGGGACAGTGGCTATAAGAGTTGGGACAGTGGCTATAAGAGTTGGGACAGACTGCGGCTATAAGAGATGGGACAGTGGCTATAAGAGTTGGGACAGACTGCGGCTATAAGAGATGGGACAGACTGCGGCTATAAGAGTTGGGACAGTGGCTATAAGAGTTTGGACAGTGGCTATAAGAGTTGGGACAGTGCCTATAAAAATTGGGACAGTGGCTATAATAGTTGGGACAGACTGCGGCTATAAGAGATGGGACAGACTGCGGCTATAAGAGATGGGACAGACTGCGGCTATAAGAGTTGGGACAGTGGCTATAAGAGTTGGGACAGTGGCTATAAGAGTTAGGACAGTGGCTATAAGAGTTGGGACAGTTGCTATAAGAGTTATGACAGACAGTGGCTATAAGAGTTAGGACAGTGGCTATAAGAGTTGGGACAGACAGTGGCTATAAGAGTTGGGACAGACTGCGGCTATAAGAGTTGGGACAGTGGCTATAAGAGTTGGGACAGTGGCTATAAGAGTTAGGACAGTGGCTATAAGAGTTGGGACAGACTGTGGCTATAAGAGTTGGGACAGACTGTGGCTATAAGAGTTGGGACAATGGCTATAAGAGTTAGGACAGTGGCTATAAGAGTTGGTACAGACTGCGGCTATAAGAGTTGGGACAGTGGCTATAAGAGTTAGGACAGTGGCTATAAGAGTTAGGACAGTGGCTATAAGAGTTGGGACAGACTGTGGCTATAAGAGTTGGGACAGACTGTGGCTATAAGAGTTGGGACAGTGGCTATAAGAGTTGGGACAGACTGCGGCTATAAGAGTTGGGACAGTGGCTATAAGAGTTGAGACAGACTGTGGCTATAAGAGTTGGGACAGACAGTTGCTGTAAGAGTTGGGGCAGACTGTGGCTATAAGAGTTGGGAAAGTGGCTATAAGAGTTGGGACAGTGGCTATAAGAGTTGGGACAGTGGCTATAAGAGTTGGGACAGACTGTGGCTATAAGAGTTGGGACAGACAATGGCTATAAGAGTTGGGACAGTGGCTATAAGAGTTGGGACAGTGGCTATAAGAGTTCGGACAGTGGCTATAAGAGTTGGGACAGTGGCTATAATAGTTATGACAGACAGTGGCTATAAGAGTTAGGACAGTGGCTATAAGAGTTGGGACAGACAGTGGCTATAAGAGTTGGGACAGACTGCGGCTATAAGAGTTGGGACAGTGGCTATAAGAGTTGGGACAGTGGCTATAAGAGTTAGGACAGTGGCTATAAGAGTTGGGACAGACTGTGGCTATAAGAGTTGGGACAGACTGTGGCTATAAGAGTTGGAACAATGGCTATAAGAGTTAGGACAGTGGCTATAAGAGTTGGTACAGACTGCGGCTATAAGAGTTGAGACAGACAGTGGCTATAAGAATTGAGACAGTGGCTATAAGAGTTGGGACAGACAGTGGCTATAAGAGTTGGGACAGACAGTGGCTATAAGAGTTGAGACAGTGGCTATAAGAGTTGGGACAGACTGCGGCTATAAGAGTTGGGACAGACAGTGGCTATAAGAGTTGAGACAGACAGTGGCTATAAGAGTTGGGACAGTGGCTATAAGAGTTGAGACAGTGGCTATAAGAGTTGGGACAGACAGTGGCTATAAGAGTTGGGACAGTGGCTATAAGAGTTGGGACAGACAGTGGCTATACGAGTTGGGACAGTGGCTATAAGAGTTGGGACAGACTGCGGCTATAAGAGTTGGGACAGTGGCTATAAGAGTTAGGACAGTGGCTATAAGAGTTGGGACAGTGGCTATAAGAGTTGGGACAGTGGCTATAAGAGTTAGGACAGTGGCTATAAGAGTTAGGACAGTGGCTATAAGAGTTGGGACCGTGGCTATAAGAGTTGGGACAGACTGCGGCTATAAGAGTTGGGACAGTGGCTATAAGAGTTGGGACAGACTGCGGCTATAAGAGTTGGGACAGTGGCTATAAGAGTTGGGACATTGGCTATAAGTGTTGGGACAGTGGCTATAAGAGTTGGGACAGTGGCTATAAGAGTTGGGACAGACTGCGGCTATAAGAGATGGGACAGACTGCGGCTATAAGAGATGGGACAGACTGCGGCTATAAGAGTTGGGACAGTGGCTATAAGAGTTTGGACAGTGGCTATAAGAGTTGGGACAGTGCCTATAAGAATTGGGACAGTGGCTATAATAGTTGGGACAGACTGCGGCTATAAGAGATGGGACAGACTGCGGCTATAAGAGATGGGACAGACTGCGGCTATAAGAGTTGGGACAGTGGCTATAAGAGTTGGGACAGTGGCTATAAGAGTTAGGACAGTGGCTATAAGAGTTGGGACAGTTGCTATAAGAGTTATGACAGACAGTGGCTATAAGAGTTAGGACAGTGGCTATAAGAGTTGGGACAGACAGTGGCTATAAGAGTTGGGACAGACTGCGGCTATAAGAGTTGGGACAGTGGCTATAAGAGTTGGGACAGTGGCTATAAGAGTTAGGACAGTGGCTATAAGAGTTGGGACAGACTGTGGCTATAAGAGTTGGGACAGACTGTGGCTATAAGAGTTGGGACAATGGCTATAAGAGTTAGGACAGTGGCTATAAGAGTTGGTACAGACTGCGGCTATAAGAGTTGGGACAGTGGCTATAAGAGTTAGGACAGTGGCTATAAGAGTTAGGACAGTGGCTATAAGAGTTGGGACAGACTGTGGCTATAAGAGTTGGGACAGACTGTGGCTATAAGAGTTGGGACAGTGGCTATAAGAGTTGGGACAGACTGCGGCTATAAGAGTTGGGACAGTGGCTATAAGAGTTGAGACAGACTGTGGCTATAAGAGTTGGGACAGACAGTTGCTGTAAGAGTTGGGGCAGACTGTGGCTATAAGAGTTGGGAAAGTGGCTATAAGAGTTGGGACAGTGGCTATAAGAGTTGGGACAGTGGCTATAAGAGTTGGGACAGACTGTGGCTATAAGAGTTGGGACAGACAGTGGCTATAAGAGTTGGGACAGTGGCTATAAGAGTTGGGACAGTGGCTATAAGAGTTCGGACAGTGGCTATAAGAGTTGGGACAGTGGCTATAATAGTTATGACAGACAGTGGCTATAAGAGTTAGGACAGTGGCTATAAGAGTTGGGACAGACAGTGGCTATAAGAGTTGGGACAGACTGCGGCTATAAGAGTTGGGACAGTGGCTATAAGAGTTGGGACAGTGGCTATAAGAGTTAGGACAGTGGCTATAAGAGTTGGGACAGACTGTGGCTATAAGAGTTGGGACAGACTGTGGCTATAAGAGTTGGAACAATGGCTATAAGAGTTAGGACAGTGGCTATAAGAGTTGGTACAGACTGCGGCTATAAGAGTTGGGACAGTGGCTATAAGAGTTAGGACAGTGGCTATAAGAGTTAGGACAGTGGCTATAAGAGTTGGGACAGACTGTGGCTATAAGAGTTGGGACAGACTGCGGCTATAAGAGTTGGGACAGTGGCTATAAGAGTTGAGACAGACTGTGGCTATAAGAGTTGGGACAGTGGCTATAAGAGTTGGGACAGACTGCGGCTATAAGAGTTGGGACAGTGGCTATAAGAGTTGAGACAGACTGTGGCTATAAGAGTTGGGACAGACAGTTGCTATAAGAGTTGGGGCAGACTGTGGCTATAAGAGTTGGGAAAGTGGCTATAAGAGTTGGGACAGTGGCTATAAGAGTTGGGACAGTGGCTATAAGAGTTGGGACAGACTGTGGCTATAAGAGTTGGGACAGACAGTGGCTATAAGAGTTGGGACAGTGGCTATAAGAGTTAGGACAGTGGCTATAAGAGTTGGGACAGACTGTGGCTATAAGAGTTGGGACAGTGGCTATAAGAGTTGGGACAGTGGCTATAAGAATTGACCGTCAAGTGGGAGAATATAGCCCGATAAAAATAAGTCAGACACGGTTGTGTTCTGTCCCCTGATCTGTTCTCTCTGTACAGCGTGTTTATATATTGAGAGACATACAGACAATTCCAAGAATATCAATAAGCGGACAGAACACAAATAATCTACAATATTCTGATGATATTGTATTGATAGCAAATCATTAAACAGACTTGCAGGAAATGGTACACATGGTAGTTCAACAAAGTGAAAACAACGGCCTCAGCTTAAATTTAAAAAATCAGAGGTGGTAGTGATTAAAAAACAGGGACTCTCAAAAATGCTGCGTCAAAGCGAAGGGGATCTAACATTGACAAGTTAACACGTTTAAATACCAGATAAAAGATGCAATTTTGAAATAAAAAAGAATAGCCAAAGTAAAATCAATTTTTCAGACCATAAAGAGAATATTGTGCAAGAAAACCTTGTCTCTGGAACTGAGAACGACTGTCATTTGATGCTACATGGAACCAGTACTGATATATGGCAGTGAATCATGGAAAAATCACCAAGCAAGTGCATACATCTTTGCAAGTAACGGAGATGTGGTTTTACAGAAGAATGATGCGGATCCCAAAGTAGACAGTTGATTCAGTACTCGAGGAGGCACGAAGACAACTTATTGTAAGGATCAGAACATGTCAGTCATCATGTTCGGGCATGTTATGAGAAGAGGAGGTTTCCAGCACGTTGTGACAACAGGAAATATAGAAGGAAAGAGAGACAGAGGAAGACAGAGAGAGAAGACGATGGACAGCCTGAGAGAATGGCACGAACGACAATCAACAACAGATTGATAGAAGCGGGTGGATGTTTATGATCGCCAGCGCCAACCGGCAGGGCACCTGATGATGATGAACATATTTAAAATACTAAAGACTACAACACGATTCAATTAAATAATCCTGCCTGGCTGGAGGCCATAAATAAAACATTAGTAGGTCATAAGGGATGCATGGACACCTGCTATATTCATGATTTAGTTCTAATTCAACTCTAGAATATTTATTTAACTTCCCCGCGTGACTGGCAGCACTACCGCACGAGATTTGAGCCAAATAATTTACATTCTAAAGGGCATCTTATTTGAAGTTTATTTAATGCTGCCTTATTATGTATACATCTAATCAGGCACGCAGCCTGATTAGGTTTATAGCTAACTTAATGTGGCCTTATTAGGTTTACATCTAACTTAATGTGACCTGATTAGGTGTATAGCTAACCTAATGTGACCTGATTAGGTGTATAGCTAACTTAATGTGACCTGATTATGTTTATAGCTAACAGTGTGACCTGATTAGGTGTATAGCTAACTTAATGTGACCTAATTAGGTTTATAGCTAACCTAATGTGACATGATTCGGTTTATAGCTAACTTAATGAGGACTGATTAGGTTTATAGCTAACTTTATGTGGCCTGATTAGGTTTATAGCTAACTTAATGTGACCTAATTAGGTTTATAGCTAACTTAATGTGACCTGATTAGGTTTATAGCTAACTTAATGTGACTTGATTAGGTTTATAGCTAACTTAATGTGACCTGATTAGGTTTATAGCTAACTTAATGTGACCTGATTAGGTTTACAGCTAACTTAATGTGACCTGATTAGGTTTACAGCTAACTTAATGCAGCCTCACCATTAAGAAATGTTTCCCTCCTCAGCTGTAGTATTTAGTAACCTTATTCTTCATTATTGCCAAGCTGTTTTTGTGATCTTTATCAAAAGTAATAAATCTAACAAGGGTTGGAGGTACAGATCCGATATTTAAATGAAAATTCCAAAAAGATTAGAGTTTTCATTCAATGAAATTGCATAATTTTTTTTATTTAAATGTTTTTATTTTGCGTTCGCCTTATTTCTCTAAACACCCTCCCCCCCCCCCCCCCCCCCACCGCCGGTGTGCGTTGCACCGTTGTTTTTATTTTGCGCCTTCCGGCTAAGTGCATCCGACTTCAGCATACATTTTATGTAAGGGTCTGCTTCCTCCTGTATTTTCTAAGTGTTTGTTTCCCTGGTGTAACGGCCGGTGCTGTGATGGGGATCGAACCCAGCACCTTCGGCTTGTGAGCCGTGCCATTTAACCACTAGGCCACGCAAAAGAAGAAAGGAAGTCCAACACAAAAATAAAAATCCTCAACTCAAGTGTAAAGTATGCTATCGTATGGCTCTGAAACATGTAGAACATCAGAAGAACAACGAAAAAGGTTCAGGCTTTTATAAATGGGTCCTAGCACAGAATAGAGAGATTACAGACTTTTATAAATGGGTCCTAGCACAGAATAGAGAGATTACAGACTTTTATAAATGGGTCCTAGCACAGAATAGAGAGATTTCAGACTTTTATAAATGGGTCTTAGCACAGAATAGAGAGATTACAGGCTTTTATAAATGGGTCCTGGCACAGAATAGAGAGATTTCAGGCTTTTATAAATGGGTCCTAGCACAAAATAGAGAGATTTCAGACTTTTATAAATGGGTCCTAGCACAAAATAGAGAGATTACAGACTTTTATAAATGGGTCCTAGCACAGAATAGAGAGATTACAGACTTTTATAAATGGGTCTTAGCACAGAATAGAGAGATTACAGGCTTTTATAAATGGGTCCTGGCACAGAATAGAGAGATTTCAGGCTTTTATAAATGGGTCCTAGCACAAAATAGAGAGATTACAGACTTTTATAAATGGGTCTTAGCACAGAATAGAGAGATTACAGGCTTTTATAAATGGGTCCTGGCACAGAATAGAGAGATTTCAGGCTTTTATAAATGGGTCCTAGCACAAAATAGAGAGATTACAGACTTTTATAAATGGGTCTTAGCACAGAATAGAGAGATTTCAGACTTTTATAAATGGGTCCTAGCACAAAATAGAGAGATTTCAGACTTTTATAAATGGGTCCTAGCACAAAATAGAGAGATTATAGACTTTTATAAATGGGTCCTAGCACAGAATAGAGATATTACAGGTTTTTATAAATGGGTCCTAGCACAGAATAGAGAGATTACAGACTTTTATAAATGGGTCCTAGCACAGAATAGAGAGATTACAGACTTTTATAAATGGGTCTTAGCACAGAATAGAGAGATTACAGGCTTTTATAAATGGGTCCTGGCACAGAATAGAGAGATTTCAGGCTTTTATAAATGGGTCCTAGCACAAAATAGAGAGATTTCAGACTTTTATAAATGGGTCCTAGCACAAAATAGAGAGATTACAGACTTTTATAAATGGGTTCTAGCACAGAATAGAGATATTACAGGTTTTTATAAATGGGTCCTAGCACAGAATAGAGATATTACAGGTTTTTATAAATGGGTCCTAGCACAGAATAGAGAGATTACAATGGTATGATAAGATCACTAATGTGGAACTATTGATAAGGAAAAGACAGATATAAGAGGAACATGCAGTAGCAAGAAAGCGCTGGATACGACACACATTAGCTAGTAACATTACCAAGGGACGGGAAAGGAGAAAGAGTGCATTAGATATCGATTAAGGGAGACAACCCGAAATCAATCAATAACTAGACCTTTTGAAATCAATCAATAACCTGATCTTTTGAAATCAATCAATAACTTGACCTTTTGAAATCAATCAATAACCTGACCTTTTGAAATCAATCAATAACCTGACCTTTTGAAATCAATCAATAACCTGACATTTTTAAATCAATCAATAACCTGACCTTTTGAAATCAATCAATAACCTGACCTTTTGAAATCAATCAATAACCTGACCTTTTGAAATCAATCAATAAATTTACCTTTTTGAAATCAATCAATAACCTGACCTTTTGAAATCAATCAATAACTTGACCTTTTGAAATCAATCAATAACCTGACCTTTTGAAATCAATCAATAACTTGACCTTTTGAAATCAATCAATAACCTGACCTTTTGAAATCAACCAATAACCTGACCTTTTGAAATCAATCAATAAATTTACCTTTTTGAAATCAATCAATAACCTGACCTTTTGAAATCAATCAATAAATTTACCTCTTTGAAATCAATCAATAACCGTCTGTTGGATAATGACACCAAAATAGATAAATCATCAATCAACAGAATGCAAATTTTCGACATCAAACGAGGATCGAGTGGTGTGGGATGCATGAGAGGACGGAGCAGGAGAGTGTACAACGAGCGATCTATAGGGACCATCAGCATCCCCACCCGGAGCCATTTGTCGAGAGAGACTGATCACTTATGGGTTTACCAGAAGTGCAGTGAAAAACACTGAAGAGCAGCTACAACAACGCTTAAACAACATTAACAGCTACAGGACGACACAACATGAGAATCAACATGAGAATCAACATGAGAATCAACGTGAGTAAAACTGAAACAATGACAAAAGCAAGAACAGAAACAACCGCTAAGATCTACATAGAACAGGAACAACCGCTAAGATCTACATAGAACAGGAACAACCGCTAAGATCTACATAGAACAGAAACAACCGCTAAGATCTACATAGAACAGAAACAACCGCTAAGATCTACATAGAACAGAACAGAAACAACCGCTAAGATCTACATAGAACAGGAACAACCGCTAAGATCTACATAGAACAGAAACAACCGCTAAGATCTACATAGAACAGAAACAACCGCTAAGATCTACATAGAACAGGAACAACCGCTAAGATCTACATAGAACAGAAACAACCGCTAAGATCTACATAGAACAGGAACAACCGCTAAGATCTACATAGAACAGAAACAACCGCTAAGATCTACATAGAACAGAAACAACCGCTAAGATCTACATAGAACAGGAACAACCGCTAAGATTTACATAGAACAGAAACAACCGCTAAGATCTACATAGAACAGAACAGAAACAACCGCTAAGATCTACATAGAACAGGAACAACCGCTAAGATCTACATAGAACAGAAACAACCGCTAAGATCTACATTGAACAGGAACAACCGCTAAGATCTACATAGAACAGAAACAACCGCTAAGATCTACATAGAACAGAAACAACCGCTAAGATCTACATAGAACAGAACAGAAACAACCGCTAAGATCTACATAGAACAGGAACAACCGCTAAGATCTACATAGAACAGGAACAACCGCTAAGATCTACATAGAACAGAAACAACCGCTAAGATCTACATAGAACAGAACAGAAACAACCGCTAAGATCTACATAGAACAGGAACAACCGCTAAGATCTACATAGAACAGCAACAACTCGAGGATTTCAAATATTTAAGACGCACAGAATCATCTAATGGAAGAATGTAAGAAGAGATCGATCACAGATGCACCAAAGCAAACCAAATCATCGGCCGGATCCCAACAATACTGAAGAACAAGCACGTAAAGATTGGCACAAAAAAGAGCCCTGCTCAATTTTCATGCGTTCACTATGCTACCAGTATCACACTTGGACACTGACAGCAACAGAAAAGAGAGAAATAGAAACAACAGAAACGAAATGCCTGAGGCGAATGTTAATTGTGACAAGATGGGACAGAATTAGAAACGATGAGATCAGGAAACATGGGCACTAGGCCAGTGTTAGACTTCATTAGAAAACAGTAAATTCAGTGGTTTGTCCACATATCACGACAGCAACACAGCGGAATCCCACAGATGGCTCTAACACTTAAACACAGCGGAATCCCACAGATGGCTCTAACACTTAAACACAACAGCGTCCCACAGATGGCTCTAACACTTAAACACAACAGCGTCCCACAGATGGCTCTAACACTTAAACACAACAGCGTCCCACAGATGGCTCTAACACTTAAACACAACAGCGTCCCACAGATGGCTCTAACACTTAAACACAGCGGAATCCCACAGATGGCTCTAACACTTAAACACAGCGGAATCCCACAGATGGCTCTAACACTTAAACACAACAGCGTCCCACAGATGGCTCTAACACTTAAACACAGCGGTACCAGAGCTAGAGGTCGACCACGCAAAAGATGGATTGACGGAATTTCCGAGGCAGTTCCACCTTATACGTAGCGCACACCATGGCGCTGTCCAGATGTCACTTATATACCTGACGCCGAAAGGCAAACCAGGATCAGACGATAGATAGATCGATAGCAGTTATGTCGATTCTTAGAAAGAGAAAGTCTCGGTTTTTAAATCTCAAAACTAAGAGAAGTAGAGGCAGACAAAAACACACACGGAGAAGAGAGTAGGAGATTAACAGCAAGAAATGAGGGAAAACGGGGTTAGAGCTGGAATTGATGGTCAAAGGAAGGAGAGCGACGCGTACTTGTTGAGCTGTGCTCGATAGGGAGTTGAACGGTCCTGCTTGATTTTATTTAATTCTCCTTATTTCTTTATTCCCCAAAGCCTGTCTTCGCCATATTTCTCTATTCCCCAAAGCCTGCCTTCGCCATATTTCTCTATTCCCCAAAGCCTGTCTTCGCCATATTTCTCTATTCCCCAAAGCCTGTCTTCGCCATATTTCTCTATTCCCCAAAGCCTGTCTTCGCCATATTTCTCTATTCCCCAAAGCCTGTCTTCGCCATATTTCTCTATTCCCCAAAGCCTGTCTTCGCCATATTTCTTTATTCCCCAAAGCCTGTCTTCGCCATATTTCTCTATTCCCCAAAGCCTGTCTTCGCCATATTTCTCTATTCCACAAAGTCTGCCTTCGCCTTATTTCTCTATTCCCCAAAGCCTGTCTTCGCCATATTTCTCTATTCCCCAAAGCCTGCCTTCGCCTTATTTCTCTATTCCCCAAAGCCTGTGTTCGCCATATTTCTCTATTCCCCAAGGCGGTGGTGTACCTTGCGCAATGTTTTTATTTTACGCCTGTCGACCAAGTGCATCCCATTTCGGCGCGCATTTTTTCCAGAGTCTGCCCTCTCCTGAATTTTCTAAGGGTTTACTTCCCAGGGGTAACGACCGGTGCTGTGATTGGGGAGCGAACCCAGCACCATCTGGGTGTGAGCCATGTCACTTAACCACTAGCCAATGCCGTCACCATTTCCTAATAGCTGTATATAAACTATTTCATAAACAGCGGCGCCTTTGAGACCAGAACCCATTATTTAAAGGGATCTTCCGTAAAAGAACGGATTAGATACGACGCCTTGCAGCCTTATGATGTCTAAGTCCGTCTTTGCGCATCGAATGTGGAACAGGAAGTCAATGAAATGGAAGTCATCCCTGATGGCAAACGTTCTTGGTTATAATAAAGTATTCCCTAGTATAAGCGAGGCGACGATGAGAAGTTAGTAGCGGCATATTTCATTGTGAAGCTTGGAGTCCCGTATTGAGGCGGTAAGAATAGGACCACTGCAACAAACTGTAAAAGAGGAATTCTGTAGAGGTAGTTCTGTTGGATTTGAAGTACACGAGGCTTGGTGATACATGGTCCCAGCTTGTTTGAGATTGATTTAATTGTTCCCCTTCCTACTAACAGACACCAGGAGCGTAATCCAAGCCCCAAACACGATAGACTCCTGGAGCGTACTCCAAGCCCCAAACACGATAGACTCCTGAAGCGTGCTTCAAGCCACCCTAAGCCCCAACCAATAGACTCCTGGAGCGTACTCCAAGCCTCAACCAATAGACTCCTGGAGCGTACTTCAAGCCATCCTAAGCCCCAACCAATAGACTCCTGGAGCGTACTTCAAGCCATCTTAAGCCCCAACCAATAGACTCATGGAGCGTACTTCAAGCCATCCTAAGCCCCAACCAATAGACTCCTGGAGCGTACTCCAAGCCCCAACCAATAGACTCCTGGATCGTACTTCAAGCCATCCTAAGCCCCAACCAATAGACTCCTGGAGCGTACTCCAAGCCCCAAACAAGATAGACTCCAGGAGCGTACTCCAAGCCCCAAACAAGATAGACTTTCACACGAAGTAATATATAACATCTGGCTGCTGTCTCAAAAAACATACCTAGTCCTGCAGGGAATTACCATTCACTGTGGGGTGCTTGGAAACTGGAAGGCAGATGGCCTAGCAATAGCCGGGAGTGGCGGCTTGCAGACTCGAAATCCACAGAGTTATAAAGAAGCAAAGACACTCATCAAACGATCCACGAGGACAAAATGGAGAGACCAGCACAAAGAACACAAGCAAGAAACTGACAGTATAAAAAAGCTTGGCAGATAATGGCAGACAAAAAACTTCAAAATCAGACTTTTATTAGAGATCAAGATGCGGAGCTGCGCATGAGCTGCAGTGGTCAGCGACCCAGGGCTCACTGCTAGCGTCAGAGCCAGCGAACCAGAACTGCCAAGACGCTTCTCTACCTCCACGCGGTGATCCTTGAAAACGAGCTGCAACAGGGCAGACTGGCTAAGGAGAAGGGATCGAAGTGGGAATGCTAAACCCGGTACTCAAAAAATGCTTGCTGAAGTCGGATATGTTGGACCGAATGGTGCAAATATCGCAGTCAAGCTGTAAACTACGACACAACCTATTCCGTTTTCTGGATTACATTCTGCTACTTAAGCCCTTTCAGGGATGGAGAACGAACGAAGCCAAGCCGAGCCAAGACTCTTATTATTGTTTGTTCGTTCTCAATCTCCCGCTACCAAGCCCTGAAAAGGGCTTTGGTAGTAGCTGAATATTCTCCGGAGAACGGAATGCGTTGTGTCGTAGTTTACAACTTCAATGCGATATTTGCACCTTTCAGCCCAGCACATCCGACTTAAGCTGGCATTTTTGGGTACCGTGTTAGCCTTCCCTCTTTGATCCCTTCAACTTAGCCAGTCTGCTCTGTTCCAGCTCGTTTTCAAGGATCACCGCGTGGAGGTAGAGAAGCGTCTTGGCAGTTCTGGTTCGCTGGCTCTGACACTAGCAGTCATCTATCGGTCGCTAGCCGTAACGCTAGCAGTCAGCTATGGGTCGCTGGCCTTAACGCTAGCAGTCAGCTATGGGTCGCTGGCCTTAACGCTAGCAGTCAGCTATGGGTCGTTGATCGCTGCAGCTTATGGGCTGCCTAGCATCTTGATCCCAGAATCAGACTAGAGGCCCACCTAAACAGAATGGGTCTTAGAGACACCGACACGTGTGATTGCGAACGAACCCCTCCCGCCCCCACGCCCGCTCCCCCCCCCACTAATACACAAGAACATATCCTGGAGAACTGCCCTATATACAGACCAGGGATCAAGATGCTGAGCAGCGCATGAGCTGCAGTGGTCAGAGACCCATAGCTGACTGCTAGCGTCAGGGCCAGCGAACCAGAGCTGCCAAGACCCTTCTACACCTTCACGCGGTGATCCTGGATAACAGGTTGCAGCAGGGCAGACTGGCTAAGGAGAAGGGATCGAAGAGGGAATGCTAACCCGGTAATCAAAAAATGATTGCTGAAGTCGGATGTGTTGGACCGAAAGGTTTAAATATCGCAGTCAAGCTGGAAACTACGACACAACACATTCCGTTCTCTGGACTACATTCTGCTACTTAAGCCCTTTAAGAGTTTGGTAGCGGGAAATTGAAAACGAACGAAGACAAGCCAAGCCAAGCTGATGCAAGCCAAGCCAAGCCATATACAGACCAAAGGGAGACAGCCTTATCCGAGGGAGTGACTGCTCGAAAAGGACCGACGAAGACCCGAAACACACAGTCTCCTTCCTGAACCTCATCGGCTGATCGAAGAAGAAGAAGAAGAAGAAGAAGAAGTTCCTCTTCCCTTCTTCTTTCCTTTACGTAATTCCAATAGTCGAATACATATTTAGAGCAGGATGAACTATAATGAGTTGCAACATTAACACTTCTCCGGCATTATACCGTGAAGGGCAACAGCTCCAATCGTAAGGTTACACGTATGCTAAAGCTAACAAATGCTATGGTTTGCCTTTTAACATTTCCAATGACATGGTTATTTGAAAATTAAAAAATGTTATACAAATCGTTCATTTTCCATATCATCATCTTCATCATCGTGTATCCATATTGCTCTAATTGGAATATATAGCCGCAAGAGACGATCTATATCTAATTATATTCGGTGTCGTCTGCTCTGTTGTGCAGAGTCTAGTCCCGTCTGAAGATTACCCCTGTGACCAAACACCGTATCTACACATCGTGAATCACACCGCCTCCATCCACACGCACGGTTCCTAGTCGTGGACACTACTGCAAGCAGCGCCTCTAGGCCTCCCACCTCTGCAGACAGAGGTTTATCCTCGGGATCCAATGGTCACCCCTTATTTCCAATAGAGAGGTAGTACGGCGTACTCGGCTGGAGAGCATGTCGTACGAGGCGACTAACTGGATGACATGGCATTACACCGGTTATGGTTAGGTGATTTGTTAAGAGCAGTATAGATGGCGCCTAACAGGCTGCGGGTATACTTTGCTCTTGTGTTTGGCTTGGCTTGGCTTCGTTCGCTTTCAATCTCCCGCTAAGAAAACACTGAAAGGGCTTAAGTAGCAGAATGTAGTCCAGACAACGGAATGCGTTGTATCGTAGTTTACAGCTTGACTGCGATATTTGCACCATTCGGTCCAACACATCCGACTTCAGCAAGCATTTTTTGAGTACCGGGTTTAGCATTCCCTCTTCGATCCCTTCTCCTTAGCCAGTCTGCCCTGTTGCAGCCTGTTATCCAGGATCACCGCGTGGAAGTGTAGAAGGGTCTTGGCAGCTCTGGTTCGCTGGCCCTGACGCTAGCAGTGAGCGCTGGGTCGCTGACCACTGCAGCTCATGCGCTGCTCAGCATCTTGATCCTCTTGTGTTTTATTCTATTAAGATGAACTCACACATCAGCTAACCACCCTCCATAGTGGAGTAATAAGACGCTCGAGCCTAGTCCGCTAAGCAGGAAATCCTTCTCCTGGTTACATCCAGTTCCCATCATAGATGGGGCCTGTACATGAGCCTGTGCCCCTGTAGAAGTACAGGTCCACTAAGACACGCCTGGCAGACATTGCCTCAACGATAGTCCGCCGTCGCCCCTCCGTGGCCCGCACCCTTCGAAACGCCCAAACCCACAGTATGCTCAAACTAGCTGTGGAGGTCAGGAATGCGAAGAGGCCGTGCTCATTCTGGAGACGTACCCGGCACCGTCCTCGCAACATCTGGCTGAAACAAATCCCCAGCGTAACTGCATGACACATGCGACTCAGCCATCAAATTTCATAACGGACACTATCATTCTGTGGGATGGGTCATTGTCGTCTAACCGTATTATAATAATAATTGTTATTATTATTATTTTCATTATTATTACTTTTATATGGGACAGCGTGCGCTAGTTGATAGGTGACACGGCTCACAATCCGAAAGTGCTGGGTTCGATTCCCATCACAGCACCGGCCGTAACCCCAGGGAAGCAAAGCCTTCGAAAATGCAAAAGCAAGGAGACCCTTACATAAATGCATGCTGAAGTCGGATGCATTGGGCCGACAGGCGCAAAATAAAAACCACAGTGCAAGGCACACCGGACACCGCCTTGGGGAATAGAGAAATAAGGCGAACGCAAATTTTAAAAAAATTACTATTATTTTTATTATTACCAGTATTATTATTACTATAAATTTTACTATTGTTATTATTTATATTAGTATTATTATTACAATTATTATTATTATTAACATTAATGTTATTATTATTATTGAGTTTCGCCGACGAAACCATAACTGAACTCTTCCATAGTTAGTCGCCGTTTCTTGTCTTTCCTACTCATCTCTTTCCCTATGGGTTCCAATCCACCGCATGTCTAGTTATATTGCGACTTCTTTATGAGAAAATATCCTATCCATCGCCACTTTAGGTTCCCAATCTTCTGCTCTATTGGTTGCTGTCGCGCTCTTTCCTTCACACGTGTGTTTGTCATTACTTAAGTCCATCTAGCATACAGTGTACAGTAAGACACTTGTTAATGAAAGTATGTAATCTGGATATGATACTCTTAGTCACGTGTCATGTCTCCGAGCAATGACCACATCATCGCCATCAGCAATATTGTATCTAAATCTGGCAAGCGCATCAACTGTGTACGGGAAGGAAGACTAATGTCTTGTCAGGTAAAACATTCTGGACAAGACCCTCACCTCGGCTTCCTAGTAGCACATTCTGGACAAGACCGTCACCTCGGCTTCCTAGTAGCACATTCTGGACAAGACCCTCACCTCGGCTTCCTAGTAGCACATTCTGGACAAGACCCTCACCTCGGCTTCCTAGTAGCACATTCTGGACAAGACCCTAACCTCGGCTTCCTAGTAGCACATTCTGGACAAGACCCTCACCTCGGCTTCCTAGAAGCACATTCTGGACAAGACCCTAACCTCGGCTTCCTAGTAGCACATTCTGGACAAGACCCTCACCTCGGCTTCCTAGTAGCACATTCTGGACAAGACCCTCACCTCGGCTTCCTAGTAGCACATTCTGGACAAGACCCTCACCTCGGCTTCCTAGCAGCAAATTCTGGACAAGACCCTCACCTCGGCTTCCTAGTAGCACATTCTGGACAAGACCCTCACCTCGGCTTCCTAGTAGCACATTCTGGACAAGACCCTCACCTCGGCTTCCTAGCAGCAAATTCTGGACAAGACCCTCACCTCGGCTTCCTAGTAGCACTTTCTGGACAAGACCCTCACCTCGGCTTCCTAGTAGCCCTCCCTGGAAACGGGCTGCTTTCACGGCAGCTTGGCTAATGGGGTGAGGGATCGACGTGATCCCTGTAGTAGTGAGTGACATGCAGATGAAGCCAAGAATAGCACAGCCGCCTGCAGGTCCCCGGTCAACTTCATCAGCACGCTCGGGATGGGAGTAAAGCTACAACAACCCGCCACTTAACGTCCTTTTCAGGGCGCACAAAAGAGTTACCTACTCATTGTGGGTATTCGCAAACAAACAACGGCTGTATACATTAGACTTAAGAAAGCCTTTATTTTTGTAATGTTGTTGTTGTTGTTGTTGTTGTTGTTGTTGTTATTGTTGTTATTGAATGACCACAATGAGTGGGATTACCCTTTTTGTGCGCCTTAAAAAGGACGTTCAGTGGCGGGTTGTTGTAGTGTTACTCCCATCCCGAGCGTGTTGATGACGGTGGACCGGGTTCCTCCATGCGGTTCTTGGCTTCATCTGCCTCGTCGCTCACTACTACTACGAGGATCACGTCGATCCCTCACCTCATTAGCTAGACTGCCGTGAAAACAGCCAATTTCCATGGAGGACTACTGGGAAGTCGAGGTGAGTGTCTTGGTCAGTATATGTTGCCTGACCCTGACTAACATGTCTGACCAGTATATTTTGCCTGACCCTGACTAACATGTCTGATCAGCATATTTTGCCTGACCCTGACTAACATGTCTGATGAGTATATTTTGCCTGACCCTGACTAACATGTCTGATCAGCATATTTTGCCTGACCCTGACTAACATGTCTGATCAGTATATTTTGCCTAACCCTGACTAACTTGTCTGATCAGTATATTTTACCTAACCCTGATTAACATGTCTGATAAGTATATTTTGCCAAACCCTGACTAACGTGTCTGATCAGTATATTTTTCCTAACCCTGACTAACTTGTCTGATCAGTATATTTTGCCTAACCCTGACTAACATGTCTAATCAGTATATTTTGACTAACCCTGACTAACATGTCTGATCAGTATATTTTGCCTAACCCTGACTAACTTGTCTGATCAGTATATTTTGCCTAACCCTGACTAACATGTCTAATCAGTATATTTTGCCTAACCCTGACTAACATGTCTGATCAGTATATTTTGCCTAACCCTGACTAACATGTCTAATCAGTATATTTTGCCTAACCCTGACTAACATGTCTAATCAGTATATTTTGCCTAACCCTGACTAACATGTCTGATCAGTATATTTTGCCTAACCCTGACTAACATGTCTAATCAGTATATTTTGCCTAACCCTGACTAACATGTCTAATCAGTATATTTTGCCTAACCCTGACTAACATGTCTGATCAGTATATTTTGCCTAACCCTGACTAACATGTCTAATCAGTATATTTTGCCTGACCCTGACTAACATGTCTGATCAGTATATTTTGCCTAACCCTGACTAACATGTCTAATCAGTATATTTTGCCTAACCCTGACTAACATGTCTAAATCAGTATATTTTGCCTAACCCTGACTAACATGTCTAATCAGTATATTTTGCCTAACCCTGACTAACATGTCTGATCAGTATATTTTGCCTAACCCTGACTAACATGTCTAATCAGTATATTTTGCCTAACCCTGACTAACATGTCTGATCAGTATATTTTGCCTAACCCTGACTAACATGTCTAATCAGTATATTTTGCCTAACCCTGACTAACATGTCTGATCAGTATATTTTGCCTGACCCTGACTAACATGTCTGAACAGTATATTTTGCCTAACCCTGACTAACATGTCTAATCAGTATATTTTGCCTAACCCTGACTAACATGTCTAATCAGTATATTTTGCCTAACCCTGACTAACATGTCTGATCCTATTCTTGCAATTTACAACTGCCACGACGAAGTAATGGTACGTTTAAACATTTACGAATATATGATATGGAGAAACGTTTATTTATAAGTATAACAACTGTCCAAGCCAACATATCAGCTCTACGGGATTGTAAGAAAGTTTGGGAACCGATATATCGGCTCCAAGGAGTGAATCAGTTAATGAACGTTTCTTCTTCGCTCTCCATATTTCTTTCTTTCTAAGGACAGAACTAAACGTCGTGATGAGCATTTGGGGTATAAACACTCAATCCAATTTTGGCGTCCGTATCTTGAGTTTCGAGCGTTTTTGAGTGGCTGCGAGAAGGCGAGGAAAAATTGTATAGGTATTTACGTATGTGTGTCTTGTCGAAGACGGGTGTGTCAGTCCGAAAGGTGCAAATATCGCAGTCAAGCTGTAAACTAGCGACACAGCGCATTCCATTCTCCAGACTACATCCTGCTACTTGCAAAGCCCTGTTCAAGGTTTGGTAGCTGGAGATTGAGAACGAACGCAGAAGAAGAAGAAGAAGAAGAAGAAGAAGAAGAAGAAGAAGAAGAAGAATAGGAAGAAGAAGAAGAAGTTAAAAAATATGTGTAACGTATGCGTTGTGTATGTACGCGTTTGTGTATGTATACGTTTGTGTATGTATGAATTTGTATGAATTTGTATATGTACGTGTGTATGTGTATGTGAATATGTGTGTGTGTGTGGTGTGGTGTTGTGGTGTTGTCTGTGTGTGTGTATATGCACGTGTGTATGTATGTGCATACGTAGGTAGGTATGTAGGTAGATATTAGGTAGGTAGGTAGGTAGGTATGCAGGTAGGTGGGTAGGTAGGTAGGCGGGTAGGTAGGTATGTATGTAGGTATGTAGGTGGGTAGGTATGTAGGTAGGTAGGTAGGTGGGTAGGTAGGTATGTAGGTAGGTGGGTGGGTACGTAGGTAGGTATGTAAGTAGGTAGGTATGTAGGTAGGTATGTAGGTAGGTGGGTATGTAGGTATGTAGGTGGGTAGGTAGGTATGTAGGTAGACGGGTAGGTATGTATGTAGGTGTGTAGGTAGGTATGTAGGTAGGTAAGTAGGTAGGTATGTAGGTAGGTGGGTATGTAGGTATGTAGGTGGGTAGGTATGTGGGTAGGTATGTATTAGGTAGGTAGGTATGTAGGTAGGTATGTAGGTAGGTATGTAGGTAGGTATGTAGGTAGGTAGGTAGGTGGGTAGGTAGGTAGGTAGGTATGGTGTATATGGATAATTTTGATGCGACGTGGGTTAACACAACTTAATACACAGGAAAACGCCCACGTCAGCTGTACTGAACGTCAGCCCTTCAGACCACGAACAGAAACCGGAACTAGCCGGCTGACTTTGATTAAGTCAAGAAGCCAAACCGCGACACCACTTGGCATAATATGGCTTCATTTTGGTCTTCAGTTTAGCTCGTGTTATGCCAGTTTGTTCCTGAAGCAAACGGAAAAGGTCGATTTTTTTATTATCTACTTGGCGTAGGAGACAAATAAGGAAGAGTGTGTATGGGGCTGGTAGCCTAAAAGCTGAATGTGGTAAACAAAATACAGGTTTTGACTAATTAAATTAACTTAACTTCTTTATACTGGTTTAGAAGACTCTGCAGAGTCGGTATACAACCAGTTTCATTTACATCATCTTGCTCTAAAAGCTATGGGCATTCAATTTGTTCTTAAATGCATTAACTGTGCCTGCCTCCACTACCTCGTGTGGCAATGCATTCCAAGCACTCACCACTCTCTGACTAAAAAAATATTTCTTAATATCTAATCTGGACGCCTTCTTCTTCTTCTTCTTCTTCTTCTTCTTATTCTTCTTCTTTTTCCTTTTCTTCTTCTTCTTCTTCTTCTGCTGCTTCTTCTTCTTCTTCTGTTTGTTCTTCCACTATCACCTCCTCCTCCTCCCCATTCTCCCCCGTCTCCTCTCCTTCTCCTCCGTATCATGTAAATCAAACTGGTTCTCTTCCATCTGGAGCGATTAGGAGGAGGAGCCGGAGAAGGGAAGGGGAGAAGGAGGAAAATGGGGAGGAGGAGGAAGTGACAGTGGAAGAAGAGGCAGAAGAAGCAGAAGCAGAAGAAGAAGAAGAAGAAGAAGAAGAAGAAGAAGAAGAAGAAGAAGAAGAAGAAGGAGAAGAAGAAGAAGAAGAAGAAGACGAAGGAGGCGGAGCAGGGGAGGTGAAAGAGAAAGAAGAAGAGGAATAAGAAGAAGGAAGAAAAAGAAGAATAACAAGACGAAGGAAGAGAAGGTCATATTAGCGTAGTGGCAGAGCACTCGCTCTTAACAGCAAAGGTACGTAGTTCAACTCCCGTTACCGAGACGCTCCAGTGGCCCAGAGCTGTAAATGGGTGCTTGGCTTAATATTAGAAAAAGACGGGCAGCGAGTGAAGGAACTTAAACAAACTGTGGCCTTGTATAAGGACGACTCGAACACTTCATTCCTGACAGCAGTGTCTTCTGTGAGACTACCTTTACCTCTTAAAGGACAAATCGGAAAAACAAAGCCAAAGCCATTGATGTCTTATTGTTGTTATTCCCTTATTTGCAATTTTTTGTTTGTTTGTTGCTACATGAATAATTTGGGGCAAGGTACGAGGGTCGTTCAAGTAAAACCGGGACTTCGTTTTGCAAGTGAAAAATAAATAATTTGTAAGTAGTCAAAACGCCATTAATTTTCGATACAATCTCCTGCAACGTTTTGGCACTCATTCCAGCTTCTGCCTAGAAAGATTTGTCATTATGGCTGCACCAATCCAGGACAGTCTGTTTCACTTCGTCATCAGTGCCGAAATGCTGACCTCCCAGATATTCTTTTAGGAGTTCAAACAGGTGGAAATCGCTTGCAGCGAGGTCGGGGCTGTAAGCTGGATATGGCAACACCTCCCAGTCGGGTTGCTGTAGATCGCAGATAGTGCGATGAGACGTATGAGGTCGAGCATTATCTTGCAGGTACAGGACGAGATCATCACTCACGGATGTACGGCCTTCCATAAAACCTTTACACCATTCAAATTTTCTACTGCGGCTGAGCGTCTCATCATCGTATTGTGATTGCAGACTTCTGTAAATTTCCGCAAGTTTCACGCCTTCTTTTACAAGATACTTCATGACAACATGCTGTTCCATGCAAGCACTAACAGTGATGTCCGCCATTTTTGTTTATCTATCACGTGACTGACCCGTGGCACGTGGACCACCTAGCAGTTATAAAACGTAGGGCTCCTAACTAATTATAGTAGTTCCAGCACGCTATAACCCATTCAGGTAGAACTAAAGCAAACAGTCCCGGTTTGATATGAACGTCCCTCAAAATTAGTTGTTCATCGCAAACGATGATAGCGGCATCATCAGACCGTCGTATATAGAATACCCAAATAACACTATGGAAACCGTTGCAGTAACAGAAAAAATCTTCCATAATTATGATGCAGAGATACAAGCGATGAAATTGGCGAAGGAAAAACTGCTGAACACCAACCTTGGCCCGTATCCTGTGGTATTTCTGATAGATGCAAAATTAGTACTCCAAACACTATCATCCTGGAGGCTGTCAGATCTACAAGTTTTATTGTCAACATTGAACAACCAGCGCAGAATCATGGTGTAGTGGATACCGTCTCACTGCGGAATACGAGGAGATGAGAGAGCTGACACACTGGCAAGGGAAGGTGCTGCAGACGAGTAACCAGTTGTACCAGTTACATACCATCAAAATAAAAAGATGATTACATCCACGAGAAGGCTTCCAACACAAATACAAGATGACTAGCGTAATATAAGTAGGCAAGAGGAGATTGTCAAACTGCGCCTCAGAACGGGACTCAACCGACTCCGCAGCCACATGTATACAAAATTTAGGATTGTCAGTTCAAGTATGTGTACATGTGGACAGGCACCCCAGACTGCGGAGCATTTACTTCAGGACTGTCCAGAGTATGAGATGCTGAGGTGGACATACTGGCCAAGAGAAACAACACTGGAAGGGAAACTATATGGACCTATCTATGAACTATGTATTCATCACGGTAGCCCTTGAGGAAGTATTCTGCACACTCAATTGGGAAACGCTCAACCACCTCCGGTTTGCAGATGACATTGTCATCATCAGCCACAGCATCAAGGAAGGTGAGCAATGCATGAATGAGCTGAGCAATGCCTGAATGAACTCAACAATGTCTGAATGAACTCAACAATGCCTGAATGAACTCAACAATGCCTGAATGAACTCAGCAATACCTGAATGAGCTGAGCAATGCCTGAATGAGCTGAGCAATGCCTGAATGAACTCAATAACGCAAGCGAGGTAGTTGGTCTAAAAATAAATAGGCAAAAGACAATGCATGCTGAACAATTTCTGTCCCAGCGAGGAAATGCGGCGTGGGACTGATTCCGTCAACTCACGTTCCTACATCTACTTGGACCATGGAATTACCCATCTACTTGGACCATGGAATTACCTATCTACTTGGACCATGGAATTACCCATCTACTTGGACCATGGAATTACCCATCTCCTTGGACCATGGAATTACCCATCTACTTGGACCATGGAATTACCCATCTACTTGGACCATAGAATTACCAACTCCCACGACTTGAATAGAGAGATCTCCAGAAAAAAAAAGCCACGCGAACGTTCAGAATCAGCCGCATCGAGACCGTACATCAACAGAGGAAAAACAGCAAAGCGAGACCTCGCCCGTTCAACAGACTGGCTTCATGCTGAAGTCGGATGTACTGGGCCGACAGGCGCAATATAAAAACCACGCTGCAACGCACACCAAAAAAAAAAACCAAAAAAAAAAAACAGCCTGGTCATTCCAACCATGGTGTGTGGCTGCGAGGTGTGGAACCTACAAAAAATTGACATGGCACTGCTCCAAGCTACTCACCGAGCGACGGAACGTAGAACACTTGTCGCTTTCACTACAAGACCACATCCATAACACCACCATCAGGAGACAAACCTGCTTCGATGTCGTAGATACCGCGTTGATAAGAACGTACAGGTGAGCAGGTCACGTGGTACGCACGTCTGACAATAGATAGTCACGTAAGGTAACGACATGGTGGCCCTACACCAATAAACATCGCCCCAAACGTCCATAAATCAGATGGAGAGATGGGATCAAGATGCTGAGCAACGCATGAGCTGCAGTGGTCAGCGACCCATTGCTGACTGCTAGCATCAGGGCCAGCGAACCATAGCTGCCAAGACCCTTCTACACCTCCACGCGGTCATCCTGGATAACAGGCTGCAGCATGGCAGACTGGCTAAGGAGAAGGGATCGAAGAGGGAATGCTAACCCGGTACTCAAAAAATGCTTGCTGAAGTCGGATGTGTTGGACCGAAAGGTGCAAATATCGCAGCCAAGCTGTAAACTACAACACAACGCATTTCGTTCTCTGGACTACATTCTGCTACTTACCCTTTCAGGGTTTGGTAGCGGGAGATTGAGAACGAACGAAGAAGAATAAGAAGAAGAAGAAGATGGAGAGATGACCATCGACAGGACTGGTCAGGCATGGAACGTAATGGCAAAGGACAGAGAGGAATTTAGACTAGATTTGGCTACCTGGCATAGGGCACACAATGCGCCAGATTGAACTCCAGTATTACAATACTCTTAATGTCCAAGACAAGAACAAACAATTGTATGTGTTTCATGGTTAATACACACAAAAATGCCATTGAAACTGAAGTAATGATTTTTAAATCTGAAGATGTAGAATGTAACTATCAATTACACAAAATTTAGAAAGCAAATTTCAGCTAAATAAGATATGGTTGATGTGCGATATGTGGCGTCATATAAATTGAGCTGCAAGTGGTGCTAGTCTCAAACAATAGTACGCTTAGGCGACCAGGGCTCGTCGCCTAGAATGACCATGTCCATGACCACTTCTGATGGTCGCGTGCCAGTTCTGTCGGGGAGGTTACCATCTGTTTTAGCCAGGTGTTATGAGTGCGGCCTCGAGGACGTCTCCAGGATGAGCACTGCATCTTCTCGCAACTCGTCCCCACAGCCTGCCGGAGCATCTCGTGGTTTGGGACTTCCCGGGAAAGGCGAGCAACGTGACCGAAAAGGGAGAGACGACGGCGATCAATCGTTGAGACAATGCCTGCAAGTTGAGTACGTCGAACTATTTCACTGTTGGAAATCAGGTTATCCCAGACGATCCCGAGGATGCGCCTCTGGCTGCACAAGTAGAAGGCCTCAAGACGCTGCCCGTCCTGCTGTAGTGTCCAGGACTCGGAGCCGTACAGGAGAATGGGAACAATGCAGGAGGAGTAAATACGAAGCCTGATCTCCAGAGAGAGCCTTCGCTGGCATCAGACTCTGTGGAGCGAGTGCATGAATGAAGCCGCTAAACCCATCCTACGGGTGATGTTGGGGCTGCATCGTGCGTCAGACGACTGCCTACTACCGAGGTAGACGAAGTCCTCGGTGGCTGCAACAGGGTTGTCGTTAACGGTGATGCTCAGCGCAGAGGGACCCTGCTGAGGTTTTGGATTTTCGTCTTCATCTAGGAAAAATGCAAGCCTAGGTCCACTGGAATGAACAATGTGGACTGTAAAGGGTTAAGGACTTTTAACTTCAAACTTGGATGACAATACTGTAATCCTGGTGCTCATTCAAGCACAGTATTTCAGGAAGCCAAATGTCGTCTAAGGTCATCTGCCTTAGGGTACCATGCTGGACCAAGGTCTTGTTGCAGGCCACTCATTTGTCTCATTGATGGACGACCTGGTCAAAGATAGGTCGACTATGACGTCACTTTGCGTATCCATGTGTTGTCAGGCGAGCGTACCATGTGAATACCACGTGACCAGCCCTCGTGTTCTTTCTTATCAACGCAGTATCTTTGACTTCAATGGAGCAAGTTTCTTCTTTTTCTTCTTCTTCGTACGCTGTCAGACGTGAACTTGAATTTGTTGAAAGAAAGCAGCGGTCATCCTGAGGCTGTCGACACTGCCATAGAGCTTGTCTAGTGTTGGCACTGGTGATGGCCACATGTGCTTTCTCTGGTCCTGTTGTGTCGGACAATTTTGTAGCAGATGTTCGGGGGGCATATTCCCAGTACCCCAGGTGTCTTCGTCAGTAGCACCTATCTTCAATTTGTTGAATAGATGGTACATCAGTCTGTTGTGGCCTGTGCGGAGTCTGAAGACCACCACCTGCTCTCTTCTGTTCAACTCGTAATAAGCATCATTTGTTGTGTAGCGAGTATGTTATGTTTCCCATTTGGCCATGTATCTGGCCCTAATAAACCTTTTCTACTATTCGTAGGTCACACTAGAATCTGGTTGCAGTAATCTTCCACCTTCGTTTTGCCAGTCTGTCTGCCTCCTCGTTGCCTTGGATGTTACAATGTGATGGGACCCACTGTACTACGTCTCTTCTGGGTTTGGACTGCTGGCATAGTTGACAGAGTACTGACCTTAGGTCATTTAGGCAGAAGCAAGTTTGATTCCTGAAGGCGGTGTTGCGTATGTGTTCTCGAAGTGAGACTGTGCAATGCTCTACGCTCCATCACCTGTTAGAAACTCGCAGCATGCTTCTTGTACATCCATTTTATGTAGGATCCACACCACGACACCATGGCCGGAATGCCCGTGCTGCTGAAGACGTGAGCTCTCGCTTCGTTCTTTCTCATCTCTCGCAACAATGTCCTGACATTGGGAAATAAACACAGCTTCAAACATAAAACCTTACAGAGGATTAGCACACTTCAATCTGATAAATCGATGAATCCGTTCGTCAAAGGATGTCACTCCTTTGATTAAAACACACTTAAACAAACACACACACACACACACACACACATACATACATTACAATACAACTACACACCGAACAAACCAATCCATCCCATTTGAGGCTCTAACTGACACACACAGACGCAAATAATTTGTACACTTTTCTGCAGACGGATCGATAGTTCGTTATTCATTCCGTTTCTCATTTTAGATTCCAGAATACGTTCATATTCACGCGCGCGTAGACATACGTAGACACGCGCGTTTGTAACACACACACACAACACATTGCAATTATCTCTGGAAACAGACTTGCATGGCTGTCTGGCTAATGGGGATCGACGTGATCTCCGTAGTAGTGAGTGTCGCACAATTGAAGACAAGCATAGAACAACTGCCTAGAGGATCACGGTCTGCCTTGATCAGCACGCTCGGGATGTGAGAAAAGCTACAACAACACGTCACTTAACGCTCTTTTTAGGGCACATGAATAATTAAATGTATTCATTATGGGCATTCAATAATAAAACCAACAACAGCCATGAAGGATCCTGTTCTTTGTGTTTTGTTATGTATTCTCGTTGTTTGCCACGAGATGGCCTTCTCATCATAGCTTTAATGCCGTGGGCGTGGTTGTAAGATGTGCCTTGGTGGCTGGGGCCGCCTATGACATGTACATTCTGCAATCTGTGCAGCTTTAATTGTATGCATGTTTAGTATTTAAAGACTTGTTTTAAGACGGGGAAGTGTAGTAAACTGTTGGTGGGGATGGTGTGGGTGTTTGCGGTTTGCTTTTTTGTCCCACATATCTCACAGTTGTTAATTGTATTTATTTTAAATGTGTGCTCTGGGATCAAGATGCTGAGTAGCGCATGAGCTGCAGTGGTCGGCGACTCATAGCTGAGTGCTAGTGTCAGGGCCAGCGAACCAGAGCTGCCAAGACCCTTCTACACCTCCACGCGGTGATCCTGGATAACATGCTGCAGCAGGGCAGGCTGGCTAAGGAGAAGGGATCGAAGAGGGAATGCTAACCCGGTACTAAAAAAATGCTTGCTGAAGTCGGATGTGTTGGATCGAAAGGTGCAAATATCGCAGTCAGGCTGTAGACTACGACACAACGCATTCCGTTCTCTGGACTACATTCTGCTACTTACGCCCTTTCATGGTTTGGTAGTGAGAGATTGAGAATGATCGTAGCCAAGCCAAATATATGCCCTAACTTCTGGCATTGTTATTGGGTGTGTGACTTGTTCTCCTTGCCTGTACTAATGTTCCTTTAGGCATCATTGGCCCGTTGCGTCGATCGGTCACTGCCATGGAATCCTGCTGCAACAAAACATGAACAATCCAACTTGAAATTCTCATTGAACTTCTTATATCCGAAGATGATGTCCTGGCACCTTGTGGTTTCATGGTAAGTGTGTGCAAATATGAAGATCTCGAGCAATGTATGTTCACCCTGACACAGCTTTCAGCAGAACATCCAAGGTTGGTCATACAGTGGATCCCATCCCACTGCAATATTGAAGGCAATGAAGCTGCAGACAAACTAGCAAAGAGTGGAGGAGCATCCCCACAGACAGACCTGAGTATCACATGTAATGAGACCAAGACCATAACTAAAGCTAGCTTCAGGGTAAAATGGGCTGATCAACACCCCGACTTCCGAAAAGAAGACAGCTACTATAACTTAACTAGAGAAGAGCAAGTCATCATCTTGAGACTGAGAACTGGGCATAACAGACTTAAGGGTCATCTTTACAACAAAATGAGGATTGGGACAGATGACAGGTGCCCATGTGGGGAGCATACCATGACCGTGGAACACATCCTGCAAAGCTGCACGCTCCCGCAGGAAAAGAGAGAACAATACCTGCCTCGCGAGACAGATGTGAGACAAAAACTGTATGGAGATAAAACAGCCTTACAAACAACGGTGTCCTTTGTAAGAGAAACCGGAACCTTGATCTGAGGATGTAAGAGAAACCGGAACCTTGATCTGAGGATGTAATAGAAACCGTGACCTTGATCTAAGGATGTAAAAGAAACCGGGACCTTGATCTAAGGATGTAAGAGAAACTGGGACCCTGACCTGAGGATGTAAGAGAAACCGGGACCTTGATCTGAGGATGTAAGAGAAACTGTGACCTTAATCTAAGGATGTAAAAGAAACCGGGACCTTGATCTAAGGATGTAAGAGAAATTGGGACCCTGATCTGAGGATGTAAGAGAAACCGGAACCTTGATCTGAGAATGTAAGAGAAACCAGGACCTTGATCTGAGGAACAAAGAAGAGGAAGAAGAAGAACCCAGGTACCTGCGGACAACTTGAGGGGAGTTGAGTGCTCCGCTGCCTTGGGACGAGAGCCGCGAGGAATCCTTTCCTTCTCTCCTTGTCAATCGGTTTGCCTTCTAATTTCTCGATCTGCCGCAGTCAGCTGACATCCACTGGAGAGTGTTATCTTGTTATGGTCTGAGAATTTGTTTTACTGACAGATCAGTTCTCTTACTATACTATCTCGTGGCCTACATAATTTGCATTCAGAGACACAAAACGCGCTATTCTGTTGTCATGTGATTGTTTGTCCCTCAATAGTTCGGAGTCTCCCATTATTGCCTGGTGCTCTGTTATTCAGAAAGTACAGAAAGGGTGGCTTAGGTACGAGTGGATAGCTGCTGTTGAGGCCTCAAACCTCCAGGCGTTGACCTGGAACTACTGTTCTGCTCATGCCGGGGTTCAGGGCAATGAAACAGCTGACATCCTGCCTTCACAAGCTTCCATCATGGGCATATTAGTGATAAATAGAACTGACATTTTGAAATCAATCAATGACCGCCAGCTGGATGAGGACAACCCAATAGATCAAGCAGCAATCCACAGGCTGCAAAGTTTCAACATTAAACGAGGTTCAAGCGGAGTGGGGCGCATGAGAGGACGGAGCAGGAGAGTGAACAGCCAGCGAGCTACAGGGACCATTAGCATCCATACCTTACGGCATTTGATGACCGGGACTGAGTACCTATAAGTATGCCCAGAGTGCAGTGACGTCGATTCTTAGAAACAGAAACATAAAAATAAATGTGTCGAGGATTCCTAGGCAGCACTTGCTTCTTCTATGTGAGTCATGCCCTGTGTGTGTGTTGTGTTGTTAGTCCATTGTAATCAATGACTTAACTTAACGTCTTTATATTGGTTTAGAAGACTCCACAGAGTATGTATACAACCAGTTTCTTGGAGGGTGGTTTAATAGACTCAACACGAGTTAAGTAGACATGCAGGCAGTTAGGCGCCATCTATAGCTAATCTTAACAAATTGCATGGGGAAAGGTAGAAATAATTTCTGGGTAGATTATTAGATAGAATTTTGAATTATGTCCGGGCAGCGGCCGTTAAGCCTATTCTTTTCGATTTAAAACCACCAAGGGATTTTTAACGTGCTCGACACTGGACACGGGAGTCCGATCTCACTACCCAGAGATCGTGGATATTTTTACCAGATGATCCACGTGAAAAAGGTCCTAATCTCCACCGTGATACAAACCCGCGACCTCCGGCATACAAAGGGAACACCTTACCTCGAAACCACTGAGTCCCCTAATGAGGATCCATTTGTCAACATCCACTGTACGTATCAGATCGAAGATGGCGAAATAATCCAATCTGAGCCCTGGATTGTCTGTTGCACTTAGTGCCAGGATGTAGGGCACCTCCTTTTACTGGAGTTAGAGAAGGGTTGGTCTGAGCAGACTTGCGGAGCGATCGTCTCTAGAAAGCCTCAATTATTCTTGCTACTTCACGTCTCTGAACACCTTCCGCGATAGTGCTGTGGAAGTATGTGTGATTGGTGGCGGTTCTTTCCCAGTCAACACAGATGAATAGATAGATAGACAGACGGACGGACGGACCGACCGACCGAATGACAGATCGACTGACCAACCGACCGTCTGACCGTCTGACCGACCGACCGACCGATGGACCGACCGACACTGGATCAGTGATCTCTTAAGTGTCACGTCCTGCAGTAGTATGACTTGGCTTGGCTTCGTTCGTTCTTAATCTCCCGCTACCAAACCCTCAAAAGGGCTTAAGTAGCAAAATGTAGTCTAAAGAATGGAATGCGTTGTGTCGTCGTTCACAGCTTGACTTCGATATTTGCACCTTTTGGTCTAACACATCCGACTTCAGCAAGCATTTTTTAGTACCGGGTTAGCATTCCCTCTTCGATCCCTTCTCCTTAGCCAGTGTGCTCTGTTACAGCCTGTTTTCCGGGATCACCGCGTGGAGGTGTAGAAGGGTCTTGGCAGCTCTGGTACGCTGTTACTGACGCTAGCTGACCGCTACAGCTCATGCGCTGCTCAGTATCTTGGTCACCCTGCAGTAGTATGATGAGTCTGACCACTCCTCCACCCACTGCTTCTTCCGATGATCCATCTGCGAAGACAAGGGCCCACGTGTGTCGAGGAAAGAAGATGTTAATATGCTCACTGGTCTTTTCACTCAGGGCACGGTTTTATTCCCCCCCCCCCCCCCCCACTCATCTACCGATACCTTGTATGTGTGTGTCCGCAGTGAAGGTTAGCTGTAAGGACTTCCTTGTTATAGGAAATATCATTATAATTCTATTTGAGAAGTCAAAATTCCCTTTTCTCTGCCTTTTCATCTAGAATAGTCTTGCGCATGCCTTGCGGTTCTGTGCGAGACAATCCCGTGCGTTTGCATCGATGCTGAAGCGTGTCAGAGATACTTTGAGAGAATATTTTGGTTTCCTTGGGTCACCGACCAGACGCAGGCGCTCTTTCAGCTCACCATACATTAGTTGTTTGGGGAAGCGCTTGTCTGGCATGCGCACGACGTCGCCGGTCCACCTAATTTGGGTCTTCAGCAACAGTATGTGGATGCTACGTATTTTTGCCTTCATGAGAGTCTGGTACTCTATCATAATGAACAATCTACGATCACCAGTGACAACACTAGACAAGCTCTATGGCAGTGTCGACAACCTCAGGATGACCGCTGCCTTTTTCGAAAAAATAATGGTTTCTGTCTGACTGCGTCCGATGAAGAACAATCTACGGAGGCACCTTGGATGGATGTGATTTATTGTCCTAGCATGCCTGCTGAACACATTCCACGTTTCACTGGCATACAGAAGGGTGGGAAGCACTACGGCTCGGCAGACTTTGAGTTTTGTATCAAGACTAAGACCCCCTCTGATTCCAAACGCTGTTGCGTAGACTCCATAAAGGCTTTTTCCGAATAAGGTCAGCTTAATATTATTGTTCAGTTACAAACAATCAAGATGCAGAGCAGTACATGAGCTGTAGCGGTCAGTGACCCGGAGTTGACTGCTAGCGTCAGAAGCAGCGAACCAGAGTTGACTGCTAGCGTCAGAGGCAGCGATCCAGAGTTGACTGCTAGCGTCAGTAACAGCGAACCAGAGTTGACTGCAAGCGTCAGTAACAGCGACCCAGAGTTGACTGCTAGCGTCAGAGGCAGCGACTCAAAGTTGACTGCTAGCGTCAGAGGCATCGAACCATAGTTGACTGCTAGCGTCAGAGGCAGCGAACCAGAGTTGACTGCTAGCGTCAGAGGCAGCGAACCAGAGTTGACTGCTAGCGTCATAGGCAGCGAACCAGAGTTGACTGCTAGCGTCAGAGGCAGCGACCCAGAGTTGACTGCTAGCGTCAGAGGCAGCGACCCAGAGTTGACTGCTAGCGTCAGAGGCAGCGAACCAGAGTTGACTGCTAGCGTCAGAGGCAGCGACCCAGAGTTGACTGCTAGCGTCAGAGGCAGCGATCCAGAGCTGACTGCTAGCGTCAGAGGCAGCGACCCAGAGTTGACTGCTAGCGTCAGAGGCATCGAACCATAGTTGACTGCTAGCGTCAGAGGCAGCGAACCAGAGTTGACTGCTAGCGTCAGAGGCAGCGAACCAGAGTTGACTGCTAGCGTCAGAGGCAGCGACCCAGAGTTGACTGCTAGCGTCAGAGGCAGCGACCCAGAGTTGACTGCTAGCGTCAGAGGCAGCGAACCAGAGTTGACTGCTAGCGTCAGAGGCAGCGACCCAGAGTTGACTGCTAGCGTCAGAGGAAGCGAGCCAGAGTTGACTGCTAGCGTCAAAGGCAGCGACCCAGAGTTGACTGTTAGCGTCAGAGGCAGCGAGCCAGAGTTGACTGCTAGCGTCAGAGGCAGCGACCCAGATCTGCCAAGATCCTCCTCTCCTCCACACGGTGGTCTTGGAAAATAGGCTGCAACAGGGCAGACTGGCCAAGAAGAAAAGATCGAAGGGCCAAAATCGGAAGTGTCTGACCGAAAGTTGCAAATATCGATGTCAAGCTGTAAACTACGACACAACGCATTACGTTCTCCGTACTACATTCTGCTACTTGCAAACCCCTTTTGGGGACTTGATCGGGGGAGTTTGAGAACTTATCGCGGGAGTTTAAGAACTTGGTCGCAGGAGTTTGAGAACTGAGTCGCGGGAGTTTAAGAACTTGTCGCGGGAGTTTGAGAACTTGGTCGCGGGAGTTTGAAAACTTGGTCGCTGGAGTTTGAGAACATGTCGCGGGAGTTTGAGAACTTGTCGCGGGAGTTTAAGAACTTGTCGTAGGAGTTTGAGAACGAACGACGAAGAATAAGCTCTAAAAATAGTCTACGAATGTTTACATTTTATTCCATGAAACAAAATTCGAAAACATGAAAATGTTAACACTAAAATATTATGTGAAAAAAAAACATATATGATTTCTAAATGACAATTTTAAAAGACATAAATAGTATCCCAATAAGATAGATTGAAAGTAGAAACGCATTATATAAAAACATAGCATACAAATATAGAAAGAGTATTTTAAAAACAATAAATAAAAACATGCAAATTAATTCATAAAAGATCGTATAAATCAGATTAAAATAGTATACCCTATATTACAGAGGCAAAAAAAAGGCTACCTGAAGCTGTGCACGAACTACCGAACTATCGCGCTGATCAGCCACACTAGCAAGATACTTTTGCGAATCCTATTAAGAAGGACAGAGAAAAGGTTTGAATCTGATATTCACGTAGTCCATGCAGGTTTTAGGAAAGACAGATGGACCAGAGACCACATATTCAATTTAAGGAATATCTACGAAAAATGCAGGGAGTTTAATGTAGACCTGTACACATGTTTCATTGATTACACTAAGGCCTTCGACACGGTAAAACATCAAAATCTGTGGAGAATCATGGGGGAAATGGGGTTTCCTTTGCATATAGTCCATCTCATTGAAACATTATACCAAGATCAACAAGCCGCTATCCGAGTACCTGGGCAAACAACAGATTGGTTTGCAGTACAAAAGGGAGTCCGACAGGGATGTATCCTCTCACCTTATCTGTACAACATATATGCGGAATGTATAATGAGAAATGTAAGAGAAGACGAGAACAGTGAAAGTTTCGACCCATTTACGATTGGGGGGTACGAGATTCCAGAGTTACGATATTCAGATGACACAGTGATACTGTCAAGAAGTATAGAAGGGCTAGAGCAGCTACTTTCAGCCGTTAATGGACATAGTAAAGATCAAAACCTGTTTATAAACATAAATAAAACAAAGATAATGACCACCGATAAAACACAATGTCAGCATAAATTTACAGTAGGTGGTGAGGAAATAGATCAGGTCACACATTTTGAATATCTGGGCTCCAGAATTGACAAAAATGGCGACTACTTCAAAGAAATCAGAAAAAAACTTGCTATGGCAATGCAGAGACTGAACATCCTGAAGAAATTATGGCAGAGCACCAACAAAACGATAAAAGTAAAAGTCTTGCGAGCCTGTGTTTTTCCTGTGGCAGCTTATGTCTGCGAATCATGGATGATTACCCAAACTTCTAGACAAAGAATCGAATCCTTCGAGTCAAAATGTTACAGAAAGATCCTCAAAATACGCTGAACAGAGAAAAAAATGCAGACATTCGGCAAGAGTTGACCATAGAGGAATCACTGGTTTATCAATTCCATTTTGGCTAAGAAATGCAAATACTTTGGTCACATCAAGAGACACAACGGTCTCGAGAGAACGGTGATAGAAGGTATGGTGGCAGGCAAAAGAGGAAGGGGTAGACCAAGAAGACGATGGCACCAAGATATCCAGGAGTGCCTGAGTATGACAGTGGCGGAAGCTGGTGTTTTGGCAAGGGAACGAGTTTCTTTCAGACAGACTGTGATGGGAGCGACGTTCTACAAAGGACATGCTACATGATGATGATATTAAAGAATATAAAATATTAACAAATTTTGAAATTTCTAAATGTTTTTGCACGGACAGAAGTTAACAGCCAGCTCATTTCATTTTTCAACTGCCAATGGTTCTCTTAACTGCATAGCATGTACACGGGACCTCAGAATGTATCGTCCATCTCCGATAGGACTGTGCACACGATTACACATCCGTATAGACTTGTGGCGCATGAAACGTGCGGGATTCGAACATCTACTGTTTCGCACCAACGCTCGTTCGTTTCTTGAGAGACGAGTGTCCTACCTCTCTGCTACAGCGATGGAGGATGCCAATCTAAGGTAGGCTTTTGTGATAGTGCAGTTTATAAGAAGGATTGATGATAATGGAGATTGACGATAATGGAGATTGACGATAATGGAGATTGATAATGGAGATTGATGATAATGGAGACTGACGATAATGGAGATTGACGATAATGGAGATTGACGATAATGGAGATTGATGATAATGGAGATTGACGATAATGGAGATTGACGATAATGGAGATTGACGATAATGGAGATTGACGATAATGGAGATTGATGATAATGGAGATTAATGATAATGGAGATTGATAATGGAGATTGATGATAATGGAGATTGATAATGGAGATTGATGATAATGGAGATTGACGATAATGGAGATTGATGATAATGGAGATTGACGATAATGGAAATTGACGATAATAAAGATTGATGATAATGGAGATTGATGATAATGGAGATTGATGATAATGGAGATTGATAATGGAGATTGATAATGGAGATTGATAATGGAGATTGATGATAATGGAGATTGATAATGGAGATTGATAATGGAGATAGATAATAGAGATTGATGATAATGGAGATTAATAATTGAGATTGATAATGTAGATTGATAATGGAGATTGGTGATAATGGAGATAGATAATGCAGATTGATATTGGAGATTGGTGATAATGGAGATTGATAATGGAGATTTATAATGGAGATTGATTATAATGGAGATTGATAATGGAGATTGATGATAATGGAGATTGATAATGGAAATTGATGATAATGGAGATTGATGATAATGGAGATTGATGATAATGGAGATTGATAATGGAGATTGATAATGGAGATTGATGATAATATAGATTGATGATAATGGAGATTGATGATAATGGAGATTGATGATAATGGAGATTGACGATAATGGAGATTGATGATGGAGATTGATGATAGAGATTGATAATGGAGATTGATAATGGAGATTGATGATAATGGAGATTGATAATGGAGATTGATGATAATGGCGATTGATAATGGAGATTGATGATAATGGAGATTGACGATAATGGAGATTGATGATAATGGAGATTGATGATAATGGAGATTGATAATGGAGATTGATAATGGAGATTGATAATGGAGATTGATGATAATGGAGATTGATGATAATGGAGATTGATAATGGATATTGATAATGGAGATTGATGATAATGGAGATTGATAATGGAGATTGATAATAATGGAAATAAACGATAATGGAGATTGATGATAATGGAGATTGACGGTAATGAAGATTGACGATAATGGAGATTGATGATAATGGAGATTGATGATAATGGAGATTGATAATGGCGATTGATGATAATGGAGATTGATGATAATGGAGATTGATAATGGAGATTGATAATGGAGATTGATAATGGAGATTGATAATGGAGATTGATGATAATGGAGATTGATAATGGAGATTGATAATGTAGATTGATAATGGAGATTGATGATAATGGAGATAGATAATGCAGATTGATATTGGAGATTGGTGATAATGGAGATTGATAATGGAGATTGATAATTGAGATTGATAATGGAGATTGATGATAATGGAGATTGATAATGGAAATTGATGATAATGGAGATTGATGATAATGGAGATTGATGATAATGCAGATTGATAATGGAGATTGATAATGGAGATTGATGATAATATAGATTAATGATAATGGAGATTGATGATAATGGAGATTGATGATAATGGAGATTGATGATAATGGAGATTGACGATAATGGAGATTGATGATGGAGATTGATGATAGAGATTGATAATGGAGATTGATAATGGAGATTGATGATAATGGAGATTGATAATGGTGATTGATGATAATGGAGATTGATAATGGAGATTGATGATAATGGAGATTGACGATAATGGAGATTGATGATAATGGAGATTGATGATAATGGAGATTGACGATAATGGAGATTGATGATAATGGAGATTGATGATAATGGAGATTGATAATGGAGATTGATAATGGAGATTGATAATGGAGATTGATGATAATGGAGATTGATGATAATGGAGATTGATAATGGAGATTGATAATAATGGAGATTGACGATAATGGAGATTGATGATAATGGAGATTGACGATAATGAAGATTGACGATAATGGAGATTGATGATAATGGAGATTAATGATAATGGAGATTGATAATGGCGATTGATGATAATGGAGATTGATGATAATGGAGATTGATAATGGAGATTGATAATGGAGATTGATAATGGAGATTGATAATGGAGATTGATGATAATGGACATTGATAATGGAGATTGATAATGGAGATTAATAATGGAGATTGATAATTTAGATTGGTGATAATGGATATTGATAATAGAGATTGATGATAATGGAGATTGATGATAATGGAGATTGATGATAATGGAGATTGACGATAATGGAGATTGATGATGGAGATTGGTGATAGAGATTGATAATGGAGATTGAAAATGGAGATTGATGATAATGGAGATTGATAATGGAGATTGATAATGGAGATTGATAATGGAGATTGATGATAATGGAGATTGATAATGGAGATTGATAATGGAGATTGATAATAATGGAGATTGATTATATTGGAGATTGATGATAATGGAGATTGATGATAATGGAGATTGATGATAATGGAGATTGATGATAATGGAGATTGACGATAATGGAGATTGATGATAATGGAGATTGATTATATTGGAGATTGATGATAATGGAGATTGATAATGGATATTGATGATAATGGAGATTGATAATGGAGATTGATGATGGAGATTGATAATGGAGATTGACGATAATGGAGATTGATGAAAATGGAAATTGATAATGGAGATTGACGATAATGGAGATTGATGATAATGGAGATTGACGATAATGGAGATTGATAATGGAGATTTATAATGCAGATTGATGATGGAGATTGATAATGGAGATTGATAATGGAGATTGACGATAATGGAGATTGACGATAATGGAGATTGATAATGGAGATTGATAATGGAGATTGATGATGGAGATTGACGATAATGGAGATTGATGATAATGGAGATTATTTCTTACTTAAATGTAGTTCAGTTCCTATCTCGTTTCTTTATTGTTCGCTTGTGTGTGTGTTTTCGTGTGTGTTTTGTGTGTGTTCGTTTGTGTTTTCGTGTGTGTTTATGTATGTGCGCGCACTCAAATAGGGATTTGTTGAACAGTTTTGAGCAGTGCGATTTCTTGATTGTCTATGTTTCTACCTTTGCGTTTCTGAAGCCTCTTTGCCGTACCCCTTTATCTTTATTTGTATCTCTCTCTTTATCTTTCTGCCCATTTTCCTCCTCTTTCTCAATCGTTCTGTCTCTCTTCACATATCTACACATATTGGCGCCCACTCTTTCCCTCTTTCTCTTCCATGATATATCTACCCATGGTTGCGCATCCCTTCTCTCTCTCTCTCTCTCTCTCTCTCTCTCTCTCTCTCTAATCATCATCATCTATATACAATTGTTCTCCTCTCTATAATCTCCCTTTTTCTCTTTCTCTCTTCCTCTATTTCAACTCAAATCACACTCTCCCTATTCTCTCTCTCTCTTTCTCCATCTCCTCCCCCCCCCACCTCTCTCTCATTCTCTATCTCTCTCTCTCTCTCTAATCATCATCATCTATATACAATTGTTCTCCTCTCTATAATCTCCCTTTTTCTCTTTCTCTCTTCCTCTATTTCAACTCAAATCACTCTCTCCCTATTCTCTCTCTCTCTCTTTCTCCATCTCCCCCCCCACCTCTCTCTCATTCTCTATCTCTCTCTCTCTCTCTCTCTCTCTCTCTCTCTCTAGTCTTTTACTCTTACTGTTACCGGAACATGTTTCCTTTTTATTTACCGTACCAGTACTATTTTGTTTCACCGACTCTAGAATAGAACGCTCTCCAACTGATGGACATGGACATTCCATCAATCCCATATACCAATAGTCCAATGAGTGTGGAATAGCCTTCTGAGTTTAAATGAAAACTAAAGAAACAATAATAACACACACGAGTATACGAAACAAACAAATTTATCACTCCTTTTTCCTTCCTTGGACAAAAAGAAGACGAACTCCGTGTTGAAATGTTCCTATTTGCGTTATGGATATTATTCCATTTTAGCTATCAAATTTCACAAGTGTGACCTTTCCTGTATCTTTATCATAAAACGTGATTTCGAAATACGTTGGCGTAAGCACAGCCCTGCCGGAGTCATTGGTCAACGAGATCAGCGACGTGAAATTGTGCTGTCGACAGTGGCGTAACTTTCACCTGTGTGAATGGGGTATACCCCTGGGTCCTTTAAACCAAGTTGGCCAGGAGCACACGCGAAAGTACTTGTTGGTAACGGCCACTTCTTATATATATATATATATATATACAAGGCGTGTTCAAATGAAACCGGACCGAGCTGCACCAAAAGTGAGCATACCTACGATCAGCATACTGGCGTCACTTCTGGTGTTCTGGTGTAAACAGCAAATACCGACCGTCAAGTTTGCAAAATGTCATTGTCCTCCGGTTCAGAGTTTCCTCAGCAGACCGTTGAAAAAATAGCTGTCTGTCTGCCTGCCTCCCTGCCTGTCTGTCTGTCTCACTGACTGTTTGTGTAACAGTTCCAGCCGGAGCATGAGCGTTTAGGGCAGGGATGATGTGGTCGGGCACTCTGGGAATAAAGGTACTTGAATGTGTGCCAAGGTCACTCTTCGTCTCGACACTACGCCAAGGTGACTCACCGTCTCGATACTAAGCAAACAAAGGAAAACAGGGAGTTAGGGGAAATAATGTGTCTAGTACAGGTAGGGACTAGGTGCTGACCACTCTGGTGTTCCGATTTGGGGAGTGTAAGATTAGTGACAGACAGAGACCGGCGAAGCTTGCTGTGACATTTTGAGTGACAAGAATTCGGAGTGATTCGTTCCAATAACAACTGAATGGAGGTGGATCCAAACTAGGTGATGGCTGGAGCAGATATCCCCCAGAGGTAGATTGGACAGCTCTGATACTGCTTAAGACTATATAATACTAGACAAAGTTTAACTCAAGCAGATTGGCCATGGAGAGAGAGAGAGAGAGAGAGAGAGACAAGAGAGACAGACAGACAGACAGAATTTAGCTAAGAGTCTGTTTAGCTCGCCGACTTTATAGAAGAGCGATTGATAGGCTGTTTGACGAATGTTAGTGAGATTGTATGGAATGCAGGGTGGCTCAACCAGCATACGCCTTTGAGTCTTGGCCAGTCGCTCTATAAGGTGTGTGTTGTGAGCCTTGTGTCTAGTAGAGATCTGGATGTGTTGTGCGTGCCGGACACCTTGTGAACGATGTGTTCCAGAGTGTGTGTATACACAGATCGATAGAGTGTGTGATCACATGTGAGCATACGTTGAATAGATTGAATGTATAATGTCCAGATCACCCGCCTGAGGGGATCTGAGTGTGAGTGAATGCACGGAATAGGAACGTAAGGGCGAGTTTTCGAGAGAGTGTTCAAGGTGCAGATAAGGGTAGGGGAATGTGCGGCTAGGACTGGATTGAATTAGTTGGGAGCAACATTCAATAGCTTATGCTTATAAACTCTGCGTATCTATTTAGATAAGATGTATTTCTTGTGTTGTTTGTAATCTCATTATACTCACTTTAATAGTTGTTGTATGAGTATGATGTAACAAATATGTCACCTGCTGCGTGCTATGTTATTTGCTGTGTGTGGTCATGAATTGTGTGGAAACATGTGGTAACATTCTAGATAGAATAACCCCAGTGAAAACCTAGACTCTGCTACATATGTCTGTATGTATGTCTAAATGTCGGTCTATCTGTCTGTCCGTCTATCTATATATGTATAAATATATATATATATATATATATATATATATATGTATTTATGTCTGCCTGCCTGCCTGTCTGTCTATCTATCTATCTATGCATATGTCTGTTTATCTGTATGTGTATCTATCTGTCAAGTATCTGTCTGTCTGCCTGTCTATTTATATAAAGAGAGAGAGAGAGAGAGAGAAAATAAGAAAGAGAGAGAGAGAGAAAGAGAGAGAGAGAGAGAGAGATAGAGAGAGAGATGGAAAGAAGCGAATATACCATTTCAAGTCTATTGGAGAAATACGAGTGAATGTACTATACGGAATGAATGAGAGATACTGGTTTTCTTGAATGTTCTTTATTCAAGTATTACAAAAAAAACATCAATTCCTCCCCAGAAAAACAAGCAATGACAAGTCCAAGAAAAGAACTCCAGCATCCCGTTTTCAAAATGGCGCTGACTTTTGTAATGTTCTGCTGTCTCCTGTTTGCAGTAATTGTGTTTGACGTCTGCTCCTGGTCGTCAGCGTACAGAAGTTCGCTTCACCTCAGAAACAATCAAATCGGTAACAACGTTCGAGTTTCCAAACGAGCCACACAACAGAATAATGTCTTAGAATATTATGAAAAATGTGTTATCGCTACACCATCCAAGATTGACATTCAGAAACTGTGCGCGCATCAAGACTGCGCAACTGTTCATTGTGTGCGTTCTTGCCATTGCGTGGATGACAGTTGCAAAATATCTTCAATGACGACTTGTAGTACACACGCATGCAACAAATTCGAAGTGGGTGAGCAAGAAGACAATATAAAACATGGAGTAGTCGATCTCCAGCGACTGTCAGTTATCGTTAACGACTATTTATTGCATGTAGAAAATACCAAGAACATTGAAGTGATCTGTTCCGACAATAACTCCCATTTATTTGGTAGAAGACTTGAAATTGAGATAACCAGACATAATTTGAATGCTTGCCCCTCTGGTGCAGTGGCTGATGCAATTAGTTCAAAGTCGAGCACGGAAGTTAATCAATTCAATCGCACGAGCTCAAAGATCTATCTCATATACTTCCGTCTAATGTCGAAGTGGGAAAGTTTTCTAAAACTACCTCGTCTGAACTCCTTCATTGAGCACAAAAGAAACGACACAGAATGGCAGATTCATACATTAAATAACGCGCAAAGCCAGAGTTTTGTATTGGAAGATAACTTGCGGTCGGTTCTTGGTCTTTCAGGGGCGTCACCAAGTCCAAACGTCAAAGGGGATGATGATGTCATACATATGGCTATAGAACAAGGATTCTGCGTTCGCTTGGACGTAATAGCTTGTCACAGGGCAGACATTTATAACGAGATACACAGATCAGTGCAGTCAGAGAACAACACCATCAACTGTCTTCTTTATCTCGACAGACATGATGATATAAGACAAACAAGAGACAATAATAATCAGACTTTTTGTGAAAGTAATAAAGACGATATAGACCTGGAAGACGCTATGTACATCAATGACCGACTTGGCCAAATTTATTCCAAAACTACTTCAGACATCTTTTCGGTTTTGGTCATCAATGTTCCTGAGATAACTTCCTTGAACGTATTCGACGCAGCCATCACTGAAGCGGTTGCCGAAATCGTGTCTGATCCATCAAACGTGTTGATAGTAATGAGCGACGTAGGAGACCCAAGATTCTCAAGGATTGATGAAAGTGTTTTCTTGCGATCTCAGACTTTTAACCCATTACTTCATGTTCTCATTTCTAGAGTGGCAAGTCATGAATACCCAGAATTATCTCCACTGATTTCTGGTCTGAAAATGAGAGAACGCCATTCTCTTGTGAGTAGTATTTCTGATGTTCACAGGATAGCAAAGATGTTGATATCGCGAGATGACGGAATAAGAAAGGAAGATAGAGAACCAAATAATCAAATTGATAAAAAACGTGGGAGAAATGTAAAGAAGGAAACGAAATCGAGTGGGGAGTGTCCCTTTGACAAGGTAACAGGTCCTATTGAATGTGTGTGTCTGGGAAATCACGTTCGTTTCCCAAATGACAGCATACAAGTTGCGTTTGCTAACTTTATCGTTGGAAGTGTCAACAACAAACTCTTAGATTTATCGCCTCAAAGGACAGGCAAAACGTATTCTAGGAGCTCCCATGAAACGGGCAGGGTAAGAGAGTATTTGAGAGAACGACACACCTGCGACAGGCTCCAGGGGATATCCTTTACTAATGTGCATCACGTGTTATGGAAAAACTCCACGTACGTCCTGATGACCCTACACTTAAAACCAAGTTCAAGGTCATATTCCCACGTGATAGGCCTAGACGCGGAAGTTGAATATTCAACAGACGATAATTACGGTACCAATTTCACTGCCAGTATCTTGTTCCCCAAAAAGGTTTCTATAGCCGCGCTTTCTGAATCAGCGAACAAAATAGTGAAAAAGCTGGTCCACCATTTATGTCACCAGTCTAACGAGTTAAATTTGGAGAGCGGAAATCACCAAGAACTTCTAAATTTCATTTCCTCAGAAAACCACTTCGGGATGAAAGCCAAGATAAAATCTCTTCATTATCCTTGTCTATTTTTAGTAACACGGAGTTACGACGACAGCGCTGCTGTAGAAGCTGCAAATGTTTGCAATGATAGATTGTATCATCTCACAGTGGAGGCTAAATTTATCAACGTGTTGACGCTGTCGCTGCTTCCAGCCGAGGTCATTGTTGGTCCAAGGGAAATACGATTTGTATCTTCATTGGTCAAAAATGCTTACTCTGTTTCTAAGTCTGCTTTCAACATTAAGACTTCTTACACAGTAACATTCTTTTAGTTTTCTGCCTCTTATTTTCCTTCTTGTTCTTCTTCTTGATGATATCTTCTTCTTCTTCTTCCTCTTTCTATTCTTCTTCTTTTTCTACTTTTTCAACATCTTCTTCCTATTCCTCTTTTTCTTTTTTTTTTCCTTATCTTCTTTCTCCTCTTCTTTTTCTTTTTTTTTTCCTCATCTTCTTTCTCCTCTTCTTATTTTTTCTACATCATTTTATTATTATTATTTTTGTTCTTCCTCTTCTTCTTATTATTATTATTCCTATTCTTCTTCGTCTTCTAATTCTTCTTCATCCTCCTCTTATTCTTCATCTTCTTATTCTTGATCTTAGTATTCTTCTTCTTCTTCTTCTTCTTCTTCTTACGCTGTCAGACGTCGACCTTTATTTTATCCAAAAAAGCAGCGGTCATCCTGAGGCTGTCGACACTGCCATAGAGCTTGTCTAGTGTTGCCACTGGTGATGGCCACATCTGCTCTTTCTGGTCCTCGTATGTCGGGCAGTTTTGCAGCAAATGCTCAGCGGTCATTTTCCCTGTACCACACGGGCATTCGTCAGTGTCACCTATCTTCAATTTGTTGAATAGGTGGTACCTCAGTCTGTTGTGGCCAGTGCGAAGTCTGAAGACAACGACCTGCTCTCTTCTGTTCAACTGGTAATAGGCATCGTTTTTTGTGTCTCCAGTATGTTCTGTTTCCCATTTGGTCATGTATCTAGCTCTAATAAGCCTTTTTGACTCTTCGTATGTCATACTAGTATCTGGTTGTGGTAGTCTTGCACCTTCCTTTGCCAGTCTGTCTGCCTCCTCGTTGCCTTGGATGTTGCAGTGGGATGGAACTCACTGTACCACTACTCTTTTGGGTGCGGACTGCTGGCATAGTTGACAGAGTACTGCTCTTAAATCATTAAGTTCAGTATTTTTCTGGCTTTTTAGTGCTGTGACTACTGCCAGGGCATCTGTAAGCAGGACTATATGGCTTTCATTCCTTTTACCTACCACCATTTCTTCCACTGCCGCCCTCAGTGCCTCTGCCTCCGCTCTGAAATTGCTTGTGTATTTTCCAGTTGTCAATAACAGTGTTATTTGGTAGGCTCTGGAATGCCCATGCCCCTCCGTTCTGTGTTGTGTTTGTTACAGAACCGTCGGTGTATGCATGGGTCCAGTCCATGCTTGGGCTATTTCTGCAAAATTTCTCCGCTTTAGTTTCCCATTTCCGAAATTCTTAGTATTCATATTCTTCTCATTCGCCACGTTTGTTTTTTTAATTACGTCTATACGTGTAGTCCAGTTCATTGAATAAAGATTGCTTTAGGGGAGATCTCTTCTTCTCCTCATTGATCTGACTAACTAACGCTTATACATTACACTGACTAACTAACGCTTATACATTACACTGACTAACTAACGCTTATACATTACACTGACTAACTAACACTGATACCTTACACTAACACTGATACCTTACACTAACACTGATAACTGATATTGATAACTGGCACTGATAACTGACAGCGACTAACTCACACTAACAGCGACTAACTCACACTAACAGCGACTAACTCCCACTAATAGCGACTAACTCCCACTAACAGCGACTAACTTACACTAACAGCGACTAACTCACACTGACAGCGACTAACTCACACTGACAGCGACTAACTCACACTAACAGCGACTAACTCACACTAACAGCGACTAACTCACACTAACAGCGACTAACTCACACTAGCAGCGACTAACTCACACTAACATCGACTAACTCACACTAACAGCGACTAACTCACACTAACAGCGACTAACTCACACTAACAGCGACTAACTCACACTAACAGCGACTAACTCACACTGACAGCGACTAACTCACACTAACAGCGACTAACGCACACTGACAGCGACTAACTCACACTAACAGCGACTAACGCACACTAACAGCGACTAACTCACACTAACATCGACTAACTCACACTAACAGCGACTAACTCACACTAACAGCGACTAACTCACACTAACAGCGACTAACTCACACTAGCAACAACTAACTCACACTAACATCGACTAACTCACACTAACAGCGACTAACTCACACTAACAGCGACTAACTCACACTAACAGCGACTAACTCACACTAACAGCGACTAACTCACACTGACAGCGACTAACTCACACTAACAGCGACTAACTCACACTGACAGCGACTAACTCACACTAACAGCGACTAACGCACACTAACAGCGACTAACATCGACTAACTCACACTAACAGCGACTAACTCACACTAACAGCGACTAACTCACACTGACAGCGACTAACTCACACTAACAGCGACTAACTCACACTAACAGCGATGAAGGCAACCAATTCCTGGAACTCCTCTTCGGTTCCACACAGTTCTTAGTTTAGTTTGGAGTCATGTCACCAGTTAGCCTTCATCGACTGGCTGTACAGATGGCAAGCATGTCAAACAATGTCCATTACATTGTTCGTACAGTCTACATGTGCACAGGGAGGAAACGGACAAATTGTACTCTTGGAAAGTGCAGCAGTGTCTTCCATGGAGAACATGTCCTATTCGGACAAGTTCAATTAAAAGACACAAAAAATAAATTTAATTCAGTCAAGTTAATTTCAGTCACAAATATCCATTTAATTCACTCAAGTCAAGTTTAGTCACCAATATTCATTTAAGTCCGTCAAGTCACGTTTAATCACTGATGTAAATTTAATTCAGTCAAGTTCAGTCAAATATGCTAATTTAATTCAGTCGTTTAGTCACAGATGTCAATTTAATTCAGTCAAGTCACATATGTCAATTAATTCAGTCAAGTTAAGTCACATGTCAGTTTAATTCAGTCAAGTTAAGTCACATATGTAAATTTAATTCAGTCAAGTTAAGTCACATATGTCAATTTAATTCAGTCAAGTTAAGTCACAGGTGTCAATTTAATTCAGTCAAGTTAAGTCACATATGTCAATTTAATTCAGTCAAGTTAAGTCACATATGTCAATTTAATTCAGTCAAGTTAAGTCACATATGTCAATTTAATTCAGTCAAGTTAAGTCACAGGTGTCAATTTAATTCAGTCAAGTTAAGTCACATATGTAAATTTAATTCAGTCAAGTTAAGTCACATATGTCAATTTAATTCAGTCAAGTTAAGTCACATATGTCAATTTAATTCAGTCAAGTTAAGTCACAGGTGTCAATTTAATTCAGTCAAGTTAAGTCACATATGTCAATTTAATTCAGTCAAGTTAAGTCACATATGTCAATTGAATTCAGTCAAGTTAAGTCACATATGTCAATTTAATTCAGTCAAGTTAAGTCACAGGTGTCAATTTAATTCAGTCAAGTTAAGTCACATATGTCAATTTAATTACGGAAATTAAAAAAACAAATATTGGGGTGAGAAAGGGGGTGTGTTAGAGGTTTCATTGCACTAAGCCACATCTTTGTAAGGTGACTAGTTCCCTTCCTTGCTGCTGTTACCTTACCCTAGGCATCAACAAGGTACCCATTTATAGCTGGGTCGACTGGCAATGCTGAAAGCGGGGGCTGAATCTCGTTATTTTACGATTTTATTAGGAAAGGTAGATAATCGTGTTTTTAATCGACTAGTGGAATATATTAAGAGTTGTATTTCTTAACTTGGCCCAAATCTCAGAATAGTTTGAAGGAGACGATTGTTTGTGGTACCGGGATTGAAGAAAAACAAAAACTATCACTGCAGCATAACAAATCATTCGTTAAAGACGAATGTAGTGATTTGTGCACGAGGTTAGTAACCTCATATTGTAAAACTATTCCTACTAATACTGAATTACTCGGTTTATGGACGACCCGTTTCTCAAAGGCGGGTTCACCGCTTCGGCTACCAATTTCGTCTCCATTGTCTTCTGTCTCGGGTCACGGTGGACCAGTGGGTGATAAGTTTCTCGTCTGTAGCATCGTGGATGTTGTTTCTGAGTTCGAGGGAGTCTGTCCAGCGCGTAGGTGGTCTTCTGTCTCGTCGCTGTGCTCCAACGGTCATCAGTTCTCCAAAGCAGGTGACCAACCCAGCGAGGATTTGCCTGGTCTGCCTGGTTAACTGCACCCTTCACTAATGACATGTCGTACGTCAGTGTTGTGAAGACCTTTGAAACGTTGGTTGTGGAGCGTGAGGCGTATCATGCGTCTCTCGAGGGAGGCTTGGGTCACTCTGAGTTTGGACTCCCATTTCTTTTGTAAGTGCTTCTTTGGCATAACACATTGCAGGTAGAACTGTAGAGTTGAAAAGCGAGGCGCGCAGACTCTGGTCGTGGGTATGGCTTGGCTTCGTTCGTTCTCAATCTCCCGCTACTAAACACTGAAAGGGCTTGAGTTGCAGAATGTAGTCCAGAGGACGGAATGCGTTGTGTCGTAGTTTCCAGCTTGACTGCGATATTTGCACCTTTCGGTCCAACACATCCGACTTCAGCAAGCATTTTTTGAGTACCGGGTTAGCCTTTCCTTTTCGATCCCTTCTCCTTATCCAGTCTGCCCTGCTGCAGCCTGTTATCCAGGATCACCGCGTGGAGGTGTAGAAGGGTCTTGGCAGGTCTGGTTCGCTGGCCTTGACGCTAGCAGTCAATTATGGATCGCTGACCACTACAGCTCATGCGCTGCTCAGCATCTTGATCCCAGGTCGTGGGAATAGTCTAGTCCCGTCTTTGTGGACGAGAAAGCCGCCATGCCCTCGCGATGGCGTTTTGTTAGTTCTGGGTTTAGGTCCCCCGTCTGGCTAGTTTCCACCACTTGGTCCCACGTCTGGCTAGCTTACTGCTGGTACAGCCATTGTAAATGCTGCCGGGAAACGTGCCGCGAGCTCTGCACGCAAGGTCAGGTGATCATCTTCCGGCTACAAACAAGAAACGTATAATAATTTCAATATTGGCACTACTGAATTGTGCATCCGTGACACAGGCCCAATGACAGCCGGACAGCTGTTGCCGTCTTGTATATCACACATCAGTGAAATGCGTAGTGTGTGGTAACAGCCAGTGTCGTTACATGAGGAGCTGTACATAGCCTCGAGTTGACAGCTACCTTTGTTAAAGTCATTGTAGTTGAAGAAGAAGAAGAAGAAGAAGAAGAAGAAGAAGAAGAAGAAGAAGAAGAAGAAGAAGAAGAAGAAGAAGAAGAAGAAGAAGAAGAAGAAGAAGAAGAAGAAGAAGAAGAAGAAGAAGGAAGGAAGGAAGGAAGGAAGGAGGGAAGGAAGGAAGGAAGGAAGAAAGAAGAAGAAGAAGAAGAAGAAGAAGAAGAAGAAGAAGAACAACAACAACAACAAGAACAAGAAGAAGAATGAGCAGGAGAAGAAGGAGGATGAGAAGAAGGAGTATGCCAACGAGAAATAGGAAGAGGAGCAGAAATATGGAGGAGGAGGAGTAGGACAACCAGAAATAGGAGGAGAAGCAGAAATAAGGAGGAGGATAAAGACGACGGAGTAGAAGGAAAAACAAAAAGCGGAGGAAAAGGAGGAAGAGGAGGAGGAAGTTGTTATATCCACGTGCAACCATCTTTCATCCCCATCAACAACCGCAATTTTACCCACAGGGGAGAATTGACTCACAACAAACACACGGTAAGCCTTTATGTCTTCCGTCAACACTTCCAGTTGGTCCCAGTTCTGACCAGCTTCCCCCAGTTAGTCCCACGTCTGGTAAGCTTCCCCCAGTTAGTCCCACGTCTGGCCAGCTTCCACCACTTGGTTCCACGTCTGGTCAGCTTCCACCACTTGGTCCCACGTCTGGTCAGCTTCCCCCAGTTAGTCCCACGTCTGGCCAGCTTCCACCACTTGGTCCCACGTCTGGTCAGCTTCCCCCAGTTAGTCCCACGTCTGGTAAGCTTCCCCCAGTTAGTCCCACGTCTGGCCAGCTTCCACCACTTGGTTCCACGTCTGGCCAGCTTCCACCACTTGGTCCCACGTCTGGTCAGCTTCCCCCAGTTAGTCCCACGTCTGGTAAGCTTCCCCCAGTTAGTCCCACGTCTGGCCAGCTTCCACCACTTGGTTCCACGTCTGGCCAGCTTCCACCACTTGGTCCCACGTCTGGTCTGCTTCCCCCAGTTAGTCCCACGTCTGGTAAGCTTCCCCCAGTTAGTCCCACGTCTGGCCAGCTTCCACCACTTGGTCCCACGTCTGGTCAGCTTCCCCCAGTTAGTCCCACATATGGTCAACATTCCCCAGTTAGTCCCACGTCTGGCCAGCTTCCAGCAACCACGTCTGACCATCTTCCACCAACGCTTCCAGCTGGACCCACGTCTGGTCAGCTTCCACCAACGCCTCCAGCTGGAGCCATGTCTGACCAGCTTCCATCAGTTAGTCCCACGTCTGACTAGCTTGCGCTATGTTTAGAGTTATGAGGAAAGACTCAGAAAAAACCGGCCTAAAATGTGTAGAACAGAGAAGAATTCGAGATGACAATACAGATTTATAAGATAATCAAAGGAACGGATAAATGAGACTATAACAAGTTTGTTTTTTTTCAAAATACAACCACCCACAAGAACAATAGGGCATAGCTACAAATTAACTAAAGAAAGGTCCAGATTAGATATTAGGAAATATTTTTTTAGTCAGAGAGTGGTGAATGCTTGGAATGCATTGCCATGGGAAGTAATGGAGACATGGACAATTAATGCATTTAAGAATAAATTGGATGCGCATAGCTTTTAGAGCAAAGTAATGTAAATGAAACTGGTTGTATACAGACTCTGCAGAGTCTTCTAAACTAGTATAAAGACGTCAAGTTAAAAAACAATCTATAAAACACATGGTAAAAGCAGTCTTATATTCATAAATCATGAAAAGTCGTTCGATGGTCAACAGGAGATCAACAGGAGATCCTAACCGATTATGCACTACAAGATCCTCTCCTTAATAATAGCAAGGCTCTTCATCAGGACAGCCAGAATGCAGCAAGAACAACAGACGGCATGTCGAAGTGGTTTCCCCATTTCATCAGGCGTCAGATATGGTTGTGTTCTGTCACCACACGTCTTTGTTATGGTTGTGTTCTGTCACCACACGTCTTTGTTATGGTTGTGTTCTGTCACCACACGTCTTTGTTATGGTTGTGTTCTCTCATCCCACGTCTTTGTTATCGTTGTGTTCTGTCACCACACGTCTTTGTTATGGTTGTGTTCTCTCACCACACGTCTTTGTTATGGTTGTGTTCTGTCACCACACGTCTTTGTTATGGTTGTGTTCTCTCACCACACGTCTTTGTTATGGTTGTGTTCTCTCACCACACGTCTTTGTTATGGTTGTGTTCTTTCACCACACGTCTTTGTTATGGTTGTGTTCTCTCACCACACGTCTTTGTTATGGTTGTGTTCTCTCACCACACGTCTTTGTTGTGGTTGTGTTCTGTCACCACACGTCTTTGTTATGGTTGTGTTCTGTCACCACACGTCTTTGTTATGGTTGTGTTCTCTCACCACACGTCTTTGTTATGGTTGTGTTCTCTCACCACACGTCTTTGTTATGGTTTTGTTCTGTCACCACACGTCTTTGTCACTTATATTAATCAAATCTCCTTGAAAGCAAATACAGAACAGGAAAGTACTAAGGAATTGCTCTTTGCAGAGGACTAATGTCTGATCCACCCTAATGGACATATTGACTGTACTTAAACTGTAAAAAGTGCAATATGACTATCAGCACATCTTTTTCTTCTTCTTCTTCATCGATTAACTAATGATGTGCTTCTAGTCTGATGAGGTTCACGAAGGAGACTGTGCGTTTCAGGCCTTCGCCGGTCCCCACAGCTTTTCGAGCATGACCGCTCCAACAGGCAAAACTGCATCTCTTTTGTCTGCATAGAATCAGCACATCAAAAACAGAGACAATGAGTGAAGGTGGAAAGCACACAGCAATATTTATATTCATGTAATTAAGGAAACAATCAAGGAGGTGAAAGAATTTAGGTATTTAGGAACTGTTTTTACTGAAGATGGCAGACTAGATACAGAGATAAAGACAAGGGTGCTGTCACTTACCGTCTCCACTACTAAGACCCTCCAAGATTTTCCCACAAGCATAAAAGCAGAGGACAAATAGTATCTTCCTCTCCACCCTGTGCTACTAATACCAAACATGGCATTGAAAAGGGTTCAGTAATGAAAGTTAGATACCTGCGAAATTCGGTACCCCAGAAAGGTAACTAAAAACACCAGAAGAGACCGAATCACAAATATGAATATTCGAGAGCTGGTTCGAACAATTTATAGCCTAAATTACATATAGCAACAGAGAATGAAATGGTTTGACCACATTGTTCACGCAACCCTCTACAGTAGAACACAGACACAGACGGCAAAAGAAAAACTTAGGAAAAAGTGCATAGGCTGTGTAAATGTGACCTGCCGTAAATTGGGTAAAATGCCACTTGGGCCACGAGAGAGGTGAGAGTCCAAAGACAAATACATACCATGACACTGGGCTACAGGCCTGTAGAAAGTGAGACAACACTTGGGCCACGAGAGATGTGAGAGTCCAAAAACAAATACATACCATGACACTGGGCTACAGCCCTGTAGAAAGTGAGACAACACTTGGACCACGAGAGAGGTGAGAGTCCAAAAACAAATACATACCATGACACTGGGCTACAGCCCTGTAGAAAATGAGACAACACCTGGGCCACGAGAGAGGTAAGAGTCGAAAAACAAATACATACCATGACACTGAGCTACAGCCCTGTAGAAAGTGAGACAGCACTGGGCTACAGGCCTGTAGAAAGTGAGACAACACCTGGGCCACGAGAGAGGTAAGAGTCGAAAAACAAATACATACCATGACACTGGGCTACAGTCCTGTAGAAAGTGAGACAACACTGGGCTACAGCCGTGTAGAAAGTGAGACAACACTTGGCTACAGCCCTGTATAAAGTGAGACAACACTGGGCTACAGCCCTGTAGAAAGTGAAACAACACTTGGGCCACGAGAGAGGTGAGAGTCCAAAAACAAATACATACCATGACACTGGGCTACAGCCCTGTAGAAAGTGAGACAACACTTGGGCCACGAGAGATGTGAGAGTCCAAAAACAAATACATATCATGACACTGGGCTACAGCCCTGTAGAAAGTGAGACAACACTGGGCTACAGCCGTGTAGAAAGTGAGACAACACTTGGCTACAGCCCTGTATAAAGTGAAACAACACTTGGGCCACGAGAGAGGTGAGAGTCCAAAAACAAATACATACCATGACACTGGGCTACAGCCCTGTAGAAAGGGAGACAACAAAAGACGAATGACAAACTCTATTTTCCCAACCCCCAAATTGCTCAATTGTATCTAAAGAAATATATGAACGCCCCTTGTATAAAGGTGAACTAGAATTGACTAAGACAAACACATACATTTTAATACTTGGCCACCCACATAACATCTGATAGGAGATACACTTGTGAAATAAAGAACAAAATAGCCCAGGCAGAATCAGTCTTCCGGAGTATGAGGGGAATCTTGTGCAACAGAACATTATCGTTGAGGGGACACTCCGGTCTTCTACCCTGGGGGCAACTCTTCTGTCTCTTCTTACCTCACTCTGTTTCATTTGACTCTGTCCTACAGTCACACTCTTGCACAACTTTCACACGCGCCCTCATGGTGAGGCCCTTCCATTGCACTTTGATTGGGCTGGCTTCTGAGGGCGCACAAACCTAGCATAGGTACATACAGACGCACACATGCATCCAAGCACTGGTTTATGCGTCCTGATATCGCCCAATGGACTACGGTCTGGGCTGGAAAATGGCGCGCCTCCGCCAGTAGAAACTAGTGAGGCAAACATCTAAGCAACAACAACAACATTATCGTTGGAATTAAGGAAGATAGTGATACGTGGAACCAGTACTGACATACGGCAGCGAGTCATGGACAATCTGCAAGCAGGAATATGGGTTTTTGGATGTAACGGAATTGTGGTTTTATAGGAGAATGTTAAGAATATCGTGGGCTGCACAAATGGATAATAACTCGGTACTTGAATAGGTACAGACATGAAGACGGTGTATGGCAACATTCAGGACAAGTCAGTCATACTTTTTCGAGAGACGTCATGAGAAAAGGCGGGTTGGAACACAAGGGAACAACGGCTGAATCGCTGGGAAGAGGAAAAGTGGGAGGCAAAGAGAGAGAAAATATTGGACAGCTTGGGGGAATGGCAGGAGAGACGATTAACGGCGGACGTGATAGGAGGAGGTGGAGATCCATGAACTCCAATGACAACCGACAGGGCACATGATGATGATGACGATGATGATGATGATGATGATGATCGTATTAATGCTGAGCACTCATCTCAGATTTTGAACATAGCTATTCCTCAACCGTTATTTATTTTCATTATTATCTTTACTTAATCCATCTTCACATCATTTTTAATTAGAGACAGCGTGTTCTTTGAATTTCAAACGTCATAACTAGCCTCGTTTGTCAGATAAGCATGTTTTGTTTTGTTTCCTGTCTCGTTCTAGTATAGACGATTCCATAAAGTTCTGCAGAACCGACTGGGCGATCTAACTGCTGATTATGGGGGTGGTATGTTTGATGTGCGCAGTGGTTTATTTTTTGTTACCCCTATGTGGGTACATGGACTAATTATAAGAAAAGGAGGGAAAATACCGCTGTATTAAATAAAGAAATCAGAAGAAGTCTAGCTATGACAATGCAGAGACTGAAGAAAATATGGCAGAACACCAACAAAATGATAAAAGTAAAAGTCTTGAGAGCCTGTGTTTTTCCTGTGACAGGTTATGGCTGTGAATCATGGACGATTACCAAAACTTCTAGACAAAGAATCGAATCCTTCGAGTCAAAATATTACAGAAAGATCCCCAGAATACCCTGGACATAAAAAAAGAACAAATGTAGACATTCGGCAAGAGTTGAGCATAGAGGAGAACTGGTTTATCAGTTCCATTTTGGTTAGAAAATGTAAATACTTTGGTCACATCAAGAGACACAACGGTCTTGAGAGAACGGTGATGGAAGGTGTGGTGCCAGGCAAAAGAGGAAGGGGTAGACCAAGAAGACGATGACACCAAGATGTCCAGGAATGCCTGGGTTTGACTGTGGCGGAGGCTGGATATTTGGCAAGTAACGAGTTTTTTTTCAGACAGACTGTGATGGGAGCGACGTTCTATAAATGGCATGCTACATGATGATGATGAATACCGCTGCTCATCCATACATGCCGTAAAATGCGACTAAAGAAGGTTGTGCATGCAGCTAGCAACCTCAATTATAGAATAATGTAAAACAATGATTATTATAATGTTACCCCGAGTATCCACGAGCTACAGAGAAGCACACTCATCAAACGATCCATGAGGACAGAATAGAGAGACCAGCACAAAGAAACTCATCAAACGATCCATGAGGACAGAATAGAGAGACCAGCACAAAGAAACTCATCAAACGATCCATGAGGACAGAATAGAGAGACCAGCACAAAGAATACAAGCCAGAAAATGACAGCATATACAAACTAGGCAGAGATGAACAGACAACGATCTTCACTCAGAACGGGACTCAAGATCCACCTCTACAGAATGGGTCACAGAGACACTGCCATGTGCGATGGAGGAGCACCCAAGCATTCACCAGAACATATTCTGCAAGAATGCCCTACCTATACAGACCAAAGGGAGGCAATCTGGCCTGGGGGAGCGACCATGCTCGAAAATCTGTGGGGGACCGGCAAAAATCCTGAAACGCACAGTCTCCTTCGTGAACCTCACCGGACTAGAAGCACAGCATCAGTTGATCGATGAAGAAGAAGATTATTATAATTGGATTGTTCGTTTAGAAAAAAATATTTAGGCAATGGAACAGGGAGTAGCCAGGACAAAAATAAAACTACACATACGTTACAACCACAGGGTCTTCCTCGGGAACAAAGAACGAACGAAAAGAACTAACAAATCACACCCAAAAAACAACAACAATACACGATGTAAAATGAGCGGTTTCTTGTTTTCTGTTGCTTTCACGTATAAGTTAAGAGAGCGTATTAACCGTATATCAGCGCTTCTCGATCGGGGTTTCCCGGAACCTTAGCGTTACACGAGAAACCGTTAGGGGTTCAGCTAGAAATACTGATGAATTATCATATGTTAATGAGGAGCGCGTTAGCTCAGTTCATAGCGAACAATCGCTATTTTCTGTGGTAACAGCGTGCCGTGGTTCGAATCGCGACCGAAGACTAAAGACAATCCGGGTCGTGATTTTAATCGGCGACCGCTTTTTCAGTCAGTCCAGCTGTAAATTGGGTACCTGACGCATAAGTTAGGTAAAGTAAAAACAGTAAGGAACTGGTCACCCCACCTCTCACAGACAGGTTTAGTACAATCGAGTCTTTAAACAAAAAAATAATTTCCAAGTTAATGCTGCTGAATTTCCACTTGTTAATGTATTGTAATGTTATTTTTGTGCAGTTTTTGGGTCAAGGTGCTGATCAGCGCATGAGCTGCAGCGGTCAGCGACCCACAGCTGACTAATTAGCGGTAAGGCTAGCGAATCAGAGCTGTCAAGACCCTTCTACACCTTTACGCGGTGATCCTGGATAACAGACTGCAACAGGGCAGACTGGCTAAAGAGAAGGGATCGAAGAGGGAATGCTAACCCAGTACTCAAAAAATGCCTGCTGAAGTCGGATGTGTTGGACCGAAAGGTGCAAATATGGCAGTCAAGCTGTAAACTACGATGCAATGCATTCTATTCTCTGGACTACATTATGCTACTTGCAAAGCACTTTTCAAGGTTTGGTAGCGGGAGATTGGGAACGAACGAAGCTAAGCCATATTCGCAATTTTACTAAACACGCAGGATATATTCTTTGAGAATTCATGATATTATAAAGTCTTCGTCCTGTTTTATCATTTAGAAGTAAAATTCGGCCCCGAATTACGTATCTGTGTATTACAGTGCAAACACATGTTTCGTATGAGAAAAGTAAATTGTATTATCCAAACTTAAAAAATAACATTACTATGGCACAAATTTGACCTTGATTGATCTTTGTCCAATCAAACAGAATATACTGGCTACACAAAGAACGATGTCTATTACCAGTTGAACAGAAGAGAGTAGGTCATGGTCTTCAGACTTCGCACAGGCCACAATAGACTGAGGTACCATCTATTCAACAAATTGAAGATAGGTGGCACCGACGAATGCCTGTGTGGTACCGGGAAAAGGACTGCTGAGCATTTGCTGCAAAACTGCCCGACATACGAGGATCAGAGAGAGCAGATGTGGTCTTGTTAGGTTGGAAAGATATGCGAGTCTTTCTTACAAAAAGGAGGGAAAGTTGACAATTTTAACATTTCATTTTATGTTGCTCTCCTAGACTTCGTGCTATACGTTTTATGTAGAATTAAATCAAATCAATCAAACATATCAAAGACACACGTTATTAGAGCAGTGTATTGACAACTTACTGATTACGCTAACCAGCAAGCGAACAGAAGGCGAACAGTGTCCCCTATCAAATAGCACCGATTTTGAAACACTCTAGAGTTCTTCATTCAACTACGAGGAGGCTGATAAATGCACTATTGATTCCTACATTGTGTTACCAATGTCAATCTTTGTCCTTCCTAGCAACACATAAGAGTAAGATCCAGATCTATGAGAGAAGTGCAGCCGGAAAGACAATCCGTGACCGAATCCACAACACCACGCTGAGGCAGACAGTGGGGACACACCCAGTTAGTGCCTACATTGACTCTCAACAAATCGAATGGTTTGGTCATTTAGTCAGAATGTATTATGACCAGCCTGCAGCGAGAGCATATCATATGTAGGTCTCCGGCCCACGAGCAAGAGGAAGACCATGACGTCGATGGATAAATGAGTATTTCTCGTACCCTCAGGAAGCTACACCTAACGACAGCACAAGCCACCCACTTAGTGATAACAAGAAATCTATGCACCCCACCTTTCTGCGACGCCGTATAGCAAAAATAGTATGACATCTCACTTCTCTGCGACGCCGTATGGCAAGGACAATAGAACCCAAAAAAAAAGAAGAAAGAACTGGTCAATGTATAATAATTGTTTGAAGGATTCACAGACAAATACAAATTAGTTTAAGGGCTCCTTATCGGTGTAAAGGTTATGTACGAGTGCCGTCCAGTACGTATCTGGACTGATGTCATTTCTAGACAACTTAGAGATTAATTTTAATTGCCTGTACTGTTTTCCGATGTAGTCACCTGCCACTACAGCCCCTTTGTCCTATCTGGCTAGGAACTTCTGTATTCCGGCAGCGTAGAATTCTGCTGGCTGGTCCCTGGGAAATTTAAGAACTTCCGGATATACTTCGTTATCCATGTGAAACTTGTGTCCTCCAAGAAGCTATTTCAGATGGGTAAAAGGGATCAAGATGCTGCAGCGGTCAGCGACCCATAGCTGACTGCTAGCGTCAGGGCCAGAGAACCATAGCTGACAAGACCCTACTACACCTCCACGTGGTGATCCTGGATAACAGGCTGCAGCAGGGCAGACTGGCTAAGGAGAAGGGATCGAAGAGGGAATGCTAACCCGGTGCTCAAAAAATGTTTGCTGAAGTCGGATGTGTTGGACCGAAAGGTGCAAATATCGCAGCCAAGCTGTAAACTACGACACAACGCATTCCGTTTTCTGGACTACATTCTGCTACTTAAGCCCTTTCAGGGTTTGGTAGTGGGAGATTGAGAACGAACGAAGAAGAAGAGGATGGGTAAAAAGGTGAAAATCACTCGCAGTCAAGTCGGGATTATACGAAGGGTTTTACAGTACCTCCAAATGCAATTCATCAATAACTGGCACAGTGTTAGCTGCTGTATGGGGTCTCACTTTGTCGTGTTGCAGAAGAACACTTTTTGGTAAAAATCCCGTTGTTTCGGCACCCATCGACAGGACACTTTGTGACAATAATGTCCACAGAACTTTTGTTTATCCCAGTAGTCATCGCGACTTCGCGTACAGTAACTCGTCGATCGTTCAAAATAACCTTTTCCAAACTGTGTATGGCTTCACTCGTAAAGACATTATACGGATGACCTTCACGGTAGACATCCTAGATGGATCCCCGACCTTCACGGTAGACGTCCTTAATGGCTCCACGACCTTCACGGTGGCTCATTCTCGACGGATCCCCCACCTTCACTGGGGCTCATTCTCGATGGATCCCCAACCTTCACTGGGGCTCATTCTCGATGGATCCCCGACCTTCACTGGGCTCATTCTCGATGGATCTCCGACCTTCACGGTAGACATCCTCGATGGATCCACGACCTTCACGGTAGACATCCTCGATGGATCCCCGACCTTCACGGTAGACATCCTCGATGGATCCCCGACCTTCACGGTAGACATCCTCGATGGATCCATGACCTTCACGGTAGACATCCTCGATGGATCCCCGACCTTCACGGTAGACATCCTCGATGGATCCATGACCTTCACGGTAGACATCCTCGATGGATCCATGACCTTCACGAGGCTCATTCTCGATGGATCCACGACCTTCACTGGGCTCATCCTCGACGGATCCACGACCTTCACGAAAACGTGCACCCCCCATCAAACACTGTTGAGAGTGCTACAATCCGCTTTCCAAACACACTTGACAGTCGACGATGAAATTCAGCAAGTTGTGAACCTTCTTTCCCTGTACTGGAGTCATCTTGTCCGGCGCCACAGATTCTTGCTCATTCCACCACATGGTAACAGAAATATACTGTTCACTTTGGAATAGTTTCTATACTTCATAAATTTCGTTTTCTGGATATCCTGACAAAATCCGGATATCTACTAGACGCCCCTCGTATATCCTGACCTCACGGGCACTCACGATGTGACCCTGTGCAATGGATAGAGATGACATGGTGAAGTTGATCAACGACCTCTTTTTGGATGAAAACGTTGTAGCGGATGAATCAGCACGGCAGAGAATCCACAATTGTGAGATCACACGCATGTTCAGCAGAGAAGGACGCCTGGGAGGACGAAACAGGAGTGTGTATAACCAGTAAGCAAGAAGAACCATCAGTATCTGCACTCTTCGCCATTTCCTGAGCGGGACTGAGCACCTTTGGGTCTGCTTGGAGTGCAGTGACGTCGATTCTTAGCAGAATAAAGCAGAGAAAAAGTTGAGAAAGAATTCCAGACCCATGGGTTCCCAACCTCAAGTTTATGTACCCCCAGAATACATTTGTACGCCTGTGGGGCTACATAGAGATCTGATCATTTCGGTATTATTTTGTGAGAAAAGTTAGCTGTGAGAAATGTGTAGCGGTACACGAGAACCTGCAGGAATGCTTAAAGGGTACACATAAACAAGTAAGTTCGGAACCTCTGTCTTAGAGAATGTACTGCTATATATCTGCCTACACCCCCCTCACTTTACGTAATGGAATGTTTCACCGTGCAGGTAGCGATCAACCGTCTTCCCTCCCCCCCCCCCCCTCCCTTCAATCTGAGAATAAGCTAAGAATCTGAGACCCTACTCTTTCTAGCGAGCGTAGGCGTTGTACACTTACAGACTTTACCTCCTGTGAAAGTGTGTGCGTCATTGTTTCTGTGTCAGTACAGATGACTGGGTAAAACTTTCCTCAAGGTAAGAATTTATATCGTTTCTTTGTTTTGTATTTTTCACATTAGTTTGTATGTCAGATTAAAGGTTTGCCTTTCTGGATTATACTGACGAAGGCACTCACTTTCCATGCCAAACCGTAGTCAGTTAGGCTATGTCATGACGTGTGGACCAGCGGATGTGTGTATATCTGTTATGTGGACATGTTGGCCAGTATATGGATGCTTGTGTATATCTGTTATGTGGACATGTTGGCCAGTATATGGGTGCTTGTGTATATCTGTTATGGGGACGTATTTGCCAGAGTATTGATGCTTGTGTATATCTGTTATGGGGACGTATTTGCCAATAGATGCTTGTGTATATCTGTTATGTGGACGTATTGGCCAGTGTAGGGATGCGTGTGTGTATCTGTATGTAATGTATTCCACAGTTTTGCCAATCCTTTTTGTACGGGGAGAAGTGGTTATACTAAGAAAAATCCCCAACATACCCAATCAAACTGAGCACGAAGTGATGTCGAACCCGGTATGTTGGTATTGCTTACATTCAATATACACCCCTACACCACGTGCTCCCTCGTTCGACAAAAGTGGCTTTTCTTCGTCTGCTTTATATTCTCCCCCCCCCTCTCTCCCCTAGCCCATCCCCCTTCCCCTTGTGATAAACAAAGCCACCTTTTGAGATTATTTAAAAATTGTAATCACGCACATCTCATCTTTTTACTTATTTAACGAAACAATCTCCGAGACGATAAACAAGAAACAGACTTATCCTACTTCTTGTGGTCGCATTTTTTATGTTTACACGGGTCAGATGTGTTTCTGTGACGTACTCAGTCATTGTTTGGAACTCTTCTCTAGCTCTGTAGAGTTTAGAGTTTAGAGTTGAATCGTTGGTCCAGTGTATGTTCCTTAACTTGTTGTACAGAGGCCAGTCCTTGAATACATGATCAGCAGTTTGTTCGTTTAGTCCACATGTGGACAGCAGTGAAGCAGACAGCTGAAGCTTGTACATTCGTTTGTTTAGTCACGTGTGTGCTGTCCTAGGACGAACAATAGTGATCTGTCCCTGCAGAAGGAAGTAACTACAATCTCAAAGACTGGTTTATTTTAAAAACTGGTTTGGGAGGGGGAAGTGAGAGAGGGGAGGGGGGGGGGGTTGTTATTGTGAATGCTCACAATGAGTCAGTTTACTCTTGTGTGCGCCTTGAACAGGGTGTTGTGGCGGGAAAGTAGTAGCTTGCCTCACATCCGAATGTACTGGTGAAGGTGGGCCAGGGTCCTCCAGGCGGTTGCACAGTTCTTGGCTTCATCTGCATGACACTCATTACTACAGGATCACGTCGATCCTCAACGCTGTAGCCAGACAGGCAAGAGAACAGATCGTTTCCAAGGAAAACTACGAAGAAGTGGTGGTCTTGGCCAGAATTATTTGCATAACCCTGACTAACATGTCTGATCAGTATGTTCTCTCTGACCCTGACTAACACGTCTGATCAGTATGTTCTCTCTGACCCTGACTAACATGTCTGATCAATATGTTCTCTCTGACCCTGACTAACATGTCTGATCAGTATGTTCTCTCTGATCCTGACTAACATGTCTGATCAGTATGTTCTCTCTGACCCTGACTAACATGTCTGATCAGTATGTTCTCTCTGACCCTGACTAACATGTCTGATCAGTATGTTCTCTCTGACCCTGACTAACATGTCTGATCAGTATGTTCTCTCTGACCCTGACTAACATGTCTGATCAGTATGTTCTCTCTGATCCTGACTAACATGTCTGATCAGTATGTTCTCTCTGACCCTGACTAACATGTCTGATCAGTATGTTCTCTCTGACCCTGACTAACATGTCTGATCAGTATGTTCTCTCTGATCCTGACTAACATGTCTGATCAGTATGTTCTCTCATATCCTGACTAACATGTCTGATCAGTATGTTCTCTCTGACCCTGACTAACACGTCTGATTAGTATGTTGTGCCTGACCCTGACTAACACGTCTGATCAGTATATTTTACCTGATCTTGAATAACTTGTCTGATCAGCATGCATGCCTGACCCAGACTTACAATGTCTGATCAGTATGTTTTTTGCCAGCCCTAACATGTATGATAAATACATTTTACCTGACCAGACGTTAGTCAAAAGAAAGTTTAGTAAAATACAATGCTAATTTAAATGGCGAACCTCCGGCCAGAAAAGAGCGGTCGTTTACCTACACTGCCTCACAACAATTGATTTGTCTGGATTAGCCTAGGTCTGCAGCTGCAGAAATAAGGTAAGGCTACTCTCGGCTTGTTGGTTCTTGAAATCCGACTCCAAACACGTTTTAGTTGTGAACATATGCCGTTAACCGCTTCGCCACGCCCAGCCATGCCACGCCACGCCCAGCCATTTCATGCCACGCCCAGCCATGCCATGCCACGTCCAGCCATGTCATGCCAAGCCGCCTCCTATGTGTAAGTTGAGAACCCACAAACATGTACAAGAAACAACATAACGCCTTCACAATAAAACAATATAAAACATGTACAACAAACAAAATAAAACATGTACAACAAACAACATAAAACATGTACAACAAATAACATAAAACATGTAGAACAAACGACATAAAACATGTACAACAAACAAAATAAAACATGTACACCAAACAACATAAAACAAAAACAGCAAACAACATGTACAACAAACAACATAAAACATGAACAACAAACAACATAAAACATTACAACAAACAACATAAACATACATGATAAACAACAGAAAAGAAAATCAAGTTATAAGCACTCCGGAATCTAACCATTTCTTTTGCTGCTCACTTCCAACAACAAAGACGTATTGCCTGCACATATCTCTGTGCCGGCAGCAACATTCTGGTTTTCCCAAAGTTGAATGAAACGAAAGCCAAAATAAACATATGTGACTAGGCATCATGTAAAGATGGATTCTAACATTATGAAAAATGTCTGTGATATTCAAAGAAAGATCGACTTTACCGGAAGATGTCTACCAGCACCAGCACCAGTCCCCCAAAAAGGTGATCGTATATTCCAGGGGCTAATAAATCTAACTGTTGGTAACAAATAGTGGGATTGACTTGGGAAGTCACCAGCGGATTTACGTCTGCCAAAAAATATCAAACAAAGGAGGTCACACCTCCCCACGACGTCTAACGACATAAGTGGACTGATGATAGATCAGATAAGATAAGATGGAGAAGATAGACAGACGGACAGACAGACAGACAGACAGACAGACAGACAGACAGACAGACAGACAGACAGACAGACAGACAGACAGATAGACAGACAGACAGACAGACAGACAGACAGACAGACAGACAGACAGACAGACAGACAGACAGACAGACAGACAGACAGACAGACAGACAGACAGACAGACAGACAGACAGACAGACAGACAGATAGATAGATAGATAGATAGATAGATAGATAGATAGATAGATAGATAGATAGATAGATAGATAGATAGATAGATAGATAGATAGATAGATAGATAGATAGATAGATAGATAGATAGATAGATAGATAGATAGATAGATAGATAGATAGATAGATAGATAGATAGATAGATAGATAGATAGATAGATAGATAGATAGATAGATAGATAGATAGATAGATAGATAGATAGATAGATAGATAGATAGATAGATAGATAAAAAGCGTATCCCCGATTACAATTCTATCTTTGTTAATTCTATTTATGTCCAGAATCTGTGTTCTGTCTGAGAATGTCAGACGCAACCGAAGAGGTCTTTCCTCGAATATACATATCATCTTGTATCTGGCTGTGGATATAGACCAGATAATCTAGCGTACGCCTAATCCAGGCACTAGATGTATCCACGTATATCCACGTACAAAGCTGCAATGATGATTTACGAGACCACTCGTATTGTATTATGGACTTGCTAGCCGCATGCACAACCCTCTTTAGTCTCCTTTACGACATGCTGAGAAGATACAGCGAGTTCCGATGCTAACGTTAGGACCAGGTGTAACATGCTGATAATGATCGATCTATTACTGAATAAAACTACTCTCATGGTATGCTATTAAAAATGATTCAAGATGCTGAGAATCGCATGCGTTGCAGCGGTCAACAACCCATGGCTTTCAAGACGCTTCTACACCTCCACGCGGTGATCCTGTAACAGAGCAGACTGGCTAAAGAGAAGGGATCGAAGAGGGAAGGCTAACCGGGTACTCAAAAATTACTGCTGAAGGCGGATGTGTTAGACCGAAAGGTGAAAATATCGCAGTCAAGGTGTAAATGTCGACACAAAGCATTCCGTACCATGGACAACATACCGCTACTTGCAAAGCCCTTATCAGGGCTTACCCGCGGGAGATTTGAGAACGGACGAAGAAAAAGATACTATTACAAATACATTTTTGGAGTTAACCTTGAACGTGCCGCACACACCCAGCAGACATTGAGTATACGCCCCAGATAGGAAGAGACACAACACTCCTGCTTCTACAGAAAATGAGTTAAACATAAAGAACTCAGCGCGAGAGGCTTACAAAATAATAAGCAAAGAAGGAAACAGCGGGCAAATTCCTTACTCAATCGAAACCTCAATTTAAGAATACTTACATATCTAGACTAGAAACCACATCCACTCAGACGATAAATCGATCAGCTACGATATCACATTGTTAGAACAAGAACAATTATGAAACCCGGATGTAATCACAGAAAACACGTTATTAATGGCCACCGTTTGTAATATCATAATTATCCAGTTACTGATATGACTTAGGCGGTTAATTTGATCTTTGTAAGGAAAACCTGGCCGTGAACTTGAGGATAAGGCAAGGCCATGAACATCGATGTATTGTTTGTGAGGTTAACATCGAACCAATAATGAAGAATGTCGTTTGTTTGGATGTCCTGATTTATCTCTTCATGTTCTTCTTTCTTGTTCTTCTTCTTTTTGCAATTCATCTGCTAGTTCTTTTTTTTGTAATTCATCATCTTCTTCTTCCTTCTTTAATTCATCCTCTTGTTCTTCTTCGTTTTGTTCATCTTCTTGTTCATCTTCTTGTTCTTCTTCTTCTATTTGTAATTCATTTTCTTCTTCTTCTTCTTATATTTGTAATTCATTTTCTTGTTCTTCTTCTTCTTGTTCTTCATCTGCTTGTTCATCTTCTTTTTTTTCTTTCTACAATTTATTTTCTTCTTCTTCTTCTTGTTCTTCTTGATCTTCTTGTTCTTCTTCTTGTTCTTCTTCTTGTTCTTCTTCATCTTCTTGTTCTGCTTCTTGTTCTTATTCTTGTTCTTATTCTAGTTCTTCTTCTTGTTCTTCTTCTTGTAGTTCTCAATACAAACCAATCAGGCTTCAGAAGAAAGAAACAGGCAATGGACCAGCTGATAAGATTCACCAAGAGCTAGGTGATGCTTTCCAGGAGAAACACAATTTGCTGCAACATTAATTCACCTCAGACAAGCCTACGATCGAGTCTGGAGAACTGGCCCCCTCTTCAAGACATAGAAATATCAGGGTGAATGTACAGCTGGCTAAAAGGTTTCTTCCAAAACAAAACAATCCGAACAACATTCAGCGGATCAACATCCAAACAAAGGGCCCTGGAAGAAGGTCTGGCGCAGGAATCTGCGCTAAGTTGTACATTATCCCTTGTGTACAAAAGGTACTCATTGCGGATGACCTGGTCATTTGGTCAAAAGGAAAACATCTTAAATCCATCACCAAAAATATGAACACGAATCTGACAACCATCTCTACATATGGCCAGTTTAGGAAGCTTGAAATTAATGTAGAGAAAAATGTGTTCAGTTTGTTCAACTTAAATAAAAGGATGATTAAAGAGGAAAATATCGATGTCAAAATGAACGAAGTGAAATTAACCTATGACAAAACCCCAAGATACCTCGAAGTCGAGCTTGACCGTAGACTCCCTATGAAACCCCAAATATACAAGAAGATTGATGAAGCATCCACAACGCTCAGACTCAAGCACCTCTCTACTTGTGGATGGGAGGGGGCAGATCAAGATTCACTATGCCAGTTATACATTGGATATGTCCATTTAGTGATTGACTATTCACTCCCCCTCCAAGCCGTTGCTTCTTCTTCTTCTTCGTACGCAGTCAGACAGTAACCATTATTTTTTCGAAAAAAGCGGCGGTCATCCTGAGGCTGTCGCCACTGCCATAGAGCTTGTCTTGCAGTTCCACTGGTGATGGCCACATCTGCTCTCTCTGATCCTCGTATGTCGGGCAGTTCTGCAGCAGATGTTCAGCGGTCATTTTACCGGTACCGCACGGGCATTCGTCGGTACCACCTATCTTCAATTTGTTCAAGCCGTTGCAAGCAAAAGCCTCTTACACAAGCTGAACAGAGCACAAAATCACGCTCTGTGGTTCATAGGTGGTGCCATGAAAACAACGCCAACAGATGGATGTGAAATTAACTCTAACATCGAACCTCTAAGCCTAAGTCGAGAACGCTCTGTCGTGGAAATGTGTGAAAGATACTTAAGAATGAACACTACGGAGGAGAATAGGAAAATGGTAGAACATCGGCACCAAAAGCATAGAATAAAAAAGACATTTTTCCTAAAAAAGGCGCAAGACAATATCGATAAACACCAACTGCCAGAGGGTAGAAGGCTTATGGCAGTCATCAATGATGAACCACCTTGCTGGCAGGAGACTACCACCACAGTAATAACTGTACTCTCCGATCCCTCTGCCGACAGGAACACCCTACCATCTTTGCTGAAAACTATCTGGAAACTATAGACTCATATCCACAAAACATCCAAGTATACACAGATGGATCTGCCACCGGTGCTACCACCAACGCTGGATATAGCGCTGTAACTATATACTATAACCTGCACCAAGAAGACCACCCCTACATCTATGGCTCTTGTGGAGAGACCTGTTCCAATTAGGAAGCAGAAATAATAGCAATAGAAAAAGCTTTGTGTAGAATAATCTCAGATTTTGAAAGCGGCACTATTCAGCCTGGGGAGATCGTTGTTTTCTCAGACTCAAAGTCTGCGCTCCAAGCCTTGGAAAACAGAATGTCTCCAGATTTTAATAATATTGCCAAATTAATTGACCAATTGTCCACCTCTTATGGAGCGGAAGTGGTGCTCCAGTGGATGCCTGGTCGTGTCAGAGTCCCAGGAAACGAGAAGGCTGATGAGCTGGCCAGAAGAGGGGCGATGCTACCACAGCCACTACCTAATATCACACTACAAACCTGCAAGCAAATCCTGAAAAATAACTATAGACAGGAGTGGCTAGATCAGTGGGTCACATACCAGACAGGCTGAGTATATTTTTTTTAAACAAACAAAACCAGATCTCCAGGACCCAGCCAAGAAACTGAAACGAAGAGACCAGAATTTGATCTTCAAGCTGAGAACAGGCCCTGCCCCTCTCAACAAACATCTGAATAGATTAGACCCACTACGTGAACCAAACTGCAGATTCTGCCACGACCACGAGGAGTCAGTCGAGCACCTCCTGACCTTGTGTCCAGGGCTGGCTGATCTGCAGAACCTGCTGCTCCCACCACAACCCACCATACACAACACGCTCTACACATCACTACAACAATTGAGGAAGACGTGTTCTTTTGTTTGGGGGGCATTGGGCTGTCAAGAGCTGCCAGCTCACAACTAAAGGGATTATATCATTATCATCTTGTAATTCATCATCTTCTTCTTCTTCTTCTACTTCTTTTTGTTCTTCTTCTTGTTCTTCTTCTAAATCTTCTTTTTCTTCTCCTTTTCCTTTTTTATCTTTTTCTTCTTCTTCTTCTTCTTCTTTTTCTGCTTCTTCTTTCTTCTTCTTAATGTTCTTTTTTTCTTCTCCTTTTTCTTTTTAATCTTTTTCTTCTTTACCTCTTCTCATCATCATGTAGAATGTCCTTTGTAGAACGTCGCCCCCATCACAGTCTGTCTGAAAGAAACTCGTTCCCTTGCCAAAACACCAGCTTCCGCCACTGTCATACTCAGGCATTCCTGGATATCTTGGTGCCATCGTCTTCTTGGTCTACCCCTTCCTCTTTTGCCTGGCACCATACCTTCCATCACCGTTCTCTCAAGACCATTGTGTCTCCTGATGTGACCAAAGTATTTGCATTTTCTAGCCAAAATGGAATTGATAAACCAGTTCTCTTCTATGCTCAACTCTTGCCGAATGTCTGCATTTGTTTTTTTCTCTGTCCAGGGTATTCTGAGGATCTTTCTGTAACATTTTAACTCGAAGGATTCGATTCTTTGTCTAGAAGTTTTGGTAATCGTCCATGCTTCACACCCATAAGCTGCCATAGGAAAAACACAGGCTCTCAAGACTTTTACTTTTATCGTTTTGTTGGTGCCCTGCCATAATTTCTTCAGGCTGTTCAGTCTCTGCATTGCTATAGCTAGTCTTCTTCTGATTTCTTTCGAGCAGTTGCCATTTTTGTCAATTCTGGAGCCCAGATATTCAGAATGTGTGACCTGATCTATTTCCTCACCACCCACTGTAAATTTATGCTGACATTGTGTTTTATCGGTGGTCATTATCTTTGTTTTGTTTATGTTTATAAACAGATTTTGATCTTTACTATGTCCATTAACGGCTGAAAGTAGCTGCTCTAGCCCTTCCGCACTTCTTGATAGAATCACTGTGTCATCTGCGTATCCTAACTCTGGAATCTCGTACCTCTCAATCGTAAATGGGTCGAAACTTTCACTGTTCTCATCATCTCGCACATTTCTCATTAAACATTCCGCATATATGTTGTACAGATAAGGTGAGAGGATACATCCCTGTCGGACTCCCTTTTGTACTGCAAACCAATCTGATGTTTGTCCAGATACTCGGACAGCGGCTTGTTGATCTTGGTATTATGTTTCAATGCGATGGACTATATGCAAAGGAAACCTCATTTCCTTCATGATTCTCCACAGATTTTGATGTTTTACCGATGAAACATGTGTACAGGTCTACATTAAACTCTCTACATTTTTCATAGATATTCCTTAAATTGAATATGTGGTCCCGGGTCCCTCAGTCTTTCCTAAAACCTGCCTGGACTACGTGAATTTCAAATTCAAACCTTTTCTCTATCCTTCTTAATAGGATTCGCAAGAGTATCTTGATAGCATGGCTGATCAGTGCGATAGTTCGGTAATTCGTGCACAGCTTCAGGTTGCCTTTTTTGGGGAGGGGAATATAAATTGATTTCTTCCATGCTTCTGGCCACTCTGCACTGTGCCATATCTGTTTACACAGCTTGTGATAGACACGAGCACATGCCTCCCCTCCTCCTTGTATTAGCTCTGCTGGGATATCATCGCATCCTGGGGACTTTCCCTTTTTCAGACTTTTAATTGCAGAGCGTACTTCTTCCAATGTTGGTTCAGGTTCTTTCTCATCCTTTGGTTAGATTGTAACTGAGCGCTTTGTGCTATCTCCATACATGGTTCTGCAGTACTCTCTCCATCTATTCAGTATGTCTTTGGTTTCTGTTAATGTGTTATCCTCTTTGTCATTTATGACATGTGGAACCGGACGGAATTCCCTTGTCAGTGTTCTCATTGCTTTGAATGCATCTCTTTCTCTGCCTTGTTGTTGTAGGTTTTCTATATCCTTACATGTTTCTACTATATATCTTCTTTTATCTTTTCTTATTTCTCTTCTAACTTTTCTTGCGCAGTTTTTATATGCTGTGTTGGTCCCCTTACTTCCCATTTGTTTTAATTGTTGCCTTTCTGCAATGAGTTTCTGTGTTTCCTCTGTTATATAGCTCTGTGTCTTGTGCAATATTTTTGGAATCATTTTTTTTGCTGTCGAGATCAAAATATCCCTTGCGTACGATGTCAACTCCTCAGATGTCATCTCTTCCTGTACAGCAAGCAACGCCTCAAATTTGTTTTCTACTTTGATGTTGTATTCAGTAGGTATTGCTGATACACCGAAGCGTAATGGCTGGCAACCTTTGTTGATCCTACGTAGTCTTGTTTGGAAAACTGCAAACAGTAATTCATGGTCCGTATCGCAGTCTGCTCCTGGCAGCGTTTTTATCGCCTGCACATTTGATCTCCATCTTTGTTGCACTAGGATGTAGTCTATTTGGTTTCTGCTGTTGCCATCAGGGAAGGTCCACGTGTACAGTCTTCGTGAATGTTGTTTGAAGAAGGTGTTGGCAATGGAGAGGTTGTTTTCCGTGCATAATTCAACCATTCTTTCTCCTCGCTCATTTATGTGTCCCAAACCAAAAGGTCCTCGAACACTTCTCTCCTCTTCGGCTCTTTCCTCTCCGACTTTCGCATTGAAGTCTCCAATGATGACCAAGATGTCTCTTTTTTCAACTTTTTCCATCGCTTCTTGCAAGGTGTTATAGAAATCATCCATTTCACAATCGCCTGCTGCTGATGTTGGTGCATACACTTGAATTATTGTTAAATTTCTAGTCTTTTTCTTTAGTCTGATTACAATTATGCGGTCGTTGACTGGATTGTAACCGAGTAGTGAAGGTGCTGTTTTCTTTGACAGAATAAAGCCGACCCCGCTTTTTCCACCCTTGTCCGTCCCAGGGTATAAAAATGTTTCTCCTGAGGAGCTGGTACAGTGCCCTTGTCCGGCCCATCTATGCTCAGAGACTCCAAGAATCTCTATCTTGGTTCTCTTCATTTCTCTTCCGATCATGAATAACTTGCCCTGATATAGGCTCCTGACGTTCCAGGTGCCTATTCTTAGTTTTGTTTTTAGTCCCATTTCAGAGTTGTCCACTGTAATGCAGTCAGGCTTTAGGCCGTCACCTCTATTACTTGTATTGGCTCTGAAATCGGCATCTTCCCCAGTTGGCGTCGATGATCTGCCTGGCCTGATGGCCTCACCATCAGATCTTTGAGTTTCGTTTCTCTCGACTGTCATAAGTTTCTTCGCATTTTACATCTAGTAGTTTGCCATTGCTTTCTGGATGTTGTTCTGGCCGCTTACCAACTATGGTCTCTGGTGCGCCCTTAGCCCGATACCAGGCGTTTCCAGCTCCCGCTTTCAGGTCGATCTTCCGCCTCGTCCACCAGCAGCTGTGTGTACTTGTCAGGGGTGGACTCCCCTTCTCGTCATTTCACCCACGTAGTTTAGCCGGCTAGCCAAAGCCGTTGCCCGTGGGGTGGCGCTGCTGTACACAGATATACTCTAGGAGCCATACGTGAGCTAGACAGAAGCGGGGGAACCAAATAGGATCCTGGCCATCAAGGATGTGGCTGCTTCTCACCGTGAGGTGCTATCCCTTACACACTTCTACCCTACCCCCCTTTTGTACTACCCCTTCCTCATCTACCTCTTCTTAATCTTATTTTTCTTCTCCGTTTTTCTTATTCATGTTTGTTTTCTTTTTTCTTTCTTTTTTTCTTTTTCTTCTTCCTTTTTCTGTTTCTCATTCTTCTTTCTCTTATCCTTCCTTTCATCATTATTTCTTTTATTATTCTTCTAACCTAACCACTAAGGGTCCGACATTGGCGCTAGTCGATCGGGGGTATCTCAGAAAGTTACATTTAAAGTATTTTTGACTTGGCGTATATTTGTTGTTACATTCCATAATAATCCTTTTCTCCTATATAACTTATATATAGTCTATTTGCCTTAACATTATATTTATAGCTACATTCAATAATAGTATATTTGATTTAACATTATATTTATAGCTACATTCAATAATAGTATATTTGATTTAAGATTATATTTATAGCTACATTCAATAATAGTATGTTTGCCGTAACATTATATTTATAGCTACATCCAATAATAGTATATTTGCCGTAACATTATATTTATAGCTACATTCAATAATAGTATATTTGCCGTAACATTATATTTATAGCTACATCCAATAATAGTATATTTGCCGTAACATTATATTTATAGCTACATCTAATAATAGTATATTTGCCGTAACATTATCTTTATAGCTACATTCAATAATAGTCTGTACGATTCAGGTTGCTTTTGTTAATTTCGAGTGTGTTAGTCCATACATTCAGTAAAAGACTATTAATTTTGTATTTCCTTAATCTATATTTTTCAGAGCTTGTACACCTGAAACTTGGACACACATCGTGACAGTTGCACGAGACTGTATGTTGTCAGCACTTTCGTGAGAGATTTCTCAGACCTCGAAACAATCAACAATGTACACAGCTCTAAACGCCAGGAAATCGGTAAGGACAGCTGATATATATTCTGTTTCCGGCGTTTGTCGGTTGCTAGCGCGAAACTGTGCATGAATTACGCTAGTTTGTGTGTAGTAATATTGAACTAATACCGTTCTTCTTCCTCCTTAATGCGTAGCCCTTCCCTCTAACCGAACATGTTTTCCAATGTGGTACACTTTGGCTTGGATGAATTCCGCGCCGTTTCTGTGTTTAGCTTACCTTCAAATGTCCTTCTGCTTGCACGCATTGATCTCTGAGGCTTTCGCGCCTAGAGCTTTTGTGTTGGGAGTTCTTCACATCTGGCGAGTTTTCTCTGGTAGGTAGTTTGTGAGGAGTGGAGGGGTGGAGGTGAGGAGTGGAGGTGAGGAGTGGAGGGTGGAGGTGAGGAGTGGAGGGTGGAGGTGAGGAGTAGGAGAGGGGAGGTGAGGAGTGGAGGGTGGAGGTGAGGAGTGGAGGGTGGAGGTGAGGAGTGGAAGGGGGAGGTGAAGAGTGGATGGTGGAGGTGAGGAGTGGAGGGTGGAGGTGAGGAGTGGAAGGTGGAGGTGAGGAGTGGAAGGGGGAGGTGAGGAGTGGATGGTGGAGGTGAGGAGTGGAGGGTGGAGGTGAGGAGTCGAAGGGGGAGGTGAGGAGTGGAAGGTGGAGGTGAGGAGTGGAAGGGGGAGGTGAGGAGTGTAAGGGGGAGGTGAGGAGTGGAAGGGGGAGGTGAGGAGTGGATGGGGGAGGTGAGGAGTGGATGGTGGAGGTGAGGAGTGGAAGGGGGAGGTGAGGAGTGGAAGGTGGAGGTGGAGAGTGGAAGAGGGAGGTGAGGAGTGGAAGGGGGAGGTGAGGAGTGGAAGGGGGAGGTGAGGAGTGGAAGGGGGAGGTGAGGAGTGGAAGGTGGAGGTGAGGAGTGGAAGGTGGAGGTGAGGAGTGGAAGGTGGAGGTGAGGAGTGGAAGGTGGAGGTGAGGAGTGGAAGGTGGAGGTGAGGAGTGGAAGGTGGAGGTGAGGAGTGGAAGGTGGAGGTGAGGAGTGGAAGGTGGAGGTGAGGAGTGGAAGGTGGAGGTGAGGAGTGGAAGGTGGAGGTGAGGAGTGGAAGGGGGAGGTGAGGAGTGGAAGGTGGAGGTGAGGAGTGGAAAATGGAGGTGAGGAGTGGAAGGTGGAGGTGAGGAGTGGAAGGTGGAGGTGAGGAGTGGAAGGTGGAGGTGAGGAGTGGAAGGTGGAGGTGAGGAGTGGAAGGTGGAGGTGAGGAGTGGAAGGTGGAGGTGAGGAGTGGAAGGTGGAGGTGAGGAGTGGAAGGTGGAGGTGAGGAGTGGAAGGGGTTTGTGAAGAGTAGGAGAGAGAAGGGTGGAAGGTGGAGGTGAGGAGTGGAAGGTGGAGGTGAGGAGTGAAAGGGGTTTGTGAAGAGTAGGAGAGAGAAGGGTGGAAGGTGGAGGTGAGGAGTGGAAGGTGGAGGTGAGGAGTGGAAGGTGGAGGTGAGGAGTGAAAGGGGTTTGTGAAGAGTAGGAGAGAGAAGGGTGGAAGGTGGAGGTGAGGAGTGGAAGGTGGAGGTGAGGAGTGGAAGGTGGATGTGAGGAGTGGAAGGTGGAGGTGAGGAGTGGAAGGGGTTTGTGAAGAGTAGGAGAGAGAAGGGTGGAAGGTGGAGGTGAGGAGTGGAAGGTGGAGGTGAGGAGTGGAAGGTGGAGGTGAGGAGTGAAAGGGGTTTGTGAAGAGTAGGAGAGAGAAGGGTGGAGGGTGGAGGTGAGGAGTGGAAGGTGGAGGTGAGGAGTGGAAGGTGGAGGTGAGGAGTGGAAGGTGGAGGTGAGGAGTGGAAGGGGTTTGTGAAGAGTAGGAGAGAGAAGGGTGGAAGGTGGAGGTGAGGAGTGGAAGGGGGAGGTGAGGAGTGGAAGGTGGAGGTGAAGAGTGGAAGGGAGAAGTGAGGAGTGGAAGGTGGGGGTGAGGAGTGGAAGGTGGAGGTGAGGAGTGGAAGGGGGAGGTGAGGAGTGGAAGGGGGAGGTGGGGAGTGGAAGGTGGAGGTGAGGAGTGGAAGGTGGATGTGAAGAGTGGAAGGTGGAGGTGAGGAGTGGAAGGGGTTTGTGAAGAGTAGGAGAGAGAAGGGTGGAAGGTGGAGGTGAGGAGTGGAAGGTGGAGGTGAGGAGTGGAAGGTGGAGGTGAGGAGTGAAAGGGGTTTGTGAAGAGTAGGAGAGAGAAGGGTGGAAGGTGGAGGTGAGGAGTTGAAGGTGGAGGTGAGGAGTGGAAGGGGTTTGTGAAGAGTAGGAGAGAGAAGGGTGGAAGGTGGAGGTGAGGAGTGGAAAGTGGAGGTGAGGAGTGGAAGGTGGAGGTGAGGAGTGGAAGGTGGAGGTGAGGAGTGGAAGGTGGAGGTGAAGAGTGGAAGGTGGAGGTGAGGAGTGGAAGGGGGAGGTGGGGAGTGGAAGGTGGAGGTGAGGAGTGAAAGGGGTTTGTGAAGAGTAGGAGAGAGAAGGGTGGAAGGCGGAGGTGAGGAGTGGAAGGTGGAGGTGAGGAGTGGAAGGTGGAGGTGAGGAGTGGAAGGTGGAGGTGAGGAGTGGAAGGTGGAGGTGAGGAGTGGAAGGTGGAGGTGAGGAGTGAAAGGTGGAGGTGAGGAGTGGAAGGTGGAGGTGAAGAGTGGAAGGTGGAGGTGAGGAGTGAGGGGTTTGTGAAGAGTGGGAGAGGGGAGGGTGGAAAAGGGAAGTGAGGAGTGGAAGGTGGAGGTGAGGAGTGGAAGGTGGAGGTGAGGAGTGGAAGGTGGAGGTGAGGAGTGGAAGGTGGAGGTGAGGAGTGGAAAGTGGAGGTGAAGAGTGGAAGGTGGAGGTGAGGAGTGGAAGGTGGAGGCGAGGAGTGGAAGGTGGAGGTGAGGAGTGGAAGGTGGAGGTGAGGAGTGAGGGGTTTGTGAAGAGTGGGAGAGGGGAGGGTGGAAAAGGGAAGTGAAGAGGTGGAAGGTGGAGGTGAGGAGTGGAAGGTGGAGGTGAGGAGTGGAAGGTGGAGGTGAGGAGTGGAAGGTGGAGGTGAGGAGTGGAAGGTGGAGGTGAAGAGTGGAAGGTGGAGGTGAGGAGTGGAAGGTGGAGGCGAGGAGTGGAAGGTGGAGGTGAGGAGTGGAAGGTGGAGGTGAGGAGTGAGGGGTTTGTGAAGAGTGGGAGAGGGGAGGGTGGAAAAGGGAAGTGAAGAGTGGAAGGTGGAGGTGAGGAGTGGAAGGTGGAGGTGAGGAGTGGAAGGTGGAGGTGAGGAGTGGAAGGTTCAGGTGAGGAGTGGAAGGTGGAGGTGAAGAGTGGAAGGGGGAGGTGAGGAGTGAGGGGTTTGTGAAGAGTGGGAGAGGGGAGGGTGGAAAATGGAAGTGAGGAGTGGAAGGTGGAGGTGAGGAGTGGAAGGGGGAGGTGAGGAGTGGAAGGGGGAGGTGAGGAGTGGAATTGGGAGGTGAGGAGTGGAAGGTGGAGGTGAGGAGTGGAAGGGGGAGGTTAGTAGTGGAAGGGGAAGGTGAGGAGCGAGGAGTTTGTGAAGAGTGGGAGGGTGGAGGGTAGAAGGGGGAGGTGAGGAGTGGAAGGGAGAGGTGAGGAGTGGAAGGGGGAGGTGAGGAGTGAGGGGTTTGTGAAGAGTGGGAGGGGGGAGGTGAGTGGCGGGGAGGTGAGGAGTGGAAGGGGGAGGTGAGGAGCGAGGGGTTTGTGAAGAGTGGGAGGGGGGAGGGTAGAAGGGGGAGGTGAGGAGTGGAAGGTGGAGGTGAGGAGTGGAAGGGGTTTGTGAAGAGTGGGAGGGGGGAGGGTAGAAGGGGGAGGTGAGGAGTGGAAGGGGGAGGTGAGGAGTGAGGGGTTTGTGAAGAGTGGAGAGGTTTGCATTGAGTGAGTGGAGATTTAGTGTCGAGTGGGAGGGGTTTGTGAACAGTGGGGGTTTTTGGGCAGTGGCTGGGAAATTTGAGAAGAGTGGGGGGTGGGGGGTTGGTTGTGAGGAGTGGGGGTTTGTGACCCATGGATGTGAGACATGGATGATTACGAAAGCAGTAAGAGCGAAGATCGGTGCTTTGGAGACACAGGAGTGCTGAAAATCCCGTGGACAAAGAAATAAAGAAACAAATCCACCCGGCAAGACCTGAATGTAGAGGAGAGAATTGGCTCATAAATGATGTTATTACCCGACAACTGAGGTTTTTTGGACACGTCAAACGACACAACGGACTGGAGGGAGTGGTTATGGAGGGCATAGTCACTGGGAAGAGAAGCAGGGGCCGATCGAGAAGACGATGGGCCCAGGACATCGAGGAGACGCTGGATTTGACCTTGGAACATGACGGATGACTGGCGGAAGACAGAGTTTCCTACTGACAGGCTGTCATGAGAGCGACGTTCTGCAAAGGACATGCTATATGATGATGATGGGGGTTTGTGAGGATGGGGGGGGGGGGTGTTGTAAGGTGGTGGTTTGGGAGGAGCAGGTGGGCTGTGGAGATGTGTGGCTTACTCGCAGTATGTGGCTTCCTGGTAGTAGGTGGTTTCCTGGGTTTAGGTACGTTGGATTGAGCAGATGGCCGAGTGGTTTTACTAAGGTCACCTGATCAAGTGGAAACGAGTTCAAAACCTCGGAACGCCTCGGGATTGTATTTATACAGGGTACAAATTACACAGCATGCACACTGCATAGCGACTGCAGAGGTAAACGGCTTATATACCTCAACCATGTAAATTATAATAGTAAACCACGGGAATGCGATAAAAAACCATATCATTTCTTTGAACAGTTTTGTTTTGGTGCCTTTATTTCCTGGGGCTTCCTGTAGAAGATCGACCTGGGGCTGTAATTGCATGTCATAAATGGCCACTAAAGAGTGTTGTGTATGGGGCTAGCAACTTCGTCGTGTAAAACCATTACAATTTTTTTTTAAATTTGCCTTCGCCTTATGTATCTATTCCCCAAGGCGGGTGTGCGTTGCACTGCGGTTTTTATTTTGCGCCTGTCGGCCCAGTGCATCCGACGTCGGCATGCATTTTATGTAAGGGTCTGCTTCCTCCTGCATTTTCTAAGTGTTTGATTTCCCCGGGGTAACGGCCGGTGCTGTGATGGGGATCGAACCCAGCACCTTCGCGATGTGAGCCGTGTCACTGAACCACTAGCCGACGCCGTCTCATAACACCCCACACCCCCCCCCCCCCCAATTATTTCATTATTATGAAACTACCTCAACAAATGATTGGATTCAGGCTTCCTCTATAGAGGCTAGGGTTGAGGATGCGTCTATGATTCTGTAATGGAGCGGGAAGTCATAACTATAATCAATTGTACACACGTGTGTACGAGGGAGTAGCGTTTCCATAGACTTTGAACAAAGTTACGATCCCGAATGCTGTCGTGGTCGAGACTGAAAGCTAAGATAAGCCTTCAATTATATTTAAATATTGTGTAGGCAACACACAACATAAAGTCTCTGATAGTAACAAGTTGTCACAATACTGTCACAATTTCTACTAATTGAGAAAGAGGCTAAGGAAGAATCTCTGGTGGCCTAAAGCCAGAAGCACGTGAGCCGTTTTCGGTAATGTATTTCTTCTTCTATCTTCTTCTTCATCCTCATCTTCTTCGTACGCTGTCAGACGTCGACTTGAATTTGTTCAAAGAAAGCAGCGGTCATCCTGAGGCTGTCGACACTGCCATAGAGCTTGTCTAGTGTTGGCACTGGTGATGGCCACATGTGCTTTCTCTGGTCCTCGTATGTCGGGCAATTTTGTAGCAGATATTTAGGGGTTATTTTCCCTGTACCACAGGTGCATTCGTCAGTAGCACCTATCTTCAGTTTATCGAATAGATGGCACCTCAGTCTGTTGTGGCCTGTGCGGAGTCCGAAGACCACGGTAATGCATTTATGAGAAAGAAAACTTCTTTAAATCACCCGCTGTCTTGCGAGTAATACAGGCTTACTCTTACGTGTTCTCTGAAAAGGACGTTAAGTGGCGGGTTACAGTAGCTTTTCTCACATCCCGAGCGTGCTGACGAAGGTAGACCGGGATCCTCCAGATAGTTGTGCTATGCTTCGCTTCATCTGCGTGTCGCTCACAACTACGAGGATCACATCGATCCCTCACGTTCTTAGCCAGGCTGTCATGAAAACAGCCCGTTTCCAGGAAGGGCTACGAGGAAGCCAAGGTCAGAGTCTTGTCCAGTATGTTATGCATGAACCTGACGAACATGTATGATCAGTTTGTTTTGCTTGACCAGACGTTAATCTTCCTTCCCAAAGCCGAAAATGGAAAATATGCCAGTCCAATCGCTTTAACTATCCACACCACCCCGGTCGAAAGCAACCGTTTACTTTTATGTGCGTGGGACCGCATCGTTCCCGATTTCGACCAAGGAAATCCTGTTATTGTAGAACTAATCAAGAGAATCAATTTTTGAGAGAAACTAAGCGATCTTACAAACGAATGTTTAGATTCGAAAAACAATTGATCCACCAATCGAGAAAACTGACAGCACATTCGAAAGTGTAATACTGGTTTGAATGTTTAACAGCATAAATTGTTATGTTATTAATCATCATGTGGCAGGCCTCATGTCGTCGACGGTAAGATCTCTCGGCTACCATCTGTGCTTTGATTGTTTTAGCGCTACATGCTTTCTTTGTTTTCCCAACAATTTTGTATGACTCTATTTTTTAAAATCATTTGGCTTGGCTTGGTTTTGTTCGTTCTCAATCTCCAGCTACAAAACCCTGTAAGGGCTTAAGTAGCAGAATGTAGTCCAGATAACGGAATGCGTTGTGTCGTAGTTTGCAGCTTGACTGTGATATTTGCACCTTCGGTCCAACACATCCGACTTCAGCAAGCATTTTTGAGTACTGGGTTAGCATGCCATCTTCGATCCCTTCTCCTTAGCCAGTCTGCTCTGCTGCAGCCTGTGATCCAGGATCACCGCGTGGAGGTGTAGAAGGGTCTTGGCAGCTCTGGGTCGCAAGCCCTGACGCTAGCAGCCAGCTATGGGTCGCAAGACCTG